>OZ010742.1:30088478-31288478 GCA_963932245.1 Tachinus rufipes | reverse complement strand
TAAAGATACCTTAAGCTATCACAAAACTTACGATTGTGGAAAACCACCTAGATTTGTTTGCGAAGAAGAAGGTTGCGATTATAAGTCACACAGAAAATACAACTTAACGTGTCATTTGCAAACAAAACATGGACATATAGTCAAAATATATAAATGTAAAGTATGCATTTATGAGACTGCTAGGAAACATGATTTACAGAGACATTATTGTTTAAAACATGGTTTTACAAAAGAGGAATCGACAGATGCAGTTAATTTTAGTTAGACTATTGTTAAAGAATTTTGGTTAAATAAATTATTTTTATAACTTGTACTTTTTGTTATGGTTTACGAACATGAAGTTTTAGTGAATTAGTGAATGAAAGCACACATTTTGGATTTATAACTTAATCTCTACACTGATGCCAATGTATATAGATATACTAGAAGTCTAATTTGGATGGCACATTTCTCTCTCTTCTCTCTTATTTCTATTCATCGATTAGAACGCTTTTCAGCTTACCTTCCTAAAGCATGACAACGTTTGAGCCTATGTAGAAAGTTTCTTGTTTACATTTGATATAATTGCGTATTGCAGCTTTGATGCTAATTAAATTTAGCTTACGCTAATTGTACATATTTTTTTTTTAAGTTTCAATATTCTAAAAAGCATTATTTGTATAAGAAACTGTAGAACTTTTTTTTTACTTCCTGTTTTGGTGCAAAAAATATTGGTTTTAGTTTTATAATAGGTCTTAAAGTTACAGAATGCAAAAAGGAAACAACGAAAACTCATTTATGTATTAACAATGTTTCAAACTTGTTTAATATTACTGGTACTAGGTGAGTAAATTAACTAATTAGACTGACAATGTAGCGTTTAATCTGACAACACTTGAAAAACATTTGCAAAATTTTACCTTTTTTAAGACTTAAAAACATTAGGAGGGAAAGGTGATTTGACTTTTTGGAATCCAGTAAAAAAGATTTCTATTTTCTAGAACGTGTCATTATATTTCTCAGTTACTTCAGCGGGCTGTGTCATTTTAGGACACTCAATATTCAACGGCTGTATCCGACTAGCTGAAGGCTATTCTAGTAACCTAGTTCTAGCACTGCTATGAAGATTTGGAAGAACTGTCACCCGCGCTGTGGAAGGAGACAATAATGCTTATTACTTAATTTACACACTTTGAATTATAAAATGTTTAATTTTAAGTTGAAATAGTGGTGATGAGAAGTTATGATCACGTAGCTCAATGCATTTTTGCTAATTATCTCACTTACATCGACTGAGTAATTATTAATTAATTTTATTAATAATAAAGCATAATTTTTAATTGTTTCTGTTGTTTTTAGATTCTTTTCCATGTGACAAATGTGATAAAGTTTTCAAACAGAAACAGAAGTTAAGTTATCACAAGACTTATGGTTGTGGAAAACCACCAAGATTCTCATGTTCGTTGGAGGGTTGCGATTATAAAACATACACAAAATATACTTTAGTGCACCACGTAAAAACTGAACATGAACTTAAATTAAAATTATTTAAATGTAAATTATGTGTATACGAATCTAGTAGAAAATACGATTTACAACGGCATTATTGTTTAAAACATGGTTTTACAAAAGAAGAATCTTTGGACGCTGTTACTATAGATTGAATAATACTAATTGAATACTTTTTTTATTTAAAATGTTGTATTTCTTGTTTTTGGTTGAGTCAGCATTTTTTATTAGTGCACGAACATAAACACTTTGGGTTGTATAACTTATCATGCTAATATCTTTGTCTATATTTAAAAATAAGTGTATAACATATTGTGGTTTGTTTATTTACAGTTAATGCTTTAAAAATTGTAAGTAATGGTAGTGATTAACATGATGACACTTTATTGAATCTGTGCACGTTTTACAATATTACATAATGCATTTAATATGTAATGGGTGATTTATTAGAGGTACTTTTTTCAGTAGGGATTTTATGTTAGATAAAGCGCGTGCTTAGTCAAACTGTTATGGTATTTTTGTTTAATAATGTTTAACATTTCATCATGGTAAGTTTTAGCCCGGCACAGCGTCTGCAAATTATTCAGCTGCATTACGAAAATCAGCGCTCTATGAGGAGAATGTTTTGTACGCTTAGAGCAACAAAAATTTAAGCCGACCGACCTTCCAAATTGTCACTGTTCCAGATTTTGTGTTCTTGAAACGCTTCAAGAAGAAGCTCGTTTTTGGCTTAATGGTTACGTCAATAGGTTAAATTGCCGTATTTGAGTTGAGAAGAGCAATCAGAAGAGATTTAAGAGCTGCCATTACATTAAACAAAACATCGGTTTGGTGTGGTTTATGGACTGGTTCAACTTTTTTTTTTTTAAATAAGGCCGGCTCCGTGATCGGCGCCGGTTATTGCACAGTGATAGTGACAGTGACTATTTGCTGCTTAAAGTTGAAACCGGTAATCCCGACGACATTTGGTTCTAACAAAACGGCGCTACTTGCCACATAGCCCGTGAAACCATTTCTTTATTGCAAGAACGATTTGGTAAACAGTTTATTTTATGCCCCGGGCCGGTGTGACTTTTTTTTTTGGACTACCTATTATCTAAAGTTTATATGAATAAATCGATTACGATTGGGAAGTTGGATTCCGTTATTTGCCAAATATATCTCAAAATGCTTGAACGCGTCATCAAAAATTAGAACTTCTGAAAGGATCATGTTAGCCGTAGTTACAGCCAATATTTGAAAAAAAGAAAATGTACAAAATGGTCTTCTATTGTATGATCATAAAGATTATCCGATAAAAATGATATTATTGTTTTTTTTTTAATTTAAAAAAAGTACCTCTAAATGGATCACTTTTTAAAAGTTTGTAGCTGAAATATTTTTGATAAAAGCAAACTTGACAACTAAATTGATTAATAACTAAATTTATTAGTTATATTAAAACTTTTCTCAACTTTATGTCAAAATTTTTACTAATATTTTTTTTAAATGTTTTTTTACTATTTTTATACGTTCTGTTACTTTCTTTTTGTTTATTCTAATTTTTGTTACTTACTTTTTTTGTACTTTACTTTTACTTCAAGTTTATCATCATTTGTTTATACCTTCATATTTTTTGTTTGTTCAATTTTTATAACTTTTGTTTAATTTTGTATATATTCATATTGTTTTTTGTTCAATTTTAACCCTTTTCACATTTAGTTGTTATATTTTTTCATATACATATACTCGTACAGTAATCCCAGATGAGTACAGTAATGAAAGATGCTAAAACGGTCAAAGACATAAGTGCAAGAGATAAAACATGATTTTTGTGCATATTAAGTTATTTATTATACCTGTCAAACCGGTCTCGGCTTGGTATTTTTAAAATTGCCTGCAAATTGAAGCCGTTACGATATGACCTTTGATTGTTATTTTATTTGTGATTTGGAAACGCATGTAGAAACTTTCTGTTTTCACAAACTCTGCTGGAGACCAATTTGATTAATTGTTACTTTAACTGACGGAACGAATGGTAAACCTTCTACCCACCACACCGTGCGCATACCTTGTTTATGAATTAACTTAAAACTAATTCATCATCATTGGCGTCAAATTATTTGACCGCATCACTTTATTGCGCAAAATTTTTTGTGACTTTTGTCATTGTCTCGTTCTAAGCTGCTCTAGCTCTACTGCCTTCCATTTGTGCTGGTCCGGTCTATTTCGTTTTTTTTTTGCATCAGCGTCTTTCTCTTGCTTTGACTCACCAACCAGCACATAATTGCCAATATATTCTATAAAGTTAGCAAACATTGAATCTTTCTATAGCATAAGATCCATTTGTTTGTGATGCCAGAATTGTTATCATAACATCAATACATAATATATTATAGTACGAATCACTTAATTAACACAACCCTACAGTATTCTGTAATACCAATGTGTTTATTACTTCTTCTTATAGTGCCACTACTCGTTATGAGTGTGTCGGCACCCCTCTTGTATGTTTGTGGTTTGTGATAATAGTCCCACACAAACATATAGGACCTACAGTTTAACGTGGAATCCGAACCACACCACTAGAGGAGTTTACTAGTCAAATACTTTGCTGGTTTACCATTGCCTTGCGAAGGAGACTGCATCGAAATATATTCGACAAATTAAATTAAATTTTGCTATGGTCGCCACTGCTTTTTGTTAATGCGCTCTGCATACAACCTTAAGGCCTGATTAGCTTGTGTAAACTTGACAATCTTTTGCATTTTTTGTGCATTTCCAAGACTTCAACTGCCAGTGGACATGTTTTGATTGTCTGTGAATAACAGTTTTTAACAACTATCAGTACCTCGATGACCTTACTGCCAATGTACTTTGTATTACATACCTTCAAAGCCCTTTTTGATCTATGTGTAAATAATTTCTAATAGCTTTCTTAGTCATTTTTTAATTAAATCTTATTTTTTTGGAATTTGTATAGTATAGATTTACCAATACTTTTTATCAATAAATATTATAACAATCTATAACTAGTTCATTGCCTATTTACCCTTAACACAACCTCAGACGCTTTACCTATACTCAAATAACAATGTTTATAGTACATTAACAATGTTAACAAGGGTTTTTATATATTTATGCTTATCTTTTTTTATACGTTTTTGTTTTATATAATAACATACTACGTGTACTTGGTATGTAATTTAACGAACTTCAAATTTGCGAATTTTTGCTTTTAGAGATACCAATTAATTAATACATTTTTTTTCTAGATAAATTCATCATTTGAATTATGTATGTGGCAAACCACTAAGATTTGCATGTTTGGGGAAAGGTTGCAATTATAAAACATTGAGACAGTTTAGTTTAACAAACCACTTATAAACTTTGCATGGATTTGTAGTTAAATTATTTAAATGTAATTTATGTTCATATACGACTGTTAGAAAGTATGATTTTCGGCGACATTATTGCTTAAAAAACATCAATTGATATTCTTTAGCAAATTCTGAATAATGTTAATGTTATCTGATGTTTTACTAAATAAACACTACACATAAATGGTTTAAGTTTTTTTATTCAATTTTACTTTTGTTAATCAGTTTTCTGTAGAGATTTTAGGATCATTTATAATCATAAAAGTAGACAGTGACATTGACTTTACACCCAAATCAAATAGAGTAAACTTAATTGATTTTAGTAAGGGGTATAAGATCCATGTAAATATTGTGGTTGACAACATGTAGTTTACTTTTGGTGAAATAAGCAAGTGGCATTTATAAAAAGGAATTTTTGGTCTACACTCTTGACTATAATAAAATCAATTCCCGTCTAAGTAAATCAGAAACTCATTTTAAATGTTTGAAATCTGTTGGATTTACAAGTCATTTTATTAAGTAATTTTACTTTGTTATAGCACATAGTTACCTTATGTGGTAGTGGATGCATGCCAAGCCAGCAGTTTTCTTTCTTACACGAATTATGATTTAGTTTGTGTATTGTCTGTTTTACATCTTTAACATATCAGGCGATGTTATTATATGGTTTGTGTTTTATTAGTTTAGAGTGCCTTGTCAAGCAGGTTTTTACAAGTAACTTTATTAATAGCAATCATTATTTTTTTAGATTCTTTGAGTGCTGAAGCTTTTAAGTGATAGTGTGGCACAGGAGCTTTTTTGTACATTCTTTGTACATTTTGAAAAACGCGGTGATGCATGTTTTTTTGTCAATTTGTCGGTCTTACCAAAGATGATTTGATAGTTTTTATCTCTTACCTTTTTAGATTTATTCCTAATGCAATTCTTGTAACGGTGTCTTTGAAGATTCTTTTTGTTTTGTTTTTTTGTTACTTTTTTGCGTTAGTCCTGCTGTTAATTTGTTTTGCAAGTGGTATTGTTTTTAGGTGGGCTGGTTATGGTCTTGAGGAATTTACGTAGTCTGCTGCGGAAACACATGCTGTCACCAATATGTCTTTTCCTATACTTTATTTTTCTCGCTCCTCCTTGTTTTGGTACTCAGGCATACATTTATGATTTTAGATTTGTTGATTTTGTTTTCTAATACCTTTTTTAACTTTTTTCTATTTTTCTCCCACGCTTTGCACTCTACTAGCGTATGTTCTGCGTTTTGACAGAAATACATTTTTTTTTCTCCATCTTATTCATTTTCTGCAAATATTTTCTAAAGGCTTCATGTCCGGTGAATAGTTATGTTGTATAGTAATACGTCACTGGTTTATTCTCTATCCATTCTTTTATTTCTGGTATTAGTTTTTTTGTCAATTCTACATTTTCTACTTCTATCATCTTTTTATTGTATTTTCTTTTGTTTATTTTTTTGCTTCTTGTTTACTAGTTCAAACATGAATCATTTTATGTCTAATTTTTTTTATTATTAAATATGCGGATATTGTCGTTGCGTTTACCTCTAATGCTTCTTTCGACTCTATCCTGTAGGCCCTGCAGATCTTTAACGAAATTGCTTTCAATAGTTTACTTCCAGTCGCCGTTGCTATTAGCTTTCTTAATAAGCCAATTGAGTATTTCTTTTATTTTTGTTTGTTCTTCTTACCTCTGCCTTAACCAGTTTGTTCTATTTGTTTGCTTCAAGTGTAATTTTGAGGTATATAATTTTCTTCCCTATGGGTATTATTTGTTCCTTTACCTGAATTTTCTCATTATTTTTCTACCAGGCCAGATCTAACCTTTATCATCTCTATTGTCAACTCTTAACTTTCTTTTAATACTTCTATGTTTATATTCCTACCCACGTTATCCGAAAATGTTGTTATTGTCACTCTTTTTGGTAGCCGCATCCCGAGTTGCTCATTATAAACAAAATTCTACAGTTTAGGTCTTAGTGCAGAACCCTGTGGTACTAATCAACCTAAATTTTCTAATTTTGGTCAGTAGATTTTTCCTTTGAAGGTAACTTCATATTATCTTGATAGTTTTATTAGTTTTTTTTGCTGTTTCTATAATTGCTTCCCGTAGTAAGCTATTGAAATTATTTTGTATCTTTAGCGCTATTATGACACAGTGTTATTTTTTTTTTGTGTGGTCTACTCTTTGCTTCTTTTGATATGTCTTTTATCTTTTTAATGTTTTCTTGGTTTTTACTTTGTAAATCTATATTACTCTTGTTCCCAATCTTTTTTTTTCTATTTCTTTGTTCAATTCTTCTCACGATAACTTTTGCTAATGTGTTGATTAGCTATATGGGTCTATAGGCTGTTATTTTGCTTTTTTTTTCTTCTTTTTCTCAATTAACTCTAAGTTTGCTTCCTTCCAGCAAGTCGGACATGTTCCTACTTTTAGACATCTGTTTATTATTTGTGCTATTTCTATCTCATTTCTTTGAAGCGCTGCTTTTACTATCTCTGTTATTATTTTGTCCGGACCTGGTGCTTTGTTGTTAGGTAGTTCCTTTATGATTTTGTTTTGTCAGGTATTTATGTTCTGTTCTTGTGGTTTCTCTAAAATTCCTCTAGTGGCAAATAGTTTCTTAATTATTATTTTTCACTTTCTTTTTTCTTTAATTTTTCCTAATTTATTTATTATCATTTTGTATGATTTTTTCCAGGGATTTTTGTTTATGGATTTTAACATTTCTTTCGAGCATATTTTCTTACTGGTCTTTTTTAGTTTTTTTTTTCTTTTTCTCTGTTTATTGACCTTCCTTGCTTTTGTATTGCTTTCTTTTCTACTTTTCTTGACTTTTTTGACCCAAGAGCTTCTGATTCTTGGTTGCTGTCGAATAATTGCTCCTTCATAAGCTGCCCGGTTTGTGGTTGGGGTGAGATTTTGCAATATTAATGCTACCCATATATTGCTTTTAAGGAAGAGATAGAATGATAGATTTTTTTTTGGTTTTCTAGCTTTATAGCAAACAATTAGTTTTGTAGTATTTTGACGTCTTATTCTTTTAGCTGTTCTGTTACACCAAAAGTTTAAGAGCTTTTGCCAAGGATTTGTAAAACCCTTTTTTTAGTTAGCTGTGCGTTGCATGCTTTACGTTTTACTTAGCAAATATACTGGAGTATTTTTGTTTTTCAATCATTAGTGTTTATGAATATTGAAAAATTGGTTGTAATTCTCATTTCTCTTGGTTGGGTTTTTTTCTTGAGGTGGTTAGCTTAGTGTCTCTACACTATTATCTTATTGTACATTTCTGACGTCTTTCCTTTTAGCGGTTTTGTTACTTTTATAAAGTCCAAGAGTGTTTGCGAAAAGGTTGAGTTTAGTTTTTTTTAATTTAATTTGTGATTGCCAAAGATGAGCCGTGCATTGCATAATGTATGTATCACGTTCACATAGAAGAAGAAATGAAGTCTCGTTGTTCTGCAAATATTTACGGCATAGGAATTACGTTTTTATTTTCATTATATGCATGTGCTTATTCATGTTCGGTTATCAGTCTTGTAAGCCTTTGTGGTTTGATTTGGCTGATCTACGATACGTTTTTGGTACTTTGTGATGGTTTTATTAGGAATAATTTTGTGTGTTTTATTTTCTTACAGAATTTCTACAGGTTGCTATGTTCCGCTGCAAATTTGCTTTTCTAGTACAGTATGGGATTCCGAACGCAGGTTTAGGTTAAATAAGTGTGTTTTTGTTATTTTTTATTTGGTGAGCAGATTTATTTTAAGGTTTTTTTAACACTCTGGTCTTTTGGTATCCTGGCCTATAATCCCATTTGGGCATTGGACATAATGATTAACGGTCTGTTAAATATAAACCCGATTTGATCACGATACCAGCCAGCTCTGTTTGGAATGTTCAAGCAAGTTTACTCAAAGGTAGTGTAATCTGATTTTTCCGGTTTTTTGCTTTCGTGTATACTATTTAGCTTTGGTGCCATTTTGGTCTTTGTATTTGTTTGTATATTATATAATTCTTTTGAGTGTTGCATGGTATTTTTTGTTTGTTTATTTGTCTTGTTGTGGCCTTATCATTATTTCTTTGATATGCATCACATTTGTTATTCTCGGTCTGTGAGTTTTGAAATTTAAAATGTGTTTTTTTATTTGTGCGTTGCTTGTTTTGCCTCTGCCATTACAAGTGTAGTGATGTTTGCAAGAGTAATACTTATGTGGCTTCTGTTGGCGTTGTTTTTGTTGCTCCCGTTATCAGCAGACATGCCAACTTCTGTATTTTGTCTATTAGTTGTACTTTTAAGGATGGTTTTTTTACTTGTATATTGCCATTTGCCATTTTCCAGACGAGTGAAGTTTACGCCGTTATTTTGGGTTTACTAATAGCCCCTTCTTTTTGGGCTTTTGTTTGTCTTAAATTTCCTATTCACAAAATCATTTTAACTTACTGCGGAAAAACGTCTTTGTTGTTAAGTACTTTTTTTTCTTTGCCCACAAGATTTTTAGTTAGTTTTTGTATCTATTTGGGAATGCAACTATTAGTTTTTTCTATTATTACATTTTTTTATCAAACTTTCTGTTCTGATTATGTGGCCAAATTAAGGCTGGCAATCAACGAAACCGTATGTGCGGAATTTTTTTATAAATCACATTTATTTATGTTTTTACAGTTTTTTTAGATGACATAAGTTCAAACTACAGAACTGAAAGTATTAGCATAGTTAAGCTGACGTTATATTGTGCTATTTTTTAATAAGTTGGCAGAGATTAAAGATTTTTTTGTCTGTGTGTTTGCTATTTCATTTCCCATATATGTATTCAGATACTGTTTCATTGATTTTGGTTTAAATAAGTCGACGATGTAAGAGTAACCAATTTGTTTGAAAATTATGTTATTATTATAAGACCGACTTAAAGGCTATAAATATGTATGGTTCCCAAATACTGCTTTTGAGTCTGTAATAAGTGTTTTCTTTGGCTTCATGTGATTAACAATGCAATTTGGCATGGCAACATATACTAATCATTTTATTTTACCTATTTTATATTATGTAAAGACATGTCGGACATTATTTTTCTACAATATGTTTATTATTTCTAGGAATTGCTTTTCCGTGTGACAAATGTAATAAGTCTTACACGGATATAGATTCTTTGCTCTTCCACAAATCTTATGAATGTGGAAGAAAACCACTAAAATACGTATGCCAACAGGAAGGTTGCGGTTATAATTCATCTCGAAAATGCAGTTTAGTACACCATTCACAAACTTGTCATGGACTTACAGGCATGTCGGAAATGTTTATATGTAAGCTATGTACATATGAGACAGTCAGAAGATATAATATGCTACGTCATTATTGCTTGAAACATAATTATTCAAAAGCAGAATCAACAAATGCTGTTAAGAATGTTGTATAATATACTATATAATTATATGTATTTTAGCAAATAAATATATGTAAACATTATGT
The DNA here is from genome assembly GCA_963932245.1 of Tachinus rufipes. Lineage (NCBI taxonomy): Eukaryota > Metazoa > Arthropoda > Insecta > Coleoptera > Staphylinidae > Tachinus > Tachinus rufipes. The sequence continues at coordinate 31,278,161 of OZ010742.1, read as the reverse complement.
TTATTTTCTTGTTCCAAATTTGTGATAAACAGAAAACATGTTTCTTTATTTTGTAAAGGTTGTACTGTATCTTACATAACTATTTGCTAGCTAAAATTTAAAATTTTAGTTTTAAAAAATGTAACCAGTAGGGTTGCATAAGAAGATTGCGTAACGCGCTTGCGCAGATTGAAAAATAAAATATGAAAAAAATAAGTTTGCGGTCGAAAGGTCACTGCCGCGTGTGTTGAAATAGCACTTTTAAGATATTATTGACGACTTTTTAATTAATTGCTTTAATAATCGAATTGTTTCCGCTTGTCTATTTTAATAAAATTAACAAAATTATAAAGGTTTTCAAATGGTTGAGATTGTAAACGTAAAGAGTGTGAAGCTAGTCAAAGTCAATTAATTTCATTTATTTTGCGTATTTTAATCCGTTTTGGATGACCAAGTTGGGTTGACTTTAGAACTAGCGACTTAAATGTCAGATCCGCTTTGTTTTTTTTGCGGATTGAACTGAAATTTATCAATTTGACTAAAATTTTAATCGGAATTAGATTGAAGTAGTCTATTGCATTACACTGATAAAAATTGTCCAGATAAATTGAACCTTGCACAATTTAAATGTTAGCTTTGAGTGTTGCTTAATCAACTAACACTTGCCGCATTTTACATTACATAGTCCACCTAATGAAACATTTTACTGGATTAATTGTTGTTATCTATTTATGAATCAAATACATACCATATCTAATACTTTCTGATTTGTAGGTACATTTCAGTGCAATAAATGTAAGAAACATTACAAACGTGTCCATTCTTTAAATAATCATCAGTCGTTTGAATGTGGGAAACCACCAAGATATACATGTCCACATGAAAGTTGTGGTAAGAAATTTTCCAGAAAGTATAATTTGAAAATACATTTAAAATCAAGACATGACATTTTAGTAAAATCTTTTTTATGTAATCTCTGTACATATATGTCTGCAAGGAAATATGACTTACAGCGACACTATACTTTAAGACACTCGTTTAATAAAGATGAAGCATTAGAAGCTGTTAATGTTACCAAATAATTTATTCAATAAATATGTGTAAATATAATGTTGTTTTATTTTTTTAAGTTTGACAAAAAAGCAATAAAATTAAAATTATGAATTGAGGAATTGAGGAATTTATGCAAATTAATTATTTCCAATATTAATAATTTTTTAAAATTTGTATTTGTTTGATTTATATCTCTTATACTATGCGTTTTTTTAATTTTTAATAGATTTTATATTGTAAAATATCTATAGTTATGGTGGATAAATAAAATCAAGTGCATGTTACGATAGTTACATTAGGTTGTGTTTTTAGGTATTAGTTTCAGTGACGTTGTGGTTGTTTCATTGAGGTGACGGCATACAATATTTGCTTTTTTCTGCATTCTCTAGCAGTCGAATCTACTTGTAAGTTTTTGGTTTTCTAATGGTTGGGTTGTCAGATATTAGTAGGACTCTACCAAAGTGGCTTTAAAGACTTTTGGAAAAAAATTGCATATTTAGAATATTGAGTTCAAGTACCGCGATGTTGCAGTTTTTGTGTTTTGTTTTTACGATTTGTGTGGGAGTTGTCATAAATGGGTGTAAACAGTTTGCTCTTAGCGTTGCTGCGTATTATATACAAATTTACTGGGTAAGATATACGGTTTTTGCAGATTCTTAACTCGGATTGGTTATTTCAAGCTTTGTTTTTATTGTTTTTCTTATAATACTATGTTTCCTACGAGAATAGATCTACACATGCAGATCTACAGTTTAACATGGAATTTGAATCATACTACTAGAGGGGTTTACTAGGCAGATACTTTGCTGATTTGTTATTGCTTTGTAAAGGAGACCGCATTGAAGTATATTTGACAAATAAGATATTGCCGCTGGTAGAAATCGTACCACGACTAGAGTCTAGTGCGAAGACTGTTGCTAACCGTGGTAATATCTAGTCAACGACTTTTTAGAGGTCAATAAAAAACGACTACTTGAGGGCAATGGTTTAATAACTAGATTAGACTAGGCTAGAACAATTTTTTTGTGTGGTTAGCTTTGATTTTAGTAACAATGGAATGCATTTGTTTGTTGTTTTTTTAATCCAAGTTTTGCTTTACTTTTTTGAATAAGTCTTATTCAAGTTTTGTAGGTGCGTGGTTTTTGGTAGTAATCTCAAAACACCCGCCCGAGTGTGGGTTATTTAGGAGTTAAACATTTTTTCCATCTGCTAGTATTGTCTTAAAATTAGGAGAAAAGGTGAAGATGCAAATTTTGTTGTTAGGTTAGTTACCAGAATGTTAGAAAAAAGGTGACAGATCTAACTCTGGCAACTAGCACTTGGATGGTGGGCGGGGAACTTAATTTAAGTTTTGTATGCGTGTGATTTTTGTTATTGTTTTTTGCCTTATTTTCTGTTAGTGTTTGTTGGGTGGGTATTTGCATAACTTATTTTAAGTTTTGTGGGAGTATGGTTGTTGTTAGTATTTCCCGCTTACTCTTTCGAGTGTTGTTCATTCAGAAGTTTAGGAGAGACAGTGACGGATTTAATCTCTTTATAACAAATATTTGGGTTATTGGACGGACATAGAACGTTTTTCTGATTATGTGAGGGTGTAGGAAGTTTTTTATGGTGTTTTTGCTTACTTACCAGAATGTCAGTTATTAAAAAATTAGATTTTTTTTTTTTTTTTTTGGAATTGGTAGGAGAAACTTTCTAAATATGTTGGGTTCACTCTTATGAGCGCCTGCCGACTAAACTCCCCTATTTGACTTTTTTAGAAGTTTATATCTACTGATGCAATGACCTTCCTGCCTAACTGATATTTATCTTAGTCGGAATAATAATTGTGCCAGCAATTGCATAGTGTTTGTAAAAACCTTGTACTACGATTATGTCTAGAGTTTAGACTAACGGACAAATAGTCTGTTTTTAGCTTAGTAAATGCATAGAAGATGATAAAATCATTTTACAATGTTGTTTGCTTGAGCCAAGCGGAGAAGAAGCTGATGTTTAACTTTTTGCGCATTATTTTTCATTGCTTGTGCATAGCATTGCTCCTTGCGTGCTTTGAGTATTCTCTGGGGAGGAGTCGTTGAGAGGTAGGTGTTTTGGTTTGGGCTTTTGGTGAAGATTGGTTTGTCTTTAGTTTGAGATAAGCTGGGCAGCTTTTATAACTTGCGGTGTGCGGCCTTTTGGTCACAGCGCATGTAGCTTCATACGTTGGGAAAATTGCATATAGATGCCGTGTTGCTATAACGCTGGCAACGATGTCATTACTTAAAGTTAACTGTGAGTTCACACAACTTGGTGAGACATGATTTCTTGATTTTTTTTTGAGTTCTAAGGCAACTGAACGTACAGAATTGAGAAGGGTTTTCTATTCCTTTCTATGCATTTAACTGATAAGGAAACATACCCTAAAGCTATTTGCTTGCTCTGAATCAGCTTTGATGTAGTTGGGTATGTTCTTTGCGACATGTTTTAAGGTTTTTTAGATTCTAATTGAAACGTGTAGTGAAACACATCGTAGCTTTTGCAGTAAGCAATTGCAGTTTGGAAATTCACAAGCGATTTTGGATGCAAGCGGATATCATCGGTCACGTTTACGGCACGAACGATGATTTGTCTTTGAATGTAACCAACAACCCTTATAATACGGATTTATTCCGTATTACAGTAGGAGGGGTGTGGGCGTCGTTAGACAGCATTTTTGTGGATGCAGTTGAGCACTGGGTTCTTGTTGTAGGGCATAAGGAGCTAGTGGCTGCACCAGACTCACTTGGGTTTTAGTGGCCGGCCGGGTTGATAACCTTTTGGTTTTTTTGGTTGATGGCCTTGATGGAGTTGAAGGCACCTGACGTGATGGGCCATTAGTGAAGGGTGTTTTTTTTCTTCTTCTTCTTATAGTGCCATACTCGCTACGAGCGTCGGCACCCCTCACGTATGTTTGTGGTGCGCGATAATAGTTCCACACAAACATACGGGACCTACAGTTTAAAGTGGAATCCGAACCACACCACTAGAGGGGTTTACTAGGCAAATACTTTGCTGGTTTGCCATTGCCTTGCAAAGGAGACGACCGCATCGAAATATATTCGAGAAATTAGATATTGCCGCTGCCGGGAATCGAACCCGGGCTGCCTGCACAACAGTCTTCGCACTAGACCATTGTGCTACGGTCGCCTTTTTTTAGAGGTTTGTTTTTTGTCTTGGCAACACTGTTTCTAGTGACTCAATTTGATAGGTGACAGCTGATTTTTGCCATTTCATTATGAATAGACTGTGTCCATTCACTTTATGGAAGATTTTGCGAAACGATCTTGGTTTTCGAGCTTACAAGATACAGCTCGTGCAAGAACTGAAGCTGCGTGATTATTATATGCGTCGTACTTTTGGAAAATGGGCCGAAAACAAGATTGTTCTTGATCCTAATTTTTACAAAAAAAAATTGTTTAGCGATGAGGCTTATTTTTGGCTCAATGGCTACGTAAACAAACAAAATTGCCGGATTTGGAGCGAGGAAAATCCAGAAGCTATTATTGAGACGCCGTTACATCCACAAAAACTCACTGTTTGGTGTGCTTTATGGGTTGCTGGAATTATTGGCTCATATTTCTTTAAAGATAATGCCGGCCAACACGTGACAGTCAATGGAAAGCGATCTATGATTACTGACTTTTTTGTTTCCCAGTTCAATAGCGTTAATGTGGAAGAACTTTGGTTCCAACAAGACGGCGCAACATGCCATGAAAATTGGATTTCAAAGTTTTATATTTCTAAAAAAACACTTTTTAGAAGAATTATAATCACCCGTGTCCTTTTTTTGCTTTTTAAAGTGTTCCCAGTGCGCGTCTGCAAGCAGTTGCGCGGGCGGCTACTGCAAGTCTGAGGTCGATGGAGTGATTTTGATAGTGGTCTCCGGAGCATCGGAGTTTGTTGTGGGAGTGTTAAGCATTGTTTTTAAACGAACTGAAACTTTTGACAAAAGCTCTCCACGCTACACAAGGTGCAGTTTGGTGGCACTTTACCAGACAATCTTACGGAGTGAACTGCTGTTGGAGGTTGGAGACTTTTTGCCTGGAAACTACAGCTGCGGTGGTAGATTGGTATAGGTTGGTCCTAGACGCACAAGTCGGATTTTTATTGGAAAAAGGATAGAAATGGAACGACGTTGCTGCACTGTCTACTGGCTGCAACATCAGCTTTTTTTTGTTACTCACGACGGTTAATCTGTTTTCTAGGGTCTGTGTTATGGAGAAACATCAGCATTTATTCTCTTCTTGACTTGCTTTTTTTGCGTAAATTTAGTTTATAATTTAAGATCCACTCTAGTGTATATGTGTTATTATTATTATTATTATTATTATTATGTATTTGTAAACTGACTTGTCTTATAAATTGTATGTAATGGCAAAAAAGATAAATTAAACTATGCTTTACTATACTATACTTTATGATTTTGGGGTCAGAGTGCTTTCTATTAGAATAAACGTTGAACTGCATGGAGGGTTGCACTACAGTTAAATCGTCACTCGAACAAGCAACGGCATATTACTTATTACCTTATTAACAGTACCTATCTCACTTGTCGGAGAGACAATTTACATAAAACCAATTCTAACACATTTCTATACATAAATTGTATAATAGTTATTGTGAACGGTTTTTCCAACTAGTGGTATGCTAGACACACTGACGATGGGTGCATACCCTGAAACACTAGTGAATGTGTCGTTCACTGGGTGGAGAAGCAATTTACATAAAGTACATCATTTATTAAATTTAAATCTTTTATTATTTATCATCATCATTACAACATCCGATAAATATGTTAATTTTTTTTTCAGTAAGTAAGTATTTTTTTTTTTTGCAAATTTCTACTAATTCAAATCTATCTGTCTAAATGTACCTGTAACAAATAAAACATCGATAACTGTCAAAATTATATTCAATTCTTTTAAACTGATTTAGTATTTATTGTTTCTGTAATGTTTAATGTTTTACTTATAAAACTAGCAAAACACAAAACCAATCTGCAGAACAATAATTAGTACTTTATGAATGAATGTGATTAATTCCTAAATAAGCAAAATTTTAAAGCACTTGGTGTTTAATTCCAAAAATTAACTTAAACAGCATTAATATAACGTTAAAACTGAGTTGTTCAATTGTGTCCCATGTCCAAATGTGCCCTAACCCATCCTAAGTATAACATACTAGCTAATATATTATAAAATTTGATTTATTTTTTATTAATATAAATAATTTCTTTGTGTAATACTATTTTATTATTTTAGGTCGATTCGTGTGCCATAAATGTAATAGAACATACAAACATATCCAATCATTAAACAATCATCGGGTATATGAATGTGACATACCACGAAGATTTCAATGCCATTATGAAGGTTGCAATCTAAAATTTTCTAGACGATATACTTTGAAAAAACACATACATTCAAAACACGGCACTATAAAGGATCTATTTGTATGTAAAATTTGTCAATATAAGACTCCTAGGAAATATTACATTAAGACGCATTATATTAATAAACATGATTTTTCAAATGATGAAGCAGTAGAAGCTGTGTCGATTAAATAATTTTATAACTTAACTGTATGTATGTAGAACAATAAAAGGTGTTGGTATATAACAAATTGTTTTAGTTTATTTTTCAAATAATATTAAATATTTTTTTTAATGAAAAAATCTTTAGAAGTACTACACATTATTGAAATTGTGAATTTTTATTTAATGGCGCAGACAGACAAGCGCGAAGCTGCTGCGTACCTTGAACAGTTCGCTATTTATATTTGCTAGTTTCAGATAGTTTGATGTATGCTCGGCGAGAGTTCAAGGCAATATTGTAAGTAAATTTTGTTTGTTACATTATTTATTTGTACTACGAGCTATGCTATGTTGGAACGAACAATTTTAATAAAACTTTAAAAGCACTTCATAAATAACCATAAAATGTTAAATTAAATCAAATTTAAAATTTAATTTGTTTTGACTTGACAATTTCATTTTTTAGATAAGTTGTACTGTCACGACATATATCTAGTTGATATTTATAAAGGAATAGATGTTAATTCACATAAAATTAATTTTATATTATAGTATTTGTTTCTGATTATTGCACAGTTTAAAATAATTGAGGTTAGGGTATTTTAATAAAAAGTTTATTGTGCTGATTTTACTTTTTTATATATTAAGACCGGTTTCGGCTGTTAAATTGATTGACAACACCTGTGAAAAGAAAAAACTGATGATGGCCTAACAGCCGAACCGGTCTTAATATATAAAAAAGTAAAATCAGCACAATAAAGTATATAAATTATTATTAAAATACCCTAACCTCAATTTTATATTACATTGCAAAATAAATTTTTATGTTTAAAAATAATATTTATTGAATTAATTCATATTTATTTTTAGTTTCGAAGGAAGTTGGTCAAATTATGGATACTTGAACCTAAAAAATAAGAAATTATAATTTATTATGTATTAAATATTTATTTTATTACTGTATTTATTATAAAAATATAATTTTTATTATTACTTAAAACTATTTTTACACATAATATGAATTCATATTATATTTATATTTATATAAAAATACAATATATTAATTATGTATTCATTTTTGTGTATATTTTATAAAGTTAAAATTTAATTTCAATTACTTGTTAAATTTAAATCTCCCTCTTGCCGGGTTGTTATGACAAGCGCGACATCTGTGAAGATGGTTCAAGGTAAACAAAACAAAATTACCTCGCGGCATTGCAGCAACCGTTGCAGCCGTTGCGCGCTCGTTTGTCTGCGCCATTCGACATTATAGAAGTTGTTTGAATCGCAGCCAGATCAGTTAAAAAATCTAGTTTGCGCATGAATTTAATATTAATGTATTGTTAGTTACTTGTTTATATTAATTTAAATCTAGTTTGCTTATGAATTGAATATCAATGTATTGTCATAGTTACTTGTTATTATTAATTTAACTACAAGATGTACAAGACAAAAGAAAATGTAAAGTAAAAAGCTATAATCTACATTCATTTCATATATACCACCACTGAGATGAGATGTTTTTGTGTGTACCGTGGAACAATAAATAAAGAGAACTCAAATGGGATTTATCAATATACAGTGGATTCAAATTAGTGACCCCGACGTGATCTGCCTGATCATAGACCAGCCATAGCAAACTGGCTAGCTTTACTGCACTGGAGAACCGTAACGTACCGTTTGAGTTTATTGTTTACTATTTAATTAATTATTTACATATTATTGTTGCGTGTTTGCGCCGAAAAATGGGTGATTTAAAAGAATTAATAAAGCAGAGAGACAGTTGCAGCCGCTGCTCGCACGTTTGTCTGCGCCATAGAGGTTGTTTGGATTGCAGCCGGATCAGTCATCAGACAATTAAAAAATCTAGTTTGCGTATGAATTTAATATTAATGTATTGTTACATATAGTTACTTGTTCATATTAATTTAAATCTAGTTTGCTTATGAATTGAATATCAATGTATTGTCATAGTTACTTGTTGTTATTATTAATTTAACTACAAGATGTACAAGACAAAAGAAAATGTAAAGTAAATAGCTATAATCTACATTCATTTCATATATACCACCACTGAGATGAGATGTTTTTGTGTGTACCGTGGAACAATAAATAAAGAGAACTCAAATGGGATTTATCAATATACAGCGGATTCAAATTAGTGACCCCGACGTGATCTGCCTGATCATAGACCAGCCATAGCAATCTGGCTAGCTTTACTGCACTAGAGAACCGTAACGTACCGTTTGAGTTTATTGTTTACTATTTAATTAATTAATTACATATATTGTTGCGTGGTTTGCGCCAAAAAATGGGTGATTTAAAAGAATTAATAAAGCAGAGAGACAGTTGCAGCCGCGGCTCGCTCGTTTATCTGCGCCATAGAGGTTGTTTGGATTGCAGCTGGATCAGTCATCAGACAATTAAAAAATCTAGTTTGCGTATGAATTTAATATTAATGTATTGTTATAGTTACTTGTTCATATTAATTTAAATCTAGTTTGCTTATGAATTGAATATCAATGTATTGTCATAGTTACTTGTTATTATTATTAATTTAATTACAAGATGTACAAGACATAAAGAAAATGCAAAGTAAAAAGCTATAATCTACATTCATTTCATATATACCACCACTGAGATGAGATGTTTTTGTGTGTACCGTGGAACAATAAATAAAGAGAACTCAAATGGGATTTATCAATATACAGTGGATTCAAATTAGTGACCCCGACGTGATTTGCCTGATCATAGACCAGCCATAGCAAACTGGCTAGCTTTACTGCACTGGAGAACCGTAACGTACCGTTTGAGTTTATTGTTTACTATTTAATTTATTATTTACATATTATTGTTGCGTGTTTGCGCCGAAAAATGGGTGATTTAAAAGAATTAATTAAGCAGAGAAGCAGTCGCAGCCGCTGCTCGCTCGTTTGTCTGCGCCAAAGAGGTTGTTTGAATTGCAGCTGGATCAGTCATCGTCATCAGACAATTAAAAAATCTAGTTTGCGTATGAATTTAATATTAACGTATTGTTATAGTTACTTGTTTATATTAATTTAAATCTAGTTTTCTTACGAACTGAATATCAATTGTATTGTCATAGTTACTTGTTATTATTATTAATTTTAATTACAAGATTTAAAAGACATACAAAAAATGTAAAGTACAAAGCTATTATCTACATTCATATATACCACCACTGAGATGTTTTTGTGTGAACCATGAAACAATAAATAAATGTGAACTCAAATAGGATTTATCAGTATACAGCGGGTTCAAATTAGTGACCCCGACGTGATCTGCAAATTAGCTAGCTTTACTACACTGGAAAACCGTAACGTACCGTTTGAGGTTTTTGTTTACTATTTAATTAATTATTTACATATTATTGTTGCGTAGTTTGCGCCGAAAAATGGGTGATTTAAAAGAATCAATTAAGCAGGGAGGCAACATGAGAGAGAGATAAATATTTAACTCTATTGATGGGCTGTAAAGATACTGATTCAATTAAAATTATCGAACTGAGTATTTGGTTAGGAAAAAAGCGCAATCTCTCATGTAGTTTTGAGGAAATTCAAGCTCAAATAGAATTGTTGGACGAAGATTTAACAAAACAGATTGAAGAGCGGGAAACCTCGGAAAATATACTCATTAATTTAATTGCCAAGGGCCAGGCATCGCTAAAATTCTTTCAATCTGAGAATGAAGTTGGATCTTCGTCAAACATTAATTGCAGTGTTAAAAAGAAGTTAAGTTACCACCTATTAAAGTGGCGTTTTTTTTGTGGGAAGCAAATAAATGGCTGTAATTTTGAGATATCCATGTATCTCTCATACACAGTAATGAAGAAATATATGATATTAGCAAATCATATTTAGAGGGCACTGCTTGTTCAGTTATTAATTCTATCACATTATTTTCTACAAATTTTCCTATTGCGTGGGATATATTATGTGAACGATACAACATTAAGCGCTTATAAAATCTATGTATGCAATTGAACCATTACTAAAAGAAAGCGAAGTGGAGATTCATAGTTTGATTGACACTTTGTCAAAAAACTTAAGTGCGTTAAATTCTCTTGGTGAACCTACGGATATATGGCCTTGATGAAGCTTGACAGCGTTACGGCGAGGAATTGGGAGGAATTTAGAAATGATTCAACCTCGTCTACTCTCAAAGAATTTTATTTGTTTCTATGGCAGCGTGCAACTATTTAAGAGACAGTCGGAGCCGGTAAGTTCTTCAAACATTATGAAAAACGCCATAGCGTACCGAAGTCATCATTAGGTATGTTCCATTTGACCGTTTCATGCACCCGGTGCGTTAGAGGTCGAGTACGACTATATTCGATGTGGAATATTCGAACTAGAACATTGCGCCGCGGTTATTCCCATTTTGAATAGTAATTATCTATGATGTGTACATGGGCAATTCTATTTCAAACGGACCAGAGCTCTACAATTTTTTTAAGTTTTTTTGTCGTTTTTTAACTTAATCGCATTTTTTGTTTAAAAACCGTAATTTTAACTCAAAAAAATAAATTTACTAATGAAATCGATTAGAAATTTTTTGTAGAATCCAAATCTGGTGCTATTTCAAGTCTATACCCTGTCTATAAGCCGCAAAAGCCATGAAACCATGTTTTTGTTCTCAGTGGGCTGGACAAAAAGGAGCATTTAAAAAATAAAAATTAACCGCCAAAGTTGACGTGTTTTGATGTAAGTTAATTAGAAAATATAAATTTGTTCTGTGTATTTGGGTTTTAAAGGTCTAAAACACAAAAAACTGCAAAAATAAGCCTATTTTTCAACATAAACTTTTACAAATGCATACTTAGCAGTTTTCAGAGAAACTATACACCAAATATTATTAAAAAACTGAGTTTTGCAAACAATTCTACATAGAAAATAGTTAGTGTCGTGCTTATCTGGCGATGAAAAACCCATCTAAAAAAAAAAAAATTTGTTCAACATTTACTTAAAAATTTTTTATTTTTTTATTTTTCTTAAAGATTATTTGGATGATATTTTTTTAAGCTTATTTCAAAAGTTTAACAAAGTCATCTTTTGTTGTTTGAACCAATTTTGGGTCATTTTACTCTTTGTTTGATAGTTTTTGCGCTTGCGGCACAAATTTAGACTCGATCTGTCGGCGCGAAAATTAGAAAATATTATTATTTTTGGCATTCAAACATTCCTGGCGCTTCTCAAAATTTGTTAATAAAAGTTTTAAACCACACTCTAGTGTGTTTATAATATTTTTTGTGAATATAAAAAATAATTAATTTTTAACGCATTTTTTGTCTGATAATTTTGTAATCATTTCTTTTTAGATAGACTTTTCTATAGACGATGAGTACGACACTGACTATTTTCCATGTAAAATTGTCTCCAGAATTCAAATTTTTAATAATATTTAGTGTATCGTTCCTCTGAGCGCGGCTAAACGTGCATTTGTAAGAGTTTATGTTGAAGAATAGGCCTACTTTGCAGATTTGCAGTTTTAGACTCTTTTATAATCCAAATACACAGAACATATTTATATTTTTCAATTAATTTACATCAAAATACGTCAACTTTGGCGGTTAAAAAAAATTAAAAAAATGCTCCTTTTTGCTCAGCCCACTGAGAACAAAAACATGGTTTTATGGCTTTTGCGGCTTATTGACAGGGTATAGACTTGAAATGGCACCAGATTTGGATTCTACGGAAAATTTCTGATCGATTTCATTAGTAAATTTTTTTTTTTTTTGAGTTAAAATTGCGGTTTTTAAACAAAAAATGCGATTAAGTTAAAAAACGACAAAAAACTTTAAAAAATTGTAGATTTTTTTTTATGGGTTTTATACCCTCATATACCGATCAAAAGACTACTAATAAGTTATAGAAACTAAAAAAAAAATACATGAGCAAGTTTCTCAATCTGTAAACACGAGCACAAGGTATATGAATGTTCAAAATTTAAGTTATTACGTGTTGAGGTACGAATTGCTAAAATTTTGTCAGCAAAACTGTGCAACAATTATCTCCGCGGTGGCCATCAATCGTATCAATGTCGTCTAAGCGGGTACAAAGTCTGTCACAGACGACATAACACTTAATTACATAAGTAATATTAACTACAACTACAACAGGCAACCGACCTAGCTACAAAAAATACAAATAATAATTTGCCATACTACTAAGCAAAATTTTAAAGAATTTGGTGCTTAATTTAAATAATTAACGATAGTATAACGATAAAACTCAGTTGTTTAATTGTGCTCCATGTCCAAATGTAAGTATATCATATATACATTTTTATATATTTTTTATTAATATAATTAATTTTTTGTGTGACATTATTTTATTATTTTAGGTCGATTCGTGTGCCTTAAATGTAATAGAACATACAAACATCACCAATCATTAAACAATCATCGGGCATATGAATGTGACATACCATCAAGGTTTCAATTTTATTATAAAGGTTGCAATCTAAAATTTTCTAGACGATATACTTTGCAAAAACACATACATTCAAAACACATCTCTATAAAGGATCTACTTGTATGTAAAATTTGTCAATATAATTATTATATTAATATATTATATTAATAAACATGGTTTTTCAAAAGAAGAAGCAGTAGAAGCTGTGTTTTCTTTACAAATTATGATATCCTTAACAAATATTGTATAGGTTAATAAACAAATTTTACAAACCATAACTTATAAACAATTATCAACTCGTTTCACATTAATCATTAAAATAATTTGATTTTTTATTAATTTTTTGAAAAAAGCTTTGCTCTTACTAAGCTTGCTCACTTGTTTCACGTACAAAAATTATTTGAAAACTTTTCCTTTCTGATGCTTAAAATATGCAGTTTTATTTTCTTTGTTTTATTAAGCTATTGGGCCTTTATAAAATTTTTGATTGCTTTTTTGAACTTTTTCAACTGATACATGTGTTATAATAAGCAATTGTTCTGGAACTAGTTGGAGCAAAGTTGATTTCTAAAGGCTTCATGAAACATCAATCTTTTACTCAGCGTTATGATCATTGCTTATCTACGCTTTTATAATCTATAAGGTTTAGTATGCATGATGAGTTACATAATGTATGACGTATACTAGTTGACATTATTTTTGAGTTCTATTTATGAAATTATTTTGATTTAATTCTTGTTCAAAATTATCTAATATTCTCTTTTATTATTTTTAGGTCTATATTGTTGTAATACATGTAATAGAAGTTACAAACATCAACAATCACTAACAAATCATCGTACTTTTGAATGTGGTAAACCACCAAGATTTAAATGTCCCCAAATTGGTTGTTATGAGATATTTTCTAGAAGATATAGTTTAAAGACCCATTTGTTTAAGAAACACCAACTGATATTTGAGTCTCTAACTTGTAAATTATGTACTTATCAGACGGCCCGACAGTATTATATGCATAAGCACTATTGTATCAAACATGGGTTTTCTCCAGAGGAAGCAACAGAAGCTATGTTGTAATAATTAGACCATGTTTGGAATTAAATAATTTTTTCATAATGTATTGTTTTATTTTTTATTGTATTTTCATTGTGTTTTGAAATGCTTGTTTGTAATTATTGTGCATTATTATCGAACTTTTATTACGCCAAGGAAATGAGAGATAATACATCAAGTCAGGTATGGTTTTTCTAGATTGGTCAAAAAAATAAACATTATCCGCTTAAACGGAGACATATGCAACAAACAAAATGAACTTAACTTTTTCTAATGTTAAACAGTAAATTGCTTTGAAGTATTTAACATACAAAAGTTACTGGATTTTTATTGTTGGTGGTAAATTAGTTATACTGATTGAATTGGGTTTCTCGTGGCTGGATTTAATTTACTTTTTTTTATAATTGTTATTGCATTAGTTTAATCAGTTTTTTTGCAGATTGTTAATAACTGATTGTTTTCTCTTAATACTCATTTTGATACTATATTTGGTTCAAATTTGCTTTATCTTTTTAATACGCTATTTTGTTTTTTTTGACTGATCTGTTAATCTACATTAGTAATAGTATTTTTTACCGGCTAAACATCTTGCAAAGCGTAATTCTTTATTTTATGTTGATGGGCGGTCTTGGTTTTTGGGTTTTTCTAACCTAACCTAACCTAACTTAACCATTTTGGATGAAAACTTTTCGTTGCGTACTTGCATCCATCAGTGCCTGGCTAGGAAGCCTTGTTGTTTTTTAGAGTTTTGCTGCATTGGTTCTCTTGTTGTTACGATACATGCCAATGAAAGGAACTTATTTTAGTGTTTGAGGGGTTCTTCATCCGTAAGTGCTCTGACGCTAAACTACCTTTTCATTATCCGACAGTGTGTTCTTTGTTTTGGAAATTTTATGAAGTGATTTACAATCAAGTTGTATTTGTTGAAAATAAAGTAACAAACACGGATTTATTTAGAAAACTGTAACTGTGGTTTTGCACCATAATTTGGTCTCCAGTAAACAGATCACTGTAGGTAACCATAATTTGGTCTCCTGTTCACTGTAGTTAACCTGTTTTTGCCTGGTTCTCAAGCTTTGGCCTCGATTTTTGTAGCTTACAATGGGTTGTTCCTTAAGCCGAGGGTGATAATAGGTTTGTTCCAACCGACACCAAACGCGGTTTGGGACCGTCAGGATTGTGCGCAGTTGAACTTTCGCGTTCCAACCGTACACAAACCATGACTCTGACTAGAAGTCGGGCGTTCCAACCTGACCCCAAATCGTCCGCAACCAAGTTGTGGACCGTCAGAAACAGTCAGCGATCAGAAGCATGTATTAAAAATCCGGAACCGTCCCAGTCATGCGCAGAGAGTAAAAACGTTGCCGCTATTGAAATTATTGAAATTAATGAAATTGAAATACCTCCTGCAGCATCTACCGCAATTAATTTAATTAGTAGAATTTAAATTTAATGATAATAACAGTAATTTATTTATCTGAAACTTAATTATAGTTTTAGTGAAAAATAAAGAAATAAAGTTCATTGTAAGATATTTTTTTTCAAGATGAGTAACTGTTTAACTATATATTTATTTGTATAAAAATAGTAATAGAATAATGTGATACACAACGTCAGGTGTGATATGTTAAACAATTTTAGTTTTTAATTTGTTTACATTACATAACCTCACTTTTTAAAACTGTTTGAATTTAATATAATTGATGGTTGCGACCTCTACTACGTGATAATTCATGTTTATGAAATAATAAAACGATTTATCACAAATTTGTGATAAAAAAACGTAGTAAATTGTTTTATTAATTCATGTTTGAATTTAGTCAAAAACTTGGTTGTGGCGCGTTCCAACCGGCAAGCAATTTGTGTTCAGTTTGGGGTCAGTACAAAGTCGGCGCTTGCGCAAAAATAATCCATGTATTAGTCGCAACCAGTTTGCAAACTGCCGAGCGATGTCGGTTGGAACAAACCTTATGATTGTCATTAGTAAGGTTTTCTTGGTTAAAGGTTAGTGACAGCGTTGAATTTTTATATAAATTGAAAGGCCGTTATGGGGTGCACCAATTTCCAACGGGCAATTGTTTACTAAAACTACTTGCTGGTGAACTGGGGGGCGTTTTGTTTTAAGAGAAGTGACTATCGGTTTTTGGAGATTGTGTTTCTTAACTTGTAGCTGCTTGGTGGTTGTTAATCCTGTTGGATTTGCAATTGTTGGGAGCATCATTTGTTTAGTAGTTTTATATTTTGCAGTCCGAGCAGGTAATTGTAAATTTTTTAGGTTTTTCTTTACTCTTTCTGGTTTAGTTTAGCAGGTAGTTTAGGTTTCAAGCTCAGGGGTTGCGGTCGTTTATGATCTGTAACCTATCACAAACAGATTGTGGAACAAATTAAATTAGGGACTGCCGGAAGTTTTTGGTGTGCTTTGAAGATGTCCACCTAGTGTCTTGGCGGTGTTTTTACATTTGGCGACAACAATCTGATTGTTTAGTTTTTTTATCAAATTTCGTACAATGTTTTTGATGATATTTTTTAAAGATCCGTTTTAGATCTTTTTTGCCTTATAGGATACTGATACGGAACTTTATTTTTGCGCATTATCCGTGATTATGGATACGGATATCCAGCATACTACTAGTCACAACGTTGGAAAAGACACAACAATTATAATGTTTTTGATCATAGATTTATAATAAAAATTAAGCTTAGTTATTAAGTTTCTGAAGCGATGTGTTTGAGCATTTTAATAGCTTGTTGCGAATCACCTATTCTCAAATTTTAAAGCATACAGTGAGAAACTTGTGAGAGGACTAGTGTTTCAGATTTTTAGCTTAATTGAATACAATTTGCATCAGAACATTCCAGTTGACATATTTGTGAATGGAAAAAGGTTGTGATTACTGGAAAAAGATTTTAAGATAAATGATTACGCTAACTAACAAAATATTTATTTCAATACAATTTAATCAAATGTTCTGTTAAATAGTTTAAAGAAATTGTTTACTACCTGTACGTAGAGGCCTACCGTAGGCCTGTTTGCGAGGTGATGCGAAGGCAACAGTTTATTGCACATAAGGATTGTGAGAATTGTATTTTGTTGCAAGTATAAATTGGGACTCACATAATTTGGATTTAGCTTTCTTTAGTGTGCAAGTACTAGTACAGAGATGCAGATATATGAATTGTGATGTATATGCCATTTTTGTGAACTACAAGAGGGCCTTTGATAGAGTTCAACAGCAAAAGTTGATAGAAATCCTGAAAAAAAAATTGGAATAGACGAGAAAGACCTTGAATAATTATAAATCTACATTGGACCCAGACGGCAAGCGTAAAAATCGGCGACGATAGCACAAACAGAGTAAAAATTTTACGTGGAGTGAGGCAGGGATGTGTATTATTTTCTCTGCTATTCAATATCTACATATTTGTATTTGGAATACATATTTCGAGAAACTCTAAAAATGCCTAAAAAGAAATTCTTCTTTCGGAAAACGAATAAACAGCATCAGATATGCAGATGATACTATGATTATGGCTGATAATATAGAAGATCTACTATACCTATATATGTATAGATTATCAAGCACCAGTCATAGATATGGACTAGATATTACATGGATAAAACCAAATATTATGATCATAAGTAAGAATAACCCACAACATCACTAACAACAACTGAGGCTACAGCAGGGTAACATTGAAAGTGTAAAAAAAATATGTGTATCTAGGCACCGTCATAAATGAGCGTTTAAGCCAGACACAGGAAATAAAAGGCAGAATTGAAAAGAGTAGAATAAATTAGTGACAGTCTTTAAAAGTAGCTAC
Source organism: Tachinus rufipes (assembly GCA_963932245.1). NCBI lineage: Eukaryota > Metazoa > Arthropoda > Insecta > Coleoptera > Staphylinidae > Tachinus > Tachinus rufipes. The sequence continues at coordinate 31,260,272 of OZ010742.1, read as the reverse complement.
GTGTTTTCTGTTTTATTATACGGAATGGAAACAAACATAAAGAAATTGTAAGCGTATGAAATGTAGCTATATAGAAGGATATTGAGGATATCATGGATATATTACCAATGACGGATTACTAACAAGAATGGACAAAACTCCTTCAATGCATTCTACAAGGTAAAGTAGAAAGAAAAAGATGCATCAGCCGAAGAAGAATCTTATAGCTCAAAAGAAATTGGTTTTCTACGAAAACAACATTTTGCTTACGGGCAACTGTTTATAAAATTAAAATTGCTAACATGATAGCTAACATCCGGAACAGATAAGCACTCTAAGAAGAAGGTTTTCTCCTAAAAACGCTATTGGGATATTGATAAGTTTTATGGACATGTGCAACAAATTGATATTAATAAAAAATACCTTGTTAGCACAATAAAAAAACGGGAAATGTCAATCATATCCTTGGTGAATGGTGCATTAGAATCGGGACAAAACTTTAACAGACAGATAAACATTACGCCGGATAACGAAACGGCAGATGCATGCTAGTAATAAAATCTAAACTGGTGATGGATCATAACAAGTCTGGAGTTATTAGTCACAAACAACATGCTACGTTTGATCTGGATACCAAAAAATTAAGGTATAGAAGATTGCTTTAAGTTAGACCAGTTTACTAAAAAGGGATCTGCAGAGACGTTTATTAAATCCAAATCTGCTTTTGTAATTTTATACGAAATTGCCTTCCAAATAAACTATGACAATGCGGAAAAGTGGAACAAAACTGCTAGTTTAAACAAATACAAGAATAGAATGGGAATCCAAACGGATCTCTAATGCCGCGGATGTCTGGAAGACGAAGAAAGTATACTACATCTGCTGCGCAAGTACAAGGCTTACAATAACAAACGTAGTGCTTTTTCGGCAAGCACTATTTAACCAACGAAAAACAACAGTTTTTGGACATCTTTAAAGAATCGGAATTACTATAGAAGTAATAATCAAAGGTGCACAAGAGATGCAGCGACGTCAGATGTACCACCTTAAGAGGAAAACAAAATCTTGACTGAATGTTTACATTGCGTTTAAATTTGTGGCTGATATTTTTAAATAGTAAAAACTACTACAAAAAGGGTTATAGATTTGAATTGTGATTTAATTTAAACTATATTTAGAACTGTAACTTTTTGATAGATTTCTTGAGCAAAAATTGTTATTTTGAAGTAATTTGTTATAAAACAATTGTAAAACTGTAAGGATTAGACATGATTTATATTTATTATGTACAAACAAAATTAATGTTTTTTAGGGATTATTATAAGTTGTTCTTTCTGTAAATATGATTTTTATTTGTAATAACTAGTTTGTAATTATATACTCCTTGTGTATTTATTAGTCTATTTAACTGTAAATTTTTTTTTCTACGCTTAACTAATAAATATTAATAATTCTAGGTTCATACAGTTGTCCAAGATGTGGAAAAACATATAAACATTACCAAACAAGATACACACATGTAAAATATGAATGCGGAAAACCTCCAACATTTCAATGTCCTTTCTATGGATGTAATTATATAGCAAAACGGAAGAACCATCTAAAGAACCATATGCTATGTAGGCATAAATATGACCAAACTAACACTTCTTAAATTATTATGATCATACATTGTTGTTCTATTTTGAAAATTAAAGTACGCATAATTATGCATTTAATAGACTAGTTTTGATTTATTGGTTTTATAGGGTCTGTTCTAATACGCTGTGTACACAAATAAATAGTTATTTTAAGTAATCTTTTGCACTGTAATTTGGTTGTGAGCACAGTTTGAAAACTGTTAAACACCGTGTGTCCGAACCGACATATAATATACTGGCTAGTAATTGTGTACAGTTATTATCATAATGATCGAAACTAGCTGTGATAATAAATTTATAAAGAAGGTATTTGCGTATAATGGTTTAAAAATAGAATTTATTTATTAAATTATTTTATTTGTATAATTTGTAAGAATTGTTTAATTGACAGTAAATTAGAATATTTGTTTAAAATGTTTTTTTATGTATATTTCCATTCAATTTTTTGTACTCATCATTTTTTTTTTCGAAACTATGCATATTTATTATTAGCTAGTGTTATTAACTAATGAAATATTTGTGTTTAATAAACCTATAGGGTAATTATTACAATATTACAAAAGTTGTTGAACTAATTGTATTGAGGATTTGTAATTGACTAATTTTGTTTTAGGTGGCTATCCATGTCCGAAATGTTCGAAAGTTTATAGACACTATCAGAATCGACATAATCATTTAAAGTTTGAGTGTGGAAAAGAACCTGCGTTTGCTTGTACTGAACCTGGATGTAACTACAAAACGAAATTAAAAGGAAATTTGAAAACGCATATGTATATTCACAGAAGAAAACCTGTATAATAGAATGTTGCTGACAATTAAACTTTGCTGTATTTATTTTTTCTATTAGCCATAAAGAATAAATAATAATTAATTATAAAATATTCTTACTTACCCAATTTTTATATGTGATAATATGTCCAAAATACACTGTAAATTAATTATCGCAACACTAATATTTTATATTTTAAGTTTATAATATTTGTATTTTAATTTTTATTAGTACATTATAGTACAAAACAAGATGGCTTTCATAATGAAGGCCAAATTAACATAAAAAATTAATCAAAAAGTTACAACATCGTGGAAACAGAAAATAACACTAAACTTTGCAAATACATTGTAAAACAGCCTGCGTTCTCCTTGTAAATAACTTTTTTTTTAACATTCTTATTAAAACTTTTTGGGTTCTAATTATGTTTCTCAACAGTGCTGTCCGAATGAATGTTATAACTTATTTCACTTTACATTTAATGTTGATATTTCAGGTGAAGAAATATGTCGAGATAAAACAGGAAGATTAATATGCCCTAATATGGATTGTTTTTATAAAGGGAGAACTAGTTTAAGCCTATCACGCCATATGTTTTACATCCACAACAAAAAGTTAAAAATTGATTAAATCATTTTGAATATGAAGTTTATGTTTTAAGAATTTTATTCTTTTTTTATATTGAATTATTGTTATTTTTTTAAATAAATATGATTCTAAGTTTGAACTTTACATTTTTTGATTTATTAAACTAGCAATTAGAATTTTTTGAACTGAAGCATTTTATATAATTGTTATTGAATTAGTTAGTACTGAAAATACCCAAATCCTGTATTCCATTAATTTTAATTTATAAATTAATAATATGTTTGAAAATTATGAATTAGTTTGTTATTATTAATTGGACGTTTTGTCCTCAAACTCTAACCAAATGTATTATGTATGTTATATTAGAACACGTTTACAAAGATAATTAATTATTTTCATTTTAGGTAGCTACATTTGTCATAAATGTGGGAAAATATACAAGCATTATCAAACCAGATTTACGCATTTGAAATATGAATGCGGAAAGGAACCAACGTTTCAATGCCCATATGAAGGATGCATTTATAAAGCTAAAAGGAAGAACAACTTGAAGAATCATATGTTTTCTAAACATAAATATATTGAAATTGCAAATTAGAAAATACATTAATCAAACCTTAATCGAATTTATTATTTTTAAACAAAATTGTTCTACATTACAATTTTTGAGAAATTTAGAATGTACCGAATTTAATTTAATTTTATATTATTTGATCAAATAACAATTTAAATTTAGTATGTTGAAGCTGATTGAATTGGAATTGGTTAACTTCTTACTGCACGGCTTTTTTTACAATTTTATAATAAATTTCCTATATCTTAAGAGCATTCCGACCAGTATTTTAACGAAAACAGCTTTGGGGTTATTCTTATTTCCACATATAATTTCATAATAATTTTGTTTTCACCAGTACATTTGAATACTATTTGCAAATATAATTTAAATAAAATATTTTGAGAAACAATATTTTGATGATTACTGAATGTACTGGTGAAAAACTAAGTCGACTATCAAATTAAATGTAGAAATAGGATTGATGCCAAAGTTGATGTTTTTGTTAATACTAATACTACAGATCAATGTAGCGGTCGGAATGTTTTCAACATTATAAGAAATTTATTGAAACCCAAATTCAAATAAAAACTTTGAAAGATTAACTAAGGTGTTTAAAAATACTTTTGCTTAACCAAATTTGACTATGAGCTATGGCTATTGCACAACTAGATGATTAATTGACAACAAAATAATTATATTTTTGATTTTGAATACAGTGAGCTCGAAAAATAGCGCACATCAAAATAAATAATGTAGTCCCAGAAGTAATCAACTTGACGCATAAATGGAGGTTGTTGTTTGAAAAGAATGATTATGGTAGAAAGTACTAACCTACGACGCTACGTTACTTGCAGATGTTTTTGCCTTTTTTGGAACCAATTTTCCCTATTCAGTCTATTTGTGTTGTACTATTTCTGGCGTGGTCACCTTATTTGGTCTACGACTACGATGTTTGTTTTTCATTTTCGAACATGTTTTACATCATTTGCTTAAAACGGTTGCATTGTTTGGTAACTCACAAACGTGTTTTACTTTATTTGAGTCCAATGTTGTTTATTTTTACAAAAAAACTGGCGTAAGAAATGCATTGTTTTATTAGATGTGTAATGATGTTTTGGTACACAATACTGTTTACTGTAATTTTATAGAAAGAACGGCCTTCAATACGACGTGATACGGCACACTACAATTTTCTGACAGTGCAAAGCATGAGAATTTTTGGATGACCAAATTCTTTAGTTTTGACTATTTACGTATTCACTTATCTACTAAGTTGAAACTACGCATCATCAATGAAGCAAATACAGTCAAGCTCTTTAATTTGGGTCATGCTTTTCTTCTTGTCTACAACTAATTTGTATTCACAATCTCGTTATTGTTGAATTGTTGCTCACTACGGAACTGGATGTTTCTTACGAAATTTGACAACAATACGTTCATATAAACGATAGGAAAACTACTGTTCAACAATAAAAATTTGTTGCTTTTGAGAAAACAACATGCATTGGCGAAGCATTGAACTTCGCAATACCACAATAGTATAGACGTCAAGTGACAAGTTTTGATTACAATAACACCTGTGTTGCTATCTTGCGGTAGCCGATAGAAATAATTCAACAAAACTACTATTTACAAAAACATTTATTTTGATGGGTGCGACTTTTTGATCTCACTGTATAAATATAGAAAAATATTTTTTTATTTGATCAATCATCTTAAAAAAATCTAAATCTGTTAATTGGAATACACAATATTTTATTTTTTTTTAATTAAGTTTCAGACTATGCCTATTAATAGGTGACTCTTTGCCTTATTTAAAGTAACTACAATAATTCTAGTACAACTTGGTCCATACAATGTGTGAAAAGTAAGCACAAAAAAAAGGATGCTAAAACAGGCAAAGACATTGGTACAACAAGTTTTATCGGCCAAGTTGTAGTGGGATTACTGTAATATGTGTTATAACTTATCTAATTTTATACTATACTCATTAACAGGTGACACAGCGGACAGTTACAAATCAACTACTCATCATCATAATTTTATAAGAACTTGAGTTTCAGTTACTCGTTATTGCAGTAAGGGCTTAATTAAATTTCAAAAGTTTATATTTCAATGACTATTGTTAGTAATTTACAATCAACAGCTTCCAAAATGTATGAGCTATGAATGAATTAGACATTAATATTATATGTTTATTATGACAACTTTATATTTATATTTACAAGTGATGCCAATGTTTACAACTTTTAGTTACAACCAATAGAATTAGTGTTTTATAATTTAAAATTAATAAATTAAATGAACTATTAAAACATATTTGCATTATTTATCAACATTAACAATTTGTAAATAAATTATTTGTGTTTTAATTAATTTTGAATGTTATTATATAGATGTTAATTTTTAGGTCTATATTGCTGCCCATACTGTCCAAAACGATACAGACACAGGCAGAATCGTTACAGGCACAAAAATGAATGCAAATGGAAACCGACTTTTTACTAACTTACAAATATACACTGCCGAGCATAAAATTAGGGTCACTATGTAATTGTATTTTTTTTTGAAATTTTTAGTTTTTTACGATTTTTTGTTTTTAATTCATATGCTTTTGTTGAAACAAAAGAAAGCTTAAGGATTTCAGTAGCGAGTATTCCCTCTTCTGGCAGTGATAACAGCTTGCAAACAACGAGGCATGCTCTGGATCAGATTTTGGATCACATTTCGCGGAAGATTGTCTTATTCCTGCACCAGTATGTTGCTTGCAACTCAGTAACTATCCGAGCAATGTGGGGCCTTGCGTTATCATGCATAAATGTTGCGTTGTCACTAAGAATAACCATGAACGGTAAAACATGGTCTTCTAGAACCTCTATCAGATACCTATGCGCAGTCAACGTCTTATTCTCGATAAAGACTAACTTCCTGCGAGTATCAAAAGCTATGCCTCTTCATAACTGATCTTCCACCAAATGGAAGTTGCTCGACAATACATGCTTGAGCATATCTCTTGCCTTGTTGTCTCCACACTTTTACACGTCTATCTGAGCCCGTAAGATAGAATTGCGGTTCATCGGAAAACAATACGCAACTAAAATCTGCTATTGTCCAAGCCATGTGTTCTTGTGCAAAATTCAATTTTGCAATCCGGTGTTCACGGAAACGCAGCGGTTCAGTAGCTCTAGTTTGAAAAGATAATCCAGAATCATGAAGTCGCTTCCTAACTATTCACTCACTTATGTTTACATTTTTCACTTTTTGCAGATGATTTCGAAGGGAAACTGCCGTGACCGTTCGGTTTCTCAAAGCACTAAAAACGAGAAAACGGTTATTTTTAGCTGTTGTAGTGTTGTTGCTTTGCTCTGAGCTTATCTTTAAGTGAGCAGACCAGTCTCTTTGTACCGCCGTCATACTCGTTGCACACTCGAGAGACTTACATCAACGTTTCTTGCAGTTTTGCGCTGACCGCGGTCGTTTTCTAAAGCCGCCACAATTCGTGCCGCAACAACAGGATTTATGTTTATTGCAAAACACTATCAATGACAACAATACACAAACAATGTGCAACAGACAGATATTATCACAGAAACAAAAACTATGCTTGTTTGTTTCAACAAAAGCATATGACAGTAAACTTGATCATTTTCATTACTTAGCACACTAAATTGAAATTGTTTGTTCTTATTACTTTCAATAAACTTTGAACAACAAAATCTTTTTTTTTATTCAAGCAATCAGTTAGTAAACTGTTACAACCGAATAAACTCGTAAAAAACTTCGAAGTGACCCTAATTTTTTTTGTCGGCAGTGTATAACAAAATTGCACAAAGATTTCAGGGCAGTATATTGCGATGAGTGATTTTCCACTTTTAATAATAATTACTTTAATAAACACCATTAGAATAATTTTATCAATATTATTTAAAAATTGATGTTACTTATTTAATTAATAAAATATAAATTATATCTTTGTATTTATTGGCTAACCTTTTTAATTTTTAAATAAATTATAGTTAATTTAAAGTTAATTATTTTGATTGATTAATAATTTTCCGGTTTTAGGTTTCTATCGATGCCCATATTGTCCAAAACGATACAGACATAGGCAGAGTCGCCACAGGCATGCTAAAATTGAATGTGAATGGAGACCAACTTTTTAACAACAATTGTTTATCAATTATGTTAACTTTTCTATTTATGGTTTATAATTGAATGTTACGGAATATTTTATTTTTGTATGTACAATATTTTAAAAAATAAATATATATTTTATATAAATAGTTAATGTTGTTCAGATCTTTAATAACGATGTAAAAATACTTGTGTCGACACTCCCAAACTTTTTTACAATGCGGCGTATAACCTGTTCAGAGTAACCGTTAATACAACCTAATTTTTTGGTTAAGAAACGGTGAGCACTTACAATTGAAAGAGTAGCGCATTTTTATGTAATAGATCATAATGTTTTGTTGGTATCCTTTTTGTACAACGTTCTAAAAATGAACAAATTATTTTGGCTCTCACTATATAATAATTAAAAACATTAGCTATTATTTACTCTAGTTAATTAAAAGTATATAAATGAACCGCTACTTAATTAAACCTTATCTAATTCATGTGAACTATCTAACTGATTGAATATACTAATCAGAGTTTATATTTTAGTCTTCTCCTGTCGCAAATGCAAGAAAGCTTACAATTTGGTAACGAATTTAAATCGGCATGTGAAGTATGAATGCGGAAAAGAACCCAAGTTTAAATGTCAAGAACGAGGCTGCAAGTATAAAGGAAAAAGAAAAGATCATCTTGTATCCCATTATTTTAATATACACAAATATCGATTATAAATAGTATTGATAACAAATTAATAAAATAAAGATTTAATAAATGATTATACTAATTTATCTCATTACAAATGAATTTAATTTTTTTAATTTTTTAATTATTTATTTAACGTCAGTCTATTTCTGCTAATGTTACTCGCCGAAGTCAAAAGTTAAGACTACTACATCAGAGAATTTTGTTGCAAATTCTGGAATTCCAACCTAAATTATAGGTTTTTTTAACATGTACGCAACATCATGACAAGTACAAGGGATCTTATAATTTTTTTTTATTGTAAAGAAGGCTTACTTATCATATTAATCTTCCAAATAGAAAACTAAAACACGAGACTCTTGATGTAGAAGATCTGAAAGCATGCCGTTTACAATTCCAACTTACACATTCAGAGAAAATCTGATTTGTAAATTTGTTCTCTTTTCAGCTTGAGGATTTTTAACTGCCCATACAAAATTTATTACTACTTTGTAAAATTGGAATTATTTTGATTTTGAGGTTTTAAGACGTATATTTGATCTTCTCGCAACGTGCGCCAAATTTTATAATGGAAAACTGTAATTTGTTTTGCAATTTTTTGGGTCTTAATTGACGGTTTATTTTTAACGGCATTTATGATTTTTTCTTTGGTTTTTATCATGTCTGGTTGTCTTGGTTTTTCCTATCTCAATGTTTTGTCAACTTTTAAGTAACAATTTTGGCGCAGTATTCTAGATATCCAACTGCTGCACTAAACATTGTGGGTTTTAATCTTACAACGGAAATCATTTCAAATGTTTATACGTTCTTACACTCCTCATTCCGCTTTATCAGCGTTGGGTTTTGCGACTAAGATTGTTCTTTGGTACCGAGTAGATTGATAATCTTTCTAGTTGTTCGGAATGCTAGCATAACAGGCAAAGAAGATACTTGCTATTAGTATGGTGGAAATGATCGTAGATTTATATATTTATTTTGTTTGAAAATAATATGACAATGAAAACATTAGGTATTATTAACTGATTTACTCAAGTTAATTGAAAGTATACAAATATACTTCATATTTTAGTTGTCTGATGTTGGAATTGCGGGACACTACACTACACGATGAACAATTTAAAATGGCAATTTTAAATACTAATGTGGAATAGGGCATTTTTACGTCTAATACCAGGAGAAATATACATATCAATTGGCGTTATTTTTATAGGCGTTAATTATAATAATGTTTTTAGTCGTTATAAATGACTTGCTTCAACATAGGATTTTTTTCTTCTCACTGCGCCGTCTTGGTTTCAGCAAGTGGCACTTGAAAATGACGTACGGCAATACTTTCCTATTGTTCAAATGTTCTTGTCAATCTAGATTTGGCACTAGTTTGAGGTGAACTGGTTATTGTCTCACGGAATTTCATGCAGCATCTGTGGCACCTATGCTGTGTCCGTTCACTCTTTCTTTTTATAATCTTTGTTTGTTTTATCTGCATTGACATTCATCTCTGATTTTTTTTCTTTTTTTACATTATGTGCTACTTATTTTATTTATATGGTTTGTTTTTAGATGCGTTCTTAGTTTTTTTTTAGAATTTTATTCACCTATTCTTTTCTTTCTTGAATAGTTAATGCATTTTTAATAATTGTATTTTTTTTGGCAGTTATAAATTTGCTCAACATAGTGGGGCAAGAACGAAACGAAGTAAGGAGAATTAGTAAATTTGCGCATTAAAGTGATGCGGTTGAATGATTTGACGGCAATGGCCGTTTATTGATAGTTTGATGAATTAGTGTTCAGTTCATTATTGTATGGCGTTTAAGCACGGTGTGGCGGTTGGGAGGATTAGCGTGCGTTGTTTCAGTTATATACAAAAAATATTGTATAACTGGGTGTAACACAATGAAAAACATTATTAGTATTATTTACAGATTTACTCAAGTTAATTGCAAATACAAATGAAATGCAATACCTAATTGAAAACCTATCTAATGCATGTGATTGCATGTGATTCATCTGAGTAGATGTGCATACTAATCTGACTTCATATTTTAGATTACCGATGTCGGAATTGCGCTAAGGTACTCTACACGATGGCCAGTTTAAAAAGTCATTGGAAACACGAATGTGGAATAGATCCCATGTTTGTATGTCCAATACAAGGCTGCACATATACTGGGCAAAATAAACAACATTTCCAATTGCATTATGTTATGAAAGATAAGTTATAAATAATGTAATATATTAATAATATAAATAACTAGTTACTTATATTTGGTATTGTTAAAACTATCTTAATACAAACAAAATAGTGCAACATTTGAGAAAAAGTTTGCATATTTACTGAAAATATGGGTTAAAACAATGTTTTCAAACAAAAAGTTGAATAATACATTTATATGCTATCTCTAACTGTTAGATTAAGTTGGATGTTAATATAATAAATTGTAACAAACAACATGTCTTTTGTAGGAAGGAGTTGACTCCTTGATCAACTACTAAAAATGTCAGTATTCGTGTACCACAGGGCAGTGTTTTGGGTTTATTGCTGTTTTTAGTTTACTATGCTTTTGCCGACGATACAATAGCATTAAAAATGAGTTTTTAGCTTACTAATCAAATTAATCAGAACTTTTATCAAACAAGTTAAAACTAATTAAATTACTTGCAATATATGTAGGCATGTTATTAAACTGGTAAGAACATGTAAATTATATATGTAAAAAAACTAGCGAATTATGCTACGGACTCAAAAGTATACGTTATTTGACATGTCAAGACGCTGTGAATATGTTTTACAAAACAAGTTTTGAAGTTTTGAAGTTCAAAATAATTAGAGGAAAACATAATTAAGTCCCAATTTTTTTTTTTTTTAATTTCAAATTAATCAAATCTAAAAACGCTTAATTCAAAGATTTACATTTGCAAAAACAAAACAAATTTTACATATCACTTTTAAGATAGCAATAACAATTAAAAAAACTACAAGAAATAAAGTGGAGCAATAAAAATATTATTTTAAAAATGTAGTGTTTTGGAATAGTTAAAAATGTTGATAGTTTATTATAAATTGTTAAGTTTACCATTAGTATATCAAAATGAGGCATATAAATAAAGTAGAAGTTATTCGTGTTGTTGTTTCTATATTGAAATGGTATTAACTTGTCAAAGCTTTTGTTATCTATTGTGTGTGGAATAGAAGCCCAGTAATCGTAAGATATAAAAGACGCATTGAACAAGGTCCGAGTTTAAGACGGGTTTTTAGTTGTAATCTCTTTACGTTCTCGCACATCCACGGCCAAAGATCTTCAAATCAGATTTAGAACAACTTATAACGTGGAGATATCCAACCAGACTGTTAGGAATAGATTGAGAGAAGGCAACATGAGACTAAGAAGACTTGTACGGGAACCTGTTTTAACTTTTTACTACATAAGGTATTGTTTACATTTTGCTCGTGAATTTGTTGCATGACAACTTCGACAGTGGTGACCTGAACTCTATATGATCAAGATGGTTTGGGGCGGAATTAGTCTTGATGAAAGAACAGAGCTTGTGCCAGTTCCAGGAAAATTAAATGCTGAACGATACATCAGTCTTTTCTTGGAAGGTCATATTATACCATTATGGTGTAGGCTCAAAATTGTGTTTAAGCAAGACCACGCAAGGGCTCATACTGCGGTTATCATTATGAACTACTTCCAGCACTACCGGATTTAAATCCCATTCAACTTTTTTGGGAGTTGTTTGATAGACGTGTTTGGCGCCCAGATTCCTCAAACTCTTCAAGAGCCAACAAATGCTTTAATGAAAAAAATGGGAGAATATGCCACAAGAAGACATTTGTAGTATAAAGCATGCTTCCAAGATGTTAAGTAGTAATTTGTGGTAATGGAAAACACGCACGTTTTTGATGAACCAAATCTTCTTAACAACAATTTTACGTAATACAGGCGAAAGTATTCCTCTTGCTCCACTTTGTTTCTTGTAGTTTTTTTTTTTTGAACTGTTATTGGTATTACAATTACCTTACTACATATCGAAAAGATTTACAACTAAAGCACATAAATTTTAGATCACATGTACAGGGTGTTAATAAATTAGGAAAGTATGAAAATGCTTCAAAGGGTAAGTACCATTATTTATTATTTTTTACAAATTTTTAAGAAAACAAAGTTAATTATAAACTAACGTAAAGTCTAAATACAAATTTTAAATTATTCTTCATACCCAGTAAACACAGTTACTTTTAAGATACGTTTGTTTTTGGTATTTGATAAGTATATTATGCGGAAAAATGTCCGGCGACTAAACAGTATATTTAGTGTGTAATATTTGTACCCGTTATATGTATTTTATACGTGTAAATTACACGTATATTCAACGTTAAAAATGCGTTTTATATATAATATAAATATTTGTATATTCTTAAATTTAAAATACACGTGTATTATAGGTTAAACTTTATCCGGCGAGATGCTTATATGAGGTAACGGACCCATATTGAGAAGAACGCTACCGCTCGACATAACATAGTTTCATATAGTTATTTAAGAACATTACAATTAAATTAAAGATCCATTTCGGTTTCTCAACCAGTTTTTTGGTGACATCTGAAGAATATACTGTGCGTATTTCCACAGCATCATATGAGAAACATATGGTAATCTTTATTTCAAATGACTTGACTAATGTGTTATTTATAGCGATCAATAATATTAAATTTAAATTGAAAAAAAAGCATGCATTGTTAAATTGATATTAATGTTACTGTAATGGCTATAATTGCATTGTACAAAGAAAAAATGGTGCACCTGGCAAGTTATTTGAAACAAAGGCGTCATTGCATATTTTCAGATTTAACACCACAAATTAGGTATTTTATCTTGGTACTTCTAAACCTGCGCTTCCAGTTCAATTAAAACAACACTTCAACACTGTTGTGTAACAACAAACAACTTAAAACTGTATCGGCTAACGCATCTAATAGCACGTGCACATTATGGTTGATAAAAAATAAATGAAATGTTAATCATGCATCTCAACATACACTTTGCAAATTATATTCACGCGTTTGGGTAGCCTTGGGCGTACGAATATCAAAAACAGAATTGGTCGGCAATCCAAACCCAGAAATAATAAACGTTAAATATACGTAGATATATGCAGGTTATTTATACGAGTATTTTAATGGTTAATATACATATATTAATCAACGGTGAAAAAAAGCGTATAATATTCAAATATACATATTCTTACGTGTATAAGAAATGTTTAATATACAAATACACATACATATACTATATACGCTTTTTACACCATATATACGTGTAATAAACTTGGATTATCTAAACTTGTGTTTACTGGGTAGCTACCTCCTAACTTGACACACTTTTTTGCTAACTTAATAAACCTACCGTACAACTTACGAATGGTTTGCAGCAGTTTTAATTCCCTATTATGTGGAAGATCATCTGAATAAACCTTTTGTTTTAAAGCACCCCACAAAAAGAAATCTAATAATGAAACGTCAGGCGACCTATCTGGGTAATGGTTTAGGCCAAACCTCCCTATCCACTTTGCGCCAAAATGATCATGTAACCATTGTCTGACCAAGGCTGTGCAATGAGCAGGGCAGCCGTCTTGTTGCTAAAACAAATTATTACGTACTTCTGGCTCTAACGTGTTAAGAAATAGTAAAACAAAATGTTCAAATACACTTGCTGGTTGATATTTTCCTCTATACAATATGGACCAATGATCCGATCATAAAAAATTACACACCATACATTAACTTCTTTGTAACGTTGACTTTGTTTGTTTATTATGTAACGAGGATTTTTGTAAGCCCATTGACGACTATTTTGTGAAGATACGTACTCGTTTTTGTAAAATATACATTCATCGGTAAACAAAATAAATCTATGAAATCTTTGGATTTAAAAGAATTTTTCACCTATCCATAAACAAAACTCTAAACGTCTCTCTTCATCACCAGGATCAAGTGTATGTCGCATTTTGGGCTTAAACGGTTTAATTTTGTTTTTCTTAAAAAAATTGTGTAATACACTTTTGCTTAAATTCAGTGTTTTTACACGCTTCCTTAAAAATAATGTCGGGTTATCTAAAACTGATCTTATTGCTAATAATGTAGCTGCATCATTTTGATCGTATTTTTTCTTTGATTTCTGTACATTCATCACCGACTCAGTTTTATTGAATTTTTTAATAAATAAGCAATGGTTTTTTTCACACCGGCGTATTAGGAATTTTTTTATTAAAAACATCAATACGTATTGATAAGACACATTTCCAATACCATAACATTGTATTAAATAAATACTCTTCTTTAGTTAACATTTTCGAAAATGCCTTTACGAAATCAGAATACTGGCACATGTAAATGAAATTCTGACGTATCATGAACGTAAACAAAATCGGCTATCTTGCAAATAAATAAAAACTACTGTTATTATTTTATTTTTAAAAATTCGAATTTTTATTTCAAAAAATGTATTCAAATTTCACGTTAGTTTATAAACAACTTTGATTTATAAAAATGTTGTAAAAAATAATAAGTAATGGTACTTATCCCTTGAAACATTTTCATATTTTCCTAATTTATTAACACCCTGTACATGTGATCTAAAATTTTCTTATTGTCAATTCATTTTCTCAACAAGCAGAACTTTTTATAAAGAATGACATTTGGTTGTAATCCGCAGACACACTGTATAACACACTTTTATATTTTGTAAAACGAATGAATTATTTACAATATAAAGGGTGGGCCATCTTTAAGTTTGACATTTTAATCATATGGGATAAAAAACAAACGGCTAATTTTTCGGTTATTTTTTTTATTATTCCGATTAAGTATGAAATATGATTTTGTTTAGATGGCCACCGCAGGCTTGGCAGTAGGTCATTATTGAGGACAAATTATTGAGTATGTGCGCTATTTTTTCCAGCGATATTTTGACGATAACTTTGCGAATGCTCTGCTTCAAGTGGATTGTCTGTGGATTGTCAGCATACTTGCCTCACAAAAAAATTCATCGGTGTCTAGTCGCAGCTGCGAGTTGGCCAGTTTACGTTGCCGAAAATGGTGTGCAGAAGATTGATCGTGGCATATGCAGTATAGGATGTCGCTTCATTTTGTTGAAATCAAACCTGCCTTAGATCAAGTTTCTATAACGATCTTAGGTAACAATAACGTTGGCTTTATTATCGTTTTTGAAGGAAAATTGACCAATAACGCTACCACTTTAAAATCCGCATCAAACGGTAACTTGCAGTGGATGGTTTCTCGACTATGGTATGCGGATTTTCTGTTCCCCAAATTCGGCAGTTTTGTGTTTACATTGCCACGAAGATGGAAATGGACCTCGTCCAAAAAGATGATTTTTTGGTTAAAACTTTTTGTTTCTCGCGTAGTTTTATGCACTTTTATCACTGTCGTATTTTTTTGATCGATGGCGTTTCATTTATTTCAAACAACGTAAGCAATTTTTGCGCTGTTGCAGACAAATGATACTTATTTCCAAAATAAGATTTCAGTATTTCAAAACGTTGCTCCAAAGTAATGCGATACATCTTTTATCGGTGGAGGTATCTAACTACACTTTTCTTATGTAAATGTGACGGGAAAATTGACAGAGTCGGTAGAATCATGTGATTAAAAATTCAACCAAAAGATGGCCCACATTTTATAATTAGACTAAAAGAAATTTTACATGCAAATGCGTTTTATTCTGTAGAAGAGTTTATGAATTACGTCTACTAAGTAAGAAATGTTTGTAATTTTTATTTGTATATATATATGTATTGTATATTTTTTGTTAATATGTATAGACTTTATTGTATGGTATCGAAATCAACGTATTGTAAATGTAGCTGAATGGATGAATAAATTATAATTATAGATCTAAATTTTTTTATAATTTTTTGTTATCTGTATAAATAAACCAGAAAGTCCAAAAACGCAAGGTTTTTGAACACATGATCATAGCACAAGTGCAACAAAGGACAAAAGGTCTATTTTTAATCTACACATGGTTTCTTTTTTTATTATTGTTGGCAGAGCTTTGCTGTTTGTGTAAGATCAGAAAAATGGAATTTTTGACTAAAACTTGTTTATTGGCAAATTTTAGTCTCTTTGCAGTTTGCTGAAGAGAAAATTTGATGAAGTTTCAATTAAAATTTGTCGTTTTTTTATTAAAATATTATTTGTTTATTATCTACCACTATATTTTTTTAAATCATTTTGCATTTTTAAAATTCTTTCTAAGATACATTACAAATTACAATAGATGTGTGATTGTATAGATTATAGAAGATTGATTTTTGCTGATTGGCCTCCTAGTAAAAGTTTTAGTTATTATTAGAGAACTTTGAATTGAAGCTGGTTAGTACCGAACAAAAACTGTGTAGGCGACAAATTTGCGTAGAAGGCTTTGACTGTTTTATCCTAAGATGAATACCTTTTCTATAGAATTGTAACTTCGGATGAGATCTAGGTATACCACTGGAATTTTTCTACAAATCAAAAGTGTATGGGTTCATAAAGGCTTATTACTACCTTAGATGGCGAAACGGGATGGCTATAGTTTTCTGGGACGCTGAGAGAATTGTTTTAATTGAATAAATACCAAAAGGACCAAAATAACGGTATACAAAAACACAATTAAGAACTTGAAAGCGGTTATACACACACAAAAAAAAACACAAATATGCTCAGAATATTCTGCTTTTGCACAACCAACTTTACGGTACATGAAACACAAATTGTTTAAGAAGTAGTAAATGAATTCGGCTTTATCTTATCCCTGTGACTAATATCTCTTTTCAAAACATTTGTTTTTATCGACTGACGATTGAAAACTCTATAGAGTTGTTATTAGAAAAAACTTTGGATTAAGTGTTAATGATTATTATGTTAAAAACAATTTTTTTGGTTGTCTCGTAACTCTTTGTTTGAATAGTTAGGTAGATAACATAAATAACTCTAATTGTATATGGCGGAAGCAGCATAAAGGACATCATGTTTTACTTGTGGGTTGTCTAACACCCCTTTTCTATCTCTTACTATATTTTATATGAAAAATATTAAAGAAATGGTATTTAGATTTTTTGTGTTTCTTAAAAAAAAACAACTTTTCCTTTTCTAGATACCGATCAGGTTGGTTTTTCAATCGTAGACTTAATTTGTCCCAAGAACAAACAAAGAAATCAGTATTTCTAGTAATCTATTTACAATTTATTTACTTTTCTAACAACATACATTTCTTTTAGGTTCGAGTCTACAATTATATGGTTGCGATTCCTGTCCCAAAAAGTATAAACATAAGGCATCTCTTTACAACCACAAAACATTTGAATGCGGAAAAGAACCGCAATTTCGATGTACTGTTGCTGGATGTCCTTATGTTGCCAAAAGAAAGGCGACAATAAATCAACATTTTAGATTAGTACATGCTAGGAATTATTGCTTTTTATAGTTAATTAATTGCTGGAAATGGAATTAAGTTGTGTGTGGATTCCATTTCAAACTTGTATAATTGTGTTTAAGTTGGTTGTTATTATTTTAGTTATATTGACTGTAAAATTAAAATAAGTTTTTTAGTTGATTTTTGTTTTATTTAATTAAATCCATATTTTATCCTAATTTTGTTTTAAATAGATCAAACTCACAACAACATTAGGACAGATATTGTTGTGCATGCCTGCAATATTGAAACCTTACCGGATAAACTTAAAATATTTTTTGGTTGTGGGTATAGTATTCACTGAAAGAAGTGTGAACTGATAATATAGATAAAATAATAATGTTTCAAACTGTATTGCAAAATATTAATTTATGTTTACTTTTAGATTTTTTAAAACAATTCGCATGTTTTCGTTGCGGAAGAGCTTACAAGCATAAAAGTTCACTGTATAATCACACCAGATTTGAATGCGGAAAAGAACCTCAATTTTCATGCGATCAATGCGATTACGTAACTAAGAGGAAGGCTTCATTAAAACAGCATATTACGTATGTGCACTTATTTAGGGAGAAAACTAAAACTTTACATTAGAATTGTACGCTAACACAAATGATTTTTTTTAATTAAGTAATCTAATTAAGTAATAAATATTTGTAATGAACTAATTGTATCTTGTTTTATAAAATATATATTTCTTTTAAAGCCTAACTTTGTTTCTTTATTTTTAACAAACATAAAATAACTAATTTATTTGCAATTTTACTTGCTGCACAATGTTTTGTATATGTATTATAATTTGTATTTCTGTATAAGACAATGTACGTTATTTAAATAATAAATAAGTGAAAATTAAAATTAAAAACAGCAAAGTCTTTACTATAGTTTGGAAGACACACAATTCTTTAATAACGTAACATTTGCTCTGTTACTTACACACATTTACTCAAAATAAACTTAAAAAAATTAAGTTTCTTTAGGCGATTGATATACATTTTTTTTTTTTTAAGTTTAACGTTGTAGACGACAGTTTTGTTTATACTTTAAAGACAGTTTATTCAGAAATGAGTTTTCTATGAAAAGAGATATCTTATATACAAGCGATGGGACGCTGTTGCGCGAGGATGTTACGCGACATATTGCGGTACGGCACATTTTTGCAAGTGTGTACGCACTATTATGTGTACGTACATTTTTGATATATTTTTGTAAGTTCAAACTTGTTTAGTTGTTGATGTTTGGTTTACTTATTTTAAATTTATGGTCAAAAATATATTTAAAAAAAAAAATAAAAATGGAAATTAAGGTTTTTAAAACAGGTTTTGAATAAAAATATAATTTTTTGTTAATAAAATATATATAACTTTCTAGCACCGCTGAAATTAGTTACCTTAAAATTTTATTACAATCTATACCGCAATAGGATTATACAAAAGGTATCTGAAACATAAAACTTTGTTACTATAAGAACAACTTTAACACGACATGAACCAAAAACAATAACCATAAACTAAACTATTATTTGCGAATGAAATATTAGGCTTTATATATGATTAATGTTAAGAACGACGCATTTTGTTTGTAATATAAAACACAGATTTGATAAGAATTTAATATAATTCATAGGTAAGTTTAAAGTTAATATTATTATTGATGAAAGATAACATCATTTAAATGTTTCTATGGAAACGATGGCGAGAGTGAATCTATTGAAACAAATTTTCTGTTTCTTTCTTACATAAATTGGGTCTAATGTCAGTGTAGCGTTGCTGGGTTGTTATCGTAAACTAAACACATAACCTTACAGAAAGGTTAGACTTTTTTCTGTGGGATTATGTGTGGGGTGTAGAATTTCAGGATCAAGGAGGATAATTGACTGCGCCATTTATTGAAGTAATTGATTTACTAAATTTAAAATAAAATAAATTTTTAAAGCACTTGTTTTAATATTTCCTTACTAAACGGTTGATACTATTGCATGAGTTTATTAGTGCTTTTAATAATTTTGCTTAATGTTTTAACAAACATATATTAACAGAAATTTATTGAATTTTAGAAAACTTTCTGAAGTACCTGAAAGTTTGAGATGTCTATGACTATGAGAGTTTGGACGGTTATAGGCTACTTTTGGAGGTAACTAAACTATTTGAGAGTTAATTAAAAGACTTTGGAGTAGCCTAAGAAGGCTTTTATGGGGTTTATAGAGTGTTTTAGCGATCATTGATTGCTAGGACTTTGAGAGGACTTTGGCGGGTATGGAAAGACTTAACGTTTAAAAAGATTTTGGGAGGCTGGAGAAATAACTGTTTGGTTCTTGGAAAACTTGATGAAGTGTCAGAGGTCTTGCAGGATGGGTTCTACACGTTTGAGGGATTTTTTTAAAGATTTTGTCAGCTTTGAAAGGTTTGATTTGACAAGTCTCTAGAAAGTTGTGGGTGGCTTTGGAGCTGATTGGACCATATTAAAGTTGAATCAACCTTTGAGAGTTAATTAGAGGACTGTAGTGGCTTAAAAAGACTTTTAGGGGTTCTACAGTGTGTTTTGACGATTATTGATTACTAGAACCTTTCAAGAGAGTGGCAGATTTCAGAAGGATTTTAGTTTTTTAAAGACTTTAGGAAGCTTGAGAGAAGTCTAAAAAGAAGGATTATAGAATATTTTGGAGGTTTCTGAAAGGCTCTAGGTGTCTCAATGCAAAATAGCTTTACTAGTTTAGCGGCTTCTTGGAGGATTTTTGAGAGCTTTGAAAGGTTTTATAAAATTTTAATCTTTTGAGAGATTTGAAAGGTTTGATAATGCTTTGGAAGGTTGTTGCCGGCTTTTGAAGCTACTAAAACTATAAGAAAGTTTGTTGAACATTTGATAACTAGTTAAAAGACCTTGGGAGTGGTCTGAAGGGGCTTTGATGGGGATTACAGAGTGTTTTAACAGTCAAATCACACTATCTTGGTGGATAATTAAGTAGTTTGTCAAAACAATTTGTTAACTAAATTGTTTTCTCAATAATTTTTTTATTGCGTTGGCTTTATGACATGCGGCGCTGTTTTGTTGGAATCACTTTGTCTCTAGATTAATACCATTGAAATTTGGAATTAAATAATTAACAATTATTGCTTTCTAACAATCGTAATAGGAAACATCTAAACCATTTGCACTTTGTCGAAAACATAGTTCTTATTAACTCGGACGTCAGTGAGTTAAAATGCATGCTTACACAACTAAATTTAATATCCAAAGAAGTCGGATTCAAGATGAACCTCAAGAAAACCAAAATTATAAATCATTCTAAAATTCCCATCTCTATAGAACAACATATGGTGGAAAACGTAGCAGAGTATGTGTACCTGGGTCATGTGATCAGACTTGGAAAAGAAAACCAGTGCGCCAAAGTAAATCGCAGAATTAGGATGAGTTGGGCAGCATTTGGTAAGCTAAGTTGCATACTGAGAGATCAGAGCATTCCATATGGACTAAAAAGGTACAATAAGTGCATCCTTCCCGTAACTACGTATGGTCTTGAAACAACTACTCTTACCAACAGATCAGCGAATTTGCCAAAGGGCAATGGAAAGGGCCATGTTAGGTGTAAGCCTAGGGGATCACATTCGAAACATCGAAATCCGCAAGCGAACAGGTGTTGAGGATGTTATCACACTAGTCGCATACCTTATGTGGAGCTGGGTAGGCCATGTTGCAAGGCAGGACCCAGCGAAGTGGACGATACGGGTTACGCAGTGGAGACCACGGATCTCTAAGAGAAATGTGGGAAGACCTCAAAAAAGCTGGAGAGACGACATCCGAGAAGTCGCCGGTTATTCGTAGCAGCAGAAAGCTACAAATAGGATCGTGTGGCAAAGTTTAAAGGAGACCTATGTTCAGAAGTGGATAGATACAAGCTGAAGAAGAAGAAGAACAATCGTAACGCGTTCTTATACTCATACTTGATTTTTAAAGAAATATGTATTTTTTTTTATGTAACGACAATTGTTGGGTTATTTGCGGATTATTAAAAACGACAGTTTTGTTTATTAATGTAACCATTTTGCCAAAAATGACCTTTGTTGCTAAACAAAAATTAAATTTTGGGTTTACTTGCAAGCCCATTTAGCCAACGTACGATGCAAACGATGGTTTTGCGGTTTGAGTTCTTGAACAAACTGGATCTTACCAATATTTTTACTTACTTTTTTACGTAGTCTAATAAGAAAGTCAAAGTTCCTGCGAACGGTGACGAATTGTTTTGTTTTTGTTTTAGTATTGAGAAGAAATGCGTTTATAATTTGTTGTGCTTTATAAGTTTTGCTCACTGAACGCAATTTTTGATAATAATTTTTAACAATTTGAAAGAATTACTTTGGTGTTAAATAATAGTTTTCCAGACTATACTGAATAATTTTGATACTTGAATTGCGTCACTTAGCAATTTGTTTGGCAGCGACCTCTTTGGATACACTAAGAAAAACACTCTTTATATGTTATTAAACGATATTTTTTTGCACAAGGGGAGAGTACTGCTAATTTTTTTTTGTTAAGAGAAATCTATCGGTAGGTGAAGCGTCTTGAATTTTGACGCATAAATTGTTGCAGGTTTGAGCTCCAGCTCCGGAAGAGCATTTTTAGAAACTGTGGCGTTTATTATTTCAGAAAATTACATTTAATATGAAAGTTTGGGTGGACTAGATCCAAGGCTTTGGCAGTATCTACAGCGTTTCCATTCTCTCTATTAACGAGTTTGGTAGTATACTATGTAATTAATTTACAGGTGCATGTTAAAATGCAACTGCCCTGAAAAAAAAAATTATTAAGGTGATTTGTCTGATGGGTTGTTCCACAGGGCAGAGGGTACAGTAGAGCCATTTTAGCTTGGTTGGTAGAATGTAAGTTTGAGAAAGGATGCTAAAACGCGCAATAGCATGAGTGCTACAAAGCAAACAATATTTTTGTGTATATTAAGCTACTTATAGTGGAGGCCACGCTAAATCTGCGTTCTATAACATTTTATTATAATATTTAACATTTTAACTTAATGGCTAATAGGGCTAATGCAGTATGTTACGCCCTTTTTTGATGTAGTTCATTTACTCTTTAAATATGATACAAATAAATATACAAAAGGCGCAATTGTTCCATTGTCAGCATCTATGATATGGCTTGTAGCAACATGGTTTTTGTGTGCTGCTTAAAATAGTCCGCGAGGCCAGCGACCGTTTAGAGTTAGTCATTTTACAAAAGCTGAAAAAAATTTCTAAGCTTTATTTGGTATCACTGGTAAGTGAATGGACTTCCAGCTGGCGCACCTCCCGGGTGTGTAGCTGCGGCAACCTCCCACACACGTAAAATTAAAATTTAAAAAAACTAATACCGCAAAAGCTAAAACTTTGTTCACATGTTAATCATGCTATAAATAAAAGAAAAAACGTATCCCGCCGAATTTAGAGTGGGGGATTATGCCCCAGCTTTTCACGTGAAGAAGTGAAAAATATGCACTGGGTAAACTGATACCGCAAAAGCTGAAATTTGGTAAACTAATAGTTAAATTAATGACTTAAACGAAAAAAACATCCAGCTGTATATTTAGTGAGGGTAAAGTGTCTAGCTGATGCAGTGAAGAGCGCTGCGCATGGGTATGCGCTCGGGGGCGTCTTATCTTTGACTGCCTCAGCTGGACACTTTCCCCTTAATAAACATAAAGCTGGATATTTTTTTTTGTTTAACTTATTCAGTTAACTATTGTATTACTAAATTTCAGCTCTTGCGGTATTAGATATCTATACTTTTCTCATTAAACTGTCTATGCAATTATCATACTAAGTCACCTGTTTTTGAATTTAAAGTAAATATTTACACATTTAAATATTTATACATAACATAAACAGTAAATATGTAGACATAAAAATACAAATAGAAAATATTTGGAAAGCCACTTTGTTGCGCGGTGGTCTATTATATCTAGCATGAAAGGCTCCTTTCTTCCTTCCACACCTTCCTCAGATCCGGCATCAAACATACTATATACGTGCAGATGAATAGCTGTGAACCGGCCCTATCTCCTCTCCTACTAAAATTTGGCGTCTTTCTGCTCCGATTATACTAGACTAGAGTGACGCCAAGCTATCTATACGGTTTTCTAATCCACGCTGGACTAAAAGTATGTAAACAAAACCGCATGATAAGCGCGTGGACACATGCAAGCCTAAATGCGATTGGTTGTCAGCATATGGCTTGGCTGCTCAATGCAGAATGTAATCTTTGTACTTGCATAATATTTATTAATATGCCTAAACCTATACCGAATAAAAATCTTTTTAGTTAGTGTTAGTGTTTTTGAGAATGTTTTAAATTACTATAGCAAAAAACAAACTTTTAAAATTTTTTTAACGTTTTGAAGACATTTTGAAAAGGTTTGAGATATCTTCTAGAACTTTTTCAAACTTTTTGAGATTTTCGGGAAAAGCTTGAGAAGGTTTGTAAAGTACTATAATAAACAAGAAGAAATTTTAATTTTTTTTAGAACTTAAAAAAAATTGAGAAAATTGAAAAGATACTTAACACTTAAAAAAAAACTATAAAATACTACATTAGAAAAGAAGAATTTTTGGAGTTTTGATAGGTTTTAGAAAGTACTTCAAACCTTCTCAAGGCTTTGAGATTTTTGGGAAAACTTTGAGTACGTTTTAAAATACTATAAAAACAGAGTTTTTGACATCTTTATAGCGCCCATGAAAAACTCTTAGTATAAAAACTATAAAAGATTTAAAATATTAGGTAAATAAATACTGTATCTTTTAATGTTTTTAAAAAGACTTTTGAGTACTACTGCGTTTTTGGCGCAATTGAGAGGTTTGAGAAGACTTTGCAAGATTTTTTTTGTTAAGTTTTATTATATGGATAACAAAATACATTGAGAGAGATCCGGGAAAACTCATAAAAGTTTTAGAAGGACTGACATGATTCTTAAAAATATTTAGAATAGAAACTCTAAATAATTTTGGGCAATCTGAGAAGACTTTACAAAAGTTATAAAGTATCTTTCAAAAGCTTTTAGTGATGTTTTTTTGTCTTTAAATAGTTTCTAGCGCAAGTGTGAAGTTTAAGAACATTCTAAATTATTTTGAATTTATTACAAAATTTACTGTGTTTAATGAGAAAAGTATATATATCTATATATACCGCAAAAGCTGAAATTTGATAAGTGTCCAGCTGATGCAGTCAAAGATGCAACGCGCCCGAGCGCATACCCATGCGCAGCGCTCTTCACTGCATCAGCTGGACACTTTTCCCCCACTAAATGTACAGCTGGATGTTTTATTCGTTTAAGTTATTAATTTAACAATTAGTTTACCAAATTTCAGCTTTTGCAGTAACAGTTTACCCAGCGCATATTTTTCACTTGTTTTCGTGAAAAGCTGGGGCATAATCCCCTACTTTAAATTCTGAATACGTTTTTTCTTTTATTTATAGCATGATCAACATGTGAACAAAGTTTCAGCTTTTGCGGTATTAGTTTTTTTTTTAATTAATATTTCACGTGCTTGGGAGGCTGCCGCAGCTACACCTTCCGGAGGTGCGCCAGCTAGAGGTCCATTCACTTACCAGTGATACCAAATAAAGCTTAGAGAAAAATTTCAGCTTTTGTGAAATGACTACCTCTAAACGGTCACTGGCTCCCGGACAAAAAAGCTTAGTAGTGGTTATTGTCACATTTTACTGCGACCGCATGTTTTTTTTTTCAGATTTAATTGTCTATTTTTGCGTAAGTGAAAAAAAAATACGCCAATCACTTTTTGATTTATAGTAGTATAGTCTTGGCCACCTAGCACTTAAGCTATTGGCCGAGCCTATTTACCTACTGGTTTTGTTGCTAAGCAGGTAGAGTTTAGAGTACAAAAAATAAAATTTTGTCACTGATTAAAAGAAAAATAACTGAAAATCTCAGCAAACAGAGTTTTCAAAAACGGATAACAAAAATGATAAATGTTGTACTAAAACAAAATTTATAAACTTGCAAGGTTTAGAAGTTAGATACAAGCCCCTTCTGGGCATTTGGTCAACGAGGTTTTTGTTACAGCTGGCACTAAAGAGTAATTTAGGTTGCGTTTCACACATGAAAAATAACATTGTTCAAATAACCGGCTTGACTTGACTTAATTTGTTTGTCATAATTTTTGATAACATCGCGGCATAACGCAAGTTTAATACCGGTTACTTATGGAGTAATATTGCACGATCTTAGCGTAATGACGTTATTGTTTCTGCTGCTGTGTGTACTGGTAGTCTTTTTGAAACTAAAAAACTTTTGATATCAATATGTTTTAACTGGGGTTTGTAATCATGCTCCGATAGCGAACTAATTTGATTGTAACAGCATATTCAAAAAAGACGGGTCAACTACGCCACCAGACCACAAGGCACACTATCAATTGTTAAGAATGCATTTTCTTTAAAAAAATTTCTTTTCGGTTTTCTAATTCCCAAATACGGCAGTTTTTCTTGTTTTTGTGTCTGCTTAGATGAAAATGCGTTTTATTTATCACAAGTCATATCACTTTTGGAAAATTAGGTTCTTTGTTGCTGCATCTATTTGGCAAACACACGACGCTGTAAATGGTTTCTTGTGTTGTTTGGGTTTTGCATGGATGTAATTGTAAATCTTTAGTCAAATTTGTTACATAGTACATAGTACATAGTACGTAACGCTCAGTTGCTGAAATTGATAACGAATTGATGTTGTTGATTTTGCAGTTACACTTTGACGAACATTGGAAATAGTTTGCACAAAGTGACCGCTACGAGTATGTTGATGTACTTTGGTGGCATTAGTTACGGACCCAGTTTGCTCAAACTTTTAGATTAAATTTTAAATTGTGCGCAAGGAAGATCGATTTTTAGCACTAAAATATTTACGTAGATTACGAAATTGATATTTGGCCATGGTTAAGATTGTTTATGTTATTCGGATACAAAATAGCGTTTAACATTAACATATAACTTTATGCTTTAAAAATATTTATCTGTGTATTATGGAAACTCAACATGAATCACAAATAATATATTTATGTTTTGCTCACACACACACTGCTTTAGTTGTTTCAACAAGAACATGAAGTAAAATATGGCAATAATTTATATGCAAGCAAATATGATTCTTCTGGTGATTATGTTAACAAAGTTTAGTAGGCTTCTCTTAATTTTTTTAGGCATTATTATTAGCAAACGTTTATATAAATAAAGTTAATTGATCGAAAATGATTTTAATGGTTGGATGTTTTTAATTTTTGTGATAAAAATATTTTCTCCTGAAACAGAATTTGAAATACTACAACTCAGGAAATTTATTATTTAAAAAAAAGTATACAAAATTGTATTAATCTATATATTGACCCAATAATTTTGTATTAACTAGATATTTTACTCAAACTAATGTAATTTAGACACCACTAACTTTAAATTTGTTGAGGTTGAGGTAGATGTTGAGATGTGAGTATACACTTAAATGTAACATTATTAAATCAGATATTAACACTGAATATATTTTAGGTGAGATGTATGCATGCACCAATTGTCCCAGAAAGTATAAACATAAGGGTTCATTATATAATCACATGACATTTGAATGTGGGAAGCCGCCACAGTTCCAGTGTACCGAATGTCCTTATGCGACTAAAAGGAAATGTAGTTTAAAGTCGCATCTGTATTACATGCATTGCAAATAGATAAAATAATTAATTAGCACAATATACTCATTATTAGAATTTGTAATTGTATTTGTAATTGTATTAAAATAATTGAATAAATAATTGTTTAAAATTATTTAGTTTAAAAATTAATTTGTTTAACTAATAAAAAATGATTTTAACATTTTTTTGTCCAATTGTTAGCTACATAGTGGATTTATATAAAGTGGTTGTTCCGATGCTTTTGCAACTACACATATTGGTTGAAAATGCTGTGTTGTGAGTACCTAACGGTTGTTTTTGCTATGTGCTTAGAAAGTTGTTTGATTGCATGAAATAATGTAAAATTTCACTTAATTAAACATTGTTTGTTGCACACTCTTTTTTTATTTTTATTTCTAACTTTTATTTTATGTTTTAGATTACCGATGCGATAATTGTGGTAGAAGATACGGTTATAAAAGTTCATTGTATTACCATAGAAAATACGAATGCGGCAAAGAAGCAAATCTAACTTGTGCTTGTTGCGGATATAGAACTAAAATAAAATCTAATTTAGTGCGCCATATAAGACAATTGCATTTCAAAATTTAATTAGAATAATGTATTTTATTTTATATAGTAATTTGTAGTGTGTATCGCAATGTTCAATTAAATTAATGTGTTTGGTAAACAGCCAATTGTTTCATTTATCTAACATGTTTTTAATTATGTTTGTAGGTTTCCAATGTAATAACTGCAAGAAAACTTATGCAAGGAAAACTTCATTACATGCACATAGACGTAACGAATGTGGGAAGGAACCTAAATATTTTTGTCAAGAATGTGGATATAAGAGCAAAATTAAAGCTAATTTTATCAGACATACTTTAGTTCATAGAAATTTAAATTATAATAACATAACAGAACCAAATACTTAATTTAAACATATAATAAAATCTTTCAATTTCAGAACCTTAATGAAATAGTTTACTAGTTAGAGTAATACACTAATTTATAATAAATTTTATTAAAAAAGCTAAAACTGTTAATAAAGTTATTATTCAATAAATTTGATTTAAATTGAATTTACTTTGTTGGTTGAAATTAATTAATGCATCGTGTGTTTTTGTAGCGTGTACTCTATTTTTTATTATTGTATATTAATTTGATTTATTTTTTAGGTACTTATATGTATATACAACATAAAGGTTTTACATGTATAAAATGTGGAAGAAGTTACAAAACCAAAGGATCCCTAGTACGACATATTAAATTTGAATGTTCCAAAGAAAAAATGTTTAAATGTGGCATATGCTTTAGTAAATTTACAAGAAATAGTACTTTGTTAGCTCATTATGCCAAAGTACATTCTAGTTAAAAATTGTCAAAAAATCTTGTTTATTGCATGATATATTTGTAGTAAATGCTCATTAGGTAATTTTTATTGAAATAAATGCATGATAAAGTTATATTAAGTATGAAATCAAATATTTGTATGGTATTATACATCAAAAAGAATCAACAATTTAATAAAAAATATAAAAATACAACAAGACTCTTTATACAATTTTGTAAAATTCAATGTATTTATTTAATCTGGGTTATATTTGATTACCTAAAAGATGATTTGTGAATTTTAAAATGTTGCATTAAAATATTATCCTTGAGATGTTTTTTATTTGTAGTTAGATCTTTTATCGAATAAAGGATATTGTAACGAAAAGGGTGTATTTGAGATCTACTTCGATTTCTTATTTTATAACCTTTAGCTTATTTAATTTTTTTGAGTCTTTATTTCATTTAAAAGGTTAATGTTAAATTGACACCTGAACGTCGACATACATTCATTTGTGATTTAGCTACTACGTATGTACTGTCAAAGTTTAGATTTTTGATCTGATTAATTTTTTTCAAATAGTGGGATGAATTATTGCAATGATAATTAAATTAAGATGAAATCTTTATTTCCCGGCTATATAATGCTTGTGTACATAAAACAAGAACTACAACTGGGATTACCACATGTGTAACAGTATGTTTTTCTGCTAGAAACAAAAACTGCATCTGAGAAACGGAATGTGTTTTAATAGTTTAGTAACAAGGAACGTCTAAAACAGTGCACATGCATACATATTTTTGGAACTTTAGTCGGGGCATTTTATAAACAAATTTATTATCATAGAACTTTTATGTGCAGACACTCGCCCAGAAAACAATAGTTTTGTTTGTATTGTACTACGTAGGGTATGCAAGGTCGAAGGGTATGGAGGTAAACCTCAGTGAAGGACGTTTCCTGCATGGAATCTGGGTTGATTTGTGGCAGCTGTTGCGTGGGTTTTAAGTGCTGGGCAACAACGGGAATGATGTTGACGGTAATTCTACTACTAACTTTATTAATCTGTTAATTCAAATTATGTATTTTTATAATGTACGTCGGGTTGAAGAGAGTGACTTGAACCGCACTTTCAGTCTTTGAATCATTTGGATTTTTTTTTGTCTGTGTACAAAGTTCTGAAATTGGCAGATCTTATGGCATTGTTTGCTGGGGAATTGTATCTGTCGTTTGAGGCCGGAGTTCTGGCATTCGAAGTCAGAGTTTTGGCTTTAAGTAAACAGATCTAGTTTTTGTCCTTGCGTACCCGTTCTTTCGTGTCCCGGGTTCAAAATACCTTATTCCTACCTATTCTAAACTAAGGGAAGCTAAATCTAGCTTTTTAGGTGGCATTGCGTACCCAAACTCTCTGCCCGGGATCATTATATTTTATCTTTTATAAAACACTTTTTAAATTAACTACTAACAATAACTACCAATTCCGACCTAGCGGTAGGTATAAAACGCAACGAAGTTTTGGAGATGACGGATAGTTTTTGTGTGAACTTCTTGAGTTTGAGACTGAGATTTGTTTATGACCGTACTGCGTTTGCCACTCATGTGTGTTTTGGTATTAATTTTGTTGTTGGTTTAGCTAGAAGTTTCCTTTTATATTATAAAGGGTGATTTGTGTTCAAGTTCCACATGACACTGATAAACATTTTTAAAGCATCAAGATATTTTTTATTGTTAAACATTTAACAATTTTAGTCAAGGACGAATACACAACGGGAAATCAAGAAAATGTATATTTTGTGCTTTACGTGAATATTTTGGTGCTCAAAATTGATTTTTGGAGCGCACAATTGAGAATTTGATTCAAAATGTTGAGCAAACTGGGTCAAAAGTACCTCAACAAACTTGTAGCTGTTGCAACTGGGTCTGTTTACTTTAATTTACACTTACATTTTTACAAAATTCAAATAACACAAAAACTAAAACTTAGAAGATCATTTACAGCATAGTGTGTTTGCCGAATGAAAACCGCAACAAGGAAAATGATTCTTCTTAGTAATGAGGTGCATTTTTATCTAAGCTGCTACGTAAACAAGCAACCGTATTTGGAGAGAATCTAAGAAATATTTTTGTTAAGAAAATTTATTTATTTTTAAACAGTGACTGTATGATGTGCTTTGTTATCTGGTGTTATAGTTGGCACGTATTTTTTAAGACAATGCGGAAAATACTGTTACAATCAATTTAGTTAGTTTTGTGTTATCAGAGCATAATTACAGAATTTGTATGAAGCTAGTTGGAAGATATTTTTCTATCATTGTTTGTATTACCGTCCGATGATGGCGTTGTAAAGGTTGAAACTTGTTACGGGTTTGTTTCAATATATTTGTGATATAGTACATTGTAAATGTGTTTTATTTAATTTTGCAGGTTACAGTTTCCAGACGACTAATATTTCTCAGGTGATTATTGTTTTAATTATACACTACTCTTGATTGCATTGCGCTTTTGTGTTTCTAGACAGTTGTAGCATTGTAATAGTTGTACTTTAAATAATGAAATGTATCATTTGTTATTATTTAGTATTTTCAGTATTTTTTATTTATTTTTAGTAATATACGATCTTAATTACTTAGTTAATTAACATTTCTATTTAATTACATTATTAACTACTGGTTTTTTAATGATATACAAGCTGTTTTAAATCATGTGTCGGAAAATAAAGGGTGGGATTTCTTGTCTAGTCATAAGAAAAAAAGTTCCTATTAACATGATTCCGCAAACGTACCGTTTTTGAGATACAGGGTGTAAAAAAATTATTTATTTTTTCTCAGAAACGGAAAGAAAAAGTAGCAACATAATCACAAAACCTTTATTTTACAAAACTAAGCAATAACAAAAAACAAGAAAAAATACAAAAAATGTTGAATCTGACCTCCTCCTACGGTAACGCTAGCTTTCAACCTACGTCTTAGGGAAAAAGCCTGAAGTGTTTCGTATCGTAATGCAGGATGCAATAATGCGATTTCATTTAGATCTGGAGACCAAGGAGACCAAGCTTGCGGGTTTCCTCGACATATCCTACGGTTCCTATAATGTTCATTTAAGAATTGACGCGCAACTAAACTAAAATGTGCAGGAACACCATCGTGCATGAACCACATTTTGTTTCTTAATTGAACCGGAACGTTCTCTAAAAGTCTTGGCAGCTCTTCTTCAAGAAAATTACTATATGATTGACCATTTAGCCTAAACGGCAAAAAATATGGACCTATTAAATGGTTTCCTACAACACTTGCCCAAACATTTACGAAAAATGTTTGCTGATGATGGCCTTTTATTATGGCATGTGAATTTTTGTTGGCCCATACATGATTATTATGGAAGTTCATAATGTATTGCGAGAAAAATTTGCTTTGTCCGTAAATAAAACTTGTTCTAAGAATCGAGGATTTTGCGCAATTCTTTCTTGAAACCATTGACACATAGCCAATCTTTGCCGAAAATTCGCTGGTAAAAGGGTTTGTACTCGCTGTATGTGATAAGGATATAACATCTGGTTTTTATTGTTCTCCACACTGTAACGTGACTAAGGTTTAGGTTTAAAGCTTTTCTTTTGGGCTAGTTGATGGATCGTCTTCGATTTCTTGAAGAACATCTTCGTCAATTTGCGGAGGTAGCAGGCGACGTTTCCCATTTCCTGCAGCTCTTTTATGTACACTTTCAGTAATAATTTTCTTACACGAGAATTGTAAACTAGCAAACCTTGCTAATGGTCTTGTGTTATTTTTTAATAGATAATTTAGGTTTAGAAATTGAATTGAATTGAAAGTGACAATCTTAATCTCTGAAACATGTAATATGTACGCAATTAAAAAAAAACTAATATTTTTGTTAAGTTGTTTTAAAAGTTTTTCTTGGTGAAACTATACAAGTAAAGGTATGGGGAAAAAGTTGGTCATAAAAAACTAAAGACATTACTTACTAACGCTTTTGATAATTGGAAAAATACAATTTAAACTTTTGATTTTCTTGTACTGGAAAATAAGAGAAAATTAAAATTTGTTTTTGAGACAATCATATTATTTGGTCGTCAAGAATTAGTAACAACTTTTGATTGTAGACAATTAGCACTGAAACAATAAGAACTTGAGCACAACAATGGCAATTGTGAATGTGCTTGTTGTGTTGAGATCAAACCAAATCTCAATCTTCAAATGGTATATAAAGGGTGATCCATTTAGTGTTTTTTTTTTTTTTAATTCAAAACTACGAACAAAAATTTTTGTAACACGATTTCATTCATGTGCCTCCTTCGGCTGGCTTTGCAGTAGCTCATCCTGTTAACCTAGCTTTCTAAAACCTTGGTGACGGTTTCTGGTTCTGCCTCACGAATGAATTGCACGATATTTGCCTTAAAGGCCTCAATTGTTAATGGATTGCTTGCATAACATCGGTCCTTTACCGCACCCCACAAAAAAAGTGGGCAATTGACATTGCTGAGACGGCTGATAACATGATTACCGAACTTGGCGCGTAAAAGATTGATTGTGGCATGGGCTGTGTGGCATGGCGCGCCATTTTGCTGAAACCAAAGATTGTCCATGTCTTCAATTTTCGACCACAAAAAATTGTTTATCACGCCTCGGTAGCACTCACCATTGACCGAAATGGCGTTTTCAGCAGCATTTTTAAAGAAAATTGGGCCAATGATGCCATGATTTTTTGAGCAAAATTGTTGTACATTTCGAGCTGCTCTAAGGCCCAAACTGAAAAGCGATAACGAACCGGATGGTTGTGTTCTTTCAATTGCTGAGTCAATTGGACCTTATAAGCAAATAATGCGAGGTGTTTGTGGAAAATTTGCATCAGGCTGTCACGTGAAATGTTGAGTTGTTCAGATTGATGGCGATGGACTAAGTTGCACACTTTTGGCTACGGCAGCCACATTCTTGTTATTGCGCACCCTACGACAGC
Organism: Tachinus rufipes; assembly: GCA_963932245.1. Lineage (NCBI taxonomy): Eukaryota > Metazoa > Arthropoda > Insecta > Coleoptera > Staphylinidae > Tachinus > Tachinus rufipes. The sequence goes on along the minus strand of OZ010742.1, from coordinate 31,226,483 downwards.
GGGGATCATATGTGTTGGCTACTAGCATGCCAGTCTCACGAACTTTTTGCACAATTTGCGTTGGTGCCACATTTTGGCCAAAACTTCTTTTCAATACGCACTGTTTCTGCTACACAACATTGACTTTGGAAATAAGTTTGCAATATTTCCCAACGTTGTTGAAGCGTAAAGCAATCCATTTTGTTTCGAGATATAATACTGACTTTCTGTCAAGATTTTTTACAGGAAAGACCTGTCACTGTCAAAATAACAAATGATTAAAAATATACTACTAGATGAACCACCCTATAGAAGTCTAATTATACAAATGAGTATTAAAAGATGTGATTGTTGTAAAATTAATAAATGTAAAGTTTTTGGTTTTGGTTGATGAACAGATGTACGGATCAATTATTACTTTGTATACACGGTTCGTAGGTTTTAATAATAGTAAGAATAATAAAGCTCAATTGTACATATTGCTTGAAGTTTATAGCACAGCTGGGCAGAATTTGGCAGAAGTTGGAACTAAATACAGGTATAAATTTGAGAAATAGCACGCATCAGCCGTATTTGTGCTTTGTAGTATCTATTAACAAATTGTGTTATTGATGCTGTAAACTATATAATTGTGTTGCTCAATCTGTAAACATTACAATTTTGTTATAAAGGATGGACCATCTATAAGTTGAAATTTTAAACATATACGATAAAGAACAAACGGTTTATTTTTAGATTATGCTTACTTTATTTTAGAGAGTGTATATTGCGATTAAGTATGAAATATAATTTGATTTAGATGGCCGCCGCAACAGGCTTGGCAGTAAGCCATTCTTGAAAACCAATTATCGAGTATTTGCGCCACTGTTTTCAGCGGTATTTTGGCGATAGCTATGCGAATGTTCTGCTTTAATTGGCCAATTGTCTGTGGATTCTCAGCATACAACTTTTCTTTAATACGTCGTACAAAAAAATCCAGCGGTGTCAAATCGAAGCTGCGAGTTGGCCAGTTTACATCACCGAAACGGCTAATAACGCGATTGATTAATTTGGTGCGCAGAAGATTGATTGTGGCATGTGCATTATGGGATGTTGCCTTATCTTGTTGAAACTTGAGCTGTTGTAGATCAAGTTTTTCCAATTCGGGCAACACAAAATCAGTGATCATGCCTCTGTAACGATTTCCTGTAACAGTAACGTTGGCTCTATCTTTGTTTTCGAAGAAAAATGGCTCAATAACGCCACCAAACGGTAACTTGCAGTGGATGCATTGGTTTCTAAACTATGGCATGTGGATTTTTTGTTTTCCAAATGCGGCAGTTTTGTCGAAAAGATGACTTTTTGGTAAAAAGTTAGAGTCAACTTTCAATTTGTTTAAACCCTACCGAGCAAAGCAAAAACGGGCACCAAGATCGGTTATATTGATTTCTTGATTGAGTTGCACTTTGTACGCAAACATACCGATGACTTTGAGAAGATTCTGCTTCAAAGTAGTTTGCCAAATATTGAGTTGCTGGCTTCTGCGCCAAGTTGATGTTTCTGGGTTCTTACGTACACTTCAAGCCACAGAAGCGACAGTTTTAGCAGAACGCTTTGGATAAGCATGCTTGATGCGCGCATTGCCTACCAGCATTCTAGTTTCACGCACTTTTTTAAAAACTTTTGTATTCTTTCGATTGATGGCGCTTCATTTCTTCTTCTTCCAAACAACGTACGCAATTTTCGCAACGTTGCAAACAAATGAGACTCATTTTCAAAATAAATTTTTAGTATTTCAAAACTCTAATGTAAAACAATCCATCTTCTGTCTACGGAGGTATCTAACTACATTTTTCTTATGTGACTCAAAAATTGACAGCGTCGGTAGAAACATGTGATTCAAAATTCAACTAAAACACTCTGACACATGTTATGGAAACAGAAGCAAATTTAACATCCTAAAACTGATAGTCACCAAAAAACGCTTTTGAATTCTTACCAAAGTGCAATGCATAATTTTATTTCAACATTAATGAGTTGGGGAGGGGTTGGTGGGTTTAATATTAGACACCGAATGTTATTGTAAATAAAACATAACATATCTTTGTGTTTTTCGAACCGACACAGTTTTTTAATACAATTGGTTCCTAGTTGTACTACTTTTGTGTTAAGAAATTTAATCTACTGTAGTAGTGTACTACTATTTTAAAAGTATGACTTACATTTTTTTATCTTCAATTTTTGAATTTTATGTTACCAGCAGAGGTTTTATGCGACCCATTTTACATAAATTGTAATACATTTTATAATTGTTTAGTTGAAGCAGTACATATTAAGGTTCCAACTTTAAAATGCATCTTAAACTAAAGGTAAGAATTTTAACCAAAAGTATAATATATATAATATAATATATAATAATTTTAGCATTTTGAAGAAATACTAAATGGCCAACTATAAAGAAGTTGAATTGAAAATAACGTTACAATTACATGAAAAGTTGAGACTTAAAAATCAAATGACTTGTGTACACGAAACAAGTGATCTCTGTTTGAACAAAAATAGTAAGTTATAATTTGCAGAAATATAATATATTATTATACAATTTATTTCTTTTTGATAAAATGTATCAACTGTTTTAGATATTCATAGTATAATGGAATTTAATCAGTATTGTAGTAAGTAGTTTTAGTATGTATTGTAGAATGATTTCTAATATTATATACACAAATTTGTCACTTATACTACTACTATATTCACTTATATTATATGCAAATCTTTGTGTTTTCATTTAATATAAATATAAATATATTATAAATTTATTTCATTATTTTACATTTTTAGGTCGTCCTCGTCCGAAATATGCTTGCGATAAATGTGGAAAATCATATTATCACAGAAGCAATTTATGCAGACATCGCAACGTAGAATGCTACAAGGAAAAAAGATTTGCATGTCCTCATTGTAAATACGCATGTTTTCATAAGCACATGCTTCAAAGTCATATTGCTCATAAACATAACAAAATAATGATATAAAATTTTAATTTCTTGATGCTGTTGTTGTCTGCACTGAGCTGCACTAATGAATATGTTTTGTATCAAAAGACACAGTTTTTTGTTTTGGTCAGTTTGGTGTCAATATAAATATAGTAAAGCAATTTGTTAAAATTTGTCCTGATATTTTAAATATTTTGCTTAATTTAATATTGTCTTTCAAAAATGGCTTTGCATGATGAAGTGTGAAATAAATTGTAATATAAAAACTGTGTTAAGGAGATAAAATCTCCTCATTTTATTAAAATTCTCATAACCATTATTTAATGGATATTTATTATAATTAGTTGACAATCTATATACAATAAAGATCAAACAATTATATAATTTGGGGTTTATTAACTTTTTATTTCTATTTTTTGATGAAGTGTAAATATTTTTATTATCATCATTAATTCATAACATCATATTTAAAGAGAATGCTTTGAATGCCTACTCTACGCACTTCTCTCTGAATATTTATGAAGTAAGTAACAATTACTAAAAATATTATATCTTTATTAACTATTTGTTTCCCATTTACTGGTTAAAGGAAATAATGTCTATATAAAAACATATTTATTTTAGTAGTGCGTAAGATGAAATTGAATATTTTTAATTTTAGGTGACGATCAACAGCAGAATAAATGCGATGCCTGTGGGAAAATTTATATGCATAAAAGTTCACTATATAGACACACTAAGGTGGAATGTGGCAAAGTTAAAACAAAGAAGTGTCCATACTGCAATTATAGTTCATATTATAACAATTTTCTTGCTTTTCATATTATGAATAAACATAAAAATCGTTGTAATACGCTATTTAATAAGTAATTAGAAAGTCTATAATATTGTAACAATGTCACTTATTATTTTATTCTAAATAATGATTCCCAAATAAAAATAAAAATTGTTCTCTTATTGTTTGAATTTTTTAAGTTTTTTAAAATAAATGTTTTATTACAAAATATATAAAATAAATTTTAGGGGAAAATTTTTATGTTTCAACTTTTAATACGGTCTATTTGATACTGATTATTTGTAATCTGCATCAGTTCTTTCTGTACTGTTTAGGAGGTAGTTAATAATTGAGCATTATCTGTGATCTGTCTATTGTACGGCACTAATAACTAAAATTTTTAAGTTGATCATTTTTTGTTATATATATTGATTAGATTTCTCTTTGTTAGAATACACTGCTCAAAATAATTAAAGAAACACATATTTATATTTTAATTTTTTTTTTAATATATATGGGTAATTCCATTACTTTTCGACCAATTTGAAAAAGTCGACCTTTTTGATTTTGCTCAAATTTTCAGGGATCAAAATATAGATGAAAAAAATGAGATTTCCAAAATTTTAGACCTTAGAATATTGCCTGATCAAAATGACACACATTTGAAGGTCAGAAATTTTACAATAAAACGTCATTTTTAGCTTATTTTGTATCTCAATTTTTGGGCTTCTGGAAAATGATAAAAAGGTCTACGATAGCTCAAATTATTCCTTATTACATGTACTTTAAATCCCATATTATTAAGCTTAAAATCGTGGCAGTCATTTTGATATATTAAGCTTTAAACATTATTCCAAAAAAACCCGTAAATTTAGCAGAATCGCAAAACTTTGCTTTCTTTAAACCGTTCTAACTTTGTCAAATCTTTACAAAATTTAATCCACAAGGTCTATATTTCTTTGTGTTTAATCTCTTTTTAAAGTAATCACACAAGACTTATAGAATCAATACGTATACACCACTATTTTGATGCAGGAAGTTGCACATAATTTCGCGATCTTCAAAACTTGTAATTTTCAGGTCCCAAAAAAGCGCTGTCACCCTATGTCGATTTTTGTCAAAATTTCAGAAAATACTTTTTGGAGCACAAGAAAAAAGGGTATCTACATGAGAAATGGTATATCGGGCATTATCAAAAAATTTTTAATATTTAAAAATTGGCAAAATTGGCAAACCACACATTTTTGTATCTCAGTTTTTGGGCCTTTAGAAAAAGATTAGAAGGTCCACGATGGCTCAAAATATTCCTTATTACATGTACTTTAAAACCCATATTTGTCTATTTAATGTTAGGCCAGTCATTTTGATACATCAAGCTTCAAACATTATTCAGAAAAAAACCGTATATTAAGCAAAACTGCAAAATTATGCTTTGTTTAAACCGTTCTAACTTTGTTAAATTTTAAAGAAATTTGATCCACGAGGTCTATATTTCTTTGTGTTCAATCTTTCTTTAAAATGATTACATAAGACTTATAAAATCTATACATATTCACCACTAATTTGATGCAGGAAGTTGCACATGTTTTTGCGATCTTCAAAACTTGTAATTTTTAGGTCTCGAAAAACCGCTGTCACCTTATGTCGATTTCAGTCAAAATTTCAGTAAATACTCTTCAGACCACAAATAAAAGGTTATTTATATGAAAAATGATATATTGGGCATTATCAAGAATTTTTTTATATTCAAAAATCATCAAAATTCAGAAAATGTAAATCACTTTTTGTCTATCTTGCTTTGTTTTTGAGATAGTCAACAAATACAATATATTTAAAAAACTTTTTATTTAGCAAAAAAACACAAACAAAACAACATTACTTTAACAAGCGTGCATTGATGCAAGCTTTTGATACTTGTTAAAACAGTTTTCTATGGTTCGGTTAGTAAAATTTAATAAAAATGCTGTTCAACATAGAGAATACGCAGATATAATTTTTGTTTACGGACTCTGAAATGGTAATGCCCTAGCAATTGAGATTTCCTGACAGAAAACAATTTTTTTGACTCGTTTTTTAGTGAAAATGTTCACCCAAATTATTATCAAAAGTAAAACACCTACAACCAGGCGACGCAGCACAACGACTTGCATTTTCTCAATGGCTTCTTGATAATACCCAATATATCATTTTTCATATAAATAACCTTTTTTCTTGTAGTCTAAAGAGTATTTACTGAAATTTTGACTAAAATTGACATAGAGTGACAGCGTTTTTTTGGGACCTGAAAATTACAAGTTTTGAAAATAGCGAAAACATGTGCAACTTTCTGCATCAAAATAGTTGTGAATATAAATTGATTCTACAAGTCTAGTGTAATTACTTTAAAGAAAGATTGAACATAAAGAAATCTAGACCTCGTGGATCAATTTTCTTTAAGATTTGACAAAGTTAGAATGGTTTAAACAAAACATAATTTAGCAATTTTTCAAAATTTACGTTTTATTTTTTTAATAATGTTTAAAGCTTGATATATCAAAATGACTGCCCCAACATTAAACATACGAATATGGGTTTTAAAGTACATGCAATAAGAAATATTTTAAGCCAACGTAGACCTTCTTATCTTTTTCCAGAGGCCCAAAAATTGAGATACAAAAATGTGCGGTTTGTCGATTTTGACAATTTTTGAATATTAAAAATTTCTTGATAATGCCCGATATACCATTTCTCATATGAATAACCTTTTTTCTTGTGTTCTAAAGAGTTTTTACTGATATTTTGACTAAAATCGACATAGGGTGACAGCGCTTTTTTGGGACCTGAAAATTACAAGTTTTGAAGATCGCGAAAACATGTGCAACTTCCTGCATCTAAATAATGGTGTATACGTATTGATTCTATAAGTATTGTGTGATCACTTCAAAAAGAGATTAAACACGAGGAAATCTAGACATTGCGAATCAAATTTTGTTAAGATTTGACAAAGTTAGAACGGTTTAAAGAAAGCAAAGTTTTGCGATTTTGCTAAATTTACGGTTTTTTTTGGAATAATGTTTAAAGCTTAATATATCAAAATAACTGCCACGATTTTAAACTTAATAATATGGGTTTTAAAGTACATGTAATAAGGAATAATTTGAGCTATCGTAGACCTTTTTATCATTTTCCAGAAGCCCAAAAATTGAGATACAAAATAAGCTGAAAATGACGTTTTATTGTAAAATTTCTGACCTTCAAATGTGTGTCATTTTGATCAGGCAATATTCTAAGGTCTAAAATTTTGAAAATCTCATTTTTTTCATCTATATTTTGATCCCTGAAAATTTGAGCAAAATCAAAGAGGTCGACTTTTTCAAATTGGTCGAAAAGTAATGGAATTACTCATATATATATAACAATATGCAAATCTAATAACGCTTAATTCAAAGGCTCACTCATATTTTGTAATAATATATGTTTTTTATGTTTGGTACGAAGTGACGGATGCCTTATTGTGTTAAATTCTTTCATTTTTTGATTAGGGGATTCTGTTAGCTGTTGAAATGCTTGAGGTGGATCTGGGCGTCTTCGAACACGTCTATCTATCCAATCTAAAAGATGTTCAATGGAGATTTGATCAACACTCCCTCCCCAAGGTTAATTCATGGTTTGAATGTTTATGGTGGTGGCTGCAGTATGGGGCCTTGGGCTGTCTTTGTTAAACACAAAATTTGGGCCTATACTATAAGCGGCTGGTATAACATGATTTTCTAGAACGAGATTGATGTAGTGTTTAGCGTTTAATCTTCCTGAAACTGGAAAAAGCTCTTTTTTATTGAGAATGGTTCCGCTCCAAACTATCACAGATCTACTACAATATTTTTTTTAACTTTTTGTATGGTTTGTGCAGAATGGCGTTTATAAAGGTGTTGGTATACACGTACTTGACTATTACAGCGAGTTGAACGAAATTGTGACCTGTCTATGAAGAGTACTGGTTTCTACTGTCGAATGTTGCCATGCGATATGTAGCAAAATGTAAACAATACCTTATGTGGTACTAAGTTAAAACTATTTTTATCACAGTTTTCTTACAAGTTTTTTTGGTTTCAGGTTGGTTTTTATTAAGTCTATTCTTGTTTGGTTGGATATCTTCACGTTATGAGTTGTTCTGAGCCTGATTTGAAGATCTTTGGCTGTAGATGTGCGAGAACGCAAGAAGGATACAACTAAAAACTAGTTTCGAATTTGGTTTGTTTTTTCTTAGAACCTTGTTTGATGCATTTTTTATATCTTTGTCTTGCAACTTATCGAATACTGATGCCACTTTTGATAGAAACAACATTGCGAATGACTTTTACTTTACTTAGATGTATCATTGTGAATGTTGCGAATTGTTCAGTAGTATATGTAAGTTTTAATATCAAAATCAGACAAACTTTTTTTAGGGACTACTAGATTTTTATCTTTGCCACAATGGTCCTGCAAAACCGACTATTTGACTTTGCCAAATTTGACTCATTTTGTTTAATTAGTAAGCAGCTAATTCTTGTCATGTCACCGAAACGCAAGATCTGATAAAAATAATGTACGGGAACACCCGAGGCAGTCAATTTCTTGTCTATTACAAGAGCTTTTTTTTTCTACGATTTTAATTTGGCAAATTTTGTGCTGGGACTTTGGTCTGCTTAAGGTAAACGACTATAGACAACGCCGTGTTTGCTGATTGGGCTTTGGAGCAATTGGAAGTTGGCCCAAATTAAAAAAAAAAAATTGAGTAGATATCTCGTACACAACTTTTTTTATTTACTTTTAAAAATTGATTGTTTTTATTGGAAAACTCTTTATAAGTCAACATTATTAATTACAATTTTACGTCTTTTTCTTTCTTAGCTTATGTTATTCTATTGCTGGACTTAAGTCTTTTTTAAACTGTTATCATAGATTTCAATCTTTTGCGATTTGGTACCATCTTTTTTTCTGCAATTTTCTTTATATTGTCTATCCACCTTTGTTTTGTTTTTTTTTTGCCAGTAGTGTTTTTTGGTCTTTAATCTAGCAGTCATAGACTGTTTATTTGTTTTTTTCTCTTTTGCTAAATGGCTTACCTAGCTCCACTTAAGTTCAGATGGTTGTTGGTTTATGTCTTTGCTTCTTTGGGTATCCTTGCCTAACATGTTACGTTATATTGCATCTCGGTGTTTTTGAGTATGTGACCGAATCTATCGAATTTATGCAGCCTGGTTTGTTTTATCAAGTTTAATCAGTCGAAAATATATTTGTTTACTTGTTTTATAGTTTGGCCTTGTGTTTAGTATTGACCAGCTTTTGAGCTTATGTTTTTTAGGTAAATAGCTTAGGTGATATTGTATCTCTGGACTCTATTTATTTTCCTTTTATCCGTGGCTGCGTTTTTGTCTTTTATTACTTGGAATGTGGCATTTATGTAATTATGGATCAGTAAATTTGTGTACTTTGAATTTGTTCTGGCATTTTCTATAGCAGTTAATATTGTCCACAGTTTGATTGAACAAAAGTATTTTTAAAATTGATAAATGCCAGGTGGAAAGAATTGTTGTATTCTGTGCATTTTTTTGTTAGTGTACGGATAGTCTGATGTGCTATAGTTTTTTTGAAATCTTGCCTGCTTTTTGTTGGCGATCAAGTTTATTTGTTAGGCGGTTATACTTTGTGTTAGTAGTAAAAATGTAATAGAAGGCTTATTGTATTCTTTCTTGTGCAATAGGATTACTTGTGCATTTTTGCCAGCTGTTGGAATTGATTTTTTCAGCGAGACACTTATTTATTGCTTTATTTGTTTTCGGAATCTTTTTTGAGTAATTGACATTTATTACTTTTCTGATGCTATTATTTTGACCGTTTGTTGTAATCTGTTGTTTATAATCTCTGATATCTTCTGTTTATTGTGCGCCATATTTCCTTCTTAGTTTTTAAGGTATTCTAGAGTTGGGCACCCTGTTATGTTTATATTTAGTGGCGCCTTCAACAATCTGCGATCTCCGCCGGAGTGGAAATTATTTATTATTGACACGTTTCTGACGATGTTTTTGTGGCTGGATAGAAAGTAGTCAATTTTATTTTTAAAGTTTCTTTCTGGATGTAGCCATGCCTACCTCTTTTGTTTTTGAAAAACGAATTGATGCAAAGTAGATGTTTGTTTTGTTTTTTTCACCTTGAATGCTGACATTTGGTGTGTTACCATCTTAATATTTTCTCTTACCCAACTTTGAGTTTGTTTTCCATATTAGTTTTGAATATTATATTTTTTCAATTATCGAGCTGACTGTTGTTATGTTGTCGAAGAAAAGGTTTACTTTTTTACTGTGGTTGTTAATTGGGACATACATCTGAATGGTTTGAAATTTTTATTTGCTGTTAGTTTAGCGATTTTACTTTAGTGACGAGGTATTTTAGGGCTTTGTTGATAAGTATTTCTACTTTTCCTATATGTGCATTTATTTTGCTGTTTTTTTAGTGCAACATAAGTATCAATTTAGAATACTGTGTTTTTTCTTCTAGGAAACGAGTTTCTCTTGAACTTAGTATATCTTACTTTACTGTACAGAGTGTTTGCGCAAATTGTTTTAGATGTTCTTCTGATCTTATAGTACTTATGTTGTAGGTTGCTATTATTAGTTTATTTTTATTGTATTGTAGAACATAGTTATATAAATTAATTCTTTTATATAACTAACGCGACGCACGCTAATCCTCCCAACCACCACTCCGTGCTTAATCGACGAACACTATTTTGCAAAAATATCTATAATAATGAAGGAGTGGCCTTGTCGTCAAATCATTTCTCTGTAGCACAGTACTACTAGTTATATTGTTATCTCTACAATTACATCAATCACTTCATTAACACATCTCCAAGGTATACTCTAATACTAGTGTTTTTATAACTGCTTTTTACTAATGTAATGTGCCCTGCATACAACCTTATGACCCAACTGGCCTGTGTAAGCTTAACAATATTTTGCAGTTATTGTGCAACCCCAAGGCTTCAACTGCCAGTGCACAAGCATACCCTTAACGACTGTTACGTTTAAGACTTCAATACCAAATACGGTGTTAACATACAACCCCAAGGCCTCGTACAACCCCAATTCTGGCAGCGTACCTGGTATGCTACAACTGTCAAATACCTCAATGACCTCAATGACCTCAATGCCAATGTACTTTGCACACTTCCAACACTTTTCTTAACCTATGTGTGAATAACCTCAGACAGTTGTGAAGTATCTTAATGATCTCTTGTCAATGTACTTTTTTACACCTAAAAGACCCACTTGATCTATGTGTGAATAACTATCAGGTTCTCAGACAATACATGTACGTAAATAACATCATATACAGTACATTAATATTTATAAGCAATGTTAACAAAAACTAAGTCTCAGTAAGTAGTTTGTGATTATTAGTTTTATTGAATTTTTAGCTTTCCTTAGAATTTATGAGGCGGACAAGTTGGTAAGCGATTGTGGGTTTCTAACCGTACCCAATTGCAGTAATTTTGTTTGGAAATTTAATTTTATCATTTGAAGGGTGATTGGCAGTTGAAACGCCATGCTTGTCAAGCGTATTGGCGAGTTGTGTTAAAGGTTGTAAATGAGCCGTTCAATCTCGGTACAGACCCTGTTTGCAGCTGCCTAATTTTTTTTATATTATTATACAGTTTTACTCATCTACAACTATTACTTCTATAATTTTTTAGTACTTCTTTACTTTTCTACATATTTTTGACTTCTAATTTTGCTATTACTTACATTGTCATAATTATTACGGCATTTTATTCTTGAATTCTATATTTTTAAAAAACATTTTTATGTAGATTGTTCTTTTAAGCTAGTTGCTAAAGTTTGGACTAATAATTAAACTATTTTTGATTATTGTTAGTCTTTTTTATGATATAAAAGCTAGGAATGAGTGAGTAGGTGAGTATAACGCCTATCATTAAGTTTTGTTATAAATAAACTAACACGAACGTGTATTAATGTCCAAGTAACTATATTTATTTTTGATATAAGATTGTTGGTAGACTATACTTCAGCAATATTTTTACCTTTTTTTATTTTTGGTTTTGTTAATATACTTTTTTTCAATCAATGGCAGGTGTTAAATAAAATAATCCAGGTTATAGATAAGCAAAGGAAGCATGAATACTTCAAATTAGTGATAAGAACTTTTGTTTGCCATGATGATCCGGTTTATTATTGTATCGGTTCACTGATATGATTTGTTAAATATGACCCATTTTTTACGTCAAATTAGATTTAAAAAAATACTTTGTTTTGCTCGAAGCAATAACATATAACTGAGCCGACAAGACTTAAAATCTGTGCGAGCCGAAAAACCCGTTCTCCAAATTTGAACTGATTTGGATCATTGGGTTTACTAAACGAATCGGTTCCGAACGTCATATTGTTACTCTAAGTCTAAATCCTAAGATAGCCGACTATTACTTACGACTTTTTAGAAAGAATGTGCAGACCTAAGTATAGTGAAATTTGTTTTACTGTCTACCCGAAATCCAGAATCTAGAGATTACAACACAAATGACAAATTTTAGTTCTAACTTGTAAGTATGAGGCAATCAAATATGAACAGGTGGAGTGGCTATTGTTGTTGTAGGGTGGTATCTAGCCTAGGCGGTTTCTCTAGTGCTTTGGTTGGTAAAAAGTTAACTGAAATTAGCCGAAATTCACCGCAGACTGCAGTTCTAGTTTGGGAAATTAACTTTTATGGCCAAGAGCGAACATTTGTTGCGAGAAGCCGGTAGACTAGATTTGATTTTATGCGAAGAAAGTGTCGCATCTATTCAAGGTCAATTTACAGACTGCTTAAATCTTATTTTTATTGTGATAGTTTTGAGATAGACACTTGTTGAAATTTAAAACCATTTTTATGTTTTAATTTTAATTAATGATGTATTTTATGCAAATTGCGTTTTCATCAGACACATACGAGGTCTGACTACTAAATAAGGAGATTACGATTGCAGAAGGCGTGCTAGAGGGGTAGTGGGTAAACAAATGCAGCGTTATATAGTGATTAATATTTTAGTACGAAAACACGTTTTTGTCGCTTTAGTAGTATTTTTTAGAAACGAACGTTTTTTCTTGTGCTGATAACAATGTGTGACAAAAAACACGAGCCACGGATCAATGTGAAATTTTTTGTTAAATTAAAAAAAAACTTGCCTGAGTGTTATAAGTTGTTGAAAGAGGCCTATGATGAGAATTTTTTATTTTGTGCGCGTGTTGTTCAATGATATAAACGGAATTCTGAAGGTCGAGAGAGCACCGAAGATGACCAACGTCTAAGTCTACCTGTCTCTGTTTCAACTTTGCAACTAGTGACCAAAATCAATCGTGATGACTGAATGGGTTCTAGAGAGTCAAACTGTAAACCAAACATACTATTTGAAAGTTTTGGCAATATTGCGAGAGCGAGTTTGTAAGAAACGGTCGGAGTTGTGGAAAATTGCTCGTTCGTTTGCTGTTAGAGGCATTTCAGTGCTTATTGTGACTTTTTTTTTGTTTACTAAATTCAAGTCTGTCTTAAAAGGTTTGAGTCGATGGAAGAGGTGAAGCGAAAATTGGCAGAGCTCCTAAATGCTTTCAAAAGATGACTTCTAGCACTGCTTTAACCAATGGAAAAACGAAAGGAACGGTGTGTGGCGAGGGGAACACATGAATAATTTTTAAAATAAAACTTTTTTTTCATAAGTAGTTTTGTTATTTAATAGCCAGACCTTGTATACTAGTGCTTCAAGGTATGCAGCAACAGCATTCAACTGTACTAAGCTTTTTTACACACACACTGTTTAACGTACTTCTAATAGAGGGCATTGCGTTACTACTTCTCGCATTTTGATGTTGTTGTAACATGTAATTCTTAAATATCTGAAAAAAAATTGTTTTTTGTAATTTTGACTTAAAAAATAAACCATAAAAGTAACACCAACCTAAAAAAAGTTCTTGATGTTATTTATTTTATCATATTTTAAAATAATATAAAGTTTCATTTTTAGCACCATATTGTTTGTAGGGAAGATCTAGTGTCTTAATTCTTCAATTTGTCAATTTTTTGAAAAGATTTATCTTTATTTTTATTTATATAATTGTAATTTGTTTTTTATTTTAAATGTTTTTAGCATGTGTAGGTATTTTTGTTTGGTATGCAAATTTTTCATTTTTAACTTCAATACTAATTATTTTATGTTTTAGGTGGTGCCTACGGATGTGGTGCATGTGGAAGAACGTATAAATATATGGGAAGCTTATCGCGTCATCAAACTTATGAATGTGGAAAAACAGCAAAGTACAAATGTCCATATTGTAATTACAGATGTTTTAGACGTGATGTTTTGAAAACACATTTTAAGGTGTCTCAAAAACACAAACATTTACGTGTTGATGTTGAAAAAATTTTACGGTATTGTGAAAGTCGCTAGTCGCTATTTATATACTAATTACTAGTCCTAGACTTTCTAGTCATTTAAATAAATAAATTTTATAATCAGAATTGATGAAGTTTTTGAGGTATAATTTACAGACATGCATCATACCTATTAGAATTTGTTGAGTATTGTATAGATTATTTTATGTAAATGTCATAGCTGATATTTATTGGAAAATTAGTAATTTACTAAATATTTTTATTTTTGAAAATTTACTGGTTACAACGAATTTTTAGTATACTTAAGTATATTATGAAAAATAGTCATTAATTGATTATCAGTACTGATTTAAAATAAAGGTTATGCTTATTGACTTAAGAACAGAGTAATATAAAAACTAACAGACTTAGGCCTGTAATATCCAACTCCTAATAAGGCACCTAATAAACTATTAGCTGAATAACCTAACTTTTAATTTTATTTATTTTATTAAAACCTATAGTCAGCCAATTACATATATGCTTAACATATACATTTATAAAAAATAAAAACATTAAGCATATAATTTATTAACCGCTCAGAGGTGTAATAAAAGTAAATCAAATTAAAGTTTAAAAAAAGTTAGGTTATTCAGCTAATAGTTTATTAGGTGCTTTATTAGGAGTTGGATATTACGGCCCTTAATTAAGTGTGACATATTATCAATTATAAATATAAATGTAAGAAAAGGTAGATTCTAAACAATTTTTTTATACTTTTATCAAAATAAATGTTTAGATAAATTTATTGAACTTGAAGTATTACAATGTATGGCATTTTAGTCTAAGAAGGGCATCAGGGACCACTTATATCTGTTTTTTGCTGTCAATTTGTAATTAGGCGCGCGTGGGGGGATAGTGAAGAAGGAGTCACAGCGGGTTGTGCTTTGCAGTGTCAGAGGGACGTTTGAATTTAAGTTGATTTTTTTAAGTGCAATTTTTGTTTAGTTAACTAGAACTATGATTTCAAGCGTCCCAGCAAATTTTAAAATGTCAAGAACAGCAAACACATATGGTGTCGAAGCTTAGTTTTAGCTAAAATTGGAGAGAAAAAAATGTTCTGAGAAGCGAGTGGTTTACGAAAACTTTTTGCTACAAAATTGTAGATGTAAACAATATTAATTGTTGTAAATTATATTTTGACTTTATAAAAATATATGTTTAAGTTACTTTTAGAATTTTATAACAAAAACTGTTTGTAAACTTTTCTTGTCCGTTTTAACCGGTTTTATGAAATTTTGCCTCGACACCGGATCGATAGCCATATTTGCTGTCTATATCATTTTAGAATTTGTTAGGACGCCTGAAAACATAGTTCTAGTTGACAACAAAAATTGCACTTGAAAATTTAAGATAAGAACCTGCTATAACTTTTTCTTCAACCCTCTTTTTTGCATCCAATTAGAGATATAAATTGAGAGCAAAAAAACTATTTCACGTTTTTTCTGCTGCTGCTTGTTCTTGAATTATTTAGAACAATAGATTTTTTAATGTATTTTTTATGAAATTGGATCACAACTATTGAACTTACCGGGGAACTGTAGAATTTTATTTTTGGGATACTCCCAAAACTTTATGAACATGTGCTGATTTAATAAGCAAAATGTAAACCAATTTACTCACAAACGCGCACAAATAAACGCAATAAATTGACATAAAAAATAAATTGGAACAAATCAAAATTTGAACATTTTTGGATGGTTTGGTCCATGATGCGGACTACAAA
Organism: Tachinus rufipes; assembly: GCA_963932245.1. Classification (NCBI taxonomy): domain Eukaryota; kingdom Metazoa; phylum Arthropoda; class Insecta; order Coleoptera; family Staphylinidae; genus Tachinus; species Tachinus rufipes. The sequence continues at coordinate 31,210,585 of OZ010742.1, read as the reverse complement.
CCAAAACGCCAAAAGATCATTCTTGTTACAGTATCATATATGGCATTAATTGTAACAATGTTCATACTTTGTTTGTAACATACTAGTCTATTGATTGATACTTTCATATTTTTTAAACAAAATTAATTTAGAATTGCTCATATTGAGCCAACCTTAATGTAAAATAACAATTTGTTAATAATACTAATAATTAACAAAGAATATAAAATAAATTTGCTCCCACTCTATCAAAACTTTAAATATATTAAAGATAATACAATTTTTTTATAATTAGAATTGCTCAAATTGGTTACTTAATCTAACATAACTCTTCAACCAAGAATGAAAACTTGTAAAGTTTGGATTTGTTTATCTTATCTAACTGGACATGCCAATCTCTTTACACCAATAGGCCTATTATGATATTTCTGGTTTTTTTATTTCAATATTTTGTACATGAAGCTTATCAATTCTGAAATTTATTTATAGTTGATGTAAAATATATTTAGGCCAAATGTCGTGCCATCTAAATTTGAAGTAGTTTTATCCAAAATATTAAGAATAATTAAATAAATTTAATTTAAATTTGAATTTATATTTGGTTTATAATTAAAAAAATATAATATAAGGATCATAAAAAAATGTGTGTTCGGATTTTTAATCAGTATTAAGGTTTATTTTTTGAAAAGTATTTAATTTATTTCTAGAATTAAATTATGTTTATTAAAAAAAAATTAATTGTATTAAAATGAATGTGAATTATATTAATAAATATACAAGTAAATTTGATTTCTAATTTGAAGTTGAGGTGGAGTTATGGATTTGTTTTTTTTTTATTAACTAACAAATCAAAATTCTAAGCTGGTTTTAATCAAGAAGATTATTTTTTATAGCGTGGGGTTGATGAGGTGAGGTGTGAATAATGTTTACAAATTTATTAATTTAGAGTCTTTTAGTGAAAACAACTATCATCTATTCTAAATTGGGCATTAAGTGATTATGACAAAACTAAATTATTTATTTATACCAATTATATTTTGTCTATTTTATAAACAACAATGTAGTTTTTTTTAGTTTAGGTAGTGAGCTACATTTTTAATAGCTATGTACTATAATTATTTATGACTAATATGTATTTTGTTTTAGATTTACAAGATGAAGATCGTCGCAAATGTCCAACATGTGGAAAAATTTATAAAAATATGAACACATTGAAAGTACATATATCACAAGACTGCGGAAAGAAAATTAAATGCATTTACTGTAACTATACATGCACCAGAAAATATGTATATCGTGAACATTTAAAGTTTAAGCATAATATGAACTATAAACGTGCTTATAATTGAATTAATAAATTGTGTAACTTTAGATACCTTTACAAAAGTTTGTTATAGAATTTACAATATATAAATAAAATGTGCGTTTGAGTTATAGATTGATTGGCTATCTAAGTATTCTGTAATATTATAATAAGAAAAAAACGTTTGTGTACTTTTGAGAAATTGGAAAGGTGCCGTTTAGCCTATTGGTTGTGAAATATAATTTGTTGTTTTGAATTGGTGCTTTAAAATTGCGAAAAATGTATGCTTGCCTTTTTCTATAATTACATCAACTCCATCTGACTTTACAACTGTCTTTAAATATGTAGTATTTGATTGCTTATTGATATATGCTTAATTTTTTTTTGGAATTCAGAAAGAAGTCTATTAAAAAAATATAGTTTTTTTAGTTACGGGAAAATAAAATTTGGCGAATAAAAGTAAAATTCAAATTTGACTCATCATTTTTGAAACAGAATACTGCAAAATTGGGTTGGTAATCATTTTTGTTTTTGTACATTATCTTATTTTATGAGTTGTCATTAGTATAAAACAACATTTAAATTTGTTTCAACAAAATACTGACAAAACGATGACACTGCAAAAAGAAAAAGTTGCAAGCATAGGGACGTGAGTGCTTAGTTCTTTTAGGTTTGAACGATTATCGATTGGAAACTGCAACGCGTATTGGAATTATGACTCAAGGTGGCACAAGACGGTGAATTCATGATATGCCAAAAATTTAAAACTAACAATCTAATGTAACTTTGGGTGTTGTGTGATGTTTGCTTTGACCCCAAGAATCGATTTTACGAAAAAAAAAATTGAATATTTATAGCATTGAGAAAACTACTGACAGGGATAGGCGCTGCCTTCATCTTCTGGACGTAATTTCCTGGAGGGACTGCCACTTTGCAAACATTTCTACTCTTTATGGCAATTTTTAGAGAGAAATAATAGTCAGAACACCTATTCTCTGGCATCAACACCAGCCTAGAACCGTTTCTCCTACTGAACTCGCTATACCTGGTTTTTATCCAAAAATTAAACCGTTTCGTTCTAGCCTAACGAAATGACTTTTTAAAAGTTAATTAATAGCGAATTGTACATATGGATTTAAAACCAGTCAAACAAAGATTAACGTATTTTTTAAAACCTTTGATTGATAAAAATTAAACTAAATTGGTTTTGCTACTTTAAGGGAGCAAAATATCTATACTTATAAAATTGTTTGTCAATCCTCAATACCTTTGGATAAAACCGATCTGATTACGTTTGATATTATCAACCTAGACAACCCAGGAGCTGAAACTAAACTTAGCTGAAGTCAACTACTACCACTGGCCAATGGTTTTCTCACTTAGACTTGGAACCCTATGGGCTGCTTCACGAGTATATGCTATGTTGACTTTACCTTATTTACGACTTAAAAAAATTACGTTCTTTAAACTGACAAACATTTTTAGCGAAAACCGATGCAAAACTGTGCAGTTGTCAACACCGTCTTTACAATAAAGCAGCACTGAAAACCTAGAACCAAGCACACTACACAAACCAGATGCCTGCAAAGTTTTAAGGTTTGTGAACCAAATCGAGTGAGTTAAACCACAACCATACCAAAAATGACGGGCATGACATTAATGTAATTTACTGTAACTGAGCTCATTACGTAATTTATTCCTAAACGTACATTTTTAGGAGGCTTAACTTTTACTATTTTCTATTATTTACTGGAAAGTACATCTACATTAATGAGTGTTATAAAGGCGCACGATTCATGTTACCTTAGTTAGTGAGGCGCAAATGTGGGGTTGGGTGTAGGCGGCAGACTTTGTTGCAAGTTTAGGTTTTAAAAAAGGCGTAGCCTTAAAATCAACAAAACTGTTACGGCTGAGAGACGGTACTGACATTTGTAATACACGCTTACTTTGCGATGAACTTGATTAAGGTGTTTAAAAGAAATTTCTAGAATTCTGTAGTCAGTCTAGTTACAGCAACATACGGAGTTACATTGTTGTTAGTGACTGGAAGTTTAACCAACCTTTGCAACCGCTTACAGCAAATCTTTTACGGAACAATAGAGTTGTCAAGACAAGAGTCACTCCGGTTTAGGGTATAGACTCTATAGACAAGTAGCAACAAGTATCAACGTTGACTGTTACGTCATCTCACATGACATTTTGTTTTCTTTACTTCCTTCTACATAGTGGCTGAAAATCAACTATAGTAAACTGCATACAGTAGCAACCCTGATCTTTACCATTGAAGTCAACCATCTAGCGAGCAATTACACCGACTTGTGACGGCTAGGATCTTTCTCAACAAAATTTTGCTTTTGCAGTCTGTTCTACCACCAGATTTGATACCACAACATTCAACTTTGCGTCAAACTAAGCAAAGATTTAGTGATACTTTAGAAGGTAACCGCTGCCCTTCTCTCTAGGAAGCAATTCCATAGAAAGACACCAACTCTTGCTGTTTCTACTCCATGTTGAAATTTTTAAGGAAAACCAATAGCCAGAAACTTTACAATAATTACTACCTTTTTAGACTTAGCTTAGAACGTAACGGACAATACAATCGCATGAAAAAACTGTTATACTTTTCTTACCCTGAGAGATATATGTATTTTTTAGCAGCAAGGCTCAGAAACCGTTATAGCACGGGGTGGCAATATGACGTTTTATGCAATTAAATGATTTTTTTTACAAGTATTATAATATTTTGATGCACTTATTTAACTCTTTTGTTTTAAAATGAATAAATTGTTTGTTTTTTTTTTATAGAATACACAAAAAGTTACACTGGTTGGCGTCATCTCTTCAACATTTGTTTTAATGTTTTGTTGTTTGAAAACTGCTTTAAAAAAACGTTTTTTTTTATTATAAGAAGGGGAAAGCGGTTATTTGTAACTGTTCATTGTAGATATAGAACCTTTTATAAAAATTTGTAGAAAAGGCCGAGACTTATACTCATATCAGATCTATATTTTTTACAAAATATTACAGAACAAGGTATATCAACAGAGCGAAAATACAGTATAACAATACTTATATACAAAAATATGAAGATCTTTGAACAAGATTTAGTTATTTTTGAGATATGTGAAGAGCAACATAGGTTAGGAAGAACTAGTCTATTTTGGCCTACATCCAAGTATAATAACCATCACTACTAAACTGGACACCAAGAAGAAAGCTTTTAGATAAGATGCGGTAACAATTTATTTTAGTTTTTGTGTCTTGATCGTTAGTAGATTTTTGTTTGTTTTTGTTTAATTGTGTTTTTACTGTGTACATTTAGATTTTATCAACATGGCTAGAAGCGGAGCATGCGACGAAACCACATTTTGAACGTTTAACGTTTTTTCATAGTTACCTATGTCTCTATTCCGTACAATAGCACTAGAAACCTATAGGATCTCACAACTTTATGCGTAAGTTTAAGTTTAGAATATCATTACGGAAAATATGAGTGAATATGCAATTCTGGCTTGTTTGATGTAACAAGGAATCTCTAACAAGTGGACCCAATTTTTGCCTAAAATATATTTCAAATATTTTTTGGTGAGTACTCTGTCATTTTCAAAAGCATGGACATTTATTGGTATTTTTCTTATGATATTTTGGAGAATTTGTCGCAGATTTAAGCCCCAGATTTAGCAAAGCATTATAATAAATTGTGGCATTTATTAATTTATGTTAATCTAAATGAATGATTAGTGTCTAAATAACCATCATTACATTTAATATGAGAGTATGGGTAGACCAGATACTAGACTTTGTCAGTATCTACAGCGCCACTATTTTCTCTATTAACGAGTTTGGTAGTATATATTATGTAATTAGTTTACAGATACATAATTATATGCAGCTGTGAGGTTGTAACACAAGCGTAAGCCTTATAATATCGGCCCTACTACCCGAAAAAAGCTATTTCTTTCATGTACTAATAATTGATTAATATGTACAAATGAAAACTATTTATTACTTTTAAATTAACATACAATATTATTGAAGTTTGTGGTGCATATTATATCCATTAATTATGATATTTTTAAATAAAATTTGAAATGACGTTTATGTTATATTTTGTTTTAGATGATTCATACTGGTGCTCAGAATGTTGTAAAGAGTTTACAACTCAAAGTTTATTATCATGCCATGTGTGTGGCCTAGAAGACAAATTTAAATGTTCATATTGCAGCTATAAAACTAAAAGAAGTTATTATTTAGATCGACACAGACGAAGTAATATAACAACAAATTTATTATTGCTTAAACTAAACAATTATTTATTTATAGAGTTTCACGCTAATGAGATAATAGCTGCAAAATACCACATTGCTATTCCAAAAACAATAGTACGTCCTGCGCCAAATACAATTACTATTGGAAGAAACAAATTGCAATCTAAATCCAAAACGCCAGCATTGCAATTTCATATAAAGAAAATCCAGTTGAAGAAAAAAGATACAGAGAAAGAATAAATAGTGTAATAATTATTCTGCAGCTTAATAAACGGATTTATAACCGTAATAATAAAATATTTTTTTTTTAAATTTATGATTAATAATTTTTTGAGAAGAGCATATTAATTTCTTAATTTAAACTAGTTAAATAGTTTTAAGTAAAAAAAGCATTTGATTGGAACAGCATGTATATATAGGGTGTTATAAAAAATATAACAATTATGGCGAAAGTCTTAGATAAACTTGTCTTTTTGGCTATATTTAATAATCTCCACTATTAGTAAAAACGATGCTTTTGGTTTGGCTTTATCTGCCAAAATTTAGTATGAAATTTTGATTTATTTAAATAAAAATATTGATTTTAATTTCGTATAATTTAATATGTACATGACATTATAATATATCTGTATTATTCTTTTATGAATAAACATATTTTTACAAATTTAATTTTTTTATTTATATGGTTTTGGTTTATACTGCTATAAATCGGGTAAATATTTATATGAAGGGAGGGGAAAGGCGTAGGTAAATACATTTAATCAAGATTTTTCAATTATTTAATTTGATTTGAATACATTATTTGTTTTGCTTTCTATTTTATAATTTTTATATTTCTGTTTGAAGCATTAACACACAGTTATATTTTACTTAATTTTTTTTAATATGTTTAAATTGTTTTAGAGAATGCTGTTCAGTGTCCAAACTGTTACAACATGTACAAAAACCTTAATTCATTATCGGCTCATATGGGTTTGGATTGTGGCAAAGTAAGGAAATTTAAATGCCTGCATTGCAAGTTTACGACTAAGAGAAGATATGATTTAAATAAACATGTGCAGCGAGTGCATACTACTATTGTTCATTAATTATTTGACAAATATTATATTATAGTTAAATTAAATTATGTATGTTTTGCGTTATTTTTGTCTTATAATTGATTTTATATAAACGTTTATAAAATATGTATATGTATACCTTGTTCCGAAAAAAGAAAAAAGTGCAATGATCTCTTATTTTTAATAATGATTTATTCACTTTATCAGGGATTATTAAATGTAGCTCAATTATTTTCATTTAAAAATTAATTGAGTAGTGATTGCCATTATTGAATGCAGTGAATATCGACAATGAAAAGCTATTGCAATATTGTTGTACACATTGAAGGATTAATGCGTTTTTTGCAAATTTGAGTGGTATTAATTGTTAATACATTGCGGTAATTAAAAAACAATTACGATTATCAGCGTTAAACAATACTAACTAACTGAAACTTTTTCTATTTCTAGAGGAGCATTATACAAACGATGTAATTTTTAAACTTGTACTACATATATAATATTGGTACAATTTAGGTCATTGTAGTTTATTTCGGGATTTTGGTATATCATATTATGATAAGAGAAGCATGTGGGAACCGCTATTATTTAAAAAAAGTGATGAAATGAAAATTGATGAAAGATGCAAATCCTAAAACACTAGTAAGTATTTATGGCCAAAATAGTGAGATAACTACTCCGATAACTGCCTATAACATTTTTTTAATGCTATCTTTAGTTTAGGTTTTGCGTTTTGTTTGTGGTTTTACTACAGATGTATTGCAAATAAATTATCGAATCGATTGTTTTAAATGCTATGGTTCAATTTCTTGTTTTGCTGTAGACTTTTGTCCAATTTTTTTTGACATTTGTGTTAAACTGGGCATATTTTTTTATTCTGTTTAGATCGTTGGATAAAGAATTTAATATTTTAGTTTTGAGTGCTGCTGTTAGTAGTATTTCTTAGTTTTCTTAAAATTTAGTTGATTTTTTGTCTTAGAGTATGGTTACGCTGCATGCGGCAAAAATTTTGTAATTTGAGGCGATATTTTGGTCGAGTTTTGAAAAAGTATAATATTTGCAACAACTTTATTAGGAACTTTGGCTTCCCTAATTTTTTTAATATTTTGTTAGTGTTTATCTTCTACTTTTGTTGGCATCTGTCCTTGGTATTTACTTAAGGAAACGTTTTCTATTGCATGATTAGATTTTGTACTCTGTCTCTAAGCGAGATCCTCAGCAACAACCATTTTATGACTTTCTGCCTAATTTTTTTAGCGGTTAGTGTCAAAGTCTTTGTTTTGTAGGTAACTACTAGTAGAGCACATTGATTGTAAATCTTACGTTTAAGACACACTGTCTTGTTATCAAAATGTTTTGCAGGTTTCAAATTTTTACGTAGTTTGCATGCTTGTTTTATGCTATCGGCAATTATGACAATATTAGGTCTGTTTTAACCTAAAATGTTGACAGTTTGCAAACCGTTCAAACAATGAACAGAAACAAATTACTGTGTATAAAAGATTGCATAAGGATGACAAATATTTGTTTGTGTGCACAGTTTGAACGGTTCGTTTGCAAACAGTCCAAACCGTATGTTTTTTTAAAGTGCAAATTGCTTAACATGAAATTTTTCAGCTTGTAAGATGGGCTCCTATAGATTAGCGGGACTATGGGTTCTTGGCAGTTTCCTTGGGGTCTTGGGTGTTATGGTAATTTAAATTAATAAATACAATTATTATTTTCTATAACAAAAAATGTTTTTTGTTTGTTTGAGAAGATGATTGTGTGGTTTACAGAATAAAAATACTCGAGGAACTGGCATCCAGTTTTTTTTTTTTTTATTTTTATTAGGCTTATTTTTAAGTTGGGTTTTTTTTTCGGTAAGGGAGCTTACTGCAAAATTCAAATTAAATCAATTGAGCAGTATACTATTAATGCATATGCAGTATATAGCAAGCAACATTTGCACTACCATAATTATAGTATGTCTATATGTAAAGTATGCATGCATAGGAACTATGAATGTATTGCGATACCTTGGCGGAGTGTATATGGTGTTTACCTTTAGTGGGCGGTAGGTATTAAATAAACCTATAAAACTTCACAAAACATTAGACTTTGGTTTTTAGATTATTTTGAGAATTCTAAGGCTATTTACAATTTTATTAATGTTTATATTATCTATAGTTCTACTAGAGAGACTCTGCTAGGTACATTTTTTTTTTCTTTTTTTTCTTTTCTTAAATCCAACTATTTGACTTGATAACTTTACGAATTTCTTCTTTAAGGTCTTAAATAGATTGTGAAGCATTGGCATAGACCTTATCTTTCACGTGGCCCCAAAGAAAAAAGTCTAAAGGTTTGAGAAATAACACGGTCAGGAAACTTTTCTTGCAAAATTGCGATTGTTTTCTTGCTTGAGTGGCACGTGGCGCCTTCTTGCTGAAAATAAACGTCGTCCACATCAATATCTTTCAATTCCGGCCATAAAAAATCATTATTCATAGCTTGGTAGCGTCATCCATTCACCGTAACAGTTGCACCAGCCTCACTTTTGAAAAAGTAGGGTTCAATCACACCGTTAGCCCAAAAACCGCACCAAACAGTGACACGTTGAGGATGCAAAGACTTTTTAACAATCATTTTTGGATTTTTTGAGCCCCAAATGCGACAATTCTGCTTATACGTAGCCTCCGAGGTGAAAATGGGCCTCATCATTGAAGATCATTTTTCGATGAAATTCCGGATCATTTTGATGCATTTGAAGGATCCAATCAGCGAAGATACGACGTTTATGGTGATTGACCGGCTTGAGTTTTTGTGTTAACTGAACTTTAAAAGTCTTAAGACTTAAGTCTTTATGCAAAATACGGTGTAATGTCGTTTGTGGAATGTCTAGTTCCAAAGATCGACGAGGAATAGACAAACCTGGGTTTTTCAACACTACGGACTACATCAGCAATATTTTCATGTGTTCTTGAGCGATTTTTCACATCACAAACTTGTGCTAACAGCTTAAATTTTTTCACCAGGTTTACTATTGCCGGCCGAGAAGATGCTTTACGACCACTAAAAAGTGCTTTAGTTTTGCGAACTGTCACTGAAAAATTTTCACCATTTTTGTAGTGAATTTTAATCATTTCAATGCCTTGTATGATTTCATTTTTAATAATAGCGTAGTTTTTATTTGTAAAATGTCAAAAGATTATAGCTTTAAAATTGACAGCTGCCCAAATAGCCTACTATTCAAAATGAAACTTCTTATTGGAAAACCTTTTATATGGAGTGGTCCTATAACTTGCAGCGGTTAGTGTAACTCAGTTATGGACGAACCCGCAGCTAAGAAAATGTAGGCCCCAGTAGTTTGTTGAGTGGTGATTGCTGTAAATGCGACGTGTTTATCTTGTGCTGATTGATACGAGAGTGGTCCCGTACCGTCACGTGCCGTTTGTCTCCAAGGCCGTCGAGGGTCTAAAGAATGTCTAGAGGTGGTGGGTGAGTAGCAAGAGTCGGAGTTGATGCATTTTAGTTTGGGTTTTTTTATATTGGGAGGGGACCTTGGCTGATTGTGCCAGGATGGTTCTATGCAACCCAGGAATTATAGGGGGAACTCCTGGGGCAAATATTGGTGTATAGTTTATTAATACGAGAGTTGGAGTTAAGGTCGGAGAGTCCAGGCCAGGTAGGTCTTGTGCAACCCAGCAGTTATAGGGGGACTTTCTGTGGCAAAAGTTGGTGTATAGTTTATCAATACATAGTCATGGTTCCTAGGCGTTGCAGTGGTCGTATAAGTGGCGAGATGGTTGCTTTTATGGGATTGTATGTTGGCTTAGATACACCCAATTGAAATAAGATAAGCTAAAATTTATGCCATTTGACATTTGCGTACTCTCAAGTTGTTTAAATTGATTTTTTGAGATACTTATAACACAGTTTTTGGCTACTTTGCTTCTAACTTTAAAGTAACATATTGGGCTAGTTTTTTTTTTAATTTCTATTAGACCGAAGTAATGTTAATTTGTCTTAGTCAGTCACAAACATTTTTTTAGTAGTATTGTGAATATTTATAGGCAAAAAATTCCAAAGTTTTAAGTACTGCCGAAGTCTTCTAGAATTATTTTTTTTTAATTGTTTATTTTAAAGTTTACGTTAACTAACAGCTAATTTTTGTTTGCGTTGAAATTAGAAAAATTTTACATGACAAGTTGCCAAATTTGGTTTAACATTTTGTATTCTTTTGAGGTAGTTCCGCCGCATGTTTTTATTTCTTTTCTTACGCATAATAGGTTTTTCTGTATTTTTTATTTTTTTTACATTCCTAACCTTAGAAAAGATTTTTTGGAAGTCTGCTAATCGGTTTTTTGTGATGAATTTTTTGCGCAGAGTACGTTAAATCCAAATCTTGATATTTTTATAGTATAGTAATGAGTTTATTAAAAATTGGTTATATCTTCTTGTTAAGGGTTACATTTGGTCTTTTTTTATAGAATAATGCGACACTGATATAAGTTGTTTTCTAAACGTTTGTCAATTTGACCTATATGCTAATGCATGAATGATGATTTTTTTTATTATGATTATTACTTTATTGTACACTAACACATAGGTGACCAATTTAGTTTAAGTTAACATTAATACCAAAATTTGCATACATCTAAAGGTAATGAAGAAATTTAAAATTTACAAAAATGTAAGAATCAATAATAGCTTTTATATGGCTAAGCTAAGGTGTGATTTTTTTTTTAAGATAAACTGCTATTTACTCAGAATAACAAACTACTTTCTCTATACTACAATCAAAAGGACAATATTTTGGTTTTAGAATGGGCTTGGGTAAACCACATTCTTTTATATTTCAAACAACATTATTTGAACGATTGTTTTATTATTTTTGATTTATTTTTTTGGTTTTAATGTTACTATTCTGTCTGGTCTTGTAAGTAATGCTTTGTATCAAAATTTTCTTAAATTTTATATAAAACTAGACTTTTACTTATAATTTTAGTTAAGGTGCTATTCTTCAGCGCGATATTGTTCTAACGTGACGCTATTACTGTTAACTGAAATAGTCGACCGCGATCTAAACAACGAATTTAAGAAAAATCGTGGTTCTTGTTGTGTTTATATGTTGGAATGTCGGAATAGTACCTTTAATTAAAACCTATTATGCAAATATTTGCAATATGTTTAGGAATTTATTTTAATTTTGTTTCAGTTTCTACAAGAATGCCAAAAACAGATCGACCGTTTATATGTAGCAATTGTGGAAAAAGTTACACATTATCGCAGAATTTGAGAAGACATATGAATATTGAGTGTGGAAAAGAAAAGCAATATAAATGTCGTTATTGTCCAATGACATTTTATTATAAAACTAAGGTTTTTAATCATGAACAGAAGCATTTTACTTATCAGGGATAAATTGTTTTCATACTATACATGGTTTAAATATGATTTTGTTGCAAATCTTTTTTTATACTTTGTTACTTTTAACTTAATATTTTTTAAATAAATTTTTGTTTATATTTATTACAAAGTATGTGAATAATTAGTATTTATTGTAGTATATATGATTGTGACATTTTTAGACAAAATTGTGATATCAAATTCAAGTTGTATAACTATTTTATTACCCACTTTGAAAACTATATTTTTGAAATATTTATTTTTGTGTTAAATTATTTTTTTTTTATTTAACTAATGAATTATAATGTTTCATAAAAAAACAAGGAATTTAGTTTAAACAATTTTTTTACTCAATATCTGGCTTATATTAGTGAGAAATTTTGAAATTGTTGTTAATTTAAATTATTATTGATCAAAATCAGATTTATTTAAAAATTTGATTAATAAAAGACTTTTTTTGTAAGACTGGACTATAGAGCAAACAGTGAAGTTTCTGGGAAAAATAACAAAAGAATTAAACCTGGGAAGTGTGCACGATTTGTTATCTTAATATTTGTCCAATGATGAAATAAAATGATAATTCTTTTTCTAGTTGTTTTATATGAAAAAAAATTTAAATACTTATTTATATTCTTGCATTTTAACGTTTTTGTTTACTTTTGTCTCAACTGAAAGAGCTTTGTTTGTACCTGTCTTGTATGTGCAATTGTTGATAGCACGTTTTTATTGTATAGATGACTTGGGGTTTTAGTGTGATACATCTTGATGCCTAGCATGTGATTTTTGAGAGTGATAATGCCTTCTTTGGGTCTTAACTGGGTATTTTGAATGAAGTAAAATGCTTTGAGAAGGCGTCTCACAGTAATACTTTGGAAGGATTCTACTTTGTTAAGATATGTTGATGCGGCCGTTCTCATATTGAAGTAGCAGATACCAGTATTGAACGAATGATGGGTTTTGCCTGTCTCTACCGAAACCATCTGTTTTGGCGTTAAAATGCGGACCGATACAACGACTTATAGTCCTAAAGGTCAAAAATAAAACAATATTGAGTGTAACTCGTGTCAAAATGCTTGGCTTTTAGCAGCCTTTACTTGCTTGTTGTGTTTCTTTGTGTTGCTAAATGCGACGGGCTGATAAAGCCTATTTTTGGCTTTTGATACACTATATACTATTTTTTTCTTCATCTCTAAACTGTCAGAATTTTAGACTTATATTGATTTATATTCATATTTATCTGCAAATGTTTACGGAATTAAGGTTGTTATTAAAGCTGATATTTTTTACTCTCCAGTCTTGAATTTGGGATTTAAGCGCTTTAGATCTTTTGTAGTTTTAGCGTGATCATTCTTTTCATTTGTTAAATACACCAATCAGATTTTGTAAGGTAGCCGAAATCTTATCGATAATTTTACTCGATTATTCCACTGCTCAACGTCTTTCAATATTTTTATTTATTTGTGACGTTCACATAACACGATCAATAAATACATTTTTTTCTATGTATTGCCTCTGGTTATTTTTGAATGCATGGTGTACAAAATTACCATATTTTTTACCGTTATAGGGCAATTGGTAGTACGTGTCCTATTAATATTACGTAAAGTCTTTTATGTTTTAGACGATTAGTTTTATTTGGTTTGGATTGAACTTGAAGCAATGACACCTTATTGAAGGTTTTCTTACATTGAAAAAGATAGAACTTATGATTTCTTCTATTTAAAAAGCAGTTTTGAATTGGTCGGTAACTCCGGCTAGTTTTTGACTTTTGTTTAAGATCTCATTTTTTTGTAACGTTTTGGATCGAACTATAATTAGATCTTTTTCATGAAGACAAAAATAAGAATTGTGCAGTTTATATATGTAATGTTTGTGAGGTGCGTTATTGAATTGTGAAAAATGATTTCAAGGTTTTCTTAGTAATACAATCGATTTTCAAAACAGATTTGCGTGCTTTTTTAATGGACTATGGATTTGATTTAGTTTGGTTTGGTTTATTGTGTTTTTTGAACTTTGCAATTGACGTCTGATTTAGGCAGAACAAAATTTGTTTTATTTGGGAGTCCCGAGTGATTAGGTGCTAGTTTTGGAAAAGGCCAAGAGAACTTTATTGAGGTGGAATAAGGCTATTTATGTCAGTCAACGACCGCTCCTTTTGAAAACGTGCTAGAACATTGAATAATCAGTCCTGTGGACCAACTTGTTTTTTATTCCAACTTTATCTCTTCCTAGCATACAAAAATTTGCACGGTGATTTTTGTGTGTTGTTTTCGATTACTATTGCATACGATGCAATCTGTATATGTTTTACGTGTACATGTACCTGTATTATCTATTCAATTTTAAGATAGAGCGCGATAAAACAAATGCAAGCATTTTTATGTAGTAAGCAAGTACAATGAACAGGGTAGCATAACTTGTGCCGACCGATTTATACCACTTAACAAAAGATTTAGGTGAAATTTGCAAGTGCAGCTGTTAATGCGTTAATTTTTTAATTTTTTAACTTTACTTGAAATTAAATAGACCATAGTTTTTATCATTTATTACTATTAATTTTTATAATATTCAATGTGCCAACATTTTTTACTTTATTGATAACGTTATTTAGTAATGTGAGTTAGCTGTATATAAACGATTCATATTGAAATACTTTTTCCAGATATTTTTTCTGAATGTATAATGTTCTAATGATCTCTTGTATTGATATTGCAATAGTAGATTATTAAATTTAGTGATGCAAGTTGCATAAAAACTACTATGTTGATATTTTTTTATAATAACGACTTGAACCAAAACGGCTGTATATGCATTTTGTTTTTATTTATAATTTATTTATAAATGTATAAAATAATTTAATAAACATTTTAAATAATATAATGATATATTTCTTTTAATTTTGTATAAATTATTTGATGTTTTTTTGTAATATTTATAATTAATAAAATTTTGTTTTAGGATATGGATCCATTTTACATAGGCCACATGTTTGTCCAACTTGTGGAAAATCCTACACGTTAGCCAAAAATTTAAACAGGCATTTGCGAGTAGAGTGTGGTCAGAAGAAAACGGTTAGCTGTCATCTATGCCCAATGACATTCCATTACAAATCAAGCCTAACTAAACATTTAACTAGAAATAAACACAAAAATACATAAATTTATGACTAATTTTTTGATTGATGTCTATTACAAAGACAGACAAAATGGTAAATTGTATAATAACTATATTGCATAAATGTGGATAAGATAAATTGCAATGACGTCAGTATAACATTGCAATCTATTCTAATAATAGAATAGCATATAATTTTATATTGACGTTCTGAATAGCTCAGTGGTTGTTGTATTGTGTTGTCAATTTTATTAGACAGATATATTCTAGTTGTTTTTTGACAGTTTCAAATTACTCAGTTATGTAAAGTTTAAAGTTTAAAGTTTATTAAAACTACAGTGTGACTTAATAAATGGTTTTAAACATGTATAAATTGTTTGGTTTAATCTTCACAGTTGGTAAATATTTAGTTTAGAATTACTTAGAAATTTTGAACTTGAACACAGGACCTCCAGTACCATAACTAGTAACTAGGCTCTCAACCTATGGGATATGTTTAGTTGCTTTTGGTGAATCTTTTATAAATTTTATAAATGTGTACGAGAAGTCCAAACGTTGTCAAGAGGGCGTGAAGGCGTTGAAGACGGCAAGCGCTCTAGACACTCTATAGTCTATTCCATAAAAAACGACGTTTTTCAGCACCTAAAAAATAAAGATAGTATTGCCGAGTGAACTAAACGCATATAAAAATTTGGACTACTACTCTGCTATACCGGTTGCATTACAAACGAATTTCAATGACGTCAAAATGACGTTGAGTATGTTACTACATAGCAACGCATCGAGATATGGAAGTCAATTAGTTTCTTACGATATTTTTAATATTTAATTTTTTACTATTGGTTTTGGATATAATTCTACAAATAATAATAGCTACATACACAGGTATATTCACCATGGAAAATTAAATAAACAAAATGTTTCTAAAATATACAATACTGATAAAATTATTAATAATTATTTATTTTAGAAAATCTTATTTAATCATATGGAATTTAGTTAATTCTCCATGTTATATAAATTTGTATTAACATAATCTTCTTTTAGATTACTTCCAACGTTCGTTTCAAAAAGTACGACCCTTCAGTTGTGTGAATTGTGGAAAATCTTATACATTAATGCAGAATTTAAAACGACACTTAAAAATCGAATGCGGCAAAGAAAAAACTTTGCGATGTCATTTGTGCCCAAGAACATTTTACTACAAAAACGATCTCAATCATCATTTATTAAGACATAGATAAATTTATTATATATATTGTGTAAATATTGTTTTATTAGAAAACTAAATATATGAATCGCTTATGAAAGTTAAAACATTTTTTTAATTTACTCACTTAATTTTCAATTAAAAATTACATTGAAAACATTGACAAATTACTAGTACCTGTAATTTGTAAGCATTGTATGTGGCACATATGTGATATTTTTTTACAATTTTTTACTATTACAGAAGTATCATCATTTAAAGGGGAGAATAGTTGCGCAATTATAAGGGTTCACAGAATTAAAATCAGCATGAAAATGCCTGAATATAATTGAATAAAATTTTCACACATCACCGGAAGCAATATTGTACTGTTGCAGTTGCCGTTACATTGGAAGGATGTAATGGGTATCTCATTAAGACTACCTTTTTTGAAATTTGGAATAACTGAACATTTCTGATATTTTTATTGTAATACAAAGTGTAGGTTATGGTGGAGGTCATGTATGAAACACAATATCAGATAAATGGCCATCTTGTGACTGCTGGTTTTTGTTGGTCCTTTTGACAAAATTTGTGATGACATTTTGGCATAGTGCCAGCTCAATTTTATCAACAACGCGTTGAATATTGTTTTTTAATTCAGGTATTGTTATTCGGGTATTGGCATACACCTTTTGTTTTGTCAGGCAAGTTTGCACCGTCTTATTGAAACCACAAATATTTGAGATCCATTTTAGTAATTTGAGGTCAGAAAAAGTTGTTTATTATTTTACGGTAACAAACGTCTTTGACGGTGACTGCGTTGCCAGCCACATCCTTAAAGAAGAACGGTCCAATCACTCCGCCAGCACAAAATGCTCATCATTTACTTGATGTTGCCCAAAGATTAATTCTCTGAACGTTTGGTGCTGCTCATGATCTGCTGTCTTAAAAAGTTGTGTCAACAATATTTTATAAGCATGCAAATTTACTGCAAACTGTTTTGTAAAACTCTCAATTGCTGAGAACGATGGCGAATTGAGGTGGAAGATCGAGCTGCGCAACACGTACAAGTCTCTTCTGAATGAACTAACCCAATCGCATCTAATATTTCAATTAGTTGGACAATTGTACGGTGATAAGTCATTATAACGCTTGATTGAAAAATGTGCGACATCTTTGAACCGTCTCCGCAAAAATCTTACTATTTTTGTACGGGATTTTTACAATTTTTATGCGTTATGCGTTCATGTAATTCTGCATAACTAAACCGTGTGCAATAATTATGTTAAAAGCGGCGAATCTCTTATCCAAGCACAGCGTCTCTTTTGACGACATTTCAACGTTGGTCGTTACGGATACGTACTAGATCACAACAACATCTTTAAATGGATTAACAATTTTAGAACAACAGGAATTATAACTCGACGGAAACTACCAGGTGTCGGTTGTACTGCGCGTACACTAGACAACATTTACAAAATGGGAGAGTTATTTTGTTTGCAAGCACGCTACCGCGTAACAGTTTGGTAAGACGCATTTTATGACCTAAAACTCTGTATAAGATATTAGTTGTCCAAGAGTTGGGTGAAGATGACTATCAACAACGGTTAGAATTTGCGGAAAATATGCTCAATGTTTTGAAAGATAACAACAATGTGTTAATCATGATGAGTGTAATGCGCCCTTATTTTATTGACGAACATGGTAAATGCCACTGTCACCGTCACATCAGATTGCTACAACTTTCTTTTCAAAACATTGGGAGTGCATGGACCTCAATGAGAGTTCTTTGGAAGATTATTCAGGAACGAATTATTTTACGTTTTGGCTATGTGCTTTGGCCACTTTGTTTTCTTGGTTTGCAAGTTTATTCCTTATCGATAGTACGGTTAAACAAATCTCACATAAAAGTTTGCTCTTACTTGGCTATCATTTTTGAAAAAAAAAACAAGTCATTATTTTAGTCTACATTTTTATGGAGACCGCAGCGGTTTTATGGGTGCTATGTAGTCTGGGGTTCTTTTATAAAAAAACCTGTTTGTATGAACATTTGGAAATAATATGTATGTTTTTGGTTTGGGAACCGGTTTATTGGGTTTTACCACCTACTAGTCATCAGAATATTAAGAGAAGAACTGGTTTGCCGAGTGGAACATTTTGATGTATTGCCCGCAGCTTTCTGCAATTAAGTTTGACAAATTAACGGCAGTTAACGGATTTCTATAAGCGGATATCTGGAGGACGCTACATTAGCTGAGAATGAAGATTACAATGTGCAACGTAATGAATCTTTTGGCAAGCGCAAGCTAACCAAAAAATACCTTAAAACAATCTAAAAGTTTTTGATTTATTAGAAAAAACGAAACTATGTAGGTCTAACAACGTAAGATGCACAGTAGAACTAAAAACCCGTAGTGCAGCGACGCCAGACGTTCTACCATGAAATGAAAAAAACGAAGGTTTTGGTCAACAATAGAAAAATTCTGCAACCAATATTAAAAATGAGTTTGATTTAACATTAGGTGACTTTTCATAGAATACAACGGTTAAGCGGTGGGTTTCTGAATTTAAAATAGCCCGGACAAGCACTAGTGATGAACTACGCAGTGGACGATTTATCGAGGTGACTACGCTTGATATGAAATTTTCAGAAGGAAAGAACCATTAAGTGTTATGCTAACTTATTGCAACTATTAGCCGAAGAGACTAAGTGAAAACGGTTACATTTAGCGGAAAAGAGAGTGCTCTTTTACCAAGACAATTTGCCGGCTTACACGTCAATGGGATGGCTTAAATCCACCAATTAAAATTAAAATTATTTTGCTACCAGATTTTGTACCGTGCGACATTTATCTGTTTTCAAATCTTAAAAAGTGGTTTGGTAGAAAGTGATGATGAATGACTATTTTGAGGCCATCGACTTATCAATCTGGCATAACGGCCTTAGAACATTGAAACAAATGTGTAGACCTAAATGGAGATTATGTTGAGAAATAAACACTAAAAAAGATTTGTTGAATATTTTACTTTTCCCTTGTATATGCGGCACCAATAGAAGCTTTTTTAGGGAAGGAGAGGTTCTGAAAATTTAATTGTAACCTTTTAGTATTTCAAAACGGCCTAAACTTTGAGCCAACCAAAGTTTTGCCAGGCATGGCTGTTGACATGGTAAAAAGCAAAAGCCGCAAATTGCGTGTTGATGTGGGTCGTGTGTTCTAAACAAAATTTTGCAATTTAGTTCAATTGCAGAAAAATATACTGTGGGATGTTTTTTTTTCCGATGCACTGTTAATAAACGCAAATGTATAACAGACAATATTTTTGTTTTGATATGAAATTTTCTCTCCCTCTCCCCTTTTGACCTTAATCAGCGCACAGTTTGTTTCAGCGGTGCTGATTTTTATGCCTTTAATAATATAATTATTACCAATATGTTATCGTTATTGTTACGTTCAATTTTTTTTATAAAACGATGCACGCTGAACTTCTCAACCACCACACCGAGCTTTAACGTAGTAACGACTATTGCCATCAAATCATTTGACCACATTGCTTTATTGCAATAGTTACGGATCCTGTTTTTTGTCCCGCCTTTGCTCTACTACGCCGGGCTTGGGTTAATCTGGTCCATATTGTTCTTTTGCATCAACGACTTGCTATTGTTTCCGCGCGTTTTTCTATAAACTGAACCTGCACTCAATTACTAATACATTCTATAAAATTAACAAATATAGAATTTTTCTTCAGCACAAGATCCAATATCAATACATCAATACAATGCATAATACTCTACAATACTAGTTACGTAATGAACACAAACCCAAGCTATACTCTAATATCAATGTGTTTATAACTATTCTTGGCTTAAGCTTGATTACCTTTTGCAGTTATTGTGTAACTCCAAGGCTTGAGACGTGTTACTGCATAACATACTTTTGGCTGTTACGCATAAGGCCAGATACAGTATTGTCAAACAACCCTAAGGCTTTGGATGCCAGTGTGTAAAATACAATCGTTTACAGCTTATACACTTTGTATTACACTCCTCTAAGACCGGTCTATGATGAATTGAATAGCTTCTGAATTACACCCCTTAAAACTCTCTTAGCTATTGTATAATTAAATTTCTTGCTGTTGGAACTTGTAAGGTAAAGGTTTACCAATATTTTCCATCAACAAATATGAGTATAACAAATATAACTAGTCCATTACACAACCTCAGACGCTCTACCTGTACCTAAATAACAATGTTTATGGTACATTAACCGTTATTAACAATGTTAACAAAAACAACTGCAAAATACTTTTATTTTGTTGTATATGTTGCTTTCAGCTTACATTCAAACGAGTATTTATGTTTTTACTATTTTTTAACAATATTTGTTGCTTGCTTTGATTGTATATGATATATTAAGTTATGCAAATATCTTTAGGAATAGAATGCTGTTGTAATACAAATATATACAGGGTGTAGATTAATTGGCGGATAAACGCCAGGTAACTTTATAGATCGTGCCAAAAGAAAACGAAAATCTTAATTACAAAATGCTGAAAAACTCTTCGTTTGGCCTCACGAGGTCCTCAAAGCTTTGTTACGCTTGGCAACGTTGCAAACTTTCTAAATTCAAACCTATAATGTAGGCAACTTAATACACATAAAATAGGCAATTTAATACACACATCAAATTTTATTTATTATAAACTACAAATGTTCAAATTGGCCACCGTTTACTTCTAAACACTTTACAGCACGTATCAATATCGAATTTATGACGTTCTCAAGCTACGCCGGCGTTAAATGTTAAATCTGTCAGAGTTGCTATATTCATGTCAATTATTTTAAATATATTTTCAAACAATCAATTATGCATTAAAATAATTAATATTTTTATTTACGACAGATTCTAATAATTTATAATAGTTGTATCAGCTGCAATGTATAAATTGTTCTATAATTCAATAATAATTATAGTACCTATTTGCTGGATTCACACATTTATTTTGAAAACGCATTTTAGCCGCATGGTGAAACGACAAAAGTCACCGATGGTTTTTGTCAAGGGTGGTCACGGGATTGACATGGCAACGTAGTAGTTAATCCGAGACAGACATAAGGCAGACCGCCGCATACTAGACGAACGCAACATAATATATTTCGCAAATGCATCAAAACACCATTCATAATTTAATAATGCGGTATGTGTCGTCAATGTGCAACCTCGCACAACTTTAAATTAATGATTATCAAAAGAATAAAGTATCATAATATTTAAATTGAATTATATTTGAATTTAAAAGTCACTGATGACAAAAGTCACTGGAGATCAGGGGGGTTATTCTGGCACTCATTGCGATCTCGCACTACGTCATAGATTTCCCCTACCGGAGGGGAAGTGTGACATTTAAATCATAAATTTGTAATTAATAATACATATTGACGTTTAAAAATGCAAATAACTTGAAGCTTGGTATTGAATTTATATCACTAGTTAGTCCTCTAGTACGAAAAGAGATTACCAGCAGATTTTTTTAATTAATGATGACGTCATTAATTGCGATAAGCGATACGAGATACATGCCAGGACCCCTGGGGGGTTATTCTGGCATGTATCGCATATCGCTTATCGCAATTAATGACGTCATCATTAAATAAAAAAATCTGCCTGTGATCTTTTTTCGTACTACAGGATCATCTAGTAATATAAATTCAATACCAGGCTTCATGTTAATTGTATTTTTAAACATCAATATGTATTATTAATTACAAATTTATGATTTAAACGTCACACTTCCCCTCCGGTAGGGGAAATCTATGACGTAGCGCGAGATCGCAATGAGTGCCCAGAATAACCCCCCTGAATTGACCCAGTGACATTTATTGCCTTGCCTACTTTATAATTTGAATTTTATTAAAAATTTTGCTACGTTGCCAAACGTATTTTTAATTTAAATTTGATTTATTCTTCAAAGGTAATTTGCACATTTTTCAATGTTTTTTATTATTAAGTTTCAATAAACCTCATAATTTTTATTATACTAAAAAAGAAAGCAAATTGGTACATAAATACGCAATTAAAACAATATTTGTATTGACAAAATTGAAACTTTGAGGACCTCGTGAGGCCAAACGAAGAGTTTTTCAGCATTTTGGAATTAAGATTTTCGTTTTTTTTTGGCACGACCTATAAAGTTACCTGGCGTTTATCCGCCAATTAATCTACACCCTGTATTTATGTCAATTATCGCATCTATTTGAGTCAGAATAGGCTTCTGCAATAAAAGTTTTGAATATATTTGCTTAAATTATGTATGTTTTTGCAAAGTTTGTAAACGGCTGAATAACATTGAAAGTTTTACAAAAATTCTTTATTTAGACTAAAATATTTAAAACGTTCTGGATATGTTTGTACTTATTTTGCTAATATTCATTTAAAGAGATAAAAGATCTAAAAATGCTATGAAATTGTGATAGTTAAAACTAAGTATATTACATAACCTAACATAACATTTACCTAAACTTTTGTGATGTTGGTGTGATCAATAAATATATGATAAAATCATAATGGATATTATCGATGTATATACACTATTCTATGCGTACGTTTTAATTTAAATAAATTAATAAGTTGTTTCATCATACTTCTTTTCTACATAATTACATTTTTTACAAATTAACATACTTTTAATCTATTTTGTTATTATAGTTAATATTTTTTTCTTTGTAGGTGGACGACGGATTAACAGAGTTAAAAAATTTCATTGTTATAATAATTGTGGAAAAGCTTATACACAGAAGAAGAATTTGCATAGACATATGACAGTTGAGTGCGGAAAAGAGCGAAGTTTACATTGCCATTTTTGTTACAAATCATTTTATTATATCAATGATTTAAAAGTGCATTTGCTTAAACATACTACACACAATTAGTTTGCATTTACAGTTATTATATTTTTATAGAATTTTTGTTTTTGTTTATGGAATAGTCACCTGCACTTTTGTACAATAAGTTAAAGATCTATATGCAAATTAAATAAAAATTGATTTTTCTTATTGTAACTATTTGTCTAATTCAGAAGTGACTAGAACAAATTAAATTTATTTTGACGTTTTTTTTTTAATGGATTTACTTTTATTTTTGAATTAAACTTAAATTGGTTATTTACTGTGTTTTAATTATATGTTCCAATATATAAAGTGTGTTTGAGGTATTTATTTGAAATATTAAGACTTAATTTGCTTTTGTCTGAATACTATTATAGTAAACAGTAATAAATTGTATTTTATTTTTTTGTTGATGTTAATAGTTATCTTTTTTGTAGGTAGTCAAAGTAGAACAACTAAAATTAGAAAATTCCAATGTAATAATTGTGGAAAGGCTTACACGCAAAAGAATAATTTAAATAGGCATTTAAATGTTGAATGTGGCAAAGAGAAGCAATTTCATTGCAGTTTTTGCACCAGGGCTTTTTATTATGTTAATGATTTAAAGTTACACCTAATGAGACATAAGAAAAGATTGCTCCAATCAAATTAATAAAACCATTTTTTATTGAATGAACAGTTATTTTAGGTTTGTATTTTTAATTTTAGAAAATGTACATCACCTTATGCAATTACACTCTTAAAATTAAATTTGTTTTATTATATTATCACATTAAGATTATCAGAATTTTTTTCTTGTTACTTTTGCGGTATACATTCAGGAATTGTCTTGTATTTGGATAAGAAAAAATGATCAGTATTTTTATGACATTTTACAACGTGATGCACTTTTTTTGTCTCTTGACAACTGTATGAGGAAGCAGATTCAAAATTTTGTTAATTTCTACAATGCCGGAATACAAAATTGTTGCTGTTTATATAAATAATAGTTAAATTTTTTAATTGCGTTTTATATAACCTGGACGCGTATTTTTGTTTGATTGGAAACCGCTGCCGTCTTAAAATGAAAACGGTTTCAAACAAGTGTTTATTTTGGTACTGTTTGTTCTTGAATAATGTACGCGTTTGTAATCAAAAACGTTATTACTATCATTACCACACAGTCTGTTTCGTTCACTGTTGAATATAGGCTTCCTTCATAGCCTTTTATCGATTTCTGTCTTAGGTTTTTTGGATCATCCAGTTTTTTGCAATTCTTGTTGGTTGTTGGTTTAGCCCAAAGGTGGTTTTTCTTTGTTGCGTTTGTTGGCTTTTGGTCTCCCCTTTAATAGTTTCTTGGTTCATCTTCTATTTTTCATTCGACCTTTGTAGCCAGCTTATTTTTATTTCAGCTTTGTTATTTGTTATTTGTTCAACTACGTCTGCCACTTTGTGACTAAGGTATAAGTGTTTGTAGACTAGATCGATTTCGATAATAAAGTGTTTACTTGATACCAAATTTGTCAATATTTTTATTTTTGATAAATTGATCTTCAAACTAACTCAAGCGTATATTATGAAGTACTTCTAGCATTTGTCTTAGCTCACTTAGGTTAAGTTAGGTTAGGTTATGTCATCCACAAAACGAAGATGGTTGAGTTTTTTATTATTTATGGTAATAACTTTTGTGTCTCAATTGAGTTTCTTGAAAGTATACTTTAAAACAGTTACAGTTTTTTTAATAATGGAGAAGCAACGACTGAATACTGGTACATTAGAGAAGTTCTAGACTTACATATAGTGGTTTTGTACATATCATTGACAATAACTTCATCTTAATACATGATAATGCTCGTTCTCAGATTAGCAAAATTGTCAATGAGTATTTGAACAAATTTTAAAACCGATTTACGAATTGGCTTACAAGAAATATAAATCCGATTGAACATGTTTGGGACATTGTGGAAAGCCAAGTTTAGGCTCAAATTCTTGCTCTTGCAAACATGGCAGTATCGAATGCCTTCTGCCATCGTATCAGAGATGTCAAAAAGTATGAAAACCGTTATTTGAGCTCGGGATGACAACACACGTTATACATTTTTTTTTGTAGTTTGGTATAAAAAATTTTGCATTATTTTTGTTATTAAATAAACAATTTGTACGTCTTATAAATGAATCACATTATTTAAAATAATAAATATTTATTAAAATTAAACTTGTCTAAGTTTGCTAACATTTATCGGTTGATTGAATTTTATATCGGTGAGCGTATTAGATTGTTTGTTTTGCGCGATCGATAATACATTTTATTGTATGCATGTACGATTCAAGAGCAAACGGCGCCGAAATAAACCCTTGTTTGGAAAGGAATGTTATATTACAAACCCTTGTTGGTTTCTAGACAGTGCGGGACAAAGATTAATGGTGAGTTTTACCCACAGTCCAGCAGATCGGCGGATTTGGATCAAGTGGTTTTAAAATTAAAGTGTTTTCAGTTGCACCTACAATCATTAAAGAAATCTACGGCTCTCGGTGTGGAGCGCGAAAAATTAACTTCTGAGGCATAATAAAATCTTTAATTAATTAAAAATGATGAATTATCTTAATTATACGCTGTACATAAATAATTCTACAGGTGATGCATACTTTATTGTATAGGAATTATATGAAAACAAAAAAAAAAAAAATTTATTTGCATCATAATTTATCTGTTGAAATGAAATGTCTGTAGTGGACTGAAATAAGATGTATAGTAATTGTGCAATTTTGGTTAATCAAGTTCTTCCAAACACGTGGCCGGATGCATGAAGCAGATGTTACACGACTTACACGTAGCAAATTTTAGTTACAGAACGAAGTTGTTGAATTACAATTCAACACAAATAAATATTAAACTGTTATATCGTGATTAATTATTGTCAAAGATTAATTGATAAATACTATAATAGATAGATATAATAAATTAGTTTATAACAATATACTCTTCAATTAGCTAACATTTTGGCAACGTCTTTATCAGAGTTAAAAACGTTACCTAATTAAAGAAATTATTGTTATAAGCTGGTTTTATATCTTATACGATTTCCAAACAATAATTTTTTACAAATTATTTTAACAATAAAAAATATATAATAAGAAAATTAAACACAAATGTATCTTAATATTATTTTTATATTAATAAGCTAACCTTATTATTTAATATTATTTGACAAACAATAAATTAAATAATAACTTTAATTTAACATTATGATAGCGCCATCTCTGAAACCCATTAAAGTTTACAAGCTCATCCAAGCTCAACCAACTTCAAGTTACCCTTTGTCAGAACCCTAACCATGTGAATAAGTTGGGTTATGTTTGTAAACATTTTTTGTTTTGTTTTTATTATATAATAATATAACAATAATAAGAATACATTAGTTATAAAAACAAGTGAATAGAACAATCATAAACAATCAGTAAGTGTTAATTAAATTAAACTTATTATGTAATTAACGTGAAAATTGACTAAAAATTACATTGTAAATAAATACATAAAACATTTATATAAAATTTTCTTACAATCGCACGTTATTTTATTTTTATTAAATTCAACAATACGGCTTTAATTAATATTGTTATTAATAATAATAATAATGTTGTTTGCTTATTTTAATTACATAATTACACAACAGTTGATATAACTAAAATATCAAGTTTCTATATATTATAATTATTAGAAGAATGTGGTAGATTTTATGTATTAATATATGGATTTATTTTACTAAACACCATAAATAAAATCTGCCAGTCACATACATTGGTTGTGGAATGCACATGCTTTAATAAAAGGGTGGCGAACAACTGGTTTTATAGCATCTGTCGGCATACAATACCCTTATAAAATATGAACAATTAAGAAATTAATTGAATTTTTGTTATTTATGCAACTAATAAACTTTTTCTATGCTATGAAAACATTCACTCAACGTTATGCTGTGGAAGTTTCAGCTTCAGTGCCGGTCGGAATTCTGATTATGTGGTTCTAAAGCAGCATTCTTCGCACCCTCGACATTCAATATATACAGATGGTTAATTTCTTAAAGATTTTGTAGACTTTTCGCGCCTTTTTGCGACAGATGTTACAATCTGTGTCGAACTTAACGCCCGCTCAGCAATGTGTCTGCCGGTTAAATTGCTATGTAATGTTAATGTCTGTATTTATATTTGTAGATAACAAAACAAACAAAATTACTACTTATAAATTACAACTCATTATGATTTCATTACATTTTGACTCTTATTTAATTTTAATAATAAATTTAATATAAATAAAATGTGATTTAAAATTGGGAATAATAGTTTGAAAAAAGTAATTAATTTTGTTAAAGCCTTATCATTTGTTAAAAATTAAGTCTATAATGATTATAAAACTGGTTTAATTGGTAAAAATATGTTATATACATATTTCTATCGAATAATAGTAATGTAGGGCAGATCAGATAGAGACTTAAGTAGACGCTATGATGCTATTTTAAGAATCACCATAATTTGTATGTAATGTAATGTAATGTAATGTAATGTAATGTAATGTAATGTAATATGCATATAAAAAAATTAAATGTAGTTTTAGTTATTCTAATATAAAACTGAAAATTGATTTTTATGAAAATAATTATAATTGTGATATTCACAATACTAGTACGGCGGCTGGATCAAATTTGTCAAATATATTTCAATGAGGTCATCTTATTACTTTAATTAATTTTTTTTTTATGTTAAAAAAATTAAAATAGAATTTATATGTAGTATAGTAAAAGAAGCTTTTGATTTTTGGCTTTTATAAAATTAGCTTTTAACAAATAGCTTACGAAATTAAATAATAGTTGACTAAAGTAGAAAGACAACTACTCTGGATTCAAAAGTCCATAAGAAATTACATAGGGTCTAAAATTACATTTTTGCTATCTTGGATTTTAAATATACAGGGTGTTAGGTAAACATGCAGCAAAAATCAAGGGGTTATTCCTTGGCCTATTCTGAAAATATTTTGTCTTATGATGATTTTTTTTAAATCCTCTTGTTTTGAAGATACAGGTTGAACAAAATTTGCGACAGTTACAACATTTTATTATTAAAAAGTACATGTAGAGCCTGGATTCAAGCATGTAATCTTCTTGTCATTGAGTGCCGAACTTTTTTAAACACACCAGGATTGTTTCTAATTGAGTTACACCTAGCAGTTATCCGATTTTGCAAGTTGTCTAAATTCTCCACTAGAGTAGCATAATGACTTTAGATAGCCCCATAAGAAATAAGTCTATGGATTGAGCAGGCTATGCGTGTGGCCCACCGCGACTTATCCAGCGATTTCCGTATGTTGCTAATAAATAATCACGAGCAACCAAACTGAAATGTGATGATGCACCATTGTGCATAAACCACATTTTTGTTGCCAATGCTATATTATCCAGAAACTGAGGTAGTATTTGCTCCAAAAAGTTGCGATGCACTTCGCCGGTAAGTCTTCCTGGTAGAAATACTGGTCCAATTAGACAGTCGCACACAATTCCAACCTAAACATTTAAGAAAAACTGATGTTAAAAACGATTTTCACATATTTGAAGCGGATTTTGATCTGCACACGTAAAAGAAAATTAGCAGGTAGTAGTGCCTGAACACGCTGAATGTGGTATGGATACAACAAATTGCTCTTAAGAGTTTTCCAAACTGTGCAATGACTTACATTCAAAGTATTGGCGATTTTTTTGCGTAGAACTTTACTTGGATCTTTCTCTATCATGTCCAGCACATTCTGTTCCAGTTGTACCGTTCTTACTGTCATTGATTTTCCTGGCCCTTTATTTTGTTTCAATGTGCCTGTTTCACGTAGACATCGATGAATGTTTTTTTTTTTTGAAGATTTTTTGGTCGGGGATATTACTGCCAGGAAACCGTTCAATGTACAATTGTCTAGCTTGTAATTAATTGCCATCAGCAACTCCATACATAAAATGCATGTCAGTCATCTCGGCGTTCATATAGTGATTTATGGTAGAGGAATTCACTAACTATTAAAGACACGTCAAACAGCCAAACGTCACTCAATCTAAACAACTGCGATCGATACATGTGATGATCAATGACGAGACGTATTCAAATGAAATCCACTTACACTAGTAGATAAAACAGCCGTTTCCAGTTATTGTTAACAATTTTTTGTACTTGATAAACTCATTAATTTTTTGTACTTAATTGCGTACGCTATACATTAATGATTTTAACAAATATCGAATATGGTTGTTGCAAATTTTATTCACCTTGTATCTTCGAAATTTTAGAAATCATTGTAGGAGAAAATATTCTTAGAATAGGCCAAGGAATAACCCCTTAAATTTTTACCGTATGTTTATCTAACATCCTGTATAAAATAAAAAAATGTTTGTCTACGAAAGCTTTTTGTAAGACTAAAACATCAAGTGCTGTAATTCTTTTTGAAACCTGCCCGTTCTTTGGTTTGATAATCTTTGAGTTTATTGGTTAGTGTTTTGTTGATTATTTTAAGATATTTATCTTAATTATTTGCGAAAGAAGCGATATTGGTCGATTGTTGTTTGTTTGTTTTTTTTAGAGCTTGCACTATTTCATGTGCATTCTAGGTTTTTATGTGTGTTGTCTGGTGATATCACTTTGGGTTTGTACAGTTCTTGGTCCTTTTCTACTTATATCGGAGATTGAAATTATCAATGCTATCTTTACTCTGTTCATTGCGGTTCTAAATAATTTTGTTGTACTGCATTCATACCATTTGCGCAAATTTTTGAGCCACGAAATTTTGCGTATTATTTTTTTTTTATTTTTACTTCCATAATGATGAAGACTTGTGTATTTTGGTTCTTTAGCTACATGTACGACACATTTTTTTTTTCATCTTCTTTAGCACCTTGATGTTTGTCACACGATCAGCTCAGGATATTCTCAATATTTGTCTGTAGCACCACATTTTGAAAAACAGCATCTTATTCATGTGAGCTTGTTTTAGTGTCCAACTTTCTATACTGTATAATAAAATCAAAAAGAACATCCTTATTTTGATATTCAAGGAAAGATTTTTGTTATTGAAGAATGTAGTCATTTGTGTAAAAGTATTTCTTGCTATCTCTATTCTTGTTTTAATTTTACTGGTTTAGTCTGTATCGCTACTTATCAAGTGCCGAAGTATTTATGTGTCTACTTTTTTAATATTGGTGTTAGAAATTCTAAAGTTGTCAACGATGTTGTTGTTTTTGAGATTGCTATAAATTTTGTTTTTTTTTTTTTTAGGTTTATTTAATATCTTATTTATTGCAAACTATATTGGTACGTTCCACGAATTGTTCTATGTTAGTGGTCAAAATAGCCATTTATGACTACTTTTGCTTGTTTTTCTTTTGGGGTTTCTCTAAAGATCTTTTTGCTGTTTGAACAGAAGTAAAAAACTTTTTACGTCTATTAAGAAATCTTAGTTTTCTACATACTTTTGAAGCTATGTTGATAACATGATTGTTTCAGAAAAGATTATGTGAGATTGTAACACCTAGAAGACATTGAAGAAGATTTAGATATGAATTTGTTGTTTAGTTTAATATTTGGTACAGATGATAACTTGGATTCGGATTTTGAAACAGTAAGAAGTTGAGTTTTTTTAGAGCTAAAATTGACCATGTTGGGAATGCTCTCTTGTTTTGACGTCTTTGTTTATAAATGCTACAGATTTTATTCTAGAAATTTTAAGAAGCTCTGCCATATTTGTTGATATAGTTTTTGGAAAGTATTAAGTATGAAGGGTGCATCTCTGCAAAACAGCAATTCTATCTTTTTCAGATTGTATTAAATTGTCACTATAATTACGAGCTAACTTATAATCCTTTTTAGTCTGTTTTAACGATTATTGATGTGTTTATTAAATGCTTTTTGCTTTTTATTTACTGCCTCTTTTGTCGTAATTGAAGTATCAAGTATTTTTGTTTTAGTTTAATAACAGAGAACGGAACAAATTTTTTTATGACATTTTTAATCGTTTTTGAGAGGTTTTCTGTTAGAATATGTTGACTATTAGATATAAGCAATGAGTATCAAAATTGAAATTATTTTTATTTTTCTTTTTGTAGTGTCTATCCGATTCGGATGTTGGCTACTAACATCGCTATTTGCACTTTACTAACTGCAACTCTAAAGAGTTCTGTAGATGTTAAGGAAAACCATTGTCTGAGATTCTGAAGCCAGGAGTTTCTTTTTCTTCCAGCGCAGTGACCTGACTTGTATTTTGCGTATCCGTCTATAGTACCAAATCTCAAATGCTTTCAGTTTTTTATTGATGTTTCACTCACTGTCCAAGATTCAACCTCATAGAGGAGGGCAGAAAATACATAGCAACGCAATAGGCGTAGTTTTGTTGATAATGGTAGGTAATGACTTTTGAAGAGGTTCGACAAATTGGTGAATGATGCTCTGGCCTTTTTAATGCGTTGTTTGATTTCTTTTGCGTAGTTCCATTGATCATTTATATTTGTGCCAAGTTAAGTTTAATTCTCCACTTTTTCTATTGGACGTTGGTTTACTAGCAATTGTTCAGGAGGAATTTGTTCTTTACTAATGACCATGTACTTTGTCTTTGTTACATTGAAGTCATTGCCATATTGTTGGCTGGCATTTGCTAATTTTGTGACTAGCACTTGCAAATCTTCCAAGTTGTCTGCAAAAATGATTGTGTCGTCTGCGTATCTTATGTTGTTAAGACATTTGCCGTTTATTAGTATTTCTTTGTAAACATCTTCCAAGGCTGTTTTTATTATTTGTTTGGAGTAGACATTAAAGAGTATAGGTGATAACACACAGCTCTGCCTTACGCCTTGTTGTATTTGCACTTCATCTGTCAGTTTTTGCTCAACTTTCACGTTTGCCCTTTGATTAAAGTACATGTTACAGTAATTCTGAGATCTTTGCGTTTTGAAATCCGAATTGTGTGTTAGATATATTTGCTTTGCATTTGTTGTATATTTTTGCCTAAATTATTTTTAAGAATGTTTTCAGAATTTGGCTTATGAGATTTATAAATCTGTGGTCTTTGCATTGGGTTTTTTAGGCAGAGCTACAAATGTTGACTTCGGCCAGCTTAGAATTTTTTTTCCGGTATTATAAATATTATTGAATATTGTAGTAAGCCATTTTATGCTTTTGTCGTTCATTACCTTTAGAAACTTCGAGTAAAAGTTGTCTGGCCCTGTTGTTTTACCATCTTTGATTCTTTTGCTGGCATTTCTTACTTTATCAATTGTTATTGATGGTCCAGTATTACTTTCTATATTATTTGGTGTTAGCGTTCTGTTATCTTTGAAGGACGTATTCTTTCCATGTATCTTTTACTTGTTGTTTATTGGTGATTACATTCCCATTGTTGTCTGTAAGGTACGTTGGTCTTCTTTGTCTATGCATTCCTGTCATTTGTTTGATTTTTTTGTGGAGAGTGAATGAATCGTATTTAACTTTCAAGTCTTCTATATCCTTGCATTGTTCCGCGAACCATTGGTGTTTTGCTTCTCTAATAGCTTTCTTTGTTTCTTTGTCGATTTTATAGTAAGTTGTTTTATCTATATTTTTTATTTCTCTTCTTCTTTCCATCATATCTAATATTTCTTTTGTCATCCATATTTTTTTTCTCTCTTTTTGGACGTAGATATTTGTCGAGAATTTCTTGATTGCATTTTTGTAGTTTTTTAAGTTCTGCTTCTGAATCCGTCACTAGTTTTTTGTTATGTATTTGGCTTATTTTATTTTTGATATATTGTTGTATTACTTGCTTTGTGTGTTTGTTTTTCATTTATCTTACATCATATTTAGTGGTTCTTTTTGGTCTAATCTTTTTTAATCTGAGTCTTATCGTACCAATAGGAAGGTTATGGTCTGATTTGATGTCGTCTCTTGGGTATGTTTTCATGGAGCATACTGCATTTCTAAATCTTTTATTAATCATGATGTAGTCTATTTGATTTCTAACGATGTGTCCGGGAAGTTATTAAGAGATTCTTTCAATTTTACTATGTTCATAGAAAAATGATAGATGAGGCACGGTTTAGATTTGGTAGTATACAGAATTTCTTAAAGCAGCCTCAACATCAGTTGTTGTAATCTCTGGCATAGTTGAAAGATACAAATCTAATAATCTTGGTTCACCAAGAAGTCTATCACGAGGAAAATATGTGGGTTGTTGAATAAGTTGGGTAAGATTATGAGAAGTAGCAAAAATCATAGCTTCTTATCCGGAGAGTGTTGTAGAAGAGGAGTGGCTTAACCATTCAGTATTATGTACATTAAATTTTTATAACAAAATTATTTAAGCGTTTCAAATATGCGTTGAGGTACAATAATATTTATTAAAAATGAAATTACAATTCAATCAATCGTAGTGCCTATGTCAACAACTATTGCGTTACGTTAATTGTGGGCATATAACGTTGTTATGTTGGCGTCAACATGCGACGAGTTGAAAATAGCACAAGCCGTGTCTAGAAGTGTGTGTGCTAATTAAGTTGTTTTACGTTAAGTGTTTAATTATTCTCAGTTCATTATTAAATCATATTGAATTACTTTACCTTATTCATCATTCTCTCACAATAATTTGTATATATGTACATTATTTTAAACCTAATTATTTTTGATTTAATAAATTAAAATTAAACATGGTTGTGGTTTAATTCAATAATTATTGTAGATAAAAAGTTTTGTAAATACGATTTTTTAAAATTTTTATATTCTTATATTTATTTTACAATTCTTTAATTTTTAGGTTTATATTCATGTTTTGATTGTGGACGTCCATACAAAGTATTCTCTTCTCTTCAACGTCACCAACGATTTGAGTGTGGCAAATTAGGCACTCACAGATGTCGTTTTTGTAGTTACGTTTCAAAACAGAAGCCAAATTTGATACGACATATGCGCACAAGACATTCAGAATTAATTGATCAATTGCATTTAAATAGTAAAATTAGTAGTATTGACGAAACATATTTATGTTAGTTTGTTTATATTGAATTTATAGAATTTATTAAAGAGATTATTAAAATATATTGAATTTTATTTTAGGTTAACTTTCTTTTTAATTTGCCAATTAAGCAATAATTTTAGGTATTTAATGAAAAATTTGTTGAGTGGAAGAATAGCAGTGTTTTCTTTCAAAACTAATATTTGGATGTCTATCTAGCCTCTAGTTTCTGTGCTTAAAGAGAAAGAAATGTATGTTTAAGACAACTAATTAATTTTTGACTGGTTTTATCCTACTAAATTTAGGGTGTTATGAAGTAATAGTCTTAAAGTTTAAGCAATAATTTTTACAAGAACGTTTACTTTAGTTTCAAAATTTAATTTAATTTAAACAATTGAAGATTTAAGTTTTTCATATATTTTATGACACTAAAAATTTCGTTCTCTACACGTTGCAAAAACGGTTTCAAAAAGGAGTTAACCTGCGCGAGTTGTACTCAAAGTTTTATGATACTCAAAAAACCGCCTTTTTAATTAGTTTTCTTGATACAGGTTTTTACTAACGTTTTTAATTTGTCTGATTTTTTAATCTGCTTTTAAGTATTAGGTCTTATCCTTATCCTCTGGTTTCAAGTATTTTTATAGATTTTTGAGTGCGGTTGTAAAACACAAAACCAAAGTTTTTATTATAAATTTAGTTTTGTTGTTTTTTTTTTTTCTAAATAGAGCGTTAAGAACTATAATGAAAATTATGGATGTTTGCTATTTACATTTTATTAGTTATTTACGTCTACGACCAGGTTGAATGTCCTGAACAACTACGTCTTAAAGTTCTTGAAAAGGCTTTTGGGTTTACAACGGCGGAATATCTGCGATCACTGATTAGAATATAATATTATTGGGTTGATGCATAATTACTTGGCGTTTTTAAAACAATTTTTAAATTGACAGGTAAACGTTAATGTTGTACTGTTTATGGCTTTAGATTAGAAAAAAAAATTAGGAGCAACTGTTGATACTATCAAACATTGAGACGCTTTTAAGAGATAGGCTACACACAAAGTTTTTTAATATTTAAGTTTTTGAAAAGGAGCTTACTTATCTCTTTTGATGAATATATTGAAGAAGTGGATTTTTTTTTTTAAGTAAATTTGCAAGTATTTGGATTTGGATGACATTGTTGTTTTAGACTCAAGTTGTGGATTGGTTGATGATCTCAGCTAGCATCATTGTGGCCAAACATTTTTTTTCAAAATAAAGTAATGTAAGTAGCATTGTCATATTTGAAACGAGCTAACCAATTTTAACATTTTTTATCATTTGGGTGCAAAACCCGATATTTAAGGGCTTACGTTTGTGTTACTACCTTACAGCTGCCATTGAATACAGGGAAATGTGGTGGAGCTTTTGCCTTTTCAACGCAACTGATAGCCAACTTCTGACTGTTCTTAGCGGAAAAACGTGTTTCTGCATGAATGTGTTTTTTCACTTTGTAACACGACGCGATTTTGCGTTGTCAAGAACTTTTAGATTTGATTCAAAATTAGCCGGACTTTCTTAAATGTTGTAACTAGAGACGAATCCTGGATGTTTGAGTACGACCCAGAACCGAAAAGGCAGAGCAGCGCGTGGCACAAAAAATTATTCCTTCCGTCCCAAAGAAGCGCGAATAAGCAAGTTTTGCTTTAAAACGTTGCTCATTATCTTCTTTGACGTTCGAGGAATTGTCCATTTTGAGTTTGTATTGCAAAGTGAAACTTAACTTAACCTTTTATCTCAAGGTGTTCAATAGATTGAAACGCCGGATCGCGCGCGTGAAGAATGACATGAAAGACACGGTCAAGCTTCACTATGACAATGCCCCCAGTC
This sequence comes from Tachinus rufipes, assembly GCA_963932245.1. Lineage (NCBI taxonomy): Eukaryota > Metazoa > Arthropoda > Insecta > Coleoptera > Staphylinidae > Tachinus > Tachinus rufipes. The sequence continues at coordinate 31,174,551 of OZ010742.1, read as the reverse complement.
AAACGGCCGTTATTGTTACCAACTTTCTGGCTCAAAGCAAAACCTCGGTGGTCCCCAAGCTCCCTTACAGTCCCGATTTGACTTTGTGCGACTTTTTTTGTTTCCCCGACTGAAGAGAGAGCTGAAAGAAAAGCATTGAGAGAGTCCGTGGAAAACATCCAACAGCATGTTACAAGGTTATTAAAAAACATTCTTGTCAAGAAGATTCAGGGTGTCTTCCAGGCTTACCAGACACGTCTCCGAAAGTATATTGATGCAGGGGGAGAGTATTTCGAAGAATTTTAAGCATTTGTACCAATACGATCAATAAATCTATTTGTCATAGAAAATGCGCATTAATTTTATAATGGACTCTGTATGTATTTGGAATTAAATACAAATATATACACTACCGAACTCCCACTGCCGGGGCGTCCAGTGCGCCTGTTGTCTTCAGAGTGACTTGGAAACGTACGATTTAAATAAAATTTAAAGTTTTTTTGAACAAAGTACAAATCAAAAAATTGTGACCTGTTATTAAACTACTTTTAAAACTCACTAGTTACACAGATATTGTCAAAGAAAAACACTGTGTAAACTGTTTTGTTGTAATGTGATCTAATTTTTTTTTTATATAGAAAAAAAAAATGGTATATCAACCACTTGACGCAGAATATAGTAGAAGATTTAATTATTGTTCCGTAGAGTAGAATTATACAGAGAAAGAAATCTTCAGAGTTTATACGTAATGTTAAAAAAATGTAAATGGTTTTTTTTTAAATAAATTATTAAAATCTTTAGACATTTTTTTTGTAGTTGTGGTTTAGTTAGTGGTATTTTTTCTTGATGTTCTAGTTCATATATTAATATATAATTTTTTTAGGTAAATACGTCTGTAACAGATGCTCCAAAGCATATAAAAGCAGTGCTGGCAGAACCCTCCATCAAAAATACGAGTGTGGCAAATTACCAACATTCCAATGTCCGTTTGAGGGTTGTGATTACATAGCCAAGAGGAAATATCACTTGAATAGACACTGCAAACAAAAGCACAATGATGCACAGAAAGACATCAAAGTTGAAGAAGATAACTAATTAACTAATATTAATTACTACATACAAAATTTAGTTTTTTCATTATGATGGCGACTATTTGATATTTTTGAATTAATTTCTGTTTTATAACTCAGTATGGATAATAATTTTCTCATTCTTTTACAGAAAAATAAATAAATTTTGTTTTAATATAGAATAATAAATTACACTTTATTGTATATCAATTGCAATAAGAATTTATATACGATTAAACAAAAGTTAATCAACAAAGAAGCATTAAAATTAATAAATTTTGTTGTTGTTATTTGACTTTTTTATCGTATTATTTGCTAAATAATAATGTTTAATATAACTTCTATTTTTTTATTGTTTAATGCAAGATGTTACCAATTATTGATTTTTATATATTAAAAGTATATCATAGATTTTGTTTTGATGGTTGCTACAGGTATGGTGCTTTCTATCCTACTATACTTGAAGCAACCGTCGAATATTTATTAAGCTCCGTTTGAAGGTCAGTATTAGTTTAGCAGCTTAAGTACAAATATTTATAATACTTTATCAGATGCATTCCATTTAGTTTTCAAATTATGTCTACAATGTTGTACATATTTTATGCTGAAAATATAACTTTATTATATAGAGTTTATATAAAATTTGTTTTGTTGTTAACTTATTATGTATTTGTATAAAAACAAATTAATACATTTGCAAATAAAGTATTTCATTCTCATATGTTAAGACAATTTTATTGGTAATCCACAAGAGTATTTGATTGTTTTTGGTTATTTTTTTGTGTTGTTTGCATGGAAACTGAATAACGGATTTAGAAATAATACAACTTAATATTGATTTTATGTACGACTTTATAAATGTAAGTTACTTTGTTCTGCGGTTGTAAGCAGTGGCGTAGCTAGGGTTTTTGGGGGCCCAACCGCAAAGTATTCAGATCACAATTTTTCTTTTTAATCCGGTCATAAACTTTTAAAACCTGCAAAACTCTATTCATAAAAATGAAATTTTTTAAAATATTGTTTGAAAAAAATAAAAATCTATTGTCTATTGTTGAAATTTTGTTTTAATGAGAAACAATTTTTTTAAATAAAATGTCAAAAACAGCAAAATATGGTCATTTTAAAAACTGCAAAACTGGGCTATGAATATGAAAATATTGTTAGAAATTGCAAAAATCTGGCATAATATGTTGTGTGAAATATTAAATTAGTGTCAAAAACATTAAAGTTTGGTTTAAAATCTGTTTAAAAGTGCAAATTTCTATTAATAAAAAGTTAAAAATAACTAAATCCGGGTAAAAACTGTAAAAGTTTTATTTATAAAATAGCAAAATCCAGTCTTAAAACATCAAAATTTTGTCAGAAATAGCAAAATTTAATAATAAACAGATCAAAAGTGCAACATTTTTTTAATAAAAATTCAAAAATATCAAAATCCGTATATAAAATATTAGAATACTGTCAGAAAAAAACCAAAATCTGGCTATAAACTGTTAAAAGTGAAAAAATCTATTTATGAAATGTAAAAAATATTAAAATATTAAAACTATAGCAAAAAGAACCAAAACTCGGACAAAAATAGTTGAAAAATAGATAATTATATTTATAAGAAATCAAAATAGGAAAATAAGGTTATGAGTATTAAAATATTGTTGCAAAAAACCAAAATCGGGCAAAAACTGCAATTTTTTTAATGAATTGTTTAAATTAGCAAAGTTTGGCCATGAAGTATAGCACTATCGAGGCTTTGAAACATCAAATTATTGCAAAAAAGCAGAAAAACATATAAACTGTTGAAATATTTAAAAAATTTAAAGAAATTTTAAAAATAACAATATCCGGTTATTTAATATCAAAATATTCTTAGAAATAGCAAAGTCTGGCCATAATCTGTCAATAGGTGCAACAGTTTTTTTATAAAATGTGAAAATTAGCAAAATCTGGTCATGAAGTATGAAAATGTCAGAAAAAACTAAAATTTGGTCATAAACTGTTATTAAATGCAAAATTCTATTCATGAGAAGTTAAAAATAATATTTTTTTTAAATTAAATATCAAAAAAGAGAGCCAACAACAGATTCTAGTTATATGTATTCTTATAATTTTTTAATTTTTTTTTTAAACTCACAAAATTCTTGTGTTCTTCTGAAGTTTGGCGCAGATGCTGAAATTAGAAGTTTTTTTTTGCAAAATATCTTGCTTGATATCTTGTTTGCTACGCTAATTTTTTCATTTTTGCTATCATCATATAGTTATTGACACAGTAATTGGACACAGCCTATACGTCTTTTTGTTTTTTCCATAGAAGAGCAGCCGAGGTACGTCTAAAGCAATGACCGTATACAAAGAAGGGTTTTTTTACATCTAGGTATTTTGCTCAACAGGTGGCACATTATTGATTTTGTATATATTGACGGGTTGAATGGTACATTTATATTAGTGCAATTGATAATAAATCTTTTATGTGATGCCATGTCCGGTCGAAGTACTACGTATTCAAGTAGACGGACATTTTCTAGTTAAAGATTAAAAATTGATCAACTAAAGCTTTGGTGTTTTAAAACTTAACATATGTTGTTAATAATGAGACCAACCTAAAAAAAATTATGTTTGTAGTCAATTTTTAAAACAAAACATTATTTAAACATTTATATTTTGTTAAATAAATGGTTCTTGTCAGATTCTATTAAAAATATATTAATATGATAGTTTGTCAATATATGAAATGATTTAGGTTTGTATCACTTGGAAATTAACTAATGTCAACTCTTGTACGTAAATGGATGGTCGATTGTAGTTCCAAACACACGCGTGGTGAATGCAAAGGCTTCTGGTGGAGTTTTTGCTCAGTAGCTCATGTTTTGCAGAACGGAAATTTTTATTACATTGATGTTCTCATGTGATCTGATAGGACGTGCATCTTCAGTTTTTCTTTTCTGCACAAAACCAGTTTTTCTGAACTACCGAACGGTTATTGGAAAAATAGGCAAACGCACGCTGCTTGTTACTCTAACGCATGATGACGACTGAAACACATGTTAACAAAATTTTAGGACTCTTTTCTCGAAAGAGACCATGCCCACTCGCCTAGGACTCCCATGAGCTTTAGAGCGTTCATTTCAAATAAGAAACTAAATTTTGATTTGATTGATCCAAGAATATCTCAATAAATATATTCTATTCTATCAGTAACAAATTCTATGTTGTGTGTTTGTTTGTAATGACGTGGTTTTACAAGAATGCAACTCTACAGGCTATTTGAGCTGTTTTGTCTTCTGCCGTTTTAGAATTGGTTCTGGTGGCGATTGTGAAGACCTAGGAACTGCAAAGTTGGGGCCAGATTATTACATTTTGGATGAAATGGTTTTGAAATATTTTTTTTAGCTTTGTAAGTTTGATTTCTCAATCTGTTACATTTTTTATACTTATACATTTGCATTCTGATTACTTTTTATTCACAAACCTTGTTAGACATTTTTGCATTATGTTGTTATTTAATTGTTATTTACATAACTTAATATTTACGACGCAATTTTTTTTAACTTTTGTATGCCATTACTGCTACATTTGTCTTCAACGTATCACTTAAATTATTGTTTGAAGCATGAGTTAGTTCAAGACACTATAGACACAAAACGCGGCTTTACTAGCAGCAATTCAGCCGGAATTCTACTAGTCAGATGTGATTAGAAGTAATTATTTGTATTATTTTAAACCGAATGTAGTATTACGAACAATCTAGAACATCTATAATAACAGCAGTCTTGTAGGAACTGCGTTGTAATGTGGTTTATAATAGCATTAAGCTGATCTTGTAGTGATCAGATGACTACCAAATTAGCGTACATTTGACGACAGTAGAATAATATATAGGTATAATAGTGACGACTCACTTGTTACATGAAACGATAATTTGCAGTCATTCTAACATATATTAATTTTGGATGTTGCAAGATGAGATTGTCGAGAGTACCTATTGGATTTTTTTACTGTGGTATATAAATCTTTCCTTTACTTTATGTTTTATAGATAATTGAATGAATATAAGGTTTCAGCATGGAAGTAAAAAAAAATGTAAAGAATTTAGATGAGTAGAAGAAGTACTTTTCCAATATAATTTTAATATTTTGTGCTATTAGTTGTTTTAGTGAAATGATAATGATGTTGAACTTCAGGAATGATCTGTAAGTTGTGTATAAGTATTAACTAATTGTGATGTTTGCTAGTGTTAATATTCCTTTTAATTTTTATTATATTGTTTTAACAATTTTTTATTTTTAGCAAGTGATATGCGACTTCATACATTAATGAAGTCAAATGAAAAAACATCAGCAAATAGAATAAGAAGAAAACGTTGTTTGAATTGTTACCAAAAACTAAAACAAACCAGTTATGATAGAACCACTATGCAAAATAAATGTAGAAAAATTATTACTTATTGTGAACAATGTCAACAGTATATGTGCATATCTTGTTTTCAAGAAATACATTATACTGAATCATAAATAAAAAATTATATTTATATAAAATACTTTTAATTGCAAATATGTATATTACAGCAGGTAGCAAAATTTGAAGACGATAACTAGTTATGTTATATTTTGTTTCCGAGAGAAAAGAATGCTAAAACGCGCGACAACAAAGCAAACGATATTATCGTTTATATTAAGTCAAGCCAAGTTTAAGCAGTTGCACTATATTTGGAGATCACACTGTATTTTTAAATTTGAATAATTTATTGCAATCGTAAAGTACTTTTGAGCGATTTTTGGATATTGGTAAATTGACAACTTTTTAATATAATAATTTTTCTAAAAGTTTTATTAGTTCAGATAGATAAGGTTCTAATTGACAGTGTTTTTGTCAATTTTAATCTTTAGATTTTAATAGACTTGCTTAAATTGATCAATTGTTTATTTTATTTAAAAAATATTAACTAGATTGTTATTGCATGTATTTTGGTTTGTTTGTGTTATTTTGATAATAATGCTTATTCTTTTTACTGATTTTTTGGTTTTTTAGGAATGTATACATGCAAGAAATGCAGCAAAGTGTATAAACATCAGAATAGTTTGGGATTACATCGAAAATACGAGTGTGGAAAACTGCCGACGTTTATTTGTCCTGAAGAGGGTTGCACATATATAGCCAAGAGGAAATATCATATAAACAGACATTGCAAAACAATGCACGGTTTAGCAACAGGCAAAGAATAGTTATAATTAATTTAATCACAATTATGTTAAATTATTTAAAATTTGTTTATAGATATTTAAATATATATAGAAAATTAATGTATGTACAGTCAAATTACCATACAAAACAACAATAAATTAAATTAATTTGTTTTATATTGTATTTACGCAAATAATGCTTTTGGGAATGATTTTAATGTTAGGCTACGGTTACAGTGTTGATGTATTTGTCGAATGCGTCCGAATTGTGTTTTTTTATTTACTCGATTTACATACATGTTAAGTAGCATATATATTTTAGCATTGGATATTTGTTTATATGTTTGTAAAACTGCAACCTTAAAAATGTAGGTTTTTGTGAATATTATTAAAAATGCGAAAGAAAATTTTAATAGAAATGGTTGAGTATAATATACACTTTTGATTTTATATAATTGATGGTTGGTGGTAACCTCTACTAAGTGATAATCATATTTATGAAATAATAAAACAATTTACAATGTTTTCATCACAAGTTTATTCTTATGATTACATTACTAGAATTGGCTCGACTAGAGCTTTTTACAGATTAAATAAGTTAACTTATATAATTTTTTTTTTTATATTTTCTATTTTTATTTTATAAAATCCTTTTATATTATTCATATTATTAAGGTAATGATTTTATTTTATTTATTTATTTTATTTTATTTTTACATACATGTTTCAATGAGTTATCATCATTTTCAACTTATATAAGTTAAATTTTTAAAAGGCCCTAGTTGAGTTGAAACTAATAATGTACTTGTAAGAATAAACTTGTGATAAACAAAATAGTAAATTGTTTTATTATTTCATCTTTGATTTTACTCATTTTAAGTCAAATTGTCAATACTATGGAATATTATTAGGATTACAAGGCTTACAAAACTACAACTAATGATTACAACAACTACGGCACTTTTGAGGCATACTTTTAATCAATTTTGGGTTATCCTTTTGAGGTGTGTAGAGTCATTTCTCTTGAAGAGCCTACAAAAGCAGTTGTAGATTTTTTGATCTTTTTATTGATTGAAATCTGGGAAAGAGCTGGTTAGTTCATAACTGGGATTTGATGTTCTTTCAGAAAGTCTTTCGTCTGATTTGGTACCACATGGTTTGTGAGAACGTTTTATATCGACATCTGTTTGAGTATTAAAAGAGATACCAACTTATACGGTGTCAGATCTTTCTGTCTACCTCTTGAACCAGTTCATCGTATCAACTGAGGATCATTGCTTCTTTTCCCTATGTTGTTGAGCAAACAATAGTATGTTTTTTTTTGTGAGCCATAGTCAACCGCTGCTTTTGTACTAACCTTCTGGATTTTAGAATCTTTTCTTGCAACCATTTTTGTACAAACTGGAACTCCCCTAGCTTTTTTGAGGTCATTTTGCAAGTTTCTAGCAGTACATGTGCGTTGTCTAACCGCACAATTGCACAAAAACTGTCTTGTCTATCACAATTTTCTACAACAGTAGGGCTTACATGAAGTTTACTTTATTACTAAATATTTTGTTAGTTGGAGCAAAGTTAGAAGCAATTTATCTATTAGTAAATTTTCTGAAAATGAAGGAGGCTATGCGACTTGAGATCTTTCCATTTCTTGTTCTCAATATAAACTTGTTTTATATATTGATTGTTTAGGGTAGCGTGACGCAGCAGTTTAGGCATTTGACTGCTGCACCAAAGATTGTGGGTTCAAATTTCACAACCAATACTAACGTTTATACGCTCTTCTACTTCCCAACAGCGTCCGTCAGCGTGGGGTTTATGACTAAGATCCTTCTTTGATTCGGAGTAGATTAATAATCTGTTCAGTGGTTTGGAATTTACTTAAAAGTGTAGGTTCTGCTGCAATGTAAGTTGCCAGCATTACTGCCGCAAAGTCATTCTATTAAAATTTTTTTTTGCATTTTAGGTTTTTATTTAGTTTATTAATATAATTACCATTATTCTTGTCATAGTTTGTAATGCTTTAATGAAATTTTATTGTTGCTATAAACAATTGCATTTTGCTAGTTATATTATATTTATATAAAAATGAAAACCAAAGTGCTTTGAACATCAACTTTTCTTTTAATAAAATGTGTACCAAATTTAGATTTTTATGTAAGTATTTGGAATCGTACATTGATTTTTATAAACTTATTTATCAGATACTGTTAGTTGACTTTTTAGTTTGAGTTAATGTTTAAACAAATGTTTCTCAATTCTAATATTTTAAATAGTTTTGTAAAATATTGTTTAATATACTTACTGCATTAGATGAATGACTGCTCACGTTAATAAATTTGATGAAGTTATAAAACATCTTTTGTTTCTTAAGTAATAAGCCAATCGAGTAGGTTAAAGTTAAAATAGATGAAATATTTAACTCTGTTTGTGGATATAGCAGTGATACTTCAATTACACTCGGCACAATCAAAATTCTCTATCTATTACCAATGTTATGGGATGGCCAATAACGGTTCAAACAGTTACTGTTTAAAAAGCACGATGTTTGCATTATAGCTACAATTATGCTTTATAGTGAACAAAAGCAGTTTTGTTTACATATTAGTATCTTGCTAATTTTGTTTTGTTTTTGAAATTGCTATAAATATTTATATCAACGTTTATTGAGTGTTCATTTATTTATGGCAGCTAGTATATAATAATTTATAAATAAGTGATTGTAAAATATTGTATATATTTGATTAAATTATAATTCATATTTGTGTTAAATAAAATTTTTGGAATGAAAATTACTTAATTAAAATGTATATTACCCTAGTTAAAAAGTTTTAATAAATTGATAATAATTTTTAAAAATTAAATATGAAACAGAAGAAATTTATTACACCTGTTTATATAACATAGCAAATCCAAAAAAAAAAGTTTTGGATGTGGATTGTTTTTTTAAGTTTGTAGTTAGTACAATATTAGTAATGTAGGTTTAAAAAAAAATTATGCAGGTATTAGTTTTTAGTTTTTATTTTTCTTTATTTAGTTTTTGTTATTAATTTATTTTATTTTAGAATTCCCGTTCTTGCCAGCAAAGAAGAAGAAAATTGTATGTAGAAACACAGTAAATAAACCGGAACCATCTATTTTTAGATGCAGCTTTAATGATTGTCCTTTTTGGAGTAACAGGATAAGTGCTATTGAAGATCATATACTATCCAGAAAACATTATTAATTTTTTTTTTATTGTAACACAACTGTAACTTCTTCGAGTGATTAGAATTCTAATAAAATTATTTATCTTATTTGACATTAGAGTAAACCCATTATGTAGAAGATTATTTGCCACCTAACAACAGCAGTATTATTAGTAATTTTTGTAATTATATTTATTACGCTACCAATGATCTAGAAGCTATTATTGCAATTACTAAGTGATTTGAGTATGTTTTTGATTTAACACATATGATTTTTTTATTTTGGAACATCATTTATTTTGAGTCTTTTCCTTTCCTTTCTCTTTCATTCAATCACTATTCTTTTAATCGCGTCTTTTTATCAACAATTTTTCCTCAATGCATCCCTTATTCATTTTTTTTATGATTATACCTGCTAGCGTTTTTTTCACCTAAATTCTTTTTGACATTTTTTATTCCGGATTTTGTCTAACTACTTAATGCCTAGTGATCTTTTCTAGGGCCACATTTCCAAAGCTTTTATGCGTTTTTTATTTATTTTTTTTCATTGTCGATTGTTTTACATCTGCATAGGAACGCACTTCATTCAATACATTTGACAACTTTGTTTTGAAGTTTTTTATCTAACTTTTCAAAATGCTATTTCTATGCGTATACTCTTTTTTCTTGCATTTTTTTTTTTAAATTTTACCACTAGGGTATTGATAACTTTAATTTATTTTCGTTACTTTCATTTTTCCTTTTCTCCAATTGTTATAAACTTTAATTAATTAATATATTTTTAATAAGGTTGCTTAATTTTTAAATGTAAATAAAAAAGAAGTTGTGTGTGAGATATCTACTATTTCTTTTATTTGAAGAATATTTGATAGCAAATGTGGAATATAACGTCGTTCAAATGTACGCCGCGGCTTTGCTTGCATAAATCTTTCTGAATTTTGCTTGATGGCGTTTGTTATCTTGACTTTAAGTGCATTAATTGTTTACGGTTTATGTGTATAGATCAATTTAAGATAGTCTTAAAGGAAGCAGTTTAAAAGCTTCAAGTCGCAGGATCTTGAGATATTATTTTGCCTTCACATTGTTTGTGCAGAATGTGGCATCTTGGCAAGCTTTGTGTGGCACAAAGCTCTGTTCTGTAGGAACCAATTGTTGCTTTGCTTGTTTACATATTTGTTCATTTAAAAATAGGGTTTGTTGTTCAAGATTTTTTTGGAGGTTTTTTAGTCAATTTTCAACTGCTTCAGAGCCCAATCAGTGTGTATATCACTGATTGGGTTCTTTGTCTATAGTCCTTAAGTTCCTGGATCAGTTGGATTTTATACGGATGCACCCAAGTCTTGACTCAAAATTTGCTAGGTCAAAGTCACAGAAAAGCCAAGTTTTTGTGAATGTCTAGAAATTGACTTCTTGTCTATTTATAGGTCTTCTCTTATAACTCTTTTTTAGTTTCTTATCTTTTCTTTTCTTGTTTTTAGGTTTAATCTGTAAACAAGACGTAAACCCAGTTATTGTAATTTTATTATACAAATTTATTTGTTGTTCTCTAGTTACTTTTTGCTGGTACTTTGCATATTTTTGCATTTTGCAGTTGTTTCTTAATTGTCTGACTATTGACTTGCACGTAATGCATTTATTGGTAAAAATTGGTTATATATTTGCTGTTGTTCTTTCTTTTGAAAAAAACTAATCAAATTTCTCTTACTACAAATAAAAAAGAAAATAAGGGACATGAAAATAACACGTTTTTATATAAAACAACAAACACATGTTCTATCAGGAAAAACGTAAATGATAAATTAAGAAAAGGATAATTACTAAGTGCGATTAATTTAGTCTTAACGATTTGGTTCTTTTACATGTAATCGTTTATGCAAAGTATAGCACATAAGGTAGCGACTATCCACCATCATTGAATTTTGGGGCGTGCCAATTTGAATGGTTCTTGACGGATAGTCGATAGCGTTTGTGTGAGAAAGGGAATTGAATCCCAGACTCCTGGTACAGCAGCTGAGGTTTTTTCTATAAAATTTATTTTTTAGTTGTGTCTGTAGGGTAAACAGTAACAATATATATTTCTAACATTATAAAATAAGCAATATTTGGATTAACGATTAATATGTTTTAGGTGTACACAATTCCGAACAGTCTGAGAAAATAAATGAAATTGAAATACATAGGAAATGTCCAATAGCCGGATGCTCATTTATTAGCGATAAAAAGGGTCAGCTCTACAAACATATTGCCAAATCACATACATTGGATAAAAAAAAGAAACAAATTCAATTTGAAGAAGAAGATCCATTGTATTATGATGATGATGAAAAAAATTTGATTTGATTTCTTAAACATTAATTATTTTATTTTATTCAATACATTTAATTTTATTTTTATTTTGTTTTATTTGATTTGGTTAACAAATTTTTGTAAATTTACTAATATATTGGAACAAAATTAAAGCAACTATAAATTTTTTTAATTATTTTTAGGTGTTTACCATTGCATTAAATGTGGAAAAAAATATAAAAAGTGGGCAAATATGGATTCTCATGTCAAAGACAAATGTGGTAGATGGACGTGTCATTGTCCTAATCCGGGTTGTTCTTTTGTTGCACCTAGAAAAGAACAATTATATAAACATATAGCAGAGATTCATAGTTTGGAAGAAATTCCAGATATTGTTGAAGAAGAATCCGCAATATTATTCAGAATTAATTGAAATTTATAATTGTTATGATCTTTTTGCGTATATAATGTAAACATAAGAGGTTAGGTTATATTTTATTAAATTATACTTTTAAATGCTATTTTTTTGTTTGACCGGTTTCAGCGGTTAGGCAATATCTAGATTATATATCAAATAAACCGGTCTGTATTAAATAAAAACTAGAAATTAGCATATAAAAGTATAATTTAATAAAATATAACCTAATCTCCTATATTGAAATTTAATTTTAATTTGGAAAATATTTTTTATCAAATTTTGTATGTTTGTATGTTGTTTGAATTAATTAAATTGCTATATTGATAGTTAATATTATTTATTTATTTAACTTAAGTTTATTTCTTTTTTTTTTATATCAAGATGTTCCTAATGTTTTCCATAATGGCATCTTTAGAAGTGCTTGTTATTATTATTGTTTGATATTATTATTTTTTATTATTATTCTGGGCTTTACAGCTATTTTACATTGTTTTAGAAGTAATATGACTTGTTTGAAGAAGGTTAATAAAACTAATGACTTATTTGACTTCCAAATCATCACGGTGTCTAAAGAGGAAGTTTTTATTTAGTCATATTTTGTGGATGAACCTCCGACTGCCAGTGAGCTAAGCTAACGCTTTAGACTGAGCTATCACACCATGTTATTGTTGTTAGGTATTAAGGAAAAACTGCTATTTTTGGCTTTTTTGGTAATTGAGTTATAGAAGACCTTACTTGGCATCTGCGCGTTCTGTTCCGACTTGCCCTTAAAAAAAATTAATAATAAATAACGAGACTGTTTATGAAAAAGACTTTTATTTTAAAAATTATTTTATATTTGAATGCTTTCCTTCAAGGTACTCTTTTTCTTTCGCCACATACCGTTTTATTTATTTTTTTCACTAGTCAAAGCAATGCTAGAAGTCTTCTTTTGTAAGAGCATTTAGGAGCTTTGTCGATTTTTGCTTCATCTCTTTCATCGATTCGAACCGGGTTTCTTTTAAGGCAGACTTGATCTTCGGAAACAGAAAGTGCCGCTAGCGGCTAAATAACGATTCACAGACAGAGGGTTTTTTTACAACTCTGGCCGTTTCTTACGAACTTGCTTTTGTAGTGTTGCCAAAACTTTTAAATTTTAAGTTTGGTTTACAGTTTGACCATCTGGAACCCATTCAGTCATCACGATTGATTTTGGTCACTGTTTGCGTGAAACAATGAAGCAGAGTCAGGTCGACTTAGACGTTTGTCATCTTCGGTGCTCTCTCGGTTTTTAGAAAACCGTTTAAACCATTGGAAAACTTGCGCACGAGATATAGAATTTTTAGTATAAGCTTTTTTTAACAACTTATAGCACTCAGTCAGAGTTTTTTTTTTAATTTAACGAGATATTTTACATTGATCCGTTGTTTGTGTTTTTTGTCACACATTGTTATCCGCACGAGAAATAACACTTTCGTTTCTAATCACTATAGTAAAAATACTACTACAGTGAGAAAAACGTGATTTTGTACTGGAAAAATAGACACTTTTAAGTATTTAACGCTGTATTTGTTTTCCTCTGCCCTTTTAGCACGTCTTTTGCAATCGCAGTCTTGTTATAAAATATTTGTTTAAAGTTACTTTTGGTCACGGCATGTTTGTGACGGATATGTGACAGAGTTTTTGAAGAATGATTTTTATTTTGTTTGTTTTAAAAGGTATAAGATCAAGAGCAGTCGAAGAGCTGTTATGTTGACCCGCATTTTGGGGGCTGAAGCAGATGGTTTTGGTAGGCAAGTGAAAAATATATTATTCCAGAAAATTAGCTTTGAATTGTTTGTCGTTGTAATAATTTCATAACAAAATAATATCTAAAGATAATTTTATATCTCATTGGCACTTAACTTGAAAACTTTACTATAATGGATTACAAAAAATTGGTGAAGAGTTGGTGGGTGTGTCTAGAGTGGATGAAATAGCACAGCTGTTTTTTTTCTCATTTGTTTAATAGTCTTTATGGTGGCTGAGAAAGGTTCTCTAAGCCTGCCAAGGAAATCCTTTTATGGCCAAGGGTCAAGTTTGGTACAAAATGTTCAAGGAGGACTTTGGTTTTTCTAATTATTGTAGTCTATTTGGAGAATCTTCTAAAAAAATTCTAAAAAAGTGTTGGGTTTACTCTCACATTTTATTGCACGACGTATCTCATTGCCGGCGGAAGGGTTGCCTGAGATGCTGTGATTTGTTTAAGAATACTTGCTAAGTCAGAAATTACGGGTGTTAAGGATACTCTGTTTTTATGCTGTCTTTTACAGATTGGATTTTGATAAACAGTCGAGTGCGTTTGCTTATACAAAGCACAAATGGCTGGCGTGTTTGCGTCTTTAGGGAATTTTGCAGAAAAGCGATAACTTGCATCGTTTAATCTGCACCGATAAGGAAAGATTAAAAGGTTTGGAGATGTTGAAAATTGTTGTTGTTGTTTTTATTGGAATTTTTGAATTGCAAGTACTGCATTGGATATTTTGGGCTTTATTTTCCAACGAATTATTTAAAAATCGTTGAATTACTTGCTTTTAATGTTAATAACGAGTGGTGGAGGCTTATTTTTGTATACAGAAGGCTTCGAAGTCGGGGTACGGTTGGACAAAATTTAGAAGTTGAAGTTGAAGTTCTACGCAGAAAGAAAAAGAAGGACGTCGAAATATTTATTTAGGACAAGTTTCTATGTATGGATTGTTGGGCAGTTTTATTTTTAATAATACTGCCATAGACTCAAATTAAAGTGTTGAAACCAAATAATATTATCATTATAAACAACTTAAGTTTGGTTTCTAGTAAAAGGAATTGTTACACGAAGTCTTTTTTGGCTGCTGATGAGATTTTGGAATTACTTGATATTGATTGAGTCCGTGAAAAACTGTTTTAGCAACAACGCCATTGTCTCATGTGTTTTGGGGAACCGAGTATTCCAGTTTTTGAATCTTTTTTTTTCTATTTCTGCGCTGGTTTAAGGACTCGAATTGAATCGTCTTGCTTCGGAATTTTTTTTTTAAGTGGTTGTTTGTTTTTAACTTTTAGCACTTTTTGGATTTGTTCTTCATAGACTAGGGCTCTATTGTGAAATATCTTTTTATGATTCCGGATGTAATAAATTAGAAAATAAAACATTGTTAATTAAATATGATATACAGGGTGGTGCGCGGCACTTTGTTTTTTTGAAAATCAAATAAAAAATATTAAACTTTTAAAATATAAATTTATTTAATTTTTCCCATTTAGCACATAGGAAATTTTAAATTATTTTGTTTTAAAAAGTGTGTCTGGCAAATGTCGTTCTTTATTGCGCACACACTCTCAAGCATTTCGACGGGTATAGTGGCGAGTTCAGAATATTGTCCTGTAGGGCTTCCACGGTTTGGGAACGATTGCTGTACGCTTTTGATTTCAAAAAACTTCACAGAACAAATCACATGGGTCCAAATCAGGAGAGTGTGCTGTTGGCCGGTCGAGATCTTTTCTGAGAGATGAGACGTCTAGAAAAAAATGTTTTAAAAAAATCATCAAAATTTGCTATGTATACACTGTGGCACCATCTTGTTATTCTCTAACTGCATTGCTTCAAGAGCAAAATTACAGTTACTGCACGACCATTATGCTGAAAAAAATACGGGCCAATAATGCCTACTCTTGAAATGGCGCACCACTCAGTGACCCGATCTGAGTGAAGGGGTTTCTTGTGAAGTTTTCTGGGATTGGTGTTGCTGCAATACCGCATATTCTGTTTTTTGTCCCAACCACTGAGGTGGTAATGTGCCTCATCAGAAAAGAACACATTTGTGTCTTGGGAAAAGGCGGCGAGCATGTTTTTACTACATAACCCTGTGCTGACAGTTGTTGGACCATAACCATTTTTCATTTTACCCCATCTAAAGAGGCCGCCCTTCACTTTTTTCGTCTACATGAGCCTACACAGCACTCTTCTCAAAATAACAAAGTGCCGTGCTCCACCCTGTATAGCAAACAATTATCAAGCTAGACTGCGATGTTGACTGGTCGGCTGCTGGCAGTCAAACTATGTTGTGACTGTACTCAAAATTAAAACCAAATTTTGCTTGTGTTTGAGAAAAATGTTATGTACTGTATTTTAGGACTGCGTGGATGAATCTCTTTGAATGAGAAATTTTATAATTACGCGTTGCGCAACACAACGTTTTTTTGCTTATTAGAAAGGTGACTGAAGGAATCACCAGAGAACTACCGATTTATCTAATTTTCTCATTTTAGTTATTTTCAACTGGTTTTTTAAACTACTTTACCCCACACAACTGCTTTTACTAATGCAAAATTATTTTATATAAAAAAGGCTACATCAGAAATGTAAAAAACTACCAACCCATCAGTTTATTATCTTAAGCCTATAAATTGTACACCAGAATAATTATGAATTGTTTGACAAACAAAGTAGATAACTACCCGATAAAACAAACATGGTTTTGAAAAGGGTCTAGCATAACGGGTTATCTACAAACACTCCGACTACTAATAGGAAAAAAAAATAACGAGTATAACGTTACTAAACATCTGGCTTTTATATACTTCCACAAAGCGTTTGATTCTATAGAAACTTTGGTATTTTTAAGATTAATGAACAGAGCACGAATTGACTTCAGATATTCTAACGTAATAGAAAACATCAACGAAAACGCACTCTTACAGGTCAAAATAGATGAAGAACTGAAAACAAGTTTTTTGATTGCCTAATATTTTTTCCTGTCACTAAAAGATCTAACTACTGTAGCATACACACATTAGTTTTGATGTCCACGCATATTTTTCAATTATATCTATTATTCAAAATGTTGAACATTAAGCTTTTGGCCACAAACTGGCCTAGATCTACTACTTACTACTAAAATTTTGAATTATTGCTGTATAGGAGAATAACTGCTTTAGCACAAATTTGCATGTTGTTGAGCTAATTTTGGATGTTTCTATTGTGATTTAAAGTTAATTGTGTTGTCTAAACTGATTGTTTTGATTGTAAGTTTTTTTATGTTTTAGGACAGTTACAGGACAAATAATATCTTATTTCTTAACGTAAGAACCATTTTTCTATCAACGCTTTGCTTAAAACTCAGGTCTTATCCCCCAGTTGCAAATCTATAGAAGAAGTTTTGAAATACAGAAACCATATTCTTCTTGCAAATTTGTCGATTTCACAGTTTTTGTTTGAGACTGCTTAGGAATCTATTTTGCTGACACTTTGCTTATTCCTTAACACTTGTTTCTGATATTCTTACTTTTCTAACTGAAACTTTCACTCGGCGGTTAATTAACACGAAAATCTTTGTCAACTTTTGTCAGTTTTTGTGTTTGTGTTTTCTACATTTTGGGTTATTGTAAATGGATTGTCTGCTCCATTTGAACTGATTGCACCAATTGACTGAAAATGGGACGGGCTATTTTTTCCATACACTACCATCATTCTTTCATGAATATTATTTGGGCTACTGCTTTGTTTGATAAAAATTTTATGACGCTTTTATGTCCAAGTTGCAAATCACTCATTTTTGTCTCTTTAGTTTGAACCAACTATTGAATGCTTTAGAAAGATCAGATTATTTTGTTAACAACATAACATAGCTTATTTTTTTTTTAAACTAATGTTACCTACAGTAAATCAACTTAAAGTTGACTATTTCTTTCTTTGTCATTAATTTAGAGCTATTACCATTGAACTTTTTTTTGTTAGTTTATTAATTTGTGTGGATTGTTAAGTTTGTAATATTAATTTTTTTATATAATATAATAAAGTGTCTACTCTGTCAGATTTTATTATGTTTTTTAAACAAGAAAAATTAACTTTTTTTTGTTTTTAAGTGACTTTAAAGTTCATGACTATATGACTGTAAATACGTAAGGCGGTTACATCGAAGAACAAATTTACAAATATTGAAGTTGTCGATCAGTATATTACGTATTTAATTATTTTAGAACATATTTAAATTTAAAAATAATTTACGTTTGATTAAAGCTATAACCTATAGCATGGGAATCAATTACGTTTAGCGACACGTATCTGCTTTGTGTGACAATGTTAATTCATTTTTATAACATACAATTAATTATTTATGTACTAATACAAGCTTTATTGTTTTAGCTACAATTGCATGTCCAAATTGTGAGAAGATGTATAAAAAAGCAAGTTACATTTATCATATCAAATACGATTGTGGGAAGATTCCAACGTTTAGTTGTCCTTTTATTGGTTGTTCTTATGTAGGAAAAAGAAAGTATCATCTCAAAAGACACAGAGAAACAATTCATGGAGAACAGAAACAGAATTTATAAATTGAATTATATAATGTTCAAATGTGTTTTGGTGTAATATATTTTAATTTAATTAAAAGAAATCAACAAATTATTTATTTTTATTAAAGTTAATGATTATATTTTGACAAACAAAACTATTTGTTGAATAAGGATAAAATATAAAACATTTTAATATAATTAAAAAAAAATCTTTTTGTAGTTTTACAGTTTTAGTCTGTAATAATACAAATTGTGTAAATATATTTTTTTTCCAATCTACTTTGACTGTGAGTTTTCCTATTTGTACAAATTGTTTACATTTCTTGTTATGATTTTTGCTAGACTTTAAAATAGTGAGTTTAATAATAATCAGTCATTACTAGCCTCAACAATCGTGGAAATTGCTCGAAAAACTGGAAAATTGTAAAAACTTAAGATAAAACTATTAGACATTTTAGGAGATGCAAGGCGTGTTTGTGTATACAAAGTATAAATGAATTTGTTCACAAATGCGAATTGCATTATGGCTTGCATCTTTTTGTGTTATTTTTTCACGTAACGCCTTTTTTTATTATAATACAATGGGAATCAATATTTTATTATTTAGATTTCTATTTGTGGTTTTTTACTAAAATGAAAAAAAATTAGAGAAATTTAATTGATCAAATTGTGACAAAATGTACAAAAAGTAAACTACGATTATCGTATTAAATATGATTCTGGAAAAGTTACAAGAAATACAAAGAAAAATTGCACAATTTAGTTTTGAATATAGTGAATAATTTGGTTTCTAATCAGTATTTTTTTAGTTTTTGTAATGTCTTAATTTTTTTTTATGTATAAAATATTAACATTAATGCAATGATTTTATTCTTAGGTTCACTAATTTGTAAGAATTGTGGAAAAGTGTACAAAGTAGCATCTAGTTATGACTCCCATATTAGATACGATTGCGGAAAAATTCCGACATTACAATGCCCATACGAAGGCTGTGCATATGTAGGAAAAAGGACATTTAATTACAAGAGGCACATAAAAGAAAAACACGCACAAAATGCAGATGGAAAAAAGAAAAATTGCAGATTCCAATCTAATTTTCATTATAATTACGAGTAGTATATAATTTATATGCATAAGTTTGGTTTATGTTTCTAGTTTTTTTATTTTAAATTAATGCAATGAAATTTAGAAAAAGCATGTTTCAACACAACTTTTTTAAATGTTATAGTTTAATTGTTTCTTATATTAAATTAATGCAATGTTTTTATTTTAGGTTCATTAACTTGTAAAAAATGCGGAAAAGTGTACAAAGTAGCATCTAGTTATGACTCGCATGTTAGATACGATTGCGGAAAAGTGCCATCGTACCAATGCTATATTAAAGATTGTACTTATATTGGCAAGAGGAAATATCATCTTAGAAGACATATGGTCGATAGGCATAATGTAATTCCACCATAAATTTGTTTATTGAAATTATTTCTATACTTTATATAACATAATTTATGTGTAGTTGTAGAGGACGTTACAGTAATACCTGCGATTTTAATATCTAATTGTTTAAATTATTTAGTTAAATCTTTGATGCTTTACATCAACATCTAATAAAACACGACCAAATAGTTGCGTAACTTAGAAATAATTATAACAATTGATATAATATAGCTACATCTTTGGTAGAAAAGTAAAAATTAGGACACACCACATAGGGACATCATGTATCATTAGGATAGTGTGGGTATGGATTCTTTTGGCGTTGTTTTGCAGAGGTTTTTGTTTGCTTTCTGGCTTGGTTTGGCCTAATAGCATTATTTTCTTTGCTATGTTTGTAGCTTGAATAGTGTCTATATTTTGGGACATTTGGTCAAGTGCTGGGTTAGGAGACATTAAACTTCTAGGAGACTTTTTTTTATTAGTTGTTGGTTATTTTTTTGAGACATTATATTGGATGGTACTAGGCGGCTGCTGGTATTGCTCGATGGCAGTTTTTCTATTTTTTTTAGGTTTTGTGTTGAATGTTGTTATCGAGTGTTGTTCTAAAAGATGTTATTATATTACTTGCCCTATGATTTATGCTATTTTAAAGTGGCGTTTTAAGAATCTTAAAACATTTGTTGGAAACTGTAGTCGGGACTAGTCTTATGTCAACAGCTTTGTCTTGTTTTTATTTGAAATTATTGATATGATGGGTATTCCTGTTTTGTCTTTATTTTGTTGTAGGAAAGTTTGCTTTGAGATAGACGGCATAATCTTGATCTTTTATGTTCCAATTGGATTTGTCAATGATGTTTTTGTTTGTTTTTGCTGTCTAAGTCTATGTCTGGATCACAATTGTTGAATTTTAAGTCTGTATCTACATGGCCCCAATGTACATTGTGAGCAAGGTTGCTGACTTTTTGGTAGAGTATAGTTTTGTCTTCTATAAGATTGTCTGATGGGCTCACTTTGTCTTTTAATGCTTTATGCGTTGGACATTAATTGTTGATGGTTTACTTCTGTAGAAGTTTTTAAAGTAGCTGCTCTTACTGGTTGCTGTTGGCGTGGATTAAGTTGGACTTAGAGTAGGAGGTATGGTCAATGGGCTGAGAAAGTATTTATTGTTATGTGGAATTGTTTTGAGATGAGCAACATAAATAGGCCAAACATCATGATTGAATGACGCTTGGAGGCTGCAAAATAGGTGGCACTAGCAACTATGGAAGCAGAGCAATGTCCGTTATTTGGTGGATCGATGTGTTCTTGTTCCGTTGCGGTCAATCTAAACAGATAAGCATTTGCTTGATGAGTATTATATATATTATATTGTATTGATGTTTATTATTGAAATTTATTTTACCAAAGTAGAAAATTTTATATTCTCAGTTTGGAATTTATACTTTTTATCATTGTTGTCATGGTTAACCATCCATCCTAATATGTGTGTAAATTTGAATGCTATTTAAATATATTTATTGAACCTAAATACATTCATTTCTTTTACCCTTTCAATTTCAGAACCGTTTCATAGTTATAGCTAACAATATGGTTATGGAATAGTCAATATTGAAATGTGTTGAATAAGTACTATAATCATAACTATATATTACTAAAAGCTTTTAAATAACTACTTATCATTTAACCATTAATCTATTACAAAGTTTCATCATCATCATCGTGCACTTTTTTTTTTGTTTTTAGATCGCCGATTTTATTGCACAGATTGCGGACGTGGCTATAAACACAAATACAATTTAAACAGACACATTAAATACGAGTGTGGAAACGAAGGCATTTTCCAATGCCACGTATGTCTAAGGAAGTTCCGACAGCAGTCCAGTATGAAATCGCATTTAATTATGGTTCACAAAGTTAACAATTCTAATACTATTGAAATGATATCAAATAATGATTAATTTAAAAGTATGTTGTAATAATACAATTAAAAGAGTGTCTATTGTAATACTTTCAGTATTGCAAACGAAACATTGACAAATGAATGTCGTTTATTATACTATGATTAGTAAGATGTGCAGAGGTCAGAAATACGTACTGTTGAAACCAAAACCTTATGAATTCCATATGTATTATTTGAGCTTGTGCTCTTCAATTAGCAGTTTTTTACTATAAATTTTTTTTGTGATTAGTTTTTCTGTGTTTTTTTAAAGCGACACTAGTAGAGTATATAAACACTTCAAACATGGGCTTTGGAAAAAATCTATCAAATGTCCAACGTATTTTTTAAGAACAAAATATCCTATTTGCTTTTCTAATATAACGGCTCAACTTTTATGTTATTGCCATTTGTCACTACTGCTAACTTTGTTTATAATAATTTTTATATTGTTTAGTTTAGAAATGATTTTATATTAATAAAATAATTTATTTGGTATAAATGTTAAATTTAATAAATGTTTTTTAACATATAGTTTCTATATTTTTTAGTGCTGTGTTTGTGATTTTACTTGTTTTTTTGTTGTTATTGTTTATGATATTAATTGATTTTTTTGTAGGTGTTAATTTGGCTGATCGTTTCCATTGTATGAATTGTGGTAGACACTACAAACGTAAAACTCATTTATCAGCACATATTCGGTACGAATGTGGTAAAGAAGGACAATTCAAATGTGATCTTTGCCCGAAAGTTTGTCGTCAGAGATCCAACCTTAAAAAGCATATGTTTCTTATCCATCAAATATCTTATAATACTAAAACTAATACAAATTTTTAACGGTTTACTTTTTTTTAAATTTATGTTAAAGAAGCAATAATTTTGTTTTAAATAAATTCTAATAAAACACTTATTTACGTTTTTATCTGGTATTAACCAGGGACTACTTTTTTTTTGCAATGAATCCAGAGATTTTGTTTGTTATTTTTATTTAATTTGTTTATAGATTTAAGTTACATAATGCGACATGCATTGCTCTATTTAAAATTACTATTGTACTGCTTACATTTTTATGTTTTTTTTATTTAACCAGTAAGGTTTAAGCTGAAACACATTTCTGGAGATTATCTATATTGACTACTACACTACACTACGCTAACAATTTGGCGGAACACCAACACTGAAGTTGTTGAATTTTTTTGTTTAAGCATTAAAAAAACTTTCGTGTTTTTTTAAGATAAGTAAATAATGAATAATTTTAACTTTTATTTGCAATTTGTCAAAGTTATAGAATATTAGCCTTGCAACACTACAACTAATGACTACAAAGAATAAGGCTAGTAACGCGTATGACCTACTGGCACTTTTGTGGATTTTTTTAGTATCTTTTATCCACTCCTTATATGTTCATGTAAACCTGCTTGGAGATTATCACCTTGACGTGGTGAGATGGCTCAGTACATTCAGTGATCCTGAGAGCAATGCCAGCCAGAGCAAATGCTTTTGGTAGGGCCACTCATGCTGGTAAGGTCAAAGGGGAGAATAGAAGCTAAAATAATCTACAACCGCAGCGTCTGTTCCAGATTGGGCGGCTGCAGACAGCGTCTGTACCCAGAATGGGCGGCTGATTTAAAACCTGGAAACAGGACTCGCCAACTCGCAGGGCAAGCGCGGCGTTTTAATTTGCCAAAAACCTCTGTACGCAACCGTACAAAACCATGAAAATTACGAATTGTACAACAAAAATACCCCAGGTGAGTAGAGGGCTACATTCAGAATCTCACACTGACTTGTCAGTCTACGGATTCTGGGGAGGGCAAAAATTTGAAAAATCTAACACCAACAAAAACTAGAAAAAAGTTTATCTATCGCGACCTGCAACATACGAACAATGAGATCCGAAGAACATTTAATAGAACTGGAAAGAGAGCTGGATGGCATCAAGTGGGATATCATTGGATTATCCGAAATACGACTACCCGGTGAAAAAACAACCACATTTAGGTCAGAACATGTACTATACCAAAAAACTCCGATACTAACAACCCCTTAGGAGGTGTAGGATTTCTTGTCAACAAGAATATTAAACGTAATGTAACCAAATACAACTCTGTGTCCAGCCGAGTAATATATATTACAGTAAAACTAAACAAACGATACTCGATGCAAATTATTAACGTCCACGCCCCAAGTAGCACTTCCAAAGATGAAGAAGTAGAACAATAAACAACACACTTCAAAATAGTTGTAGGTGACTTTAACGCAAAAATTGGAAAGAAGTCTAATACGTACACGGAATATGTTGGGAACTATGGACTAGGAGTAAGAAACAACAGAGGCAAAATGTTTGTGAACTTTTTGGAAAAGGAAAACCTATACTGTCTAAACACGTTTCTTAAGAATCAACTTCAACGCAGATGGACATGGAGTAACCCAGATAATTTTGTAAAAAACGAAATTGACTTTATTCTAGCAAATAGTCGGAAAATATGCAAGGTCGTAGGGGTCCTGAGCCGGTTCGATACAAGGAGCGATCATAGACTTGTTTGAGCATGTCTGTGGATTGATTTAAGACCGAAAAGATATAAGCTGATAAAAAAAAAACAGATTTCCAACCATTGACGAGTTAGAAGCAAGCAAGGAAGAATACTAGAGAGAAGTTGATAAATCTAAAATCGACGGATATAATAGATATGAGCGTACATCAGCTAGCCGAGAGAATAAAAACAAGTATCCAAACAAAAATAAAGAAAATGTGCTCAAGAGCAAAACGTCGAGTAGACCCTAAACAAAGCGCTAACAGCGTGGAAATATTAATACAGGAAATTAGATCTGCTCTGAGTAAGATGAAAAATGGCAAATGTCTAGGAGAAGATCGTATTACAGCCGAGATGCTAAAGCTAGGTGGAAGCACGGTGAAAAAATTGATACAAACCTTCTTGAATAAATGCCTGAGAGATAGTGTAATTCCCAAGGAATGGAATAACTCAGAAGTCATTATCCTTTTAAAAAAAAAGGGGACACAACAAACATTGAAAACTATCGTCCTATTAGTTCACTATCGCAACTATACAAACTATTAACTAAAATCATATGCAACTGGTTTACGATTCAATACAATTGACTACTTACAAACACTACGCATCGGAATAGAGAATGCTACCGAATATAACGTACTGATCCACCTGGCATTTATCGATTTCCACAAAGCCTTCGACTTGGTAGAAACATCTCGTTAAAGGATCAAATCAGGAACGAGGTAATCAAAGAGAGATTAAGGGTGACTGACATTATTGAACGCATAGCTCAGTTAAAATGGTGCTGGGTAGGACACGTTGCCAGACAAAACATCGACAGATAGACAGTCAGAGTCACTTATTGGCTGCCGAGGGAAACAAAAAGTGCAGAGGAGATGGTTGGACGATATCAAGTTGGCCATCGGTAGAGACTGGTTTCAACAGGCTCAAGATCGTCAGATGTGGAAAAATATACGGAGAGGCCTATGTTCAGGAGTGGACGTTAGAAAGCTGATAAAGAAGAAGAAGAAGAAAAAGAAGAAGAAACCTTCCTCAATTATCTTTAGCAATCTCTATCTTGGGCTATTCTTTTATAACTTGTCATTTTCTACTGTATTTGTGGTTTTCCCTGTTTTCTATGGGCTCCAATTTCCTGTTTTTTGTTCCACTTGTAGTTCGATGTCAAGTCTATTTTCATTTTAGTTTGGCGGCGTGTTGTACGATACGATGTCTGTAGATTTTGATTTTCTCTCATTTATTTAATGAGTTATTCCCAGGATCTGCCTTTCCATGACTTGTTGAGTATTTAAAATGTTATCTAGGTTTGCTTGCGTAATTCGTACGTGATGGTCGGTGTAATCAGGAATCAAATATCCTGATACGTTGATGTAATGTTATGTTATTATTTTTAAGCAGAGCTTCTCAAAAACTGCTTATCCCATTTGTATTTTTTTATTTATCTCTGAGGTTTGTTTTTTTTATTAAGTTTTACTATTTGTGCAAATATACATAGATAGATAGATAAAATTGTTGTTTGTTGTTTGTTTTGTTTAAGTTTATCTTAAAACTTTTCAATTGGCTTCCTTTGTAGTTTGTTAATCATTATTTGTTGATTATTCTAGCTGGAAGCCACCAGCTGCTAGCTAGAATAACGCAACAATCATCTACAAATCTTTTGTTCACCGATATTTCTTTATTCTCTCATTTAAAGGCGTTAAAAATGTCTTTTAAGTAATTTTGGGGATATTGTATTTTCTTGTCATTCTATTTGTTTGATCTTGATTGGATTTGTTTTAAGTTGGTTGTCTATTTGGACCACTTTTTCTGTTTGTTTGTATGGGGATTTTATACCTTGAATCTATTCTTCTGTTGACAAGCTCATCTTTGGTAGCCCTTTATGATGATATTTAAAATATGTAAGTGGTTAGTTGTACCAAACCCTTTTCTGAATCCCGCTGTTCGGGTAGTTGGTATTTGTCAAATTTATTGGTTAACTTGTTGGTAATTATTGTTGTGAATATTTTGTACATCGGGGATAGGAGAAACGTTGGTCTATAATTTGAACATTTTGCTGGATTTTTTTGTGCAATAATATAGTTTTTGTACAGTTTTATTTTTATAGTTTTTTTCCTTTGAACCGACATTTATTGTAAAGTGTTTTTAGGTATTCCTTTTTTTTTAATCATTTTTACGAGGATGTTGTTTTTGCCCGAAGCTATGTGTATAGTTATTTCTGGTAGAGTTTTTGAATTGAATTTGGTTTAGAATTCTTTGTTTTATTTTCAAGGTAGTTTTTATTAGTTAATCAGTTATTGCCGAATTTAGTCATCTATACCCATTTTCTTTTTATTTTGGATCTTGGTTTCTTTGCTGTCTTTCCAAGCGTCCCAACAAATTCAAAAATGTCATGGACAGCAAATATAGCTATTGCGTCCGGTGTCGAGGCCGGATGTTTATTAAAATTGGAAAAAAAGTGTGTAGGACGCAGGGTTTACAAAAAGTGTATTTTACGAAAATTTAGATGTAGTTTATACACAGATCACATATTAATTTGAAAACTCAGCATTAATTTATATATTTAACATTCTCCGGCACCGCAGAGCACAACCCGCTATATATTCTTTTTCCTACTTTTTCTTCTGCACCTATATAATACAAATTGCCAAAAAAAATAAAAATTATGTTGTCTCTGCTACTCTATGTTAGACTATTAGGTATGTTGACCCATTTTTCTTGAGAGTTTACATAAAACTTTTTGGGGCCACAGCCCGGTTTTTAATCTATTTATCTAGTTTATTCCAAAAGTGCTTATTGAGATCTTGATTACCTTGGCCAGTCCATAACTGAGATTTGGTGTTCTTTTAGGAAGTGTCTTGTCTGATTTGCTTTGTGTCGTTTTGTATTATTATGCTGGAACAGAAATCTGAGGCTTGTAAAGGCTTCTAGCAAATACTACATGCTTTGTGAGAACGTCTTCTATGAATTTTGCAGCATTCATTTGTATAGTAATGGAAACAAGATCTGCTTGAGTATTAAAACAGATGTTAGCTCATACCATATCAGATTTTTTTTTTAAACCTTATGAACCATTTTTTTACAATGACGTTTATTTATACGTGCTTTAATTTAATAAATAATTACAACGTGTCAACCGAGATCTTGACTTGAATTGAAGACTCATCTACCAAATTACACGTTGTTGAGCGAACGTTAGTCTATTTTATTTGTGTTTTATAATTAATTGTGGTTTTTGGAATAGCCTTGGATTTTTAGATTTTTATTTTGCATTTTGCAAGGTTGTAGAGCGAGAGAGCGTACATACGTTTTGAAATGGTTTTCGTTGAGAGATTCGAACCCACGATATTTGGTGCAGCAGTCGGACTACCTAATAGGGGGCTTTGCTTTACTACCTTTAACACATTTCTAAACATAAACTGTTTAATAGTTACTGTGATTTTATGTAAATTGTTTTTCCAGTAAGATGCTAAGCACACTGGTGATGAAACACTAGTTTATGTGTCTCAATGTGACAATTTACATAAAATTCATTATTTATTAAATTTAAATGATAAATTTGTTTTGGTCATCTGATTCAAATAAAACGCGTCAAAAATTCCGTTGCCTATCCGTGTGGAATTTAACTCTACTACAGCTTTCTTTCACAAATAAACAGCATTGCGTTACCACCTTTGAAATCAAAAAAAATTTACAAACAAATTAATTGTTGTGTGTATTATTATATTTGTCGTATTAATTCATTCTATTTTTAGGTGTTTATACGGATAACCGTTTTCATTGTGAAACTTGTGGTAAACACTACAAACATAAATACCATTTATCAGCTCATATTCATCACGAATGTGGGAAAACTGATAGACTTTTTGAATGTACGACTTGTGGTAAACGCTACAAACGTAAAACTACTTTAACAGCTCACATTCACTACGAATGTGGACAAGAAGGACAATTTGTATGTGATTACTGCCCGAAGAAATTTAGTCGAAAATCTAACTATAAACGGCATATGTTTATTCAGCATAAAATATCCCATAAAACTAGAGCTAACTTGAATGTTTAATTTAATTAATGTTAATAAAAATTGGTTGAATAAATTTTGAAACTTATTTTTTATTTATAGCTGGATTTAGTTATTCTGTCCTTTACATTTAACTGGTGCTAATTAATGATTATTTAGAGTGAATGTAAAAATGTTTGTCGAAACTTTTAGAAAGATTATCAAAAAAGTTTAGAGGACGGTATACTCCAAGATTTAGTTTAAAAAATATGTCAGTCTAGAATATGTTTGTTGTTTGTGGATGTAGGTACAAATGGTCAGCAAATGAATGTTCAAGATAATAATCAAGATCTACTAGTTCAAAGCGATCTGGAACTTGATTGTTTACTTTGGTTTTAGTCAAAAAGAGGATATGGGGTTTTCTATGTTTTGAGATGCTGATGAACAGAATTTAAATTCTTTTTGATACCACAAATATTAGAGAAATTAACATTTAAGCTACAAACTTGGTCATTGTTTGGTTTATTAAATTGATTAGTGGTTGGCGAGGTTGTTTGTTTTGCTATTTTATTTGTATTATTTATGTCTGAGTCGTTTACAGATGGACCCTGTCTTTATGATCTTAGCTGCTCACCATTGCTTTGGTTATCCGAAGCTATTGCACATGTATTTTTTGTAGTATTCAAATAGAGTAGACCAGGGTACTAACCTACCCGCCCCCATACAGTATTTGATTCTAACGGTAAGGGTTCAAATACCGTCAGATGTTGACCAATATACCTCAGTCCTATCGTGTTGAATTTAAATATTTAGCGGAGGTGGTTTTTACCATGTGATATTTCAAGATAAATTAAATAAAATATTTACTTTTTTGTATTGTCTTTATTTAAATAATAATTACCTACAATATTCATAATTTATTATTTTGTTAAAAAATTATTAATTTTTAATATTTATTAATAAATGTAGTGTTGGCTTGATTCTATTATATTATTATAAATAATATTAACAAATTTTTTTTTAGCTGTCAGTTTGGATGGCCGTTTCCATTGTTCCAATTGTGGTAGACACTATAAACACAAAATTCATTTACGTTCTCATTTAAAATATGAATGCGGCATAGAAGGGCATTTCAAGTGTGATCTGTGTTCAAAGGTATGCCGCCAGAGATCAAACCTTAAAAAACATATGTTTTTTATACATAAGGTATCTTATGCTACTAGAACGAAAATGAATGTAGCACAAAATAAAAATGATGATGTTTAATAATTTTAATTATTGTCTTGTATAGCAGCATTCTTATAATATATCAAAGTTAACGTTTAACCTAACTAACGTAAAAAAAAACAGTATTTGATGTTTGATATGTATATTATAAGTTATTATGTATATATAGATAATAAAAATGTGATTAGTAATAAACAGTTTTTGCTTTAAATTGCAACATTTTTAAAATACAAATTTTGTTTTAAATAACAGATTTATATTATTTTTGTAACCATATAAATATTAACATTATGAATTACACTTGTAAAAATAAACTTAAATCAGAATAATTCAAAATAGATTGTACTAAATTTTTACAGATGAACGTTTAAAATATTAATTTCAAATCAATTAATTTTGATTATTTTATTTGCTGGATTAATGAAAGTATAACTATCGCAAGACTCTTGAATCTACTTTTTTCAGTTATATATGTACAAAAAAACTTGATGTCTTTATTTAGCTTTTATCAGTTGAATCGCTTGTGCTCAAAGGGCATTTGAACAGCCAGTACTGGCACTTATTGGTTGACAAAATCTAAACTTAGCCCGAGCAGAAGAGTTTGAACAAAAATGAACAGTATTCGATACATCGCTGCTGTAGCAATCACAATAGAGCGACATGTCAAACTGAGGAGTATACAAGAAGATCAGGATCAGGATGAGTTTGCTCCACAAATTAGCGATAAGACTGTTTTATAGTATTATCCACATTACGCGATTGTGGATTAGCTTTAACAATTGTGTCTTGCTAAGTGGAAGATGTTTATGGCACTTTAATTTCTGCATGAACTGTTTGCCGAATATTGAAGGAAACGGATTGATGTCAAGAAAATCTGCTGCTTGTCTATTTTTGCTTTTAGCTTATCGTGTTGAGGGACTACGATTTGCCTGTGAATATAGAGATTGGACAATGGAGCCATGAGTCTTGTTTTTATCTTTATGTAGTATACCAAATTCAAATCCACGGTGGACTTAAAGTATGTTAAAAAAACCGCGTGCATGCGATTGGTCGTCAGGTTGGGGCTTGGCTGTTCAATCCAGACCCCATTAAGTAAGATTTTATTTATTTAGTCATGCACGTGAACAACGCGAGTATTTGTTTACTTTTAGTCTAGCGTGAATTTGATTTTAGTATAGATGGATGAGAACGTGTATGGAGAAGGCCGGGTAAACAACTTTTAGCGTGTTGTATATCTCAAAGAATAGGACCTAACCTAACCTTACCTAACCTAACCCGAACTTACTTTCAAACAAAATGGTACCATGGCGGCTGTTAAATTTTGTAATTTGTAAGTGAGAACTTTAATTTAATGCAAAATAACTCACGATTGTACATGGCATTGTAGTTGAGCAAAATTGTTTTCTTTCTTTCTAATTTTACTTTATAGATAATGTAAAAACCAAAAAAACTCTTATGCAACAAAAAGTGTATAAATATATATTTAATCATCATTGACTTATTTATACTATGCCGGTTAGCTTCTGCAATGTACACTGATTGCCATACAAAAAAGGTGTACTTAAAATTTTTGGTAAAACTAAAGACATTATTTAGTTAATCCGGACTAGAGAAGAGTTTTAGCCATGAACCCCCACGTTGGCAAGGCAGGTTGGAGTGCAAGAGCAAGTAAATGTTTAAGAAGATTTTTGGTTTGTGAGATTTGAACGCATGATTTTTGGTGCAACAGTCGGATTGAAGAAAAGAAAATACCTACTACGTGAGAAGTGGTTCTACTACACAATAAGGGTAATAATACAGACAAGTTTTTAACTGAAATTATTACAAACCGTCTAACAAACAAACGTTTACCAACCTCCAGAACAGTTAGGGTTTTGCAAAAGATTTACCTCAACAGACCATCCGTACATTAATCGAAAAGTGCACAGAATACAACGTACTATTGTACTTAACATTTATCGACTACGAAAACGCGTTCAATTTTATTGAGCTATAGGTCATTTTTTTTGCCTTAAAATATACAGAACTAATCAAACAGATATACCAAAATGCTACCTTCTAAGTGAGAATAGACGAAGTTTTGAGCACTGACAAGATTGAAATAGGTAGAGGAGTTAGACAAGGAGATTCAATATCACTAAGTTATTCACTAGAAGATGTTATTTAAAAACATGCCATGGGAGAAAAAGGTATTCAGATAGATCACCAATATCTAAACCGCTTGCGAATTGATGATGATATTATTTTAATAAGTTCAAATTTCCAAGAACTCAAAGGCATACTAGAAAAAATAAATAGGGCATTACTATCAGTTGGCCTTAAATTTGAACTTAGGAAAGACCAATATCATGAACTAAGATGCAAAAGGTCAACCACATCAAATGGACGCCTACGAAATTGAACAAGTAGACGAATACGTATATCTTTAACATCAAATAAAACTAGGCAAGGAAAACTAAGCAGCGGAGATCATCAGAAGTAAGAAAGAGCTGTGTCGCATCTGGAAAATGCAAGTATATCTTCAAAAACTCTGACATATTGCATTGACCAAAGCGTAAAGTATAAGATTTGTACATATTACCCTTTACACAATAAGGCCTTGAAAAGATGTCATGGACAGCGAATAGCGCAAGCAAATTAAGAACCTGCCAACGAGCGATGGAACGTGAACTACTTGGCATAAGCTTAAGAGATAGAATCACAAATCAAGAAATAGGACGACGAACTAAAGTTAATGATGTGATTGAACGAATTGCAGAATTCAAGGGGAGCTAGGGAAAGTACCAACCAATGAACTTACCGAGTTACACATTAGAGTTCATGAACCACTAAACGAAGCATTGGAAGATTGCAAATAGGATGGCTTGATAACATAAAACAAATTGCAGGAAATAAATGGTATCAAGTCGCAAAGGAAAGAAATACATGGAACAGTCTAAAGGAGGCCTACGTTTAGCAATAGACAGATACAGGATGAAGAGAGAACAAAAGAAAGAATTGGATCCCAATGCGTTACGCTTCTTTTGCTATATGACTTACCAATGTGAGTATACAGCGTTAGTTACGTGTATATGATTCAGCTAAACAAGTAACTTTTGTAAGTCTTAAGTTTAATGTTATGTGGGTGCTTCCGCTACAACTACAAGGGGAACTTCAAGCTTTTAACCTCACTTTAGTTTTACATGAAGCATCGGAAACTAAGCAGTAATTAATATGTATACTGTTTTCTAAATATTCAGTTGTCAAAGGTTGATTTTTGAAAAATGTTGAACATTTTTATTTTATAGTTTTATGTTAGCGTGTTGTACGTCAACTATTAAGTAAATATTAGGTAAAGGTATTATTGTATTTATCACTTGCAGGTTTTTTATTTTCAACTCAATAACAAGGTTTGTTTTATTTTGCCGAGTAGCAGTTTTTTGTGTGGTCCGAGCTGCATCTTTCTAGATTTTTTAGTCCGTGATTAATTCTTAGTGATATCCTTGCGTTTATCTTTGTTTCTGATAGAATAACTACCGTCATTTAACTTTGGCGATAGTGGTAGATTCTGGCATCATTCAGGTGTTAGTTAGGTGTGGCCTTGAAGTTACATCTTTTGGTGTTATTTATGCCGGAGTTGTTTTTTACGCCCGTTTGTGAACGAATTGCTTACTTATGTTTTTTTTTTCAATTTTATTATTTTTTTGATGTTCTTATGTATTAGGATGGTTATTCTATCCCTTCATGTTACTCCGTTGTTTTGATAGATTACGTGCCCAGATTTGAAAGTTGTAGAAAGTCACAACCTTTATATCTAGACACGTGGTCTACCAAATTTATTTTCTTCTAGTTCCACATATTCTACGAACATCTCATTTATGTGTTTTAATGTGTGTTGTAGGGTTTATCTATATGCTTTGTTATGCATAGTTTTGATATTGTATGTGGCCACTCTCAGTACCTGGTTTATTATTTTTTGAGGTACGGGTATTTGTAGTCGTGTTTGGATAACTATTTCTTGTTCTCTCTATATTCCGTGGAGCAAACTGATATATTATTAGTGTGGGTTTTGGGTTTGCCGCTTGGCCAACCTAAGGATTGGATTTGTTTCAGGAATTGTTACACTAGGCTTGCCAAGCGAGTTAGTGAGTTTGTTTGTCAGCCGTTCTTTTGAGGATCAAGTGCTGTTTGCAGCCGCACACTATCGGTTAGACGCCACTGTTTGTTTGTAATAGTTTTGGTCCGCCCGGGTATTTTATTTCCCTGTAGCACCTACATCTAGGAGGCTTTTCTATTTCTGCTACCTAGAGAGTCGCTTGATAGGGGACTAGCAACCCCGTTTGAGAATTACATTTTTTTAATTTTGGATGCGACGGTTGTATGTGTCGCGGTCACCAAAGTTTTGTTTGTTTTTAGCAGTGGGTACCTAGTGCAGGAGAGGTTGACGTTTGGGTCGGTCTTTAAGTTGTCACCTTTAAACTTAGTATAAACTATTCATATTATTTAAAATAAAAAGTTAATTTGGGAAGATTTTGAGGCCACATAATGTTATGATGTTTTGATGTACTATATAGTCATTGAAACTAAACAAGAGATTTGAACTAGAACATCCAACATGAGTTTTTGAGCTCAAATTTAACAACTGTTTTTACACCAAACTTTTATTTGTTGACAATAAGGTACATACCTAGATGAATTTGGGTCAACTTATCTTCTGGACTTCCTTATAAGCAACATTTTTTGTGCTAGTAGAAGTTTTTATACTACTTTCATTAAAGTTAAACGAATTCTGGTGTTAATAGAAAAAATCAAAATTTCAGTGAGAAATAAGACACGTAACTTTGATTATCTGACTTCTAATACTGTAAATATAAGAGAAATATAGCTAAGTGCAGTATATTATGCAAGGCATAATAGCTAAGAAATGCAATTCCGTTAAAAGAATAAAAAACGTGATTGGTTTGTCAATAAAATTTAACAAGCAACGTTTTGTATAGATATTCTTTGATAATAAAAGTATTGGGAAGTCTACCACGGAATAGCGATGAAGCAAAGACATTTTTTTTAAATAGAGTCAAAGAAGAACAATCCCCAAAAGATAAAACTGGTGATATGAGACTAGTCCTAACTAAACTGACGATACCACTCACGGAAGTTGACGTCTAAATATAAAATATATTTTGAAATGTTACTTTAGAATAACCCCTCATAAGCATATTATTGCATATTTCTCAAATTTAAAAATTAAAGAACTGGCTACGCAGAACGTTGTTTGCTAAAATAGATAGGTTAAAACACTAAAATGCATAATTAAATGATTCATAAATGTACTGACACATATTTTTTTCCTAATAGTGTGAATGTTTATGCTAATACAAAATACATAGTTATTAATACAATTGGTTATTATACAGTTAATGTAATATTTTTTTTAGATTCCCGTTTTTATTGTATAAGATGTGGACGAGGCTACAAATCCAAGTATAATTTGAATAGGCACGCTAAGTACGAGTGTGGTAACGAAGGCTTATTTGAATGTAATATTTGTTTGAGAAAGTTTCGACAACAATCCAACATGAAATCGCATTTAATACTTGTTCATAAATTAAAAAACCAGGGCTCTAAAACAAATTATTAATTATTTTAACTGATTTTACAATTATTTTATTGTACAAAATGTATATTCCAAATATATAGAATTATTAAAATAATTTCTTTTTTTGAAATGTTTTAATACCACCGTTAGTTAGATAATTTATATTAAATTTAATTTCACTTTCTTTTGATTTGTTTATTATTATTATTATTATTTATAATATTATTTTTTTAGGATTTAATATGGATGAACGTTTCCATTGTATAAATTGTGGCAGACACTACAAGCGTAAAACTCATTTATCAGCTCATATTCGATACGAATGTGGCAAAGAAGGACAATTTAAATGTGAATTCTGTTCGAAGGTTTTTCGTCAGAAATCTAACCTCAACACTCATATGTTTCTGATACATAAGATATCGAATAGGACTAAAACCAAAACGGATGTATTTTACATTAATTAATACTCTTATGTTGTTTATAACTTTGTTAATGTTTTGATTGAATAAATTTTGTTACACAGTGTTTTTGAACGTTACTGGTTTTTTGTTTGTTGTACCGTGCATCAAATATATTTACATGAGGTTTCTGAAAATATTAATTTAATTATTATTGTTTTTTTTTTTAAATAAAGTAATAGATTGTGCTGGATTTGATTGCATGTTTATTTATTTGAATTTGTATTAAACATTTGCCTTTACGACAGTAAACAAGTTTTGTTCTGGGGTAAACACATATTTGTATACAGAACTTACTCTATTTTACCTAAACAGGTACGTACAAACTTGCCGAAAGCTCTTTTGAGCGGTGAAATTGTGTGATATGATTAATATTTATAAAATTATTTGTTTCTGAAAGCATGTATAGTACAAAGCGGTTACAGCGATGAATAATTTCAAAAATAGTTGCGGCAGAGTAGAAGACTTGGTTTTGGGATCTTGAATGGCATAGAGGGCCTTAACAAAAAGTTTAAGAATGTATAGAGAAAGGACAGAAACAGTAAGAGTATAAACACCTGAAAATAATTGCCAACCGTCGTAAACCTGATGAAGATGTTACATGGCATTAATAAGGTCAAGAATTTTGATTTTTAATCTTAAAACTATCCAAACAGGGTGTGGCAGCATAACTTTCTTTTTTTAAACTTAATAAAACCAATTGTATGAATCAGATTTTTATTTTTTTTTTTATAATGTAGGCGTATACCTAATGTTTTATTTTAATAGTTTTGAAAATTAAATCAGGTAGGTGACGTCCCCCATTCTTCATACATTGTGTAAACCAATTACTGTCATTTGTCATTACGCTTGCTAACATATCAGGTGTTATGTTGGCAATTTCTTCCTTGATGTTGGCCTTCAAATCTTGTAGGATCCTTGGACGGTTCACATGAACACGGGATTTCTCTTCAGAAAAAAATTACAAGGGGCCAAATCATTTTTATGACGAATGAACTGTGTCGGGACAAAACTCCTACCTCTCGAACGCTACGACATCAACCGACTGAGTGGCGCGCATTTTAAAAAAGAAAGTTATGCTGCCGCACCCTGTACATTTAAGATATTTGATAGAAAAATACTGATATCTCTCATTATGCAGACCAAACAAAGACTGCAACTGCACGTAATCTAAGAAGAGCAGCATTAAGAGTTAAGAAAAAGTTATGTTGAATTTTTGTTTTGCAAACTCAATACATATTATACAGAAACTTGTTGTTTTTTAGGTTTTTATTTCATTTTATTACGCCCATGATGCGCACTTGTTTGTCGCGTTTTGAATTTTTACTGGGGTTTTATCGATATGTGTATATTAGTCTTGGTGAGAGTCCATGTTTGAGCATTAATGTTTACTGATAGGATGCATTGATTGAAGACGCATCTTTTTGTTTTAAGTGCATATATTGGTTTTTCTGAAATTCATTTTTTTATTGTTAATATTAATGTTTTTATTTTCTTCTGAAATGTGGAGTGACAAAAGTTTAAGTAAACATATTTTGCTTTATTTGGTACATATTTAGCTCTGTTCTGTATACATATTGCTACCTAACAATATCGTTATCGAGCAAGGTTGCTTAGCAATTTAGTAAACAAACGTAATAAATACACAACATTGCTTAGCATACTTCCTCGATAACGATATTGTTAGTTAGCAATATGCATACAAAATAGGGTTAATTGATTCCGAACTGTATTTTTATTGGAGGTGGAGGTATATGTTAATTATAAGTTTGTATCGATGTTCTATTCTGAAATTGATCATTGTTTTTGTTACCGCCTATAACTCTAACGTTTAAAGCATTGTAGAGAAGAATATGGTCTATTACTGGTTTTATAAGTAGGGTTTTAACTGTAAAGAAGTGGTTTGCTACACTGGTTTTAAGACGTTGAGTTGTTTATAAGCAGTTTGTATAGATGAGATGGAAGCTGTTACCAGATCCTGTTTTGCATAGTGAGAGTAGGCGGTGGCAAATTGATTGTCGTGATATCACTTTTGAGTCTCTGCATGCGTAGGAGGTATATGGCAGACGTATTTACCTGTGGTTGTTGTGTTAGGATTTTTCTTGGAGTAACAAAGGACTATATATGTTACCAAACAGTTTAGCCCGGTACTACTCAGCGTTTACCTGGTGCACGTAGTCATCTTAGTGAAGGTGTCTTCAAGGACACTTAGCAAGCGTATGGAGTTGGCTCTTAGCCTGCCGTGGTTAGTGTAATTTGGTCTGTGAAAGTTATACTACTGTCTTGTAATATGACTTACATGTATGGTCCCAGTAGTCGGTACGTCGCTCATTAGAGCAACTCTTAAGACAGCGGTCGCTGTTGGCGTATGGTAATATTGGGGATCGATTATGTGGGGTTCTAGTTGAGATGATCGGGAGAGAACTTACGGCAGAAGTTGCACGCCGTTAGGTTAGGTTAGGTGCAAGCCAGAAGTTATGTGCAACACTCCTGGGGCAGTCGTTATTGTGGGGTTTAAGACTTTATGGGCAGTGTCAGGAGGCATAGCTGGGGTCAGATTGTAGTGCAGAGAGTTGTTGTAGTAATTGTGCGGTTGCATAGTGGATTCAGATGGAGCTCGTTTTATTATTAAGTCTATGTTTAATGGTTTGCGCTGTCTGTTGCGTTCTTCTCTGTTGGTTTACGAGGGGAATTTTTAAAAAAACTTGTGTTGGATTTGCTTTCTAAAAGTATGGAAGCGCCTACTAAGTAGTAAGTTTTATTTATTTTTGTGTATAATTTTTTTGTCTGCTTAAATGCGATTTTTAGAGGTCATTAGAAGTTCTATCTTGCGCTAGTCTTGTAGGCGTTGATTTTGTGTGGTGGCGGTTAAAGAATTACGATATTGTTTATACAGCAACTATGTTGATTGGTTGTTTGTAATGATACAAAGAAGCAACCATACACAAGTTGAACATGTGAGTGTCAAAATTTGGAGAATGAAAGAGTGATAGCTGCATAATTCTTTTCTTATTTATTGGACTGTTACTTTTGGTGTTAGGATTGGTTGTTCCGTTGGTAGAATGAGTGGCAGGTTGTCTAGGTGAAGTTTGACGGGAGGCCTGTAGGGGTTATCTTCTACTCAGTACCAGTGGGTTCTCGCTGAGTGCAAATTTGTTTTGGGCCCAGCTATTTGTAGTTTAGCTATTTTGACCGTTTTTCTACCATTACTAGTTTGTTGATTGTGGCACGCAACTTGTCTTAACATGAGTTATTATGCAGGTTGTGGTCTTTGTTTTTGGAATCTCCATGGGGTGCGTTTCAACTTCCAGGTTTGGTCAGATTTTGTCTCAACAGTAACTCGTTTGGAGTTAGCTTTGGCCTGGTTGTTGTTGCGTTTTATTGTAGTTGCGGTAGAACACTGCTAGTATTATATGGTCTTATTGCTTCTTGGGCTGTTCTTTGCCTACGCTTTACAGAACCGGATCTGCAAAAATGATTTTTAGCTAGCTTCATTTGTGAAATCTGTCTTGTTCTTGTAGCCCGGTTGTCACTTTGTTTGTAGTTGCTGGGTACTGTTACCGCCTCAACTCACATTGTGCAGAGGACTATTATAAGCGCAGGTTTTTTTTGTTTTGTTTGTTTTTTTTTTTATTTGGATTTTATTTGTTAATGTGCAAATTCAACAAAACAAAACAGTTTTGCTTTCTTTATTTGTAGTTTGTTATTTTTGATATAATATATGTTATGGTCTCCTATCTTTATATTTTTGATAACTTCTACTATTATTTTGTTTATAGAAAATTAAAGTTTTTTTGCTTAATTAGCATTGTTCTGCTGATTTTCACTATTTGCTTAGTATTGTCGCTTTATTATGTTTTCTTATTTTGCAAAATATATTTTGTTGTAGTAATAATAAAATTAATAAACAATAAAATGTTAAATGAAATTGTAGTTTATTGAATATTGTTTATTGATTACGATCTTATTAACACAAATATCTGAATTGGTGATGGCGCGCGGCACTACAAGTCTGTGGTTAATCCACTCACACTATGTCTTCAATCTTTAACATTAATTTATTTCTTTCGAAGATTAATTGTCTTCAATGTATTAACGAAAATATAAACTAAGCTTTTTTAATATTTTGTTAGGTTATTATAATAATCAGTATATTTTAGGATTTAATGCAGAATATTGTTGCGGTCAATGCGGACGTAGTTACCCTAATGAAGAAGATTTTATGAATCACTCTCAGGAAGAATGTGATAAAGGCGATACATGCTATATATGCATGAAAACATTTACCTCTAAAAGATACAGAAATTATCACGTAAAAATGCAACATGGTAATAACTTAAAATCAAATTATTACAAATTAATTTTATTATTTAATTTTTAGGTAATGGAGCGTTGGCCAGACAATTTCATTGTGTTAAGTGTGGAAGGAGTTATAAAAATAAAACACATCTCAATAGGCACGTAACATATTCTTGCGGAAAAGAAGCTACATTTGAATGTCCTGTTTGTTCTAAGGTCTGTCATTTGAAGTACAATCTAACGGCACATATGATACTAATGCACTCAATGCAATTAAAAGAATAATTATAAATTTATATGAGAGAATTATTTTTAATATTTAAGAATTATTAAAATTTTGATTGTTTTCAAAGATTTATTTAAATATGTTTGACATTAAAAAAATTGAAAGTTTAAATGAGTTTTAATAAACCTTAACCAACATACATTTTACAATGTCGAAAAACTAGAAACATTGAGGTGGACAAATAGCGGCTTATTTGCGACCAAGACTTCAGAAGAGAAGGTTGGACGGTATCAAGATTATCGCTAGAAAAAAGTTGCACTAAATGGCAAAATAGAGAAATATATCAGCAAACGAGGTAAGCCTACGTCTAACAGTGGACAACGACGATCTGAAAGAAGAAATAAGATAGGCAATTCGATAATTATTGATGACATAATTTTGTAATAAGCATATAAACTTCTGTTTTTCAGTATGATAATATAATATTATACCAGAGTCAAATTGATTTTAGAAGTTGTTATTTAACAACTGGTATGTCATGACTACGGTTTTTACATAGTAGTACATATAATTATGGAACAGCTTATATTTCAAAAATTAAAATTAATTAACGAAAAATATATTTTAGTTTTTGATGGAGTGGTGTGGGATGTAATGTTCTAAGTTGATTTTGAGGTTATGAGAGAACCCGTTTTTGTTGTGCCAAGTTATGCCTGATTCAGGAGCGGACAGGATATGTCGGGTAATATTTT
This sequence comes from Tachinus rufipes, assembly GCA_963932245.1. NCBI lineage: Eukaryota > Metazoa > Arthropoda > Insecta > Coleoptera > Staphylinidae > Tachinus > Tachinus rufipes. Next base: position 31,133,716 of record OZ010742.1, on the reverse strand, counting down.
ATGTTTTTAAGTAATTTTTAAGTTTGAGCGTTAAATAAATATAAATATACGTTTATTAATAATTAAATCTATACGCATAAACAAACTTCACATAACGAAAACGGGTTTGCGCTTTTATAATATTTACTGCTTCTATTATTCATAAAAAAGTCACATTTATGTTATGTTGGAATGATTTTGGCGATCTGTATATGAATGTCTATGGGCAATTCCATTTCAAACGGACCAGAGCTAGGGGGGGGGGTGCGTTGAGAAACTTGCTTATGTATTTTTTTTTAGTTTCTATAACTTATTAGTAGTACTTTGATCGGTATATGAGGGTATAAAACCCATAAAAAAAAATTCTACGATTTTTTTAAGTATTTTTGACGTTTTTTGACTTAATCGCATTTTTTGTTTAAAAACCGCAATTTTAATTCAAAAAAATAAATTTACTAATGAAATCAATCTAAAATTTTCCGTAGAATCCAAATCTGGCGCCATTTTAAGTTTATACTCTGTCTATAAGCCGCAAAAGCCATAAAACCATGTTTTTGTTCTCAGTGGGCTGGGCAAAAAGGAGCATTTTTTAAAAAAAAATTAACCGCTAAAGTTGACGTGTTTTGATGTAAATTAATTAGAAAATATAAATTTGTGTATTTGGGTTTTAGGCGTCTAAAACTCAAAAAACTGCAAAAATAAGCCTATTTTTCAACATAAACTTTTACAAATGCACATTTAACAGTTTTCAGAGAAGCTATACACCAAATATTATTAAAAAATTTAGTTTTGCAAACAATTTTACATATAAACTAGTCAGTGTCGTGCTTATCTGGCAAAGAAAAATCCATCTAGAAAAAAAAATTTGTTCAAAATTTACTTAAAATTTTTTTTTTTTTAAATTTTTTTTAAAGATTATTTGGATTATATTTTTTTAGGTTGATTTCAGAAGTTTAACAAAAACATTTTATGTTGCTTGAACCAATTTTTGGCCATTTTACTCTTTGTTTGATAGCTTTTGCGCCTGCGGCACAAATTTAGACTCGATCTATTGGCGTAAAAATTTAAAAATATTATTATTTTTGGCATTCAAACATAAATCTGTCTGTCGCTTGTTAAAATTTGTTAAAAAAAAGTTTTAAACTAAACCCTAGTGTGTTTATAATGTTTTTTGTAAATAAAAAAAAAATAATAATTTTTAACGCATTTTTTGCATAAAAATTTTGTAAACATTTTTTTCTAGATGGACTTTTCTATAGACGATGAGTACAACACTGACAATTTTCTATGTAAAATTGTCCCCAGAATTCAAATTTTTAATAATATTTGGTGATAATATCTGAGCGCGGCTAAACGTGCATTTGTAAGAGTTTATGTTGAAGAATAGGCCTACTTTGCAGATGTTTTGAGTTTTAGACGCTTAAAAGCCAAATACACAGAACAAATTTATATTTTTCAATTAATTTACATCAAACTACGTCAACTATGGCGGTTAAAAAAAATTTAAAAAATGCTCCTTTTTGCACAGCCCACTAAGAACAAAAACATGGTTTTATGGCTTTTGCGGCTTATAGACAGGGTATAAACTTGAAATGGCGCCAGATTTGGATTCTACGGAAAATTTCTGATTGATTTCATTAGTAAATTTATTTTTTTGAGTTAAAATTGCGGTTTTTAAACAAAAAATGTGATTAAGTTAAAAAACGTCAAAAAAACTTAAAAAAATTGTAGAATTTTTTTTTATAGGTTTCATACTCTCATATATCGATCAAAAAACTACTAATAAGTTATAGAAACTAAAAAAAAATACATAAGCAAGTTTTTCAACGCACCCCCCCCTAGCTCTGGTCCGTTTGAAATGGAATTGCCCCTATATTAAACACTGCTTCTTAAATAATATTTTATGCTTTATATTGTATGTGCGTGGGTTTGTGTTCAGAGTGCTTTGCTCTCATACAATAGATTTCGTGTTTAAATCTGTAAATTATGATTTATTCATTTATGGTTTCAGTCACATTGATCATTCACTTTATTTTATATATACTTCGATGGAACTTTAACCTGCAAACAAATTGAGTAAAATTGAAACAGTAAAACTACACTACTTTTATATTTTATTTATTTTATGGTTTTGGATCTTTAATTTAAACAAATAATTATTATCGTATTTTTCTAATATATCTTTTTTTAGATTATTCCAACCAAGACAGATTTTACTGTTTGAATTGTGATAAGAGTTATAAATATAAAATGGGATTGAACAGACATGTAAAATATGAATGTGGAAAGCAGAAAACATTTGTGTGTGGTATTTGTTTTATGGAGTTTCACAGGAATTCCACTTTGAAGAGGCACTTTGTAAAACTACATTAACATATTTGGAATTAACAAAATTAAATTATGTAACATCTGAGTTCAAGTTTACTTGATTTTATCTAGTAGACTTGAATTTAAAAACGAGTTTGAATAAGTAATAAACTTGATAAATATTGAACTATTGTTTTATTAAAACTATAAATACTTTTTTTTAAATTTTTAACAATGTATATTTTCGTAGATTAGTATTTACTATTATAATTTTTACAAATTTGCTTCAAATTAAAATTAGATAAATATTGACAGTGATGTTAGTATAGTCATTCTAAATGAAAGTTGTGCATCTGATAGTAACATTGACAAAATGTAATAGAAATAAATTGTTTTAATTTTTAGTTTGAAAACATATTTTGTTTCAGAATATGTCTATCCAGACAGATTTTACTGCGATAATTGTAGTAAAAGTTACAAACATAAAGGACATTTGAGTCGACATGTGAAATATGAATGCGGCCAAAGTGGTGGTTTTCAATGCAGTTATTGTGAGAAAAAGTTTCCAAGGAAGTGTACTTTGAAGAGACACGTTATAGTTGTGCATGCGGATATTTTAAAAAACAATAATACCTGTATATAATAATTTAATAAATACTTCTATAACTTAATAGAGTGAACTTATTTTGGAATCACTAATTACATTGATTTCAATACGATATAATATTGTTGTTTCAACTATAAGAAGGTACAAAAGCCTGTTAATATTCAGATATTGTATTAAAAAGTCTAATTTGTTTGTGTTTTTTTTTATGTGACGCGGAGCAATTCTTTTGTCAGTAGTTAGTACAGATTATTGACCAAGAGCGTATTATTTTGACATCACAATTATTTTTTGGCATTTATATGGTTAGTATTTTTAGTGGCATCAGTTGGATTTTGCTTATTCTTGTCTTAACTAGGAGTTGGCTTCAAATAGACTATAAAAAGCTATAACTTAAATTTAATAACCATTTGGTTTTCATTAACTATGATGTGGATGAGTTTTATCTGCTTTGTACTTATGCATGGGTAAAGTCAGTCATAATGATGCAACGGAAGTCAAAAAGGCGTGAATTACTACGACACAATGAGTTTGTTTATGGGCAATTCCACGTCAAGTGAGCAGTCCATTTCACGCGACCCTCTCCGATTTAGCTCAAATTTTGTACACTTATTTGAGTACCCAAAATATCACTTCATGTCAAATTTCAGACCTGTAGGTCACATAATTTGCTTTGTAGAGCCAATTGAATTTTACGGCAATTTTTAAGTTCAACTTTTAACTTTATGTATCTTAATTGCGTTTCAACCTGGAAAATTTTTGGAATAGTCATAACCGATGGGAAATTTTTTAAGGAATCGAATGCAGTGGTCAGATTGTTGTTATCTTGTCTCGCACGCGCAGAAAACTAAAAAAAAAACAGTTTTTTTTTTCAAAAGTTTATTTCTCCACCGATTAAGACTCCAAATTTTGTGCAAAGACAGCCAAAAGTATGTACTTTAAGATGTTTAAATAAAAATTTCCCACACTAGTGGTGGTTTTTGCTCTAGAGTCTCTTGAACGCACAAAACCATTTTTTAATCAAAATTTTAGCACATATTGATTAATATACAGGGTGTTAATGAATAGGGGTAGCAAACTTTTAGGGTGGGTAGGGGGGTTTATTTGACACACTTTTTAATCATAAACTTATAGGCAAACAATATATATATACAGAGTATATTGATGTAAAGTTTTATGTGAAACAGAATTACTCATTTGCTTTTTGGGAACCCAAAGTATGCATCTGACTCAAATCTGGAAGCTAATGATACTTATTAAGTATATTAATTTTAAATATTCAATGGTAGTGCGACACGTGTTCTTTTGAATCTTAAGGTCTGAAGTTTTTTATGGCATACTTTTTTTGTATAAAAATCACTTTCTGAGGGTGCACACAAAGAAATTCTACAAAAAATTTAGAAACCTCTCTAATATCAAAAAAATTGATTAAAAATTGGTTTTGTGCGTTTAAGAGGCTCTAGAGCAAAAACTACTACTAGTGTGGGAAAATTTTATTTAAGCATCTTAAAGTACATACTTTTAGCTGCCATTTCCTAAAATTTGGAGTCTTAATCGGTTGCAACTTTTGAGAAATGATTTTTTGAAAAAAATCTGTTTTTTGCGTTTTCTGCGCGTGCGGGACAAGATAACAAAAATCTGACCGCTGCATTCGATTCCTTGAGAAACTTCCCATCGGTTACGACTATTCTAAAATTTTTCCAGGCTGAAATGCAATTAAGATAAATAAAGTTAAAAGTTGAACTTAAAAATTGCCGTAAAATTCAATTGGCTCTACGAGGCGAACTATGTGACCTAGAGATCTGAAATTTGGCATGAAGTCATATTTTGGGTATTCAAATAAGTGTACAAATTTGAGCTAAATCGGAGGGGTCGCGTGAAATAGACTGCTCACTTGACGTGGAATTGCCCTTATACGAATCATAATATGAGCAAATATTTAATTAGTGAAGTAACGTACTTGGGATGAATGAAAAGCAGGTACATACATAGCATACGACGAACGCCTTTGTTTTATTTTGACTTTTTTGTTTTTACATTTTTACGTATCAGTTTTATTAATATAATTAAAACTTATTTGTTCCAAAATCTATATAAAATAAATTTTAAAAAATTGAGTTTTTTGTAATTTTATTCAATTTATTGTCAAATAATATTTTTACTGTTAATTAAATGTTAAAGCCGATTACTAATTTTGAAGGGGAGCGTGGCGCAGTAGTATAGGTATCTGACTGCTGCACTACAGATTGTGAGTTTGAATCTTACAATTGAAATTATTTTAAACTCTAACCCGTCTTGTCAGCGTAGGGTTTATGACTAAGATATTTTACTTATAAACTTTGGGTCTACCTGTAATGTAAGATGCCAACATTACGGGCAGAGAAATGTTTTTTTTGTTGTAAAAATTAGACTTAGCAAATTTGGGTTTACATAACTAAAGCAATCAAAATCATAATAAACTGGTCAAATTCACAAATTATTGCATTGCACATTTATTATTTAATTTAATTTGTAGATGTAAAACCAATGCGCCTATACTGCATGCAGTTTTGCATTAAGTTTATTTGTTTTATTATTGAGTTTTGTTAGGCTATTGACTTATCACTAATATTATTTTATCACCAGTATAATAAAGCAAACTTAGTGGTACGGACATATGCACCAATATTTTCGGAACAAATAAAGAATTAAAACATGTTTTTGTTCAAATAGTTTAAGAAGAATTCATTCAGCTATATTTTATTCATTTTGTATAAATTTAATTTAAGAAATTGTAGATTTTGTGGTGGTAATTATAACTTACTAAAATTATTTTTATATATTTGTCATTTTTAACACGTTTTTTGTTTCAGAATATTATTACAATGATAGATTTTACTGCATAAATTGCGAAAAAAATTACAAAAACAAAGGAGATTTAAGCAGACATATAAAATATGAGTGTGGAAAAAGAGGTTCATTTCAATGTGAATATTGTATGAGGGTCTTTCATAGGAAATCTACACTAAAGACGCATATGATACTTGTACATCCGAATAAATGTCATCCGAAATAACTGTAATTATTATATAATAAAGTCTTAAATATTGGTAGATGAAATTTTTTACTATCTAAAACTACTTTACTTCAAACTTCTATTTCTTTATTTTTGTATTTTTTTAATTAGATTCTATAATATACAAAAAATGAGCACCGAAAAAGTCGATCTCTTTTTGGAAGTGAGTTTCTCGCTTTTTTTTTTGTCTCAGATATTCGGCAGATGCTAATTATGTGTTTCTAAATTTTTGTTATGATTTCTTGATCTCTACCGTTTTATGATTTTATGTTCCAGCAGGCGATTTATGTGATGCGACCGTTACGTTTTTGTTTACCAATTTGTTTTTCCGTTATCAAAGCACTAAAAATTATGCTTAAGTTAACCTAGGGGAATATTAGAATGTACAAAATTTATATAAAAACTGTTTTATTAAGAGTGATATAGCGTAGTCTAAAAAAAAATGAATATCTAGCATTGCGGCACCATCGAATCTTATTTCTTCCAAAATGGAAAGGGAAAATCTGTAACCGCCAATGGTGACCATTATAGAGCTATGTTATACCATATTTGTGTGGCCAGAACGTTAATATTGAAAAGATGTGGTTCTACAAGTTATACAGCTAATGCCATGTTTGATATGCCAAGGGAGAAGTATGGGAATTAATTTATTGCACGACGAGAGTTTGTGACTTGACAAATGTGGATTATATTATTTGAAGCTACGTCAAGTCTATGCCGACAATCTACAGGCTTTGGATTATTTAGAAGCCAACATTTATCAAGTTATTGCTGCATACAACCTCAAATGTTGGAAAAAGTAATCAACAATTAAACATATAACGCTGTTACTTTTTCTTTTTAGTTTATAAATTTGTAATTTTGGTATTTTGGTAATTTTGTACTTTGCACTTAGTAATTTTGAAGTTTAGAATTTTTATATATATATTGACATTTTTGCATGTACAATTTTTACCTTTTTGTAATGTAAATATATTATAATAATCAGTAAATTGGTAGACACACAATAGCAATAAATTGTTAACATTATTATTAATAAGCATATTTTTTAGAAATGGATTTTTTAAAAGAAACTCGTTTTCAGTGTCATTCATGTGACAGAAATTACAAAAATAAATGTTCACTATCGAGACATGTAAGATTGGAATGTGGTCAGAAAGGATCTTATCAATGCAAGTATTGTCCGAACAAGTTTTACCAAAGATGGGATTTGAAGGCTCACTTGATCAAAAAGCATTATGATGTTATAGTTTATGAATAATATACGATTGTATAGAATTAATATAGTTGGCTTAATATTAAATTATTTATAAAGTTGTAAAAGTTTTTTTCAATAAAATTGAAAGTAATTGTTTGTGTGATCTATAGTAGTATTATTGTGCTGTATATTCTGCATTATATAGATTTACCTATTCTAAAATTTCTGATACTTCTGTGATAACAGTTTTAATAAAGCTATTAATGTATGTTCTGTTTGGCTTGTTTAGGATTAAATTAGATAGTTTTTAAATTTGTTTTTATAGATTCTTATTATTAGTAAGTAAGACCAATGTACGGTAATAGTTTTTAAATGCAACATTTTTACCATTATTAATTTAGTTATTTTTTTTTTTTTTAGAAATGGATCTAGTTGTACAAAAACGATTTCAGTGTCCTTCATGTGATAGACATTACAAAAATAAATGTTCTTTATCCAGACACTTAAGACTTGAATGTGGCAAAGAAGCTACCTATGAATGCATTTATTGTGGAAGGAAATTTCATCAAAAACCGAATTTGAAAGCTCACATGATGATGAAGCATACGAGTTTACCATAAATTAACCATTATTTACTTATTATTTTAGATTTTTAATTCTTATTGTTATTTTAAACTTTATGATTTTTTGTGTGTATTTTAAGTAGTTATATAGTATTATACTTTTTAATGTTTGTAATAAAATTATAGCCAATATATAATTAAAGTATTTTTTTTAAATATCTTATATGTTTTTTACAGTAATAATGTGTTGTTGCATGCAAAACAATATAGCATCCAGTATGTACGGAATTGGGCACAGTATTAACTTGTTTATCAAATTTATATTATAAACGGAATGGAAGCGACACAATTTGATGACGAAGAAGAATTAAAAAAAGGGATTGACAAAATGCAATTAAAGGATACTGATTAGCAAAACTATTTTTATACTGATTCACGTACACTTATTCGATTTTTGTTATAGACTGAGATGAATACAATAAGTAGTAAATTTTTTAGATACAACTTGACGTTATTGATAACCACCGGTGATATGACAAGAGTTTTATTAATTGAATAAAACAAAGATTGTGTGGTACCAAATATGTATCAATGGATAATTTTAAATTTTACCAATTGATATGCAAATTAAAAATAAATATTCTTTGTAAAAACAAAGCAATTAAGAAAGATGAAAGAATTGTGGAGTAAATTATTTTAAATTTGTTGTCAGAAGCTACACTAATTTTGTATTTGCCAAAGTATTAAGTTTTTAGTTGGTATTTATTGGGCTGCAATAAAGGTCTAGATAATGGTGGTTTATCTAGAGGTTGCAGAAATCAATGGTTAAGGGTAGATATAGATACCTTTTTAGGCGTAATTTTGTCATTTTACAAGGTATATTTAGTATCCAAGCAGTGGCGTAGCTAGAATTTTTGAATCCCTCTGCAAAATTTTAAAATTTATTTTTTTATTTTACGTTGTGATCTTGGAAGAAATTATTTAATAAAATCCGAAACATTACGTGTATGTGCAGCTAGTTGTGGTGTTTGTGCTATTTTTCTGCATTTGTGCTTGTCAGGGATTTATTCAGCAATTTGCTTAGTTAAAGTATTTTCTATTGAACTAACTTTTTTGGATAGACGTTTATTGAGTTTAGGTGTACTTAGTTAATGCTTTTGTATGTGGTGATGTCTTATTGCGTTTAAAATGCGCGGCCTAGTGTAGGTTAAACTAATCTTTTCTACTTTGACTACGATGTATTGGTTTTACTAATGGTTTTGATACTGGGAATTTACTTTCTTGACTTTTGCTTTTACTAAAAATCATGTCCGGCAAGCAGTCAATTGGGGTTGTCACTTTTAACTTTGTATACTTGGCAAGTTTATCATACACATTAAATTGTTATTTTTTATTATACTTGGCTTTTTGGGTTTAGAGCCAGTTATAAGTCGCCCAGGTTAATTTTTACTTAGGGTCGTTGTGGTCCACTAGCTGATTGCTACTTTTTTTTGAATTTGCAGCATGTCTTGGTTTTTAAACTCTGGTGGCATTGCAATATTTAGATTGCCAACATTAGTCTGGCGTTACTTGGTTTTTGTTATGGGTGGATTATGATTTTTTTTTTTCGTAGGAGGGGAAAAATCTTTAAAAGATACTGGGTAGCCTATATTGTCTAGTAGTGTCAAGTTTTTACTAACTTAATACCCAATAGATAGCATGACGTTACTTGGTTTTGGTAAGGTGCTGACCATGATCTTTTTTTGCGTAGGAAATGGAACATTTTTAAAAGACACTGGGTAGCTCGTACTCTCCGGGTAGTAGTGTCAGGTTTTTACTGATTAAATACCTTACCTTTCTTTTTTTTTCTGAAGTGGTTAGTTTAACGCGTTTTGCACTGCAATCCTGTTGTAAACTTTTGTTGTTTTACACTTTTAGCAGCTCTGTCTAGAATCTTTGCAAGGATCTAATTTTTCCATGGCGGTCTTAGCTTAAATTTTTTGGAGGCGGGAGCATGTGACACCACTTAAACGTCCGCGTAATTCTTTTACGATTTTTGTTTGTTTTTTGACTTTCTTGAACAGTATTTTAGTGATTGCTTTTGCTTTGTGAAAGTTTTTATTTCACCAAGTGGTTTTTTGTAGGTGTGCTTAACAGTTATAGGCAACTTTTTCAAAAGCGGTTTTAACGGAGCTGACAAATATATCTGTCATTATATAGCTCGTGTGACATTTTTGCTGCCGTTGGACAGACTTTGATTTGACTAAATTTTGATGTATAGATCTTGGTTACTTTTTTTTGGGTTTTTGTATTTCAAACGGAGCGTATCTTCAGATTCAATATTGAATTAGATGTATGCATGATCAGACAATAAGGGTTTGTCCGACACGTATTATTTATTAATACCTTTTCTTAAAGGAACATACTTGAAAAGGGGGTGATGCCTGTTTTTTTCTAATTTATCAATCTTACTCAAAATAGTAGTCTTGATAATTTCCGCCTCATCAAAGTTGAGGTTTAGGATTATTGCTAATGCAATGCTTTTGAGATTGTTTTTAAATATCATTTTGAAGTCTTTTAGTGTTTTTCCTTTTTTTTTGCCGATTGTTTTTGTGATTTTGGCGTGTTGTTACTGGACAAATTTTGTTGTTAAAGCTTAGGCATTGCTCTTATGATGTTTGGTGCGTTTCGTACTTAAATTGATATAGGACTTGGGGTGAAGTTGGCAGCAGCATTGGTCTTACCGTTCAGGTGGTAGTTATAAGAAGGGAGATGTTCTATGGTACACTACTTTAAACATAACTCGGCCGCTAGGAATAGGAAACCGTATTTTTACAAAAATGTTGTGTGCTCTGTTGCACTTATACCTTTGCTTGGTTTAGCATTTTTTTATTGCGATCACATTTTACAAATTTTATGGGTTAAGCTAAAACTGCATAACTATACGCTGTGATGCAGTGTGTTCTTTAGCACAATCCGGCATAAAACTTGTTATTAAAAGGTTGATGACAATTTTATAACCTCATTACTGTAAAAATTTACTGGATTTAGGTAGAAGTTGTGTCCAAAGTTAGGTTAAAATTTAATACCAAGGTTGCTTGCTCGTTGGTCTCATAGTAGTAATATTATTGTATTGCTTTCTGATTTATTGCTGTACAACTTGCAGCTTCTATCCAGTAGTTGTGCATAACAATTCTTTTTCCGTCACAAGTTGGTACTTAAGATTGGTTTCTGTAAGCTTTTGTTTTTCTATTTGTCACAAAGTTTGGACCATAAAGAAAACCTGATCATCGTTTTCTGGGGCCTACCATACTGCTGCATAATTTGTAGCAACAAAATGTTTTATGATTGCATCAATTCTTTGATTAATTATTAAAGCAGTGGTTGTGGTGTAGTAAAAAGTTATAGATTCATATCATTGAATATTATTCTAGCTAGTTTTCATATTAAATAGTATTTTGATTGAAATTTTGGTTTTGGCTATTGGCACTTATAGTTAGTTTTTGAACTGTGCTGAAACCTACATGTGTTTTTGGACTTTTTGTCGAATATCTGCAAAAAGAAAAAAAAAGTACGAATAGTTTTCTGTTTTAGTTTTGGCCTTAAGGCAAAATTTTGGTTGGTCCCTAATTTTAAATATATTTTTTTGTTCAGTTTTTTCAAGTAAGGTAAGAGGTTTACTTTTAAAACTTCCAAGGTAGTGCGACACGTGTTCTTTTGGTTTTTAACGGCTGAAATTTGGTTGGTTTACTTTTTTTTATCACTTTTTGACGGTCCACACACACAAATATTTTACAACAAAATTTAAGAATTTGTCTAATATACCTACATCATTGTTGCTTATTCTTTTTTTATCTATTCAGGTTTCGTTTTATTAGAACTTTTATTTAACTTTTTTTTTTTAATTAAAATAACAATTGGTTGTTGATATTATGGTCGCTAGCAATATCGGGTTATGTGATTTTGCCGGATATTTCTTGCTCCAGCGTCACCAAGTAACGCTTGCAGAGAGAAGTAATTTTCAATATTTTGATGACAAACATTTGGGCTAGTGGGTGTGAACTCCAGTAAAAACCATCTGTTTGTACTCATGTCAACCACTCGCCTAAGTGTCCGTCTTTAAGGGATTACGTGATCGCTTGCAGAAAAGAGAAACTAACATTTGGGTTGGTGAGCGAGATTCTTAGTTTAAACCATTCGTCTGAATTCATGTTTTGGAGTGCTCCAACTACTTGCCTAAGTATTGTTCATTACATGAATACGTGAATATTGTCTTCTTCTCTTTTGACATAGAAACGCAGAGAGAAGTATTTTTACATTACTTGATGACAAACATTTGGGTGGGTGGATGGGCACTATACCTTAAACTATTTGATGATAATTATGAATTGGAATGTCTTACCCACACACCTAATTGTTGGTCATTAAGGATTTGTATTACCACATTTTCTTGAATAGGTTTCTAAAGCTTGCAGAGAAGAGAAACTTTCAATTCCTTGGTTTACTTGGGCAGATGATTGATCAAGTTTAAACTACTAAATGGTAATCATAAATTGGAGTCTTTTGTGTGTCACGCTTTTCGCTTTTTTTTTTACTTTTTTGTCTTTTTGTTTCTAAAATTTTGTTTATAGTTTTTTACATCAATAATTTTTTTTTATTGAGGTAGCTTAGTTAATAAGTGTTTTGAGTTTTTTGGTTTATGAATTTTGTTTGATTAGTTTAGGCATTAAATTGTTAGCGTGTCTGTCCATTTTTATTAAGTCGTTGCTCTTTTTGTTATTGTTTTGTTTTGTTTATAACTTGATTGGATGCACGATTATTCTTAAACGTTTACAAATTAACATTATGTCAGGTTGCGAAACGGAAAAGAGAAATCTGGATGCAGTTTTTATATTTGAACAGAGTTTCTTTTGATTGAGGCATTTTTTTAGAACTAAGTTTTTTTTAGTTTTTTACGATAATTTTATTTATGCCACACTCTACAGTTGTCTACTGATTGAAAGATATTATATAAACAAATGTCATATAACAATAATGATCATAATTTTTATTACAATTTTTAAGCAAATTTTTATAAATGCAAGTAGTAAATTGTAATATTTTGAAGTAAAGGTAAACATTTATATTATCACCCAATTAAAATTTCAACTTAAGTATTGGGTGCTAACTGCATCCACAAAGTAGAAGGGTTTAGTAGTACAATTGTGTTTAGATTTGCTATTATATTGAAGGTACATACGGATGTAGGTATAAACAGTTTGTGTGGGTTCATATTGTATTGGCAGTATTTAGAAATCTTAATTCTACTGTATTAAAAGCAAGCAAAATTTGTTACTGCTTTTCTTTTATTCTACTTAATTATTTCTATCAATCAATTTAATAATTATTTTATAGTCTAAAACTAACACCATTAAATTTAATATATGTTAGTAGTCGCTAATCAATTAATTAACTTCATTTGCTTTTAGGAGATGGAGTATTATACATAAGTCGCTATCATTGTCCATCATGCAATAGGCACTACAAGAATAAAGGATCTCTATCTAGACATTTAAGATTGGAATGTGGAAAGGAGGCTTCATTTCATTGCGGTTTTTGTTCTAAGAAATTCCATCAAAAACCTAATTTGAAAGCACACATGGTTAACAAACATCCAGAAGTTTTAATGAATTAAATAGAACACATATTGTAGATATCATTTTCAGTAAGTAAAATTGTATGACAAACTCATTATAACAATAAATTTGCAATCTGTTTTTTTTTATTCTAATATAATATAGCAGCACATACGGTACATTTTTTTCCCTATCAAATGATCTATTGCAAATTTTAACTTTTATTCTAACTGCAACCTCCGTCAATTGGTTAATAAATAAAATGTTATGTGTTAAAATGATATCTATGATTTTTTAGTTTTTAGATGATATTTTTTGCATCGATTTTTTTGTACAATTTAAATGTTTGTTAGAATCTTTTCTATTATTCATGTAGTTAATTTACTTGTTTTGTTGAAATTGTGTATTAATTTTTAGAAATTAAATATTTTGGTAGATAAATTTATATTTTATAATAATGCATGAAGTTATGAGGGTCGGAGGTAACAAATTTATTTTAGATAAACAAAAAAATATATTTTAGAATATACTATTACTTTTATTTTAATAAGTTGTCATTAACCTGATTGGACGACTATTTCTAAACGTTTACAAATGAACATTCTATTTTTTCTTTATTGTTAATATTCTTTTATGTATGCCAGTTTATGTTATTATAAAAAAAGTGTGATTGGCTCAGAGCCAAATTTAATATAATTAATACATGGTAGATTTGGGTGCGTTCAACGAGTTATCGGAATAAAATGAGGTGATAAAATGATAGGTTGACAAAGTGAAATATTATTGTAAAATTTCAGAGCATGTTGCACCACATAATAGAAGCACGTGAAAAAGATTACCATTTTTTTTAACGTATTAAGTTTTGAAACAAAAAATATGTTTTTATAGCTTGTATGAAAAAAAAGATATGAAATTAGGTATTTCTATTGAAGTTAATTATACTGAATTATTATTTTATTGTTTGCAAATATAACTTGACTTTTTTTTAATAGTATACTTTAAAATAATTCAAATATAAATATGGCTTATGGAAATACCTAATTGAGAATCTAATGAACATACAAAAACTGTTGATCAAAATTAAAATATTTTAAAACCACTTCGACATGTGGCTATTTTAAAAATTATAATTAATTTAGTTAATAATATAGTAAAAACAAAATATTTTTATATAAACTTTTAAAATTAATGTAAACACTGTTAGTATAATATACGTATATAAATTTAAAACATTATTATTCCTTAACCTTTTATTATTAGATCAGTATCTACCAAGAACACGTTTTACCAGATCTAATTTTTGTTTTATTTTTTAGGTTCAGAGAAGCGATTTCCTTGTGGATCATGTGACAGACATTACAAAAATAAATGTTCATTGTTGCGACATATCCGTTTAGAATGTGGCAAAGAAGCATCATTCAAATGCAGCTTTTGTGGAAAGAAATTTCATCATAAACCTAATTTGAAAGCGCATATGATCATTAAACATACTGAACAACTGTAATATTAGTAAGAGCTTTTTAGAAATATTCTAATACTACATTCTATTGCCAATTTATGTAACTCGTAATAAACTATTATAGAAATAAATTTTTATGTTTTGTTATTGCTAATTATTAAACCATTTTGATGAATACAAGCGTATTTTGTGTTATCTATTTATGTGTATGAGGAAAATACTATGCTAGTGTGCGGTACAACAATTTATTTAAAAACATGATTACTTTGACTTTGGTGCAGAGTAGGAGTAAATGTAATAAAACATACTCTTATGTCTAATACTATAATTAGTTAATATAATATTATATGTTTGTTATATAATATCAACTGCATGGAACTATTTTTATACTATTGCTTGGTTATTATTAACAATAAGACAAAATCTGGTGTAGGGTTGGTTTTTTGGTGTAATACAACCAAAAATATACTGTTGGTTACAATATTCAAGATGATTTTTTGTATCACTCACAAAACAGAACAGAAGAAGTTTAGAGGGTGACAAACAAATGAATACTATAGTTTTTAATGCGTTAGCGTTATGTTTATCTTATTGTAGGCTGTAGCTATTTTATGTTGCCTCAGATGTCTTGCGGCCTGTTTGAAAGGGATTGATTGGACCAATGGTTGATTAGGTGACTTTCGAATCACCTTAAACGGTGTATAAAGAGCAAGTTTTTATTTAGTTGTTTTAGTTGTTTTAGTGTTTAGTTTGTGTAGTTTAGCTTCTTAGGCTAACGCTTTACTACTGAGCTACCTTACCGTGTGTTTAATTGTGAACTATATTCACAATTAAACACACGGTAATATTTTATACTATAACTAAAATCAAAACAAATAAAAATATGCAATGTAACCGTGTTATAAAACTAAAAGTAGAAAAAATAACACAGTCACTGAGTTTTGTATAAAAGGCTAAAAAGATTTTACAAAAAAGAATCGTTATTGAATATATGTTGCTACGCGTTAATATTAGCAAGATACAGGAAGGTTGACTGCCTAAATATTGTATTATTTATTTTGAGTATTTTTTGCATGATACGTTTACCGAATGCATTTTTAGACAATATGCATTTATAGACATGCTTTTTGCTGACGCGGTAAAGCCAACATGATTGGTGCGTGTGACGTCAGTTGTAGGCAAAAACGCGTATATGGCAAGAGGCTTGGTGTTAGACTATACATTTTTATGCATTTAATTGACTAAAACTGCACATAAAGCATGATTTTCTTAAATTATTTTGTTATAAAATATGATTTATTTTACAAAAATAAGTTATTTAGTTATTTGATAATTGACAATTTTAAAGAAAATTTACTTTTAATCATTTACGTTTATTATTGAAAAATGTTTTTAAGTTAAAAAAATTTACAGCGAATTTGCGGCAAAATTTGAGGTATGGTAATTTCTGGCTTTGGTGAATAGTTATTGCAAAAATATACGTCGAATAAACGAATTAAAAACAACACAAATATTAATATAGCAAGATATTAAGTAAATTGGTTTTGCTACGAAACGAAAGAATTGTCAGAATTGCCAGATATCTAATGGCGAAACATTAATACTTGACGGAAACTTATACACACCTAAGATTTATGTTAACAATTTACAATATCGGTGTCAGAAACGACATTGAAGTTGTTTTTTTTTATGAAAAAATATGTTTTCTAACTGACGTTGTTTGTTTGCGATACAGCAGGTTGGGCAATTATTGAAGTTTTTTTATTCTTTTACGGATTGTTGCTTTCAAGGCATTAATGGTTTGAGGATTGTTGGTGTACACTTTATCATTGAAGTAAAGGCCCAGTAAAAAGACTAAATTGCCACGATGTCAAATAAGGCGAACATGGAACATCTGATTTGGAGTTGCCCCGTTGCTGAGCGTCTTCAATTTTGGCTGCATTTCGAGCATGTGGACATGAAAAAGTAAGGAAGAAACTAAAACACTGCAGTTACCATTGCTCAAATGTTGCTTATTCAGAAAACCTGACAAATGGAAATAAGCTTTATCACTGGTAAAAAACTATGGCGCACATCTACAAGAGTTGTGCTATAGCGTTAACAAAAT
Organism: Tachinus rufipes; assembly: GCA_963932245.1. Taxonomy (NCBI): domain Eukaryota; kingdom Metazoa; phylum Arthropoda; class Insecta; order Coleoptera; family Staphylinidae; genus Tachinus; species Tachinus rufipes. Next base: position 31,116,850 of record OZ010742.1, on the reverse strand, counting down.
CATTTAGTAATAATGGAACTTAAGGTTTAGATGTAACATTTGCCCCATACTTTAGTCAGACAATCTCAAAACAGCGTTTTAATGCGGAACGACGCGGCGATCTCTAAATAGACTAACTTAGCTTTTCAACATTTTTTGGTAAACTCTTTTTGGATTACCAGAAGAATTTTGCTTTAGTGTTGAACTTGTTGCGCGTAAGGCTGATACCGATTGAATAATCGCATTGCAATCTGGTACTAAAACCTGGAAACGTTTGTATTGAACTCACAGAATTGCTATTTTAAAAATGAATTTTAACAACGAACCCACGCTCTTTGCCTAATGCATGCTGCATATTAAAACCTTTTGAGTCAGCGTATTTGCCACACTTTTTTATGCCTACTTATATAAGAACAGTGGCTTTCCAAAATCTTTGCACAAAATCTTTAAATATTGAAATAAGAACACACACACAAACTATTAATAAAGTGTATTTATTTTAAAATGAGGTTATAAAAATAACGTATGTTAATTAGTCTTCATGTAAACGCTTGCTTCTAGTACAAACAATGTTTTGTGTCGACTTTAACTTTATTTATCCGATCGGAGCTTTAACAATTTGCGTTTTGTATGATTGGATGAAGTTTTTTCTTGAAATTACTCAATATTTTTGGTGGTCTTAAACTTTCATGCTGTTAGTTGCATGTTGAACATGTTACTTTGAAATAAGTAACTTATATGCGTATTGCTTTGTAGAAATTGGTTTGTTCGTGTAGCTCTACTTCTAGTTTTTTCTATTCTTACAGTGAGCCCGCTCACCAACTTTCTTTTAATTGCACTGTCTCAACCTGTGGGAAAAATTATATTGGATATCAGTTGAGGAATCATTCTTTTGCGCTATTAAAATGGATTCAATGGATTTTTTGGGTTGTTAACACGCTGGTCAAAAAATGAATTTGCTGCGATATTTGCAAATACACATTTTGCAATGACAGTTTAATTTTTAATTCTTTTTCTTTCTCTTCTTTTTCAACCCATTAAGGTCCACTCCTGGACATAGGCCTTCTTCAAATTGCACGTTGCTCTGTTTAACGCTAGTTGCGTCCAAATTTTTCCTGTTGTTATTTTTATATCTTTTTTATGGTCTTCCTTTGCTTCGAGTAGTATCTCTAAGGCGCCATTTTACGATCCGGTGTGTCCATTTGTTTGGGTCTTGTCTGGCAATGTGGCCGGCTCATTACCACTTAATTCGTGCTACACGTTCCATGACGTTTATCGCCCTTGTTTGTCGTCTGATAGTTTTGTTTTGTCTTTGTCTTAAGCTTATGCTTAACATAGATTTTTCTATTGCCCTTTGCGTGGTTTTTAGTCGATTTGCCGGCCTTTTGTCAGTATAGCGGTTTCCAGATCATACGTCGCTACGTGTAAGACACATGCCTCGTATACTTTGCGCTTGAGATTGATTGGTATGTGCTGGTTTTTTAGTATAAAACTTAATTTCCCCAACTCAGTCCAATTCTTCTACTTATTTTGACTCCCTGATTTTCTTTGCCTAGTGTGATTTTATGCCCGAGATATATGTATTCATCCACTTTTTTCAATGGTGTTTGTTCCTACGATAATAATCTTTGTTTTATTAAGATTCATTTTTAAACCTACCAGTATTGAAGCTTCCTGCATTTGTTGGAGCATTTGCTGTAGTTTGTCGATATCGCTGCTAAAGTCGGCAAAATTTTCTGGAACTGCAAATTTTTATTGAATTGTTTTCTCTGCTCTGACAGTTGCAATTTTATTGTACTTGAATTTTTTTTTAATATTTTGTTTACATTATATTTTTTTGTTATTGAAGGAAGAAATTGAAAAAAAAAATGATTTCAGCAATTTAAGTGTATATTGGAGTTTAATGTGATATTATACAATTACATAACGAAACATTATCTGAAACATACTTTTGTGAGCACGATTTGAATTTGATATTGAAATTTGACTATAAATTGCGCTCCAAAAACATTAAGTTTGAAAAAATAGGGCTTAGACAAAGAAGACTACACGATTCCGGGTATACTACAAAAAAGATAAATATAAATGAAATTTGAACATACTAGAATTTTGAAAAAAGTTAAATGTGTAAGTGAATAATAACATAAATAGAATGATCATTTTAACTACATAAATTCAGAATACTGATTCTCAGTTTGTGAATGAGGTTGCCTATTTTGTGTCTTTAGGGCTGTTTTTCTTTTTGACAAAGGTTGAGTAGAGTTTGTCGTTTTTTGAACTTGTCAAAGTTGATTGTATCTGGCACCTTAAGTTCTGGTGTTGGAATGTTATGGCATTTTGGATATGTTCTCTTACTCTTAAGGATTCTTAGTCGATCTTGTTTTTGTGTTGCAAGATGTCCTTTTTTAGACACAATTTATAAATTTTAATAAGCAATAAATACGTCTTGTACTGGTGTCTTTGTTGTAGTATTGAGTATTTGCATCTATCGGTACATCTTAAGGCGACCAGAGTAACTTTGGATTAGTTTAAAATGTTGCTTATATTTTTTATTGGATATTAAGCCGGTATATCCAAACACCGCCTGCCATTAGGACAACAACCTTTGGGGTTAGTTTTGATTTATTGCTACTTTATTGGTCATTGGCTTTTCTCAATTTTTATAGAATTGGTATGCGCGGTTTATCTTTTTTTAATATTTTTTAACAAAGCTTTCAAACGTTGCAGTTTAGTTGAGACAAGCTTTTTACGTTGTGAGTATTGTTTAGACATGCATTCCTTTTCTGGTGCAATGCCGATGTGTGTTATTGCAGTATGGATGTGGAAATTGGTTAATTTTAGAGCTTTGGCAGTTAGTCTAAATTCAGACTTCTGATTTTTTTATGATTATGGAAGTTTATGAAGTCCGGCACAGGTTGGAATACCAGTAAGCTGCAGCTTGCGAATAAGGTTGTTCATTTCATGTCTTAAGGGCAGAAGGACAAAAGTGTGAAAGTTTGATTACGTCTGGCACCTCAAGTTTTGATGTTGAAACGTTATAGCTCAAGGGCATGGTGTTGTGGATCTGTTCTTTTGAGGTTTTTTAATCATGCTTTAATCTTGCTTTGACTTTAACACATTTTGTGTTGCAACACTTTTGCTTCAAAAGCTGCAAAATTCTCAATTAGTAGTCTTAAATACGCAATGGTTACGTTTTTTATTGGTATCTCAGTTGTAATATTGAGAGTGTGCATTTGTCGCCATATCTTAAGGCTACCTTAGTAGCTCTGGATTTATTCAAAATATTGCCCATACTTTTTGTTAGAGGCTGAGTAGGTATCAACACTGCGTATCTGGACAATAGCTTCTGGGATTGGTTCTATTTGGTTGCTACTAGAATTGTCATTGGTTCTTCTTAGAATTTTTATAAAACTGGTATGCGTGGTTTATCTCTTTTTAACACTCTTAAGCAAAGTTTTCGAACGTCATAGTTTAGTTGAGACAAGCTTTCTGCGTTGTGAGTATAGTTTAGACAATCATTCCTTTTTGGTGCATATCGCAGTTTTTCCATTTGTTAGACAAATGGATATTTGAGAATTGTGTGAAGAAAATGTAGAAAGTTGAAAGCTAGCCAACCCGTGGACCTAGTAATGGAAGAACATAGACTTGTAGATGCGACAAGTTTTATATTCCTGAACGTCTTGAGGAAGTTGACTAATAGCTTTTTCCAGTAATATGGGTTCAGTTTATATGTGGTATATGAAGTTTAGTGGCTAAATCCTTTGGCTGGCCTGCAGAATATTTCAACCTAATTGTTTATTTTGGAAATTGTTTAAAAGTTTTGTTATGGTTTAGGGAAATGTATCAAAAATTATGCAGGATTTTTATTTAAATACTAAAAATTTGCAAAGTAACCTATCTATACAAAAATTAAAAATTTCTGAGGTTTTATAAATGTAATTTCAAAGATGGTTCTTTACTCAAAAACGGTGCACACCGTTGTACTAAATAGTAATACACTCAAGTAACAATAGAAAAATTTAATTGAAAAAATGCTGTTTGAAATCACAACGAAAAACACATAAGTGGAAAAATATGTTACTTAAATTATCTAACTAAGTCTAAAGATTTGGTCAAGAACAATTTTTTATTCTAATAAGTATAAATTATTTTGTTTTAACAACATAACTGTAGTCAACTACTTTGTCTGTTAAAAGATATCATTACAGGATATTAACCAGAAACATAACTTGGCTGATGAATTTGCATCATGTCAAAAAAAGAAGTAGGGAGATAGCGCTAAACTGCACATTTGCATTCAAAATCATATATAAAACGCGTCAGCCTAGCTTGATTAAAAAGCGGGAACATTAACTGAATTATTAATACATAGCCTTTATGCAACACAATTACTACAATCAGTTATTTAGAAAAGTTTTTTTTTGTTCTATGACAACCAATTAGTTTAAAACTTATATTGATACTAGCCGTTAAAGATGGACAGAACATGAATAAGTATATTTTTTTAAAGTTTGTTGAAGAAAATTTTACGATCTATACTAAAAGTTGTATTTATTTATAATTATTTTCTATTGTATTATAGTTAAAAATCAGAAAACATCATTTTTTAGTTCTTAGTTATTGAATTGAAGTAAACAAATAGCGTTTGATTCTATAACTGACTATCTTAAACGTAGCAAAATTGAGTTTGGTAAATTGAATCTGCTAATGCATATTACATATAAAGTGGTAAATTAGTCATTGTGCACAATGACTTGCTAGAAATTTTCTACTTTTAAGTCAACATTTAAGATGTTTGCTTGTTACAACTGTTTTTAAATATCGTATAAAACAAAAAATTTTCAATTCAATTTGTGGAATGGAATTGAAGATTTCTGCTATAGTAGTATAACACAGTTAATTAATATAAATATTTCTTAATTAATAATGTAAACAACAGTTTTTTTACTTTACAAAAATGAAAATTTTATTCCTAATTTTAATAGCATACATAAAAGTTTTTTTAACCTATGATGATAATAATTATAAAATCTGTTATTTTGTTTTATTATTGTAAACGTAATGTTATTGATTTATTTTTACAAAAAAAAATATCAATGTGTTTAATATAATCTACAATACATAGTTTGCACTGGTATGGGCACATTTGCAAGTAGTTTTATGTTTTCACAGTTGACTACAAATTACTAAATACCTAGACGTATAGCACCGGGTATTGATTGTGAGGTACGTCATTTCTAACATTTTATTAATTTATATACGTTCATCAGTTTCTAACAAATTTTATTTCAGATTTTCTACTACAAGAATGTACTGAAATACATACGCTTGAAAAGTGTACGAAAAATAACCTGGGACAAACAAAACGTAAACGTTGTAGACAATGCAGTAAAAACAGAAAAGTCAAGAAAACTTATTTCATATGCCCTTTGTGTCCGGACCAGCCTGGATTATGCGTGGCACCATGTTTTGCTGAATATCATATTGCAAATGGAATACTTTATCGTTAAGAATTAAATCATTGTTATTAATTTCACGAATTTGATTAAATATTTAAGATTTAGTAAGTAATTGCACTAATTAATAAATTGAATTAGCAGAATTTATGTGACAAATTTTCCTTTATAATCGATGTTTAAATGTAATTTGAATTATTGTTAGTCTTCTATTGTATTTGCAGCAATTCAGAACAAGGTAATCGAAAAATCTTATATCTAACAAGGTTTATATTTTTGTAATTGTAATTTTATTATTACCTTTGTTGAATTTGAATTGCTGCTGGACTAGGGTTTATGACGTGAAATGAATTAAAAATAGTAATTGTACCTATTATCAAATTACCTGAGCTGTATTGAGAACTTTCTAACTGACCAATTTTATGTAATTGTTAACTAATCAAATTTAAAATGTAAGTACTTATTTTTTATGCATGTTGACTTACTACTAATTAAAGTAGGTGTATTAACTAGTAGAAAGTAAATAGTTATAACTATATTTAGTCACTATGGGTAGTAACAAAATATGTGTTGTCACACAAAAAATGTAATTGGGTTGCTAAATGCAACTTGATGTTGAAAATCTATCCAAAAACATCATATGTTGGTTGAATGTAATTTAACTGTTTAATTATTATAGCTTATTCTATTAGTAAGTATTTTGTAGCTTTTAATTGTATTGTTGAAAATAAGTTTATCAAATTTTTACTGTTATTTGTATTTAATAAAAATCTAAAAAAACAGTTGAAGTTTAAGATATACATGTAGTTAATTTTTAAGTTATATTTATTAAAAGAAATGTAAAATTGTTATATTTTTTTCCTAAATAAACTTACTTCATGAAGCGATTCTGTTATGTTTCAAATTATATTAACATGTATTGCTAATAAAGAGTTTCATTACAAAATACCTTTAGGACAGCAACAAGAGTTTATAATAAAAGAACTGACTGCTACTGGCAGCGTTCCCGATATTGCATATGATTTTCTTCTATAACATTCTCTGTACTTAATGTTTATTTCTCACTATCACGACTTATATACGAAAAGCAATCAAATATAGAAGAGTATTTATTAGCTACTGGGAATCGCAGTTGTGTATGGTAAAGCAGTTGAAGATGATACTTAGAGTGGAGGAACCAACCAAGCAAGCTTCTCCAGTGCATTGTTTAGTTTAGAATTTGTAAAAACAATATATTTTCTCTGTTGCACAACTCATAAGTTTCTTTGAAAACAACCAAAATTGGCATCACGCTGCAGTCCAAGTTTAGGAAATATACTTGTTTATGGCTACAACAAAATTAAGAAAATGTTGACCATGGTATTTTAGGACTGAAAGGGCGTACTACTAGTCGAATTTTTACACCAAACCACTAAGCTGGTTTTGGGATATTATGAGTGAGAAATTTAGTAATTATGAGTTAAGCAACAGAGGCAGGCACACTTTTCTTGCTCATTGCGAAAACTACTAAAAGAAGCCTTTGAATTACTCTAACTACATTAACAGGCACATATACTTTTCCCAACGCTTAACTGATGTATGTTTATTTATATTTTATTGTCTTTAGTATGATGACATAAGTCATTGAGGTAATTACCAGTGATAAAAACTGTTTAAAAGCATATTTGTAAACTACTAACTTAAACTAACAAGCCAGCAATGTACGTGTTTTTTGGTGCGATAGAATAAACAAGGAATGTTGCAGTTCTTAAAAAGAATTTTTTTTATTTTTTCTTAATGATTTTTCAACTAAACTACTTTTGTATAACTAAACCTATATGAATAAATAATAATTCTTTTATTTTCAGGCAATACATCGAAACGGTTACCAAATAAATTATTATATCCAGAAGCGATGGCTCATATGCCTGAAAAATGCAAGAAAAACATTTCAGGCACTACACTTAGAAGACGTTGCAGACAATGCAGCAAAATGGGCAAAGTAAAGAAGACATTTTATATTTGTCCTGTATGTCCCGACCAGCCTGGACTGTGCGTAGCACCTTGTTTTTCAGATTTTCACAAAGATATGATGAAGAAATTAATATAAAAAGTATTATAACTTTCTCTTATTGGGCAAAGTTAGTTATTATAACAGGTTATTATTGATAATCTTTTGTTGCATTGTTAATTATAAATATTGTTTATACGGATAGTTTATTTACTTTATGTTTATAATTTTTTTTGGGTTTGTTTTTGTAAAACTTGAACAACGAATATTTATATCTATTATATTTTTTGTAGCGTAACTGCTGTTGAGTAACAATAAAATATGTTTTAGTGAGAAGTTATATAGTTACATAGTTTTAATAGCAGTGGTCCCATAATCCAGCTTAGTGGTACATCACCCGAAATATCATGAGTTAATGAACGTTCAGTATTCTTTTGTTGATGCAGATATATGATATGACGAGTTTTTATAAATGTAATGGAATTAATTGTCAAATCAAACAGTTGTATTTGAGTTAAATAGTTAAAAAAGTTTGATACTGGATGATAAGAAAAAAATATGTTTTTTTTTTATTAACACATTTATTGGCACTTTGTGGCATGGATTTTATGACTTTGTTCTAGAGCAAATTGTAACACTAGATCTACAGATTGTTAAGGCCTACGGGTATGTGGTAAATTTTTAATTTTTTAGTAATTATTATGTTTTATACTTTGTTGGTGTTTTTGGCGAACATTGTATGACGTTACTTGAAAATGTTTACGGAGGTTCTGGACACGTTGTTGAGCATGTAAGTTTGGATCTTTGTAATCCACAAATAATGATACATTTTGGTTCTGGGAGAGGTTGTTGCACTAAGATGTAGGTATCAACTGTTGTGCAAATTATGTAAGTTTGAAGCTCAAAATATTTTAAAAAGTTTATATACTAGGTATCTACCTTAGATTTTTGACATAATTAAGAAATTATGCACACATTTATTACGTTACACAATTAGAAATTTAATCCAAAAAAATATTTTGAAGATTTGTCGTCAAAGTGCTCAAAAATAGCAGTTTTCATCTTTTTGTTGTCAAAAAATTGTCTACAAGTTTTTAATTTTGAAAACAGGAAATAGTCGCTAGGGACTTTGGGCCAGCTCTTTAACGAAACAAAAGCGATCGACTTCTTTGTAATCACTGTAACTGGTTGACCCACGTTTTGGTCGACCAGTTGAAGCACTCTCTAAAGCACCAAAGTCAATTATTTTACGGTGAAATAAGAAAGTGAATCTTTACTGTATTACTTTGTTTAATTTGATGAGGGGAAGACCTTCCAATGTGAAGAATTTAATGACCGCTCGGTACTTATTTTTTTGCAAATTTGGTATAATTATGTCTGTCTGGACAACACTACAAAACTAAATAAAGTAGAGGGTTGAAATTGCACTTGTACATTAATAAAGCATCACACTATATTTGACATTTGGTCTGAAGTTTTTAGAAATGTAGTAGGTCAGAAATTTATGGCGGTTATCTCGAAAGGCCTGGTTACACAGTGCGAGCTAGCATCTAAGCTAGCATCTGAGCTAGCATCTAAACTAGCATCCGAGGTTAGTCTGTTACTGCAGTGCACTTAGTCGCACCGTAAAACCGCATCATACAAGTAATGAGTCATGACAGTAACTCATATGATGCGGTTGCACTGTGCGAGTAGGTGCACAGCAGTAACTGACTAACCCAGCTCGGATGCTAGTTTAGATGCTAGCTCGTATGCTAGCTCGCACTGTGTAACCAGTAGCGGTATTCTGGCGTTAGCAATATATTGCCCTTGCTATTTTATTTGACAAGGGCATGTGTTGACAAATATTTTCATGACGTAACATATTGATACGCCTTATTCTGTTGTCATTGTAAAGTATTGCTATAGAAAGGCAGGCGCCATCTATTAAACTAAACGTAAGATAGTTTGTTATTATTTTTGAGCGCGAAAATATGAAAAAATAAAATGAAATTATTATTTATATGGAGTGCATTCTATATTATTAAAACTACTAATCTAATAATTTATATTTTTAAATAATTATGTGTCAATATAAAAAAAATAATATTAAAGTAATAAATTATATCCTAAAAATTATCTAATGAATATTTCTAGTTACAGTTAATGGATTAATAAATTTGATGAATGATGAATGAAAAAATATCATTGTATGAATATTTTGCATTAGTTTTGTTAGTTTAAATTTCAACAGATAATAGTTGTTATGCTAATTAGTAATAAAATATATATTTATGTTTATGGTATAGTATGCCCATAGATAGTGTCTTTACTACAGTGGCTTGAATTATCTCAGCGAATTACTTCATTACTAATTGCCTTGGAGAGACAATTATGTTTGTATTATGTACCATAAATAGCTTATAACACTTCGATGTTCAATGGTGAAAATATTATATAAATATACAATATTTTCACCGTTGAATACTGCTTCGGGTTTGAGGTATATAATACAATCATAATTGGTTGCTAATAAAATAATCCGTTAAGGCCATGTCGTAAAGACACTATATGTATGGGCATACTATATATTAGATGTTGAATATGAAAATAACTTTGAAAACTGGATTGACGATATAATAATTTCGTCAAACACATTATGTTTACTATAAACAAAATGTAATAAACATATTAATGTGTTCATTACATTTATAACTAATTCAGTTTCACTTAAGGTAAATAAATTAAGTCTATAATTAAATCATTCAGTTTATTTTACAAAAAATACATATATAATATAAATTCCTCCGAGCAAGACTCAGTCCTAGATATTTCTTCTACGATCTTCTCTTTCGAATGTCCCAACTACCACAAACTAGCTATAATCTAAAAAAAATATTATTAATTGTAATTATGTATAAATAAATTAAAAAAATATATTATATTCAATTAATATAACTCTACATATAAAATGTTTGGTAATTGCACGATACATTAGCACCATTAAAAATTGTAGTTGCAGAATATTATATTAAACGCTTGATAAAATATTTAATTTTAAATAATTTATTATGTTGGAAGCCAAATTTATATATCAAACATTTTGTTTGTACTTTAATAATAAATTATATAAAATAACCTTAAAAAATATTTTTAAAATATACATATGATATACGCAAATAACATAAATTAATATAAAATAATAAATATATCTTACCTTAATATAAAATTTGCATATAAAATATAAACAAACTGTAGAGTGAAGGCTGCTATAAACACTGAAAACACTCAGGCGCTATTGACAACGACTGGGCAATACCTCCCGAGGTGGTGAAAGGAATAGCAATGCCTTGAACGATCGATGACGTCAACTGCCCTTGCTATACATCGCCAGAATACCGCTATCAATACCTACTCCGTTTTTAGCAACAACTGTCACGTATATCCACGTGGATATGAGCGCCAGAATACCGCTCCAGGCCTTTACTTTTTCATTCGTCTCATTCTCTGCTCTGGAACATATAAATAATGCTGGAATTTATAAAAGCCAGTTAAAGTAACGATAAATTTGACAACCGCAAAACTATTTTTAGCAATTCAGCTGTGAGATGACGTCTTCCAGTATAACAGAGCTCTATGAATTGCATATAAATATACGACGGCTTCTTTAGAGAGATACTATAAATGGGTTCTACCGTCAATGAGTAAAACATTTCCTATTTTTTGATCCGGCGAATTTATGTTCAAAATCACCCAGGTTGGAAACTTGTCAGAGCCAACCTCGAGTATCGTAAGATATCTAACATTAAAACTATCTTCAAGCTTCTACGCTTTAACGAACATCTGCGTATTCCGAAGTATGTATTGGCGTTGCTGCGTTTAATTGTCGGGAAATATTTGTTGGTTGTTGAAGCCTCTTGTTGTTTGCATTGTCACGATGCACAAGATTACAAAGCGACTACGGCAAGCGGCTAGCAAAGGTACCTGTCCTACACGCATCAGAGACTATGAATGATTTATTTAAAAGCTTTTGTGGCGTATCTAATGCTTGGGTACAGTCCACAACGCAAGCGTTTAGGGTTTTCAACCTGGATTTTTCATAGTCAATACTGGACAAAACCAGGTTTTGTACAGAACTGAATCAGAATCTCTCCGCGCATCTCAACTGAAGTACTTGATTACGTTTAAGGCTTTTTTGCATTTTGTGATCAATTCATCAATATGTTCACGAAAAGAGAGTCTAATCGAGGAAAAGCCTTAAGAAGCAGATTGTTTAACATGCGATTCTGGATCTTTGTAAGACAAGCGCGGAGTCTCGGGGAGATATACTAAGGTTGCAAAAATGCATTCTCAAAGTTTTTTAGTAGAGCAACGAACATCTTTTGCATCTGCTTCTGTTCATTTATTCTATTATATATTTTTTTTATTTTCTTATTTTTGGTAATAGAATATTTGACCAGTAGCACAACCTTAAAACATTTTGATTTTTGATTAAGTAAATCTTGTGTTTTTGTTATGATTAGCATCAATTCTTCCATGACCTAACCCATTTTATAAACTTTTATCACTCGGACCAAGTTAGTGTAATGATAAACAATTGCATTTTGAAATGATTAATATTATTGAAATAAACCATTGCAACTGATGTTATTTCTGTTAATTGTAAAATAAATTTGATTACCTACATTAAAACTTATTCAATTTACCTATTTCTAGTTAAATATTGGACTATAAAAACATATTTGTGGTATAACAAAATGATACAAAATAGGTAGGTACAAGGTATACATTGTAAACAAAGAGTTTTTTACTTTCTGGAACTTATTTTTAAATAAATAAAAAAAATTTAAACAATAGTTTGATTTTCTAACTTAATTCTGTGTTTAAATTAACCAAATTAACGACAAATTTCATGATATTAATTTTGTTATAGTTTCAGATCATCTCCATTATCCTGTAAAATTGGACAAAAATAACTCCGGACATATAAAACGAAGACGGTGTAGAATATGTAGTCGATCGCATAAAATGAAACTGACATCTTATTATTGTCCTAGTTGCCCTCAACAACCTGGTTTATGTTTAGAGCCATGTTTTGATGTATTTCATGAACTTATAAGAAGCACTGAATAAAATTTTGTAATTATGCATTTATTTTATCTTTATTAATTTAATTTAGGAATTATTTAATGTAAATCTAGTACAATTAACTAGTAAAAGTCTGCATTAATTGGTATCATACAAGGCAAACTGACGAGGTTTGTAGAACCCAACCAATTGTCTGTGCTTGATTACTTTTGGTGGTTAGTTAAGTTTGAATCAATTATTTAGTAACCGAAGAAAATAATGAATTTAGAAATCGATTTCATTTATTAATAGTTCAGTGTTCAGTAAATGTTAGTTTTGGAGCAAAATTATCTCAAATGATAAAAAAATAGTACATGTGGGCTTAAGGACTATATTTAAAATGCTTTTGGAGGTGACATTTTTTGAAAAGTTTTATTATATAATATATGGTACCATTTTTAACGACAATTTAATTATAGTATATAATAATGGTCATTATTGCACACTAGTGAGAGAATAGAAAGTCATTATTTTATACAGAGTTTAAATTTCTAAACTAATCTAAAACTGTTCTTTCAGAATATTACATCAAAGAAGGACGATACCACTGCAATAATTGCACTAGGCATTACAAACGAATATATACTTTAACATATCATTTGAAATATGAATGCGGAAAGGAAAAACAATTTCACTGCAGTGCATGTCCTAAAAGCTTCCATAGAAATACAAATCTTTGACAACATATGTTGACTCACTACATCACTTAACAAATGTTTATCAAAAAATTTATAATGTATTGCAAATATAAAGTGTGTCTGCAAATGAACAATTTAGAATTCTTTTATTTATTTTATATGAATGTTGGTTAAAATTAATAAACAATATTTACTTTATGAGTTACAATTTATTGTTTTGTGTTTCTTATGTGAAAAGTATTTTGTATACATTTTAAAACCACAAAAAAGAGTATTATAAATTTATTAAAAACTTTTTTTTTTAACTTTTAGGGATATTATCTGTGTAGTGACAAAAAAAAGATAAATAAATTAATGACAGTATCCTATACTTGGGTTTCTTCCTATACCCTTGTTGTTTTTGTGTCATTTTTTTCTTAAATGTGCTTAAATATGTTTAAATTGCAGTGAGCAAACTTATATTTTTTCTATGCTTGGCTTGGATAACTTTTGTATTTTTTTTAATTTTTATATGACGTTCCTGATTACGACAGAAACTAAGACGTTCTAAGTTTTACGCTTATGTTATCACTTCACAACTGTATTTGAAAATGTATCTACGTACACAAATGTGTAAGGTGAGAAGGCAAAATAGGTCTAAATGTTATTTCAAATGTCAACTTCACTTGCACGAGTGGTGGCATAGTCTACCCGGTACTAGAAAACAATCGAGGCTCTAATCTCAGCGAATTATTTTATTTTCAACCGCCTTGGAAGAGGCAATTATATTTGTATTATATACCTGGAAGCTATTTAACACCTTGGTATTTTTTAATGAAAATATATAAATATAAAATATTTTTACTCTTAAAAAATACTATTTTGGGTTGAATAACTTCCAGCTATATAATACAAAGATAATTGAGATTATTTAAACCTATGTCGTAAAGACACTATATCTATGGCTGTACTTATACTAGATGTGTAATACTTGCAATTAAGGGAATGTAATTTTATTTAGACCAACTCGCTATTCCGCGTAGCAAGCGTGGCGCATATATGCCAAACATTTAAAAAATTGTATTCTGCTGGATTCTTAACTAGAAATGAACAAGTTAAATCTTTACTACAATTCACTCCAGGGAAGTAGAGATGAAAACTTCAACAGGTGTACCAGAAGCGGTCAGTTTCCTGGTTTCTGGGGAGAATTTTAAAGTTAACTAAAAACATAACGCGCATCAGAACACTAAAAGAGAACAAACTATTTTTTTTTAACGATGCAAAGCCGATAGACGTTGCTAAGCCAAAATGGGTTGGTGGAAAACGTAACTGACTATTTAATAGGTGTCCCATTAAAACCGCCTATTTTAAAATTTAAAAAAAAAAACGTAGTGTTTATTTGGAAAGTTTTGATGTTTTTATTGTAATAAGCAGTGTAGATATGGAGGTTATGTATGGAACATAATATCAGATAAATGGTCGCTTTGTGACTGCTGGCACTTATTGGTTTTTTTTGACAAAATTTTGGATGACATTTTGGCATAGTGCTGGTCAAAATGCAAAACAAATAGTGTCTTGTGGTGGATGCATGAGATGTTGAAAGATCACTTTTGCATGTTTAGCTCCCCAAATGCGAAAGTTTTATTTGTTGGCATAGCCATCAAGTTTGAAATGCGCATCTTCTGAAAAGATGATTTTATTATAAAAATTACCATTTATTTGTTAATGTTCTGAGATCCATACAGTAAACGTTCGGCGCTGCTCATGGTCTGCTTGTTTTAAAAATGTTGTTAACTGAATCTTGTAAATATGCAAATCCAAGTTTTTTAGTCAAAATTTGATGTAAACTGATTTGTAAAAGTCATAATTGCTGAGAACGATGGCGAATCGAGGTAAATGCAGGTTTTTAGTCAAAATTTGATGTAAACTGGTTTGTAAAAGTCTTAATTGCAGAGAACGATGGCGAATCGAGGTAGGTGGAAAAATTCTGGTTACTACGTTTACTAACTGCTACAATGTTTTCATTACACTAACCTGCACGAACACGAACAGGTCTATTCTGGATTTGAACTGGGTCAGTTGCGGGAAGATGTGTTGTGGTGACCGAAAAATGTACGACATCATTACGATTTTTATGGGTTGTGCGTTCGTGTAATTCTTTGTAATTAAACCTCAATATTTACAAATGACGGCTGCAAAAAATAGGCGATCTTAATGGGATACCTTATACGGTGTTATTTGTATTTTTTTTTTTAATTTTTAGACAAAGTTTTGGAAAGTTAAGTGCCAAAGATGATGTTTTTTGAATATTGACCTTTGCGCTGCAGTTACTTTTCTAACCGAAAACAAAAATTAGCCGTCACGTGTTGACATATCTCTCTGGACAGAGACATGAACAACCACTAAATAGTGCAAAAGTTATTGTGTGGGTTGCTTTGTCTGGTGAAGGCATCATTGGGTTTTATTTTTTTTAAGACCGGCGTGGACGAGCACTTACGTTAAACAGTTAACGGCATTGTGACATGTTAAGGAACTTTTTGGTTTCAGAACTGCAGGTGTTTAAAGGTTTTAATGTGAAAACATGGTTTCAACAAGATAGGGTTACTTGCTACACTTTAAACCAATGACTTGATGTTGTCAACCAATTTTTTCCGGAAAAAGTAATCTTTTGTCGAGGCACCATCAACTGGTCTTTGAGAAACTTTGATCTTACATCTTTTGATTATTTTTTATGGGGGTACCTAAAGTTTCTATATCTACCAGATCACAAACAAAAATGGTATTAGAACGAACAACAAAATAGAAATCTTCGAGACTATACGAACATTGTACGACGATCTTTATCGGTCCTACCTAGAAAAGCAATCAAACATCGACATCGACGAGGAAAAAATAGCTGCCTGCTGCGAAAATACTTAGGTCATCTGCATAAAAAAAAACACAAGACTTAAAACTTAAGCCTGTTCTTACATATGTATTAGCTACTATCACACATTCTAAGAATTCTAGCTTTACCCAACAAGCTACATTTTTACCAACCGCCAGAGCAAGCTGAGTTCTGCAAAAACTATGGCATAACGGACTATATACATACCATAAAAACACTAATTAAAAAATGCACAGAATATAACTTCTTCCTCCATTTAGTATTCAACAATTACGAAAACGCGTTTGACTTTATTGTACTATGGGCGGCCTTTGTCTTAAAGGACAATGTCAGAATTGATTTAAGATACACCAACCTGCTGAAACAGGTCTACACAAACGCTACCTTTTGATTGACTGTAGACGAAAACCTAAGTACATAAAAAAATAAATAGACAGGCAGACAAAATGGTAAGGGAAAGGAATAAGCATCAACGGGAAACACTTTGTCCATCTGCGATTTGCCGACGACATAGTTTTGATTAGCTTAGAGCTAAATGTAGCATTCATGTCAGTGGGTCTCAAAATGAACATGGAAAAGACTAAATTGACGACAATAACATTGAAAAAGTCAACGAATATACGTACCTAGGACACTAAATAACACAAGGAAAAGAAATTTAAGGCGCAGCAATTACAAGAAAAATAACGCAAAGCTGGGCCGCCGCATTTTTCAAACTAAGTCATACACTTAAAGACACAGACACTCTAATAAACGAAATATTGACGGTTCTTGCAACCGCCAGTCACAACATCCGGGACGGAGATTATGGCATGGATGGTGAAAATGTAAATAAAATGAGAACCTGCTAGAGACCATTGGAACGGGTAATACTTGGCATAAGTCTAAGGGATAAGATCTTAAACGAGGAAATCAGACGTTAAACTAAAATAAAAGAGGGAATATACCGAAAAATGGACCAATAGAATAACACACCAAAAGTGGAGTTGTCAGACCACAAAAGTGATGAGTTAACGACATCAAAAAGATTGCCGGAAACAAATGACATCAATAGTGAAAGTAAGACACTACAGGCTGCTGAGAGCGATAGAGATACACAAATATACGGATTGTTGAAATTGTCTTAACACAGCATGAATGTGGTTTTTTATAGATTATTATTATTATTATTATTATTGGTGTATTTGCGCTTTTTACAAGTTCTACATCAGTCACCTTGCATTTTTTTTAAATTTTTTGGATTTGCATTTATCATTCTTTTGATTACGTCTTTCAATAAACAATCACTTCTCATTGCATGTCTTATTCATTTTATGATTGTACTTACTAGCGCTTTTTTCTATCCTGCTCAACACTATTTCATTCTGGATCTTGTCTAATAATTACTGCCCATTAATTTCTTTTTTGAAATCTACACACACATGCACATGCTTTGCACTACAAAAACAGGTTTGCTTGTGATATTTTTTCTATTAATAAAAAAACAAAAATTAAGTTGTGCTGGAATGTTTCTGACGATTTGCATACTACCGAACCCAATAATAAATGTCATAAATGCTAAAAAATGTTTTGCCAAAGCTGGAACTAATACCTTCTACATTTTTGCATCTGCTTGGTTTTTTGCAACCATTGCGTTTTTTTTTTCTTTTTGCAATGTTTTTACTCATACTACAGTTACTTTTACTGCATCTTCAACTACGCTTCTTTCATTTGGTTTTTTTGCTTTACAATAATCATTTAAAAACTGTTAGATAGTTTGATAAACTACAGAATTGTTTGGATATCTACTACAATATTGCATTTAAAGTGGATGAGAGTCAGTGTTGTCCAAGGACCAAGTTATGTGTACAGTTTATCTATTATACAGCAAACAGGTGATTTTGGATTATATAATTAACCGACCAAAATATTTTTTTTAGATATTGTAAATACTTTGTGTATCATACTTTTTGTTTATTTCATTTTACGCATTATTTACATGCTTACACTAATCTGGCGTTATATTTCAGAATATTACATCAGCGACGGACGATACTACTGCAATAATTGCGACAGACATTATAAAAGAAAATTTACCTTGACCTTTCATTTGAAATATGAGTGTGGGAAGGAAAAACAATTTCACTGTTCTGTATGTCCTAAAAGTTTCCATAGAAATACAAATCTTCGACAACATATGTCTAAACACACAACAGCATATAATAGATACTTATGAAAAACCTAATGTATTGCAGATATAAAGTGTGTGCAAATAAACAATTTATTTTGTACAATATGAAGAGTATAAAATTAATAAAGAATTATTATTTCATAAGTTGTAGTTTATTATTTTGTACAGATGCTAAAGTAACGATAATAATTTATGTGCTGATCGAGTAATCGCGCTACTAATAAAACAATTTCAAGAAAATCAATTGTAACTTTAATAAAACTTAGCACTCATCTATGGAGTTAATATGTACAATTAACTATTGGAATGATTACACATAGATACTGTAAATACGTTTTTTTTGTTATTATTTTATTTTAAACATAATTTACATTTCTACACTAATCTAGCATTATATTTCAGAATATATCATCAGGGAAGGACGGTACTACTGCTATAATTGCAACAGACATTATAAAAGAAAATTTTCTTTAACATTTCATTTGAAATATGAATGTGGAAAGGTAAAACAATTTCACTGTTTTGAATGTAATAAAAGTTTTTATAGAAAAACAAACCTTCGTCAGCATTTGTCTCTTAAACATAAAATAGCACTAAAAATGTAATTATGTGTGTAGTAATTAACTCAAAATTGATGTTATTGATAACAAAAATGATTTGTGAATAAATATATAATAATTTAATTCTTGTGCAAATAAAGGTTGATTATATCCAAATATATTGTATAGTAATATATATTTTTCATTTTTGGCAGGATCTTTCAAATGGTTTTTTATCTTATTCTGTCAGCACGGAATATTTTTTTTTTTTTAATTATATTAAGAGTTTTTTTTCTTTTTAGTTTCAACTATTTTTCATTTTTTATTTGGTTTATTTAGTTAAGTTGCAACTTATTAACGTACACCATAATCTACTTCTTTGGTTATGGATGTTCTGCACTGTATCTTCTGTTATATTTGTGCATACACATCTTCTTTTTTTTTCTTTGTGTTTATATTTGTTTCTGTTTTTTTCTTTTTATATTGTCAGAAAATGTATGGGATTAACATTTCATATTATTACTTGTTTAAAATTCATTTTTTCTCTATTATTTTCATACAGTTTTTACAAATTTCATTTTTTCTATGCTGGTGTTTTATACTCCGAAGAAAAATTTGCTACATTGCATACTTTAAACCAGCTTTTGGCTTTCTAATGCATCAATAAAATGTTGCCGTGTTCTACGTTGATTTTGAGGTGCCGATTCGGTTAAATAGTTTTTGTAAAGTATTTTTTAGACTTAAAAGATTTCTATCACTGAGGTAGGTAGGCGTCATAGGTTTTTTCTCAAGTTAACACTACAAAACAAATGGAAGCTTACACTTATGCCCAGTGTTGTTATGATACTTTATATTTACATGCCAATTGGAAGTTTTTTGCAGTTTTACTGGTCTTGATTTCTAAAACTTTTTTTTTTTCCAATTAGAATCTATTTTGCGATCTATGGCTACATTCTAAAATTAATTAACGTATCAGTTTCATATAAATTAGATCAGATATTTAGACCATTTTTTAAATGTTTTAAACTATTATTTTATGAAATTATTATACTAACATATTTTATTAATTTTTCAGAAAATGTGAGTGATAAGCGTTATCATTGCGAAAATTGCAGTAAACACTATAAAAATTTGTTTACCTTAAAATACCACTTAAGGTATGAATGCAATCAAGACAAACAATTTGAATGTTCCGAATGTTTGGTAAAGTTTCATAGAAGAACTACCCTCCGAAGGCATATGGCTGCTAAACATAAAAATTACGTTTGCAGATATATGTAAATTGTATTAGTAAGAAAATTTATGTTTACATCTTACAGAGCCACTTACTTTTTTAGCACTTGCATACTAAAGTATATATGTGAATAAGAGATGAAAACCTACATGTACAATTAGTCGAGCCAGAAGAAACAAAATTGGTTTTAACACTATTTCTCTAAGCATCACTATTGGCTTGCTATTTATATGTAGATTATGTAATAATTATGTTCAATTCAAACTATTGCAAAAAATGTACCTTACTTTATTCAATTATTATTACTTTATTAACATATATTGCACCTCTTGTAAATAAGTAAACGTATTTGTGATGAGTTAACTTGTAGTTGTAGTAAAATGATAAATCAATTAGTCAACTGAATGACATAGAAATTGCATCACCAACAAGAAATATAAAATTTTAACTAAATTTGACAGAAACTTTAGTCTATTGGTAGTTAATATTTGAATAAAATTTGAGTTTGAGTTAGTCAATTTTAATATTTTTATAGATGTTTTATCTTTTTAAGTTTTAGTTTGTTTTTTTTAGTTTAAAGTGTTTTGAAGTTTGATAGAGGCTTTCTTGAAGGAACAAAAAAATTGCGAATGGTTTTAACTGAAGCTATAGTAGATTGGTTTAAACTAGAAAAGGACTAGAATGTCCAAACACAAACAAATATAGCTTAGGACCGTGGTCTATGATTATAGCTGTAAGAGATTGTTTTACGAGTACTGGGTCAATTGTTGGTCAATTAATCAAGATGTTGTTTGATGGTTGTTTGATAGTTTGTCATACACCTGGTGAACGGCGAAATGTTGAGTCTTCAATTGCAAGACCTATGCTCTTTAGAGAAAGAAAAAAGGCCTTACTTAAGGCTTTTTTATCAGGATAATGGCCGTAGGTATATTGCTAGGATTTTTCTTGAATTTTTGAAGAGGCTTACTTTAACCTGTTGCCATTGTTATCTAGATCTTTGGATCTTTTTCCATTGAACATGTGTTAGCCATGATAGGGAGATGACTAACAAACACTCTTCGTTAACATTAGTGAGTTTTGCCATGAATTGAAAGTTGATTGGGATACACAAAGATACCTAGACTTACATCTTTTTGGCCTATATCTTGGTTTTGCGTGGTTCTGCGACAAATAATTCAAAACTTAAAATTTAACGATAACTAAATTTTTTATTGAAAAAAGTTATACACGTAATATCAATATCTACGAGTTACAGGTGAGGAAAGTTGCATATTGTATTGTTCTGTATCTACACATTTTTACATTACCAAGCTCTATACTTGCCACCACGCGTAGTTTTCATTTTTTAAGTTTTTATGAATTTATGATTATTAAACTAAAAATATTTAAACCATTGACGTTTACATTTATGCGCTTGTTTTTGCCGTGGTATACCTAACTTAATTTAATTTATCTCCTGTACTTTTGTTTTTTACTGGCAATGTATTACATTTGTCCTTGGATTGGAAACAAATTACGGAACATCTTGTTTCGGATTTTAAAAGTTTTTGTGGGGTAGTTTTTTTTTAAGGAATGAAGAACAACCTACATTTTTTATTTAACTCTAATTTTGAGTATTGGTATTAACGTACTATTTTCTTATTAAGTACTCAAAAAAATGCAGAAATGTGAATGCGTGAAGGAATAAAATACTATTGATATTGGTCTTGCGTTTTAATTTGGAACTATTGCTTACTTTGACGCCATGACGTTAAAAACAATAAATATTAGTTGTCTTTAAATTATAAAATGTGTGTTATACAATCAATTGATGGATGATAAGCATTCGGGTGGCTTGGCAGGTAACTTAGACTAATATTATTATGTTTACATGGTCGAAAAGATTCTCTGGTCAGGAGTAGATAAATCTCCAGTTATTTGGAATCTATTCTACTCAACATTTACGAGGTGGATGTTCAAGTTGTTTTTTTTTACGGCCACCGGGTTTTTTTGAGTGCTTTGCGGCTTTTTGTATCTTTCTGTTCTCAAGCTAGGCGTTGGTTTTGCAATGCTATTTAATCCTTTGGATAACGTTAATAGTTTGAGGTTTTAAAGTTTCTCTGGGGAGGAGTTGATAAATCTTTGGTGGTTTGGATTTTACTTAAAATTTGTGGGGTGGTGGATTAATTGTTTGTGTCTACATCCAGGACACTATAGGGTTTTATTGAGTTGGCATTAAAACTTGAGCATTTATAAATTTATTTAGTATTTTTTCCGATGCTTTTTTTGCTACGTGAAATCTTTTATGGACACTGTTTTTTTTTCTTATCTAGTAGTGTGCGAGTTTCATGTGAGGTGTACAAACACAGTATACGCACAAAACCACTTTGTTTTCTCTCAGTACTATTTTGAAACTACTATTTAGGTTTAAAATCAACACAGTTCAGTCTGTCTATCTCGACGCCAGACTTTCTTGAATGCCCGGGGTATTTAGAGTTTTATCCAGTCATTTTTAACTTGTTCTAATTTTGTTCTCCAATTTTCACGAATTTTTAGATCCAGCCAATTTTTTTTTTAATTTTGGTTAAAAACTGGACTCTTGACGTTGGCTTTGAATCCACTTCCGTCGAGAACTCGTGTTTTGTCGCTATTGAGTCTTTTATTTTCCGTATTTTTGCGTTTAAAGCCGCCCGTTTGAAAGTAAAAAGTGACGACTTTTGGCTAAAAGTGGGGTTCCGCGAAAGAATAGAAGTGTCTCAGGATTCTACGCAGAGGATTGGGTTTGATTGAGCTAATTCAGAAGTAAATGTTTTTTAATAGCGCTACACAACTAGGTGAAGCAAAAACCTACAACCAACGACGTGTACTTTATTTTCAAAATTAATTGTATCAGTGATTGGTGAAAATCATGAAATTTTGATTTTTCTGTTTTTTGCATCTTAGCTTTATTGAGAAGTGAAATCGGATAGGAGACCGGTTCAAACTGAAAGTATTACTGTATTTGTTTTGCCTTGTGGAATTCTATGAAACGGTAGCATTGAATTAACTGGAATAATAATAATTTGTAATTGAATTTCTTTTGTTGAAACTTTTAGATTTTAAGTTGTAGGGTAAACCAAATTTTACTTCACGTAAGCCTTATTAGGCATTTTGTATTTTTTCCGGTGGTGACTACACTCCATTGACCCGCCATTCAATTATCTTATGTGGCTGATATATGCAAGTACAACGCTTAGAAGGTTTTTTTTTTATACTGGCTATGTCAAGTCCAACTCCCCAACATGGATCTATTGTATGAGAGGGCCGGGTATGTACATGGCACTTGCTAGATTGTCTTGTCATCCATTTTACATTCTTTACACGTTAGAGTGTTTTTAATACCAATTGTGTGCATGTGTTTTTTTAGTTGTCGGTGTCCTGTCAAGATCTTTGTAATAGTTTAAAATATGTTTCTGATCAGTCGCAAATAGTAATTGGCATCAAGGAATGTTATTCCGTGCGTTGGTTGTGTTGATTTTTAGTAAGTTGTTAAAGTTTTTGAGTTTTAAAGCTGTTGAGGGTTTGGATCCACATGAGGGTTGACCTTTTAAGCGCCAGTCCGTTTGCTCTAATGTTACTTACTTTGTTGGAATGTCCTTTTACCCAGATTGATGTTATTTCCACAAGTTGCTAAAGTCAGGGCACGGTGACATTACAAAATTAGCTTTGATATGTTTTTAGGCTTGTTTATAGCAATTAGAGCTGCTCTACTATCTGTTCTATAACCCCATAAGTTGTTCTAACTACTTTTGCTTAAAATATCTAGAGGTCTAGGTCTTGCAAGATATCCGCTCCACAACCTTTATTGGTTTTTGATCTGTCCGTGTAGATTCTAATTGAATTGTTGATCATATTCTGCTCCGTTTATGTAAACACAATTGGTAGGGTTTTTGAAACACAAAGAAAGGTGACATGTTATCTGTTTGCGCTTCTAGTAGAAGTGTTTTCTGCATCTGTAGCTGCACTTTAGCATGCCATTTGTTGCAACTGGTTCAGTTTGCTTGTAGACGCGTTTTTTGTCTAGTTTTTGACCACTAATCAGAGCCTTTAAAACTTCTCGTCATTAAAGTATTGTCTGATATTTTGAGACATTGCAGACATGCTAAGCTTGTATGAATGGTGCCAATAATTATTTTTTAGAATGAATCTATCTACGAGTTTTTGCAAATAATACATTACACAAAAATCATCAATTGTTAGGTATAAAAGGGACCTACATATTATGTAGTTAAATGTTTTGGTGCAATAAGGAAAAACGAATAAATTTAACAAGTAGATTATTGTCAACCTCTTTATGTTGACATATTCAGAAAGCGTGGTAATGTAGAAAGTAGTCTAATATTCTGTGATTGTTATACCTGTAACTTGTAAGATATTACATTAGATACTACGTAAAAGTGTGTATAATATCTGAAAATAAATCACTATATAATATTAATATATTGGCTGAACAGTTTAAAGTTTTTTAATACAATTTCAAACAAAACTATTGAAGTTTAATTTGACGTTGATAGACAAGTTTGGACTAGAAACTTGCAATTTTACCGGAGGTGCAATATTGTTTATAACTTTATTCTGAATGAATTTATTTATTTATATGTTTGTAAATGTGCAATAAGTATAGTCCTTAAATAATTAAATAATGAAAGGTTTTTGTGAAGCACGTTTTATACTTTCTGCAAATAAGTGTAACTCAAATAGCTTGAATATTTGAGTATGTACTTAAAAGATTCTTTTACAGATATAACGTATGTTAATTCTTAAAGATCTATCTCTATTATATTGCTGTACTAGTTCTAAAGTCTTTAAAATGTAATTAGTCGAAATGCTGGTTTAATCATTAAACATTTGTTTTAGATAAATGGCTTTAAAAGGTTTGCTTTTTACTACAATTTAAATTCTACAAGTTTTTTTTTTAAATGTTGTTTTTAGAACTAACACAGCGATATGATATGTACTTGTTGTGTGATATTACGTATTGTATATTCTTTAATAAATGTGATAAACTCTTAAATTTTTGGCGTCTTATTCTTAATAAAAAAATTTCAAAGTAGTATTTATCAACTTATTTATATTAGTTGATAATAATTGAAGGGTGCAAAAGCAAAACTCATCTTATCAACTGTTAAATACTGGATCTAGTTCATTTTATTTCTCATTTTTTCTTAACTTTGTGTAAATTGGACAAGGCAAGTTTTGCTTTTACATGTCTCCGCTGTGTTTTTCTTGTTAAATTCAACATTCATGAATGTTGCCATATATTTATTTAATTATTTTTATTATGTACTATTTACAATAAACTAATTTGTTTAATATTTTTAGATGTATCTCAAACAGATGATTATATAGATGGGCGTTTTCATTGTCACAATTGCAGCAAGCATTATAAAAGGAAACCCACTTTAACTTACCATTTAAATTATGAATGTGGAAGAAGTAAACAGTTTAAATGTAGTGTTTGCCCTAAAAGATATTATAGGAAAGGCCATGTTCGAGAACATATTGCTAATAAGCATGCAGAAATAAAACAATATTACTTATAAATATATGAAAAGAAATTATAATTTTTATTTTATTACAAAATGTTTTAATATCTGGTTTGAGACACATGATAGTGTTTTAAGTTATGTAATTCTTATTAGTGTGTCTTGGAATTTACTTGTTGGAAAGATTTTGTTAATTTAAATTATAAACTTGTATGCTCTTATTCATATTTATTAAAACGTTTATTGTGTGTATGCATTTTGGATTGAGTATTTTTTGTTTTACCTACTAGACATTATTTTATAAATTTAAAATACAAGAGACCAGATATTGTTAATTAATCTGCGAGGTTTTTTTTTAAATTAATTTTCTTATATTGTGACCCCAATTGAAAGTTTCAACCTGCATAAATATTTGTCCATAACCTCTTATCGATCGAGCATGAGATCTATTACTTCCGGCTCTCAAATCCTTATCCTTCATCATGACGTTACCCCAATTGAAACTTTATAACTAGTAATTTTTTAAAACTTTTCAACAGGATGTACTATCTGTTTACAACCAATTATTTCTTCTATTACTTCTGATCCACAAATCATTTATCATTACGTCACCCTTTATTATCTCACCGGATGCACTTCCTGTCTATAACATCTTATCTTATTTTTTAATCAACATACTATGACTCACTCTCACTAAAATTTATTATTTTTATATTAAAGTTTTAACCTGCAAAAAAATTTTAAAACGCATTTACGGTACATAGCCCTTTATCTCTCCTATCAACGATGACGTCAACATACTTTTTCTGCCACGGTGGCGCTAACGTGTACTAATTTTCCATCTCACTTTTTTCAAGGTTTTGTATACTTTTTGCACTCACACACTCTTATGATACTACACACTACTTTACGCATTAGAGGGCGCGGACGGATATGCACAGATTGGCGTCTTTAGCCGGAAGTGAAATCTATGATGGCGGACTATGGCAGTTTTTGAGTTTATAAAAAATTGAATTAGAACTTTTATAGCTCTTCTATTATTGGTAGGTGATTTTAGTTTGTTTTGGATTGTACGTATTATCCAGGTTTTAATGACTGTTTTATTTTAACTTGGTCGGTTTGGTTGTCGCATGGAGTTCTGACTTTAACTTAAATAATAATTAAGCTTTTAGCATTGTTTGTTAAGCTAACCACTATATAAACCAGTTTGTCTCTGCATGCAATTATCATATTTAGCTCATGACGTCTCGGCGCAAAACGAGCGAGCATATGGTGCATTAAAAATATGCATAAGCAAACGAATGAGCTTGCGTGCACTCTTACGAAATGCAGTATTGTTGCTCATTGTCAAGAAGAACGAACGTAAACTGTTTAGACCTATCTGCTTCTTTCTGCTCAAAGTTGTAAAACATCAAAACATTTATTATTATTATACTACCGTCTCTTTTATACAGACAATTTTTAAAAGATTTGTTATTTTTACATAAATCCAAGTACTATTTTATTGTGCAATCTAGTTAAAAAAAACTTATTTATGCTTTTTTGAAATCCGTATCAATCACGTATCAATCTTTGCAACATTTTCAGATTATTTTTTTCTCTGTTATATGATTCCGGGTTACTGCAATAATTACATAACCTAAAAAGATTTAAAAAAAATATTTTTATTTTTAACAAATTTTTTGCAATATGTGTGGATTGTACAACTTTATACTATACTGGTAATTTTTTTATGTTATAAAATTATGTTTAGTATTAATATGTTTTTTATATTTAGAAAATATTATTTATCTTTTTTTTCAACATTAGATACTATGAAGTATGAAAAATGGGTTATTGTCTGCTTTCTAAATATGTTATTATGTCTTTATAAATTATAGTAATATATTTTATTTTTAGAGTATGGGTATTATGAAGAAGAATTGCCACAGCAAGAAAGATTTCATTGTCCTTCATGTCATCGACATTATAAAAGAAAGATTCATTTAAACGCCCACCTTAAACATGAATGTGGAAAAGAGCCAAAGTTAACTTGCAACATTTGCTATAAAAAGTTTCTGAGAAAGTCTAACTGGAAGGCGCATATATTCAAAATACATAATTTGACTGTTAAAGATGATGATAGTTATTAAATGATATAGAATATAATAATATATAGAAAAAATGTGATTTTGACAATTT
The DNA here is from genome assembly GCA_963932245.1 of Tachinus rufipes. NCBI lineage: Eukaryota > Metazoa > Arthropoda > Insecta > Coleoptera > Staphylinidae > Tachinus > Tachinus rufipes. The sequence goes on along the minus strand of OZ010742.1, from coordinate 31,089,187 downwards.
TGGGTCAACTTTTATATAAATATTGAATAAAGGTATTATTGCAGAATGTTGATATTTTTATATGTACCAGTGGCGAGCAAAAAAATAAGCTACATTGAAGTGATGTTTTTGATTTTTTTTGTTTTAAGCTATTATTAGTGAATTGTAATTTATGTGCAGTATTATGTATTCTAAATTAATTATTCAATATTTTTTGGTTTTTATGATTTATTCTGAAAAAAATCAACAAATTTACATTTAAAACGAAGTTTGACTTATTGTTATTACAAAATTAAAATTAAATTAAAAAAACCATTAATAATGCGTTTATAACATTTTGAACTTAATTATTATTTTGGCATTTATAACTATGCTGCTGTGATTTTTTGGTGCATCTATGAAGTTTTTTTATTAATTTGACCTTGGATGATAAGTTGAAAGATGATATAAATCTTTGGATACCTTATAGTATAAGCGAGAGCTTTCTAATCTTGATGGTCTTGAATGTTTTTTTATTCTGGTCTATGCGATTTATCACGATGTTGTTGCTAACTCTATATATCTTGTTGATGCAAGGCTTGTGGCAATAGCACTACATTTCTCAAAAGTTTTATAAGAACAGAGAAAACATAGTACCTTACCATTTATATTTGCAGCTTCAGATTTAAGTCATGTCTTGTAAGTTTTTTTTTTATGCGGATGACAGTTTTTGTTTGTTATATATGGCATCGAATCTCCAACGAATGATCCCACTTTTTACTTATAGTGCATCCCAGGTACATGATCTTATCAGCATGTTTCAGAGGTTTACCACGAGCTTGGATTTCATATTCGACCACCGATGATCATATATTTTGTTTTAACTTTAAGCCATATTTCTTACACTGTTCAACTGCCCGATCCATCAGTACCTGCAGCCCGTGCAGAATATCTGCTATGAGCACAGTATCATTTGCATGTCTTAAATTATTGAGTGGAATACCGTTAATTCTTATACCTTCTTCAGTCTTATGTGTGCTTTTTTTACTTATTACTGCATTCTTTTGCATTGGTTTTTTGAGGTATTGTACCGAACGTCGATTTCAGCTAGTCTGATGGAATAAACCCGGTATTATTTATACTGTTAAATAACTGAGTTAGAAATGTTGTTCTTTTTTTTGCAGTACTTTTATTATTTTTGTGGGAATCTTATTAGGCTCTATAGTTTTTTGGTTTGTTGTTTTCTGGATTGCTTGTTTCACCTCTGATGGATTTGTGGGTGGAGCAGTTAAAGTACTTTGTGCATTGTGATTTTGTGTTTGGTTATTGCCAAATAGTTCTTCTACATAATCTTTACATCTACTCAGTATTTGTTTAATATTTGAAATCAAGTCTTTAAACAACTTTACTTTAGTACTTTTTTTTTTTTTCTAAGTTCCTTATTCGTTTCTTTTAATTTTTGTGTTTTCTTTTTACTTTTAACAATTCATCTGTCATTCATATTTTCTTTTAACTAATCTATTTTGTTTCACTTTTTTTTTGTTATTTTGTTTGTTGTGAGAGTGGATGACGAATATACAGAGAGCATCAACATACAAAGAAGAGTCAGACAAGGATGCATACTATCACCAATGCTTTTTAATCTGAATTCGGATGCGGTTTTTCAGGAAGCAATACCCAACGATGAACATGCTGGACTGGTGATTAACGGGTACGATATGGTGATATTAGCAGATAATCTACAAAGAATGGTAGAACAAGTGAATGGTGTTAGCTTTAAATACGGGTTGAAAATGAACTTAAAGAAAACCAGATATATGATTATCTTAAAATCAAGAATACCTAATGATGATCTTATCATTGGAAACACCAAGATTCAATGAATATCTAAATACAAATATCTTGGGACATGGGTAACTAGCACCAACGAGCAGACGATAGAAATTATAAACAAAATTAAACTAGCTAGAAATGCTTTTCTTAAAATGAGACAAATGTTCAGCAATTGCGATCTAACACTGGAACTTTAACTGAGAATGCTGAGGTGCTTTGTCTCTTTTATATTACTGTACGGCATGGAAGCATGGACACTGAACCAACAACTCACAAATAAATTCCAAGTTTTTGAATTGTGGATATACAGAAGAGTCCTTAAGGTATCATGGACTGATAAAGTAAAAAATGAAGAGGTGCTAAAAAGAATGCGAAAAGAACTTGAAGTCATCAATAGAATTAAAACTAGGAAACTGGAATATTTAGGTTATACCATGTGGAGGGGACAAATATAAAATACTGCAACTAATAATGCAGGGAATAATTGAGTGGAAAATAAGTATGGGTTGACGCCGGATTTCCTGGTTGATTGGTTTAGGTGTACTTTAAAGGACCTGTTTAGAGCTGCAGTATCTAAAGTAAAAATATGTTAATTGCTAACCTCCGTGTAGGAGATGGCACATGAAGAAAAAGAATTTTGTTTGTAATATTTTTAAATTTTATCCATTTTTTATCAACCGAGGATTTCTCTCTTTTTTATTCTGTTTCTAACAGTTTGCTTACCTTTTGTTTTGTCCTGATATCTTTTTGGGTTTTATACTTTACACGGACACGGATCTTTGCCAACAGATTGTGGTCTGAGTTTACGTCGGCACATGGAAAGGTTTTTACTGATTTTATTATATTTTAGGGAGCGTGGCGCAGTAGTCTAGGCATCTGACTACTGCACTGAAGATTGTGGATTTGAATCTTACAACGGAAACTATTTTAAACGTTTATACGTTTTTTTATTTCTTAACTTGCTTTGTCAGCGTGGGATTTTATGATCCTTCTCTGGTCCAGAGTAGATTTAAAATTTTTTCAGTGGTTTGGAATCTACTTAAAACTGTAGGTCTACCTGCAATGTAAGTTGGCATATTTTTAATCAGTCTACGAATATTTGTTTGTGGTATATCGTATTTTTTCCGAAGAACTATTGAAGATTTTTTGGGGCCACAGAATAGTTTTTGATCTTTTGTTTAGCTGAGAGAATAAGTGCTTAATACAATTAAGACCTGTGGTAAAAGCTGGCCAGTTTATAAGTGGAATTTACACCCGGTTTCTCCAACGTCACTTGAGACGTTACTTGACCAAGCTCAGCTCAGAATCAAGCTTAACTTATGTCGATTTTGTGTTGCATCATGCTTTCAGAAACGACGTTTTTGCTAGGATTTGGATAGATTTGGCAATGTGGTCAATATTCACAATGCTGTTTTCTAAATGGTAAAAAAAAGTTTTTGTCCTAATAACTTTTTTACTGACATTAATTTATTATAAAATATAAATGTCAGAAATAATTATAATTTTTAAATAACACATTAATTAGAATATTTTGATGCCAATTATACTTTAACTTATTAAATTTTAAATTTAAAATTAATATGTATATAAAGGCAAGTAGTAGTAAATAATTGTTTAGAGCTTACAAAATAATATTGATGGCAGTGTTTGCAATATTAAGGTTACGTTACTTGAGCTCTCAAAAACGACATCTATTGTTTGAACTCTGCTTGACGGTGAAATTTTGCTTTGGTGCAACGGAATAAGCTTGGCTTTTAGCTTAAGGCCTAGCTTGGGGTTTAGTTAGGACTTAAGACATGCTGGAGAAACCGGGCGTTAGTGTTTTTCCGGGAAGTGGATTGACTGATTTGTTAGTAGGGTCTTGCAATATTAATTGAAAATTTAAAATCTGAGGTTTATGAAGCCTCTAACAGGTAACAGATGGTTTGTGATTTTTTTTTTATTGGATAGCATGCATTTGCCTAGGAATGGAAACCAGATCTGTTTAGGTATTGAAAGGGCATTTTCTTTATTTTTTTTAACTTTTTGAATCAGTTTTTTACGAAGACGGTCATACATATGTACCCAAATTCTGCAATTTGCATGTTATTAAGCAAACGTTATCCACCGTAGCTTGCTGATTGGGTTTTTAGAATTCAGTTGATTTCCTTGCAACTTTTTTGTTATGCTTTCCGTACACACTTGAACTTTGCTATCTCTTTTGAGATTATTTTTTTGGTATTCAGCGGTAGTTGTATGTATGCTGTCTAAGTGCACAGTTATGCAAAAATTTATTTTATTGAAAGTCACACGTTTTTGACCATGATCAGTTTGTCTACTATAACTTGTCTTTAAGTAGCGGTTTTAAACTCTAGATACAATAGAAGGGCTTACATGAAATTGTCTTGCATACTTGTGCTCTTTTTCAATTAATGTTACAGTGTTTTGCAGTTTCAACTTTGCTTAGAAGCTTTACCTTACTTTTATTTACTATAATGACAATATAAGTAACCAAAGCACACTAAATTGTTTCTAAATTGCCATAAAAATACAGCACGATTTCTTATCACACTTTGTTTGAAAATACAACTATTATAACTAATTTTAGTTTGACATTGCAGACTACATGATGTAATAATAACAATTAGTAGCAGAGATTTACTTTCATTATTCTTACAACAGGTTAATCGAGATTAAATTAAATGTGTTGTCTGACACCGCTACTGGAAACAATTTTAAATGTTAATTGTTTAGTAACACAAACTATTAAATAGACGCAACGAATTGGATTCACTTCGTAATGAAGAGCCTTCCGACTAAATATGACCTCATTGTTGAAATACCTGGAAGTATGGCTAATGTGAATGTGATTACTTCTGCATAAACGGTTTTATTTACAGATGTATAACGTGCCGTAAAAAAAGCGTAATGCATCTTATGGCATCAACCTTATTGGCGTACTTTATACCGGGCCTTACTAGTTAAATTTGAATTAGAATTAATTGAATTAAATTGACTATTTGCTTGGCATCCTTGGGCTGTTGAACATCCATTTGCAATATCCCGTTCGTTATTGATTTTTTTTTTTTTAGTTTGCAATGAAAATTTGATTTATTTGGCGTAGCTGTGTTACTAGTGCCACTTCGCTATTGCGTTAGCAATATTTTATTTAGAATTTTCAAGCTCTTTGGAGGTGAAACGTCGGTCACTGGCAGGGTATCCAGGAAATATTGAACATTTTTCCGTTCTTTTGCCATTAACAGTGGTAACATAGCTTGGTAAGTGTTTTTTGCGTTTGATGACGTAGAAGTTAGCATACAACTAGTGGCCCTGATGTATGTAGAAGTTAGTACGTTTATGCTTAGTGGTCTTACTGAATTATACTCACTTTACACACCAGATACACAATTTGGTTTATTTTACTATTTACTGTTTCTGTCTGTTTTTCTTAATTAGTTTATGTTTACGTTACGTTAAGTTTATGTTTTCTATTGTGAAGGTCTATTGTCGGCGTCGGGTACAGAACCTGATTGAAAGTTTTTTTTTTACTTGTTAAGCAATGAGTCGCCTTCTTCTGCGGTATTTACCGGTAGACGGAATCCGTTTGGCGATGACTAGTGCAGCTTCTTTGGATCTAAGTTCTCATACACAGCAGATATACAACCCGGCAATGTATTTTTATTTCTTTGCTCGTTCTTACTATCTCACACAGGCTCGATGATTAATCCGGTTATTTATTTCTCTCTTTTTCTTTTTTATATTCTTCTATTCTTTTCTTAGAATTTTCAGTGCTTTGTCTGTACTCTCTTGCAATCTTGGGTTCCTGCAAGCTGCTATCTCTCCGATCTTTTAGTTGTCTAACGATTGGTTACCAGGAGTTGCTACGCTGATGATAACTGGGTGCATATTATGTCGTCAGATTTTTGTATCGGTTAGCTAGGGTCACGCTTCACGCTTCTAATTGTGACACGTTAGCTTTCAGTAGTTATACTTTTTTTTCACTTCTTTACTGTTCTCTCTCTTTTTCTACTGATTGTTTTGGGCATTTATTGATGACGAATTGATTACTGGATATTTTTATGTGCTTGACATTGTCCGCACTTCTGATTACAGGTTGCCTAGGTTGAAATGTAGTTGACATTGGAAAGCAGCCGCGTGTAACGTTAGATCGCGTCAGTAGCAAAGGTGCCTATACATGTGTTGACTGGATTTTATTGGATGTTATTCCAATGCAATTCATATTATGCCTATACATGATGTTATATTCTTATACACTGCCATGATGCCGATACACAAGATTGGCTATATTTTCAGGCACATAATGTTATTCCGATACACGATTTACGGTTGTTTGCCGCACGCACGCCGCCTTACATTGTGACGTTTCTTTAGAACCTGATTGTAAGTATCTTTGGCATTTTGGTAGGTAGTTTGCAGTGTCTTGGTTGATGGTTTGGAGTTTTTTTTTGTGAAAGTATCTGACTAACAGCTGTTTTTGGCCATGAACATCAACAGAAAACTAACAAGCTATAGTTTTTTTAATAAATGCTGTAACCAATTGGATGCTGCACAAAAGAGGTGTTACAGCATTGAAATGGCTAAGAAAATAGGCTGTTTATTAGCTACTTTGAAGTTTTGTTATATTTTAATTGTTTTTTTTAAATTGTTGTTTTAAAACAGCCGACCAGAATGTAATATCAACGATTCAAATTATGTAAAATCTAAAAATGTGTTTTTAGAAAAGCACACTAAAACGATCTGACGGTTTTATCTGTGCGATTAATAAAACAAAAGTTTTAGTCTAGATCATTTTATCTCGATAGCTTAATTAATAAAAATAGATTGTAACATCTGTTACATTCTGTTTTTAGATTTTCATTTTGAATTTTTAATTGCTAAGAGCATACCGACCACTACGACCATTTCCAGTATTGTAGTGAAAACTGCTACTTTGGCGTCATTTCTATTTCCACATATAATTTCATAATTAATTAATTTTTTACCAGTACATTTAGAAAGTTTAATATATTTTGACAGAGTTTTTTAGTCAAATAATAATTGGAAGTAGCCGAAAAATATATGCAAATATAGAAATAAATACATTTTTAGGTACTTTTAAATCCATTTTAATGACATTTGCAAATATAGTTTGACTAACATATTCTGGTTGGATATAGTTTTATCCTTTCTTAATGTACGTGAAAAATTATATGTGAATATAGAAATGACGCCAATATCAAGGTAGCGGTCGGTATGCTCTTAACCGAAAACTAGGTTTTGTTTTGTTTCAACATTTATTAATTCAATACATCCATTTTATCACCACTGCGTTGCTTAATTGGATTTTATTTTTAAGTGTTGCTTTAAATGGGTATTTTATATTATAATATCACAATTAACTTGGGATATTTTTTAGATGTCAAAGGCAAGAAAAATACAAACGAAAATAGATATCAATGTCCAAGATGTTTTAGAGATTACAAACAAAAATATATCTTACAAAGGCACTTGCAACTGGAATGTGGTATAGAGCCAAAATTTGCTTGCGAATTTTGCTCATACCGATCTAAACGGCGTTACGAACTTAATAATCACATGCGATGGAAACATCAGATATAATTATTATTAACATATTCATTTAACTAAACTACCAAATTTCTGTGTGTTCATCTAGTTGTATTATTATATAATCAATAAAAAGAATTATGTACCTAAGTATTTTTTAATGATAAAGCATGGTTGTTTTTCCATTTTTTGAAAATTGCTCATGTTGTAGTCATTTTTTTTTTTTTTAGTTCGTTGTAATTTTATTTTATATATTTATTTTGTCTAATTGTAATATGATTTTTTAGGTTTGATTATAACACCAGTGTTTAAAAAGCTGAGAGAGTCACCAGAATCTAACATCATCTATATTTGTCCAAGATGTAACAAATCGTATCATCATAAGAAAACTCTAAGCCGGCATATGCGCCAGGAGTGTGGCGTTGATCCAATTTTGCAATGTCCTTATTGCCCTTACAAGGCGCGGAGAGCGTATGTTCTAGCTTCCCATATAAAACATCACCCAACACCTATAGATTCATAAAATTGCCAAATATAACATTTCTAGTCAGTTTAATTTGCCATAAATTCAATCAAAAATAAGTCATTAGGTTAATTTATTTATTTATACGCACTAAAGTAATTAATTAAATTATTTAATATAAAAAACGTAGTTTTATTGATATAATTTTATTCAACATTTAGGAGGGTATTAAGGTATTTCTCAGTTATAATTTAAATAAGCAAATACTGTTAATGTTATTTAATTAGATATATTTTTTCAGAGCGACCCCACATGTGTATAACCTGCGGAAAATGCTACAAACTGAAAACTTCTTTATACCGGCATATTAAATATGAATGTCAGAAAGAGCCTTCGTATAGTTGTCCAATTTGTCAAAAGAAAACGCATCTTAAATCTAATTTAATGCAGCACATTAAACTTGTACATAGTAGTATGTAAATAAATGTTATGTATTCAAAGTATACCTTGTCACTAACAATCACTATAAATTGTATTGTTTTAAAAGTTTTAATAAAAATTATAAAATTGGATTTGTGTTTTATGCTGAAAATATTGTATTAATTTATTTGTTTTGTCAATAAATAATTAATTATAATGTTAAGATATTGTGAGAAAGTGTTCAGTTTTTTAGACTTCCATCAATATTCAATGACAAATGTCAATATTTTAGAAAAGATAAGCTGTTCTAAAAACAATTTAAAAAAGTTAACTGATGAAGTAGAAACATTATTTTATAGCTGACATGGTTAGAAGTAGAAGTAAAAATGAATAAGATGATGATAGATGATAATGTTGAATATAAAACAGAGCAAGGCTTACTGCCTAGATAATGTACCGCATGCACTATTCGCACAACAGTAGATTTCAGGATTAACATGTTGGATACCTGGTAATTAGAATAGCACCATGCAGAGCAATAATTCTGTAGACTAATACTGTAATATAAAATTTATGTAACAAAATAAATTATACTTGCGTGGTAAGTTAAAACTTATTATAATGTTGAAACCCTTTTTAACTTTTTTGTTTTAGATTGCAATTTAGTTTTTTTACTAATATTTATCAAATCAGAAATAATACGAACAGAAGAGGTTTACGAATTGGATGACAAAACTTTCTAGATTACAAAGATGGATTATTATTTACTTGATTTTTATTCTATTTTTGCAGGTTATATCTAGTGATGCCGCCGGAACCGGATTCAGATCCGGTATCCGGCGGATCCGGCCAATACTTGAAAGATTTGGTTCCAGCCGAATCTTGATAATTATCCGGTCGGATTTGGCCGGATCCATTTTTTTTTTAAATAACTAGAACTAATGAAAGTACGAGATAAAAATGTAAAAAAAACAAGAAAATTTTTTTAATAAAATGTAAACAAAAAATAATTAAATTTAAAAATAATAATAATAAAAATAAATATGTCTTTATTGTGCGTTTTTACATTGCCCCAGAAGTCTTACAACTTGTTTGAAAAGGTTTGATAGGACTAAGGCTTAGTAGGTGACTTACGATATAATAATAATTAAAATATTATATTAATCAATATTATTAATAATACTTAAATTATAATGTTTATTTTTATAGACATTTGCAGCTTGACAAAATAGTCTTTTGCTGAAGACGCTAGATGCCGGCGCTGATATATATATATATATATATATTGATTATTTTTTTAAATTTTTATGGATCCGGTCTTGGATTTGGTTCCGGATATTTTTGTAGGTCATAGTTCCGGTATCCGGTTCCGGCCAAAAAGTGGATCCGGCGGCATCACTAGTTATAACCTTTCTAAGAAAAAATTAAGTAGAATTGCAAATATTAGCCAACAATTTTGCTTTTATCTATAATCTAATCTGTGTTTATTAGCTATGAAATTGTTTAATTTTTTTTTACTAAAGGAGGAAAGAGGCGGCGTTTTTTGGGCCGATAGTATATCTGAGAAGTGTGGGATTAATAATATGGGGGTGCAACTTGGGTCACTGGGTAGAAGTTGTTGGAGAAAGTTTACTATATCGGCATATCGCGCTATGTGTGATGCAGCTCAGTGTTTGGGGACTGCGAGTTCTTGGTGGAACTGCCGCAGGTGCGAAAACTGTGCTACTTGGGGTTGGTGGTCACCCTCCGTGGTACCACGACATCACTGAGCAGAGGTCTTTGCAGATAGTTCACTATCTTGCCAGTAGGGCTTAGTGTGATTTAGGTTAGTGGTTGGAAAGTGCGTGGTTAGTACAGGTTAGCAAAGGCATTCTTCAGAGGATGATTTGTTTTGGAACAGGTGCGTTGGTATGTTTCGGCCGGTAGTCGTTTCTTGATTTGCGAAGTGTTTTTGGATAGAAACAGAGTTTTTAGGGCCTCGAGTGATTTTTTTTTTATACATTTATTAAAATTATTTATACATACATATATATGTTTACAAAGTTGTTAAAAAATAGTTTTCATATAAATATAACATTCCTGCAGTACCGCCATCCATCCGTAAGGAATCCTGGGGCCTGGTATTTAACTTTTATATTTGCTTTTTATCAGATATTCTTTTAGTTTCATTTTAAAATTATTTATGTTGCATATATTTTTGATTTCTTCTGGTATATTATTGAATTCTTTAATGCCTTTGACAGTTATACTTTGGTTTTTTTGATGTTGTTCGGTTTACTTCCATGTTTAAGTGTCCTTTTCTTCGTGTGTTGTGTGTATGAATTTCTTTTCTAGTTGTTGGTTTTAATTCTGTTTTAGTTAGACCAAGTTGTATCTTTTTTATTAAGATAATACATTGTTGTGAGATTTTGTTTTTTATTGTAAGTTGGTTTGTTTTTTTGTGAATTTCATTTGTAGGTGTTAGTTTGTCTATTTGATATAGTGTTTTTATTGCCTTGTTTTGTTGTCGTTGTAGCTTGTCCATGTTTCTTATGTTGATTTGTGACCATACGGTCATCATGTAATTAGTTTGTGAGCTAAAGATAGCATTATAGATAATGTTCCTTGTTTTTTGTGTAGTTAGGTTGCTCAGTTTGTATAGGGCTCTTATAGCTATTGTGTTTTTTCTTATAAGGTTTTGTATGTGTTTGTCCCACTTTAAATTATTGGTAATTGTAATTCCAAAATATTTTGTATGTGAAACTTTGCATAATTGTTGGTTATTTATAGATAGCAAGATGTTGTTATTTCTTTTTTTTTTTCGTGATATTAACATAAAATTTGTTTTATGTTCATTAATTGTTAATAGGTTTATATTATACCAGTCATTAATTTTATTTAAGTCTTCTTGTACTTCGTGTTGCAGTTTTGTTTTGTTTATTTCTGTATGTACTACAGTTGTGTCGTCTGCGTATATGTATAGTTTTCCGTTTAGCTTTAACTCAAATATGTCGTTAATATATAAAATATATAGAAGTGGTGCAAGCACACCACCTTGTGGTATACCGTAGTCACTATATTTTACTGCACTCAGTGTATTTTTAATTTTTTTTTGTAAGGTTCTTTGTTTTAAATAAGTTTGAATTAGATTTAGTTCTTTTTTTCGAATTCCCATTTTTTCTAGTTTTGTAATTAGTTTTCGTTTACATACAGTATCAAACGCTTTCTGCATGTCTATAAATACTGTAAGACGTTCTTTTCTTACATCAAGTGCATTTTTGACGTTGTGCATTATGTCAGTAAGTGCAGAGCCTGTACCGGTTTGTTTTTGGAATGCGTATTGCCGAGTGTTTATAATATTATGTGATTCTACATGTTTTAATATTCGTTCATAAATTATTTTATCGACTATCTTGGCTACAATAGAGAGTAATGCAGGTAGATCTGGCTAGCGAGGATTGACGCGGCGGAGTTTTCTGCATTCTGAGGCTACGCTTATGAAGAACTTTACTCCGATAACAAATGATCCCACTTTTGCGGTTCTGTTTTAATTTTTCAGGGTTTATGAAAGCTTGTGCGCCCTTCTGGTTTGCACTAATACTTTTGCAGTTTGCCGTAGAAATTTTTTTGTTTTTTAGAGTTGGATTACGTTTTGGTGAGCACAGTTCTTTTACACATTATTGTCTTGTCCGATAGTTTTATTTGGGTAATATTACATCAAGAATTTGGTTGTGGTTTGGCCTAAGAGGCTTGCGGGCAATGGGTTTGCGTAGCGCGTTTAGGTTCAGTTTCCGGGTGCAGAGGTTTTGTGTTGGTGTTTGCGACTTGGTTTTGCCTAGGTTGTTTGGCGACGTTTCCCAGTTTATGTCAAGGTAATTTTTCTAGATGGGGCCATCTAAGCTTGAGGTAGGCTGAGGTTACTTTAGTGCTGCTCTAAGGGTTTTACTCTATTTGGTTCTATGTCTTTATCTGGAAGTGAAAGAATTTCTGTCTTACAGTAAATACGCACTGTTGATTTAGCTATGTAGTTTTTTTTTGACGATCAGGGTGTGTAAAAAAACGAATTAATATGCGGTTACAAGTTTGGTTGTGACTCCTAGGTATCTATTAGGTGATAGGGGGTCTGCAAGTCTTTTTGGTGATGAGGATCTAGATGGTAAATTGTTTGAGCAATACAAATATAGCCGATTTTTTGGAAAGGTTTTTTCAGCTAGAATGGGGTTTCTGGGTAACGGGTTTGTGGGATTGGGGGGGCACCTACTTAAGCATACGCCCGGGGTAGGAGGTCGTCAGAGATAGTTTAGTATATTGTTTTTTTTGCGTCTATTTGATGGTTTCTATGACTAATTCAAAATTACAAAACATCTTTCAAATAGTCGTTTATAATTTGTTTTTTTTTTTAACTTTATTGGATAATGTGATATTTTCTATAATTGGAGGAGAACCCGTGCGTAGTTGATATACAATGCTAATATGTACAACACACAACTATAGTTTTGTCACAGTACCAGTGTCACCATCGGGGGTAGGAGGTTGTCGCAGATAGTTTACTATCTAGGCCAGTCGCGCCGTCGCGGTTCAACGACTCAGTGGTTGGGGACTAGGGAATGATTTGATAATGATTAATTTGTTAAAAACATAATATTTACATTTTAAGGCAAATCAATGACTGCAAAATTATGTCAAGTTTTTTTGACATTTTATAGTGTTATTTTTAAGTGTGGTTCCAATTGCTTATCATTTGTCATTTTTATATCAGTTTAATAATACAAATAAGTAATTTGCTGCTTGAATACAGAAGCGCCATAAAATGTTTATTTAAAGATGTTTAAAGAATATTCATGAACGATGGCAATGTAGCAAAAAATAGCATATTTTATTTTTTAACTCAAAAATTGGAGCAAGCATTTCAAATTAATTTTGCAATGACCCAAAATTATAATTAATGCGCTAGCAGTGGCGTGAGAAGTGGGTAATGAAGAAAAAAAAAAAGATAAAGATTTTTTCTTTATAATTGTAACTGGGGATGAGAACTGGGATTTCACAAACGTATATGATTCAATGGGTTCATAAGGAATTGCTTTCACCAATAAGTTTGAAGATTCAATTTTTTGCTCAAAAAGTGCTGGCCACAGTTGTCTAATACGTTGAGGGGATTTTTTAAATTGAGTAATTGCCAAAAGGAACTGCAATAACAGATAATCTTTCAAAAACACAATTAAGGACTAAAAAGCGACTATACACGAATAAGGACTATTATTATACTCAGAAAACTGTTTTTGCACGACACGTTCTGGGAGCAGGAAAGCACGAATTGTTCAAAAAGTAGTTAATAAATTAGAACATGCACAAGTCCCGACCGTGTCGAGTTTGACTAATACCTTTTAATTGAGAGATTATTTTTGAAGCTTATTTTACTAAAAAAATTTCCTTGTTTTTATAGCTAGGTAAATAACACAAAAACTCATTTTGTATTCTCTAACATTTTGTGTTTGCGTTTTTTTTTTTTCAGAATGAAGTTCATTTTAATGGCGGTCAGTTCTACTATTGTTTTGTGTTATGCGTATAGTATTCATTTAAAAGAGTTTGCGGGCACAATTTGTACTATAATGGTATTTATCTAACGTAGGGTGGTAGTTAGGTGTAGTTAGTTTTGATTGGCAAATTAGTTTAATTTATTCAAATATAGTTTGGCATTGTTTGAGACTTTATTACCTGTGGCAATACGTTTATATTTTTGTTCATTTTGATGTACATAGAGATTTTTCCTTTTTTGTTTTATTTTCCTTATTTTATTTTTATTAAAAAAAAATGCACAAAATTAAGAATTTTATTTTTAAAAATAAATAAATTATGTAAAATTTGAGTATTTTAACAAAATCAAATTTAATTTTAATTTTCTAGATAAAGTTCTTTGTAATTGATTTTATTTTTTTAGGAAATACATGCCATAAATGTAATAAGTCGTACGCATATATTGGAAGCTTAGTGAGACATTTGAAATATGAATGTCACGTTACCCCACAGTTTGTATGTAAAATATGTAAACGTAGATTTACAAGAAAGGAGAACCTAGTAAGACACCACATGACACATCAATTGAAGACATATGTATGACAACCATAAATTTATATTTTTGGAAACAGATATTATAGTGTTATTTGATTTGCAGTTTTATTATAATCATCTGATTAATTAAAAAATACTTATGTTTCTATAGTGTTTATAGATTAGTAAGGTTATTTAGTTTATAGTCTACTTTATATTATATTATGTATATAATAAAAATGTAACTGCAAATCTTACCAATTTACAAATTAAATGTATTGTTCACTTATGCAGAATTGTGTAAACATATTATTTATTCTGGTATTTATAATATTTAATTATAATAATTATATGTTTAAATCTTGTATTTTAATTCTTTAACCATTGCTTCTGTGATTTATTTACTTATATAGAAGATCATTAGTGTTGCGATGAGCTACAAAAATGTATGATCAATAACAATTTTTTATGGAAATTTGTATGCAAAAATTAAAGAATGTACAAACAAAAGAGACCGATTACTCAAGTAAGCAACTTGTCAATAATGTGTATTATGCTAAAATGTTTATTAATTTAATATTTTTTAGGTTTTAAAGAAATTTCAATGTTTTGGAGCTTTTTGTTTGAAAATGTTGTATTACGTTAGGTTTAAAATTATGTCGACTAATTAAAGAAGTCTAAAGTATAAAAAAATTTGGTTTTAATATAGGAAAGGTTTGGTGGCAATAAAGAATGAAAATTCTTGATGAAAAACTCTTTGACTCACAGACTTTTGCTTTGGCATCTGCTGGGTTTAGTGGCTTGCGTTGCGTTTCAACGTTTAACGTCTTTTTTCCTGTTTTGTTCTTACAAACGCAATAAACTCATGTTTTTCTTAGAACTAACACATAAATGTTAGGAGTATTGCCAGACTCCCAAAATTTTTATCAAGGGTCAATTTTACGTATTTTGTACATCAACCCACAATATTTTCTACAAAACTTTACTTTTATAATATTTATCTTGCTTTTGGTTTTTATATTTACTATCAAGTTTTAAGCTCTTAAGCTCTATATGTCATTATGCATGGTGCTATTGTGTTATATATGTTGGTTTTTTATGTTTATTGTGATGATAATAATTGTAATTATTTTTTAATTTATATGATTTAATTGTTCAAAATGTGTAGTATTGTGGCGCAAATAAGCTTTTTACGGTTTTGCAGATTATGGAACATCTGTTTTTTGTAGTTTTACACTATTTGCTGGCAAATCTGTTGATTATTTTATTTAGCATGGCCAAATATGTGCATTTGGTAGCGTCAGATCAGTCGAATAAGAAGGATACTCAAAGTCTGTTGCACGAGAAATTGTTCTGTTTTCAAAACGTTTATGATGTAAAGCTAGGGAGCGTCTGGCTGTATGGTTCATTGCTTGCAGTAAAACCTGCCTGGTCTTTTCTCACTTTGATTACATATATATTACATTTCTTATATATATATTACACTCCGTACTTAATTCAGTGTATGATACGGATTTTTTTTAGGAATCAATTTAATCATTCTTTTAGGGCCGGTTAATTTCTTGGTTTTAGAGATATGGCGTCTTTTTTATGTCTAGTTTTGATTGTTGTGTCACTGTCTTCTTGGTTCTATCTCTAGAGCGGAGTACTTTTTTAGTTTTTTTGTTTGTTTTTTGCCTGGTATAGATGAGCACTGGGTCTTGGGCGACTCCCTGGAAAGGTGCTTCAGGTGTGGAGAGGTTTTGGGGCAATGTTGTTTGGTTTAGCATAGACGGCTTTCTAGGATTCGGAGACTTTGAGTCGCAACGGGGGTTGCGTGGTCGAACGGCGTTGAGACGGCAACAGGTGGTTGGCCACCTATAGAGCATGAGGAAGCGGTGCGTGGGTCTTGATATGTTTTGTTATCTAGTCTATTGCCGGGGTCCGTCAGTGTTTGGTTCTGCTTTTTTTGCAAGAGTTTTTGTTGTAATCTTTTAGAAAATTTGAGTGGCGGGTTTGTTTAGTGGCCTTTGTGTTGCTTGGCTGTGTTTTTTGGTTGGTTTAGGGTTTTTCCTGCGAAACTGCTCAGATACATATAGCATCTGTCTATGGCTACCAGATAGTGATATGTTGGTTGCCCAGTTTTGTCAACTGCCATAGGCAAGTGTGTACCGGAAAGATAGTTACGGTGAGCCCGTGTTGTAGGGCAGATGTAGCTTGGTCCCGTTGGCACGTTGGCCAAGGGTTGCCCTGAATTTATCTGCAGGTGTGACCAAGGGGTGCATTGGCATTTTCTGGATTCTTAAATGGTTTCCAATCTGGCTTTTTAGATGTTTTTTCTTTGGCTGATGGTTTGTCTTGGCTGATTGATTTTTTGTTTGTTTTTTGGGGCTAGGCGGTAAAATCTTCTAAAAGACTAGCAATGTGTTGGATTCATTTCCTCAGCTTGAAATGCCTACCGACTAAAAACCGACCAATAGTAAGTGCCAACGGAAGTTTGAGACCTCACGGTTCATGTTCCTTTTTTTAAGATTTAGTAGTAGTTTGTTGATGTTTAAAATAAGCCCTATAGGCTTGTGCATTATTGGTTTTTGTTGGTTAGTTGGTTAGTAAGTTAGGGTGTGGCTACTTGGTTTACCGGTTGTTTATAAAAGAATATCTCCTTGTCTGGCTTGGTGAATCGAGCTAGATCAGGGTTGGGATGATTCGCGAGATTGTTGAAATACTTTGCGACCAAAGTTTTGTTGTGTTGACTTAGCGGGCTTAACCCGAGGTCTGCCCGAAATTCTCTGTTTTGGAGATACTATTCAGCTCTGTGGAAAATTTTCAGAGTGGTATTTTGAAAGACCTCTAGCCTGTTAAGATGCAGTTTTCTAGATTAGAGACTAGTAAGTGAACATAGGTCTGATGATAGATGTGTAGAGCCGGGTTTTGTTCCGGATCGACAAGCCACTATTCCGACGCAACATCGAAACAAGAAGATGTTTTGCCATTTTGTCTTTATCGAAAATGGACTGCACGTGGAATTTGTACATGAGTCCCTTATTCGGCTGACTGACTATGGTAAAAACAAATTTTATAGCAGCTCAGATAAGCTTTTGCTTGCTGATTGGTTATTGATGTCTAATAGGAAAGCCGGAATCAGTTACACTAAGCATTCAGGCAGAAACAGAAATTTTTATAGTAGAAGTTTGTGCTTCTTAACTATGCTTTTGCAAGGTGAAAAATGGTTTTTGCATAATAAAGTTTGAAATATTTGACGGCATTTGTAGTCAGAATGTTTTGTTGTATGGGCGATATTTGTTTTATTTTCATTAAGTTGAAAATTTCTTTTTAGCCAAAAAATTTTGTTTAATATTTTTTTTACGACTTTTGATAACAACACAGATGTCTTATTAAAATTGGCTGTGTCAAGTAAACATTGGTAGAACTAATAAAACTAGATTGACGTGTGACTTATTGCAAAATTTTTGATTTTGAAACAGTAAAAAGTTTTTTTTAGTAATTGACCTGGTTTGGAGTGTATGCCAGATTATTTATTTGTTTTATTTTGTAATTATATTTTATGTGAGCTTGACTAAACAATATTTTTGTAAATATGTGTTGATTGACAAAAATGAGGTGAGCATGTTTAATATATGTATATATTTTTAGTTGTTTTGCTGTTAATAATAATTGCTTTTTTAGGTAACAGCGATCACAATCAATATAAATGGAATTGCCAATGTGGAAAAACATATACAACAAAAAGCAATTTGAACAAACATAGAAAATACCAATGTGGTGTGCTGGTCGGAAAGTTTACTTGCGAGTTGTGTCAACATCATTTTAAAAGAAAATATCATTTGATGAGACATTTAATTAATATTCATAAAAACTTAAACATTGAGCAATATATACAACCAAATTAAATATTAATATTTTGTTAATTAATAAAAATATAAAATTTTACTACAGAAAGATATATTTTAATAACACTTGAAATGTTAGAATTAAAAGAATTATTCATTATCTATTATTTGAAGGAAGTAACAATAACAGTATTAATGACGATCAAATAAAATTATGGGAGCTATTGAATTAAATGTTTGAAAGTTATAAAGAAAAAATAAAGTCTTTTAGGTACAGGAGGTTATATACAAAATCAAACAAAAAGTAAGGATAATCCACGAATAGTATGGCAGAAATTTTCTAATTGATTTATTATTTGACATTAATTTTGCTACTTAATTATACTGTTTATATCTCTTGTTGGAATAAATGTTTAATATGTAAAACTTGCATAAGGAAATAAAGCATTATTACATGTGAGATTGTTATGATTTATAAAATATACAAAACAAAGACAAATAAATGGATTTGTGTTAATATATTGGTAGTGCAGCTTGGTATCTATTTGTATTGTACAATTTTATTGGGTTGTTTTGTAAATGTATTCTACATGTTTGTGCATTAGAAGGTATAGGTTGGTTTAGTTACAAATTAATTTGAACTTGGAATACATTCACCATTCTACAAACCTGCATTGATATTGTTTATTACTTAACTTTACCTAACCTAACCTGTTATTTTTGTCGCTTAGAAGGATTGGAGTGATCAATTTGAAATTCAATAATGCTACGTTAATATATAATAGAGCATTATTAGAAAAACAAAAATATTTGTTGTTTGTTTTATGTTAACTTCAAAGCTTTAATGTTTTTAAATTTTTAAATTTTTTAACTCAATTTTGTATAGTTTTAGCTTTAGCTTATTGTGATTAATTTTAATCTAATTTATTTGTTGATAATAATGATTTTTAAATGCATTTTAGGTATTACCAATCAAAATCAGTATGGATTTAATTGTCAATGTGGAAAAACATATACAACAAAAGGCAATTTAAAGAATCATATCAAATATGAATGTGGTGTGGAGGTTGGGCAATTTACTTGCAACATATGCCAATATAATTTTAAAAGAAAATATCATTTAACTAGACATTTGGCACATGTGCACAAAAGTACTAACATTTCTTAATATACTTAATTAAATGTAATAAATAATATTTAAGATATTTAATTATTATAAATTTTATTGACAAATTTCAAGATTTTACTACAAATGGGTGTTGTCTTATGGGTTATTATAGAATATTCTGCATTTTAGTATTTTAATTTATAATAATATGTATATTTTTTAAATAAAAATAATAATTATTGTTTATAATTTATATATTTCCAAAAAACATTTTTTCTAGTAACACATTGTATACGATATTGGAATGAAAATTGTAAGAGGCATTACAATTACAAATAGCAGGATGCCATTTTTAATACAAGTTTTACTAGGTCACCTTAAAATTTTAGACAAATTTGTTATTTAGTTCAGTTTACACATACATTTGAATATGCTGAATGTTTATTTGAACTTTAAATACTTAATGAAACATATGTATGATATTAGGACTCAATTGAAGAAGAAGAAAATGAAGAAGAATGTCATGATTTTTTTGAAATTATGAATTGTTAAGGTCGAGTTAAACACAGCATTGGATATATCTATAAAATATAACATAAACATCATTAATCAATTATCAATTAAAATATTTTTGTGTTTGTTTCTAGACAACACATTCAAAATAAAATTAAAACAGTTTTTTATTAAACTAGAAGAAATTATAACATTTTTGAAACTATCAGTTTAAATAACAAATTGATGATTGGTATTTAAATATTTTTTGTTTTAAGTCCCACACACTTTTTACTATATATTAATTCAATTTACTGATATATTATTATTTTTAGGTCTACCTTCACAAAATTTATCAGAAATCAGATACGATTGTCATCGATGTAACAAATCCTACAAACATAAAAAGAACCTGTACCGACACATAAGATACGAATGCAACCAATCACGATATTTTCAATGTGATTTGTGTCCAAAGAAGTACGTTCGCAAGGACTATCTGATGTGGCATATCAAAGAAGTACATGATGCAAAAGCTTTAATATAATATATAGAAAAAATATTTAAGTTTTTATAAATTATTACATACAATAAAAAGAAATTATTTTGAGTTTATGACTAACTAGAATGGTTTTGTAAAAAATTAAATTAATAAATATCAGTACTTACCATTTAACTAATCGCTAATAATAACCTTCCTTTCCATACCAACCCAATTGGTTTTAACTTATTGAGGTAATATGCATTCATTACTGATTTAGTTTTGTTATTATATAATAAAAATATAATTGATTTGGAGGTCGTAACGCAATACTTCTTATTAGGTGTGTGTAAGGAGGGATGTAGTACAGTTACATCTTTACACGGACGGCTAACGGCATTTTTGGCGCATTTTATTTGAATCAGATGACCGAAATTTATTTTTTAAATTTAATAAATGATGTATTTTAAGTAAATTTTCTGTTTTTTGTTTCAGGGTATGCACTCATTATTAGTGTGCTTATCATCTGGAGAGGCATTTTACAAAAAAATTACAATAACTATTATACATTATTATGTATAGAAGAAACGTTAAAATTGGGCATTGCTTTACTACATCTGACACATTTTTATACATAAAATGTATAATAGTTATTGGGATTTTATGTAAATTGTTTCTCCGACCAGGGAGATGCTGGGCACACTGATGATGTGTGCATACCATGAAACACTATAGTATGTGTCTTGCACTGGGTGGAGAGAATGTTATTGTTTTACCTTGAGTTGTTTGCTAAATAATTATTATAAGTTTTTAATTATTATACATTTTGATACTATAAAAGGTTTTATTTTCTGATAATCATATTACTCATGTTTTGCCCTTAATATTTTTCTTATTCAAATAATACTGGAAACTATAAAACAACTGTGTAAAATGTTTGTGTTGTGCTTCAGGGTTATTGAACTTGTCGAAATAATAAAAATTGTAATCCAGTTCGATTGTAGTACCGTATATTTTTTTCTATTCATATTGAGCAGATTGACCGTGGAAATAAAGAAAAAAGTACGTGCAAGTTTAGTTAAATTTGTCTTCAATCATTCTTTGATGCTGCGTAAAAACACTGACTTTGTTTGATTGCAGCGAACTTGGATACGTAGTCTTGCTGCGGTACTACGTTACAAACTACATCCAATCATAGTTTTAGTTACTTTTACCGCAGAAAAGATTATTATTATTTTTATTGACAAAAAAAACATAATAATTTATTAACAAATAATATGAGCCAATACCTCTAACAAAATTAAAAGATATTTTTTTTAATTCCTGATTTACTTACAGTCTTTATATTTGTTGTGGTTTTTATCTAATTTTTGCTTATTTATATAAAGAATAAAGTTTAGTTCAGCAAAATTTTCTAATGATCTAATTTTTTTAAATACTAGCCTTCAATGGTTGTCAAAAATGAACTAAATGACAAAATAGTCTAAAAACTAAAGTTGCTTATTGAAGTTGTTTTAGAAATACTATCTAGTATTTGCGATTGTGACGCTGTTACAGTTTTACCACAAACGTGGGAGAATTGTTTAACGCTATATCTAACAAGAAGTTTCTAGAAACTGCTTCTAAAATGAATATTGAATAATGTTTGATTGGTTTAAAAACCAAACCAGGGGTACGATTCTAATCTCGGTGACTTTTGTCATCGGTGAATTTTGTCATAGAAATTACGACGTATTAGTGAAATCTAGCATTTTGTCTCATTTATATATGTAAGGATATATCTGTTCTAAACAGAATAAACACCGGAAGCGACCACAGAATGATTCGCGCACATATGCAGATTAAGACAAAAGCAGAAAGAAGGAAGCTAATGAACAAGAAGAAATTTCCAACAACAGAGGTTCTGGCACAAAACCAAACGGAATACGAAGCAGAAATCCAAATAAAATAAATATAGATGATATCATAACAAACATATTGGTAAGCATAGAAATAGCTACAAAAAAGATTTGCAGCAAAATAAAAAACCAGAAGGAAACAAAACTGATAACGGATACACTAAAACTAATACAATAGAGAAGAAAAACCAATCGCGATGCAATAAACTATAAAACACTAAACAACACAGTAAAAAGAAAATACGCACAGGCATAAGAGTGTATAAAACCAAACACATCCTTGAAACGATAGAACTAAACAAAATCATGAAAATGCTTAAATCAAAAATGTCTGAGGGGAAAAAGGGGATTACAAAAATAAGAGACCACGAAGGAACCATAGTTCATAGTAAAGCAGAAATCTACGAAAACTTGTATACAGCATCCATATCTAGCCCGACAGGGGACTCAAGAAAATACATATTAAATTCTGGCTCAGAAGACTTACCGGAAATTACTATACCCGAAATTAAACATACACTACAGCAAATGAAAAATTGGAAGGCCCTAGGAGAGGACCAAATAACAATGGAGATGCTTAAAATGGGGGCAACCTTTTACTTCAAACTCTGAAAGTACTATTAACTAAATATTTACAGGAAGGAAAAATACCAAAAGCATGGAAAAACGCAGATCTTATTATAATACATAAGAAAGGAGACTACACAAATTTAGGCAACTACCGCCCAATAAGTCTTTTATTGCACCTATATAATCCAATGAGTAGAATCGTCAACAACAGACTAATAGACTCCTACAAACCGGTGGAACAAGCAGGGTTTCGAAAAAGGTTTGGAACAATCAGAACAATCATAGAAAGACTACACGAGTATAATATCCCCATACACATGGCCTTCATAGACTATCAGAAAGCGTTTGATAGTATTAAGACTTTGTCATTCCTGACAGCCATGCAAGAATTGACTCGTGGAGTACACGCTAATAAAGAATATAAGATGCGACCTTCCACATTAAAATAGACGAAAATCTAACCACCGATAAAATATTACTTGGTAAAGGTTACGGTAAGGGGACACAATTTCTCCCAAAGTTATTTATTTTGGCTCTAGAAAATGTCTTTAAACAACTGACATGGGACAAGATCGGCCTGAACATCGACGGCTCATACCTTAATCACTTAAGACATCGAAGACTTTGAAAACATAATGAAAGAACTAAACAATGCATCTAGGAATGTGGGGCTAAAAATGAACCTAAACAAAACCAAAATCATTAGTAATAGCCAAAGGGAGTTGTCATAAATAACATCAAAATAGAAAATGTAGAAAAATACATATATCTCGGCCAATCAGTTACGAAAGGCAAAGAAAACCAAACTGCTGAAATAAAATGTAGAGTCCAACTAGCTTCGGCCGTCTTCGGGAAACTCAGTTTCATATTGAAAGACAAAAACATCCCACTGTACGTATACGACAACTGCATCCTCTCCGTTGCGACCTATGGATTAGAAACCATGGCAATAACTAAAAAATTGGCAAAACAACTTAGAACCACCCAAAGAGCCATGGAACGCGCAATGTTAGGTATCACCCTCAGAGACAAAAAACGTAATAGCGAAATTTGAAGAAAAACCAAAATAACTGATATTATGGAACGCACTGCAAGCCTCAAATGAAAATGGGTGTGTCACGTCGCAAGTCATAGCCCAGAACGGTAGTCACACAAAGTAACCTCACCCACCCTAAATGAGATGGATCGACGATATTAAGACTGTAGCAGGAAAACAATGGATGAGACTGGCCTGGCGAACGACGGTAAATCATGGAAACAAATAGAAGAAACCTATATCTAACAATGGACGAATTAAAAGGCTAAGAAGAAGAAGAAGAAGAAGAAGTCTCATTTAACTGACATTACATCATAGCTATGAGAAAATTCACATACGAGAAAAATCATATTGATTAGAATTGCATCTTAGTGGTAAACACAAGTAAAGGGTGTTCCATTCATGTGGCTGAAACCCATCCTGTCAACCTATTTTTTTAGTACAATTTTGATGGTTTTTGGTTGTATTCTACGAACAGCTTGATCAATATTATGCGATACTCTACAACATACGACTAATTACACGATTATCAAATTTAGTCCACAAAAGATCGATTATTTGATGGGTTATAGGTCTGTTCCAACATACGATTTGGACAGTTTTGCAAACCGTTCAAACTATGCACACAAACAAATTGTGTATAAGAAATTGCCTAAGGTTGACAAATATTTGTTTGTGTGCACAGTTTGAACGGTTTGCAAACCGTTCAAATCGAATGTTGGAACAGACCTTATGTAACATGTTGCTCAATTTGGTTGAAAAGGTCGTTCAAGTTTATGCCTTCAATTTTTTGCAGCCACATAATGTTGATTATTATGTTTCTCTACTGCTTTTTGTTGATTGAAACGTAGTTTTCATTATTATTGAAAAAAATTGGGTTAATAATGTTACCACTCTACAAACCACACCGAACAGTCATACACTGAGCATGCAATAGCTTTTCTACAATCTTGTATAGATGTCCTTTGTTGGTTCTATTTAAGTTTTACAGTTTGTTCAATCTTATTTTTAACTTTTGTTTGTTGTTTGATTTCTTGATTTGTTATTTTATCTTTTAAGCTTATGTCGAGTAGTGTACGTTCCATTGCTTGTTGGCAGGTTTTTAATTTGTTTGCGCTTTTTGCTGTCCATGACATTATTTTTAGGCCGTATGTTGTAATAACGGGTAATATGCACGTATTGTATACGTTTTAAGCAATGCGGTTTATCAGGGTTTTTGAGGATATACTTTAATTTTTCAAATGCTGCCCAGCTCTGTCTTACTCTTCTGGTGGTCTCCGTTGCTTGGTTTTTTTTTGCTCAGTTTTCTTTGATGTCTAAGATACATCTATTTTTTTATTACGTCTACATTTGATGTGGTTGATCTTTGCTTCTTGGTTCATGATCTTGTTTTTTTTTTTAGGTTCATTTTAAGATAGTGATGTTTTGTTTAGTTTTTCTATAATGCCTTTAAGTTCTGGGAGATCTGAAATATAATGTCATCAGCGAATTGCAAGTGGTTTAGATATTTGTCATCATAATACCTTTTTTCATCCACGACATGTTTTTAAAGATATCTTTTAGGGAAACAGTGGATAACTTGGGTGATATTGTATCTTTTTGCCTCTCTCCTCTACTTATTTTGATCTTGTTAGTGTTGAATCTTTGTCTATTGTCGCTTAGAAGAAAGCATTTTGGTATATCTGTTTGATTAGTTGTGTGTACTTTCAGCCAATGTTGGTCACAGGCCCACATGAAAAAGAAGAATTTATCGAGGAGTAATACTTGCTAAAAAACATAGGTTAAAAGGCGGAAGAAGACGCGAGAGTCTCAACGGTAAAGGAGGCGGAAGAACCAAAAACTCGCTACTACGCTTTGCAAGTAGTCCACTCTATACTTTTTCTGTTCAATGTTTTTAATTTTTGTTTTTTAATTTTTTTAAATTTTTATTGAGTTTTGACATTTAGGTTGTTGTTCATCAAACAAGCAAAGCTGGTTGTAACAATGCTTTATTTTGGTTTTGACCAAAATAGTTGTAGTTTGGAGATTTTTGTTGAATAACATTACGAACAAACTACAAACAAATTGAAGAATTTCACATTAGAATAGAATAAATTTTAGAATTTATTTATAATTACGTTAATTGTACATAAATACAGCATTTTATAAAATATTTTACTCTAGAGAGTTTTGATGTTGTGGAATCATTTTTTAATGAACATCTACTAATTCTGCTATTCTCTGTTTTAGGTGAACTGAAATTTCCATGTATGACTTGTGGAAAGACCTACAAGCATAAATCTTCATTATACAACCACGTTAAATTTGATTGCGGAAAAGAACCGATGTTCAACTGCATGCATTGTTCTTTTAAAGCAAAATATAAACATTTGCTACAATCTCACATAAAATGTCATCATTAACTGAATTTAAATAAAAATACTTAATAAGATAGCAATTTTCATTTTATCAAGTAAACTAATGTTAATATTACTACTAAATATAAATTTGTTGTAAATATAGTTTTTGCGACTTTTTCTATATAAAAAACACGAAACTAATCAACTGTTTGTGAGCATTGTACAATTTAACAGCAATTTGTAGTCTAAAATTAAACTACATTGTGGGTAAGCGTCTATACTGCATTAGCTGTTTGCCACGTTAGCATTGTTGTAGCGAATTTTAACCAAAGTCAATATGAATTGTTTTTGATCTTCAGTGTATACCTAGTACTTATTGCTTTTGCTTATACTTGTATCACTGACAATATTTTGAATAAGGAATTTTGTTATTGAATTTTAGGTTCCATTTATATATTAGTAAACAATTTTTATTTTAGCTATTCAAAATAATTAAGGGGAAACTAACATTATATAAAGATGCTTTAATTATTATTTATAATTTATTTTGCTTTAATAAAAAAAAATAATTAAATTGATGTTTTTCATTATTTATTTTTGTAGGTTTGGATAATTGGAAACCTGGGGAATTTAATTTACATATTTGTCAACGTTGTGGTAAATCATATAAATGGAAAGTAACATTAACAAGACATCTTCGATTGGAGTGCGGTCAACTTGGACAATTTCGATGTCCAATATGCGAACATAGATTCAAAAGGAAAGAACATTTAATAAGCCATATTAAGAGCCATCATGAGAAATTTCCTGTTTATAATAATACAGAAGCTACATAAATAAATTTTGCATAAATTCTTTGTAAAAATGTAATTAGGTATATCTAAATATTGTAAAAATGTAATTATATTTCTAAATTGTAAAAATGTAATTATATTTAAATATTGTAAATTGCTTATAATAAAATAATTTTAATTGGTTATAGATTAATCTTAATACATATTTCTGATTGGATCTAAAGAATTTTGATGGACATTGGACTTTAAATTGGTATCATATACATCTATTTTTTGAAAATTTGTTTGGTTAAATATACAAATAAACGGTTAAAGCACAAATACTTGCAACTAGATGTTGGAGTTAGCAGTGGGAAACTAATAATTACAATGGTTTTTCTTTTTTCTGTATATTATATATATATATATGGATCATCTTTTGACAAAGTCAGACTGTCTTCTGGTTGTTTAACAATCTGCCAAGTGTTATTTTCAATCATTGACCGGATTTTGCACGCAATTGCGTCTTACCTCTTTTCAGAATTACGACCTGCCATTGCTTGCCGCATTGGTATTTCTAAAAGTAGCGCTTGCTCTTTTGTGTTTTTTTTTTCGTATAGAAGCTGAGCGTCTTGTCTGTGGAACAACTACGGACGATCTAAATGTCCGGATGGTTCTTAGTAGGTTTTTTTATCTCTTGTAAATTATTATCGACATTTGGTTGCACAACGACTGGATGATGACTAAGAGAAAGTCATTTGTATTATTTTTTTATTTAGGTTTATTGTTTTAGGATCTACCGGGAAAAAAACTTGGAGAGAGTCAGTAGTTGAGAATTTTGTATAGCGTGATATTATTACCTTTCTCTTTAGGTAGCCATATTTGATATATTTGGATTTTTCAAAGTATCCAACATGGATCTTTTTGTGGTATCGATATTTTAGTTTGTTTTTCCGGATTTTTGGTCATTGTAATAGATGCAACTACTGAACTTTCAAAAATTACTTATATCTGAAATGTTTCCAAATCTTTTTAAGAAGTTTTTTGTCTAGACTTTTTGGGACATCGATTTTTATTGTTTGCATTGATTGCTTTAGCCCAGAACATCAGAAGGAGTGTTGTTTGGATCAGCAGGCATTGTGCGGTATTCAGAAGACTGTAGTTCTTGGGCTCCGCAGCAACACCGTTCTGCTAGTGATTATATGGGATTGTTAAATGTTTTGTGATTCTGTGCAATTTAAGAAAATTGTCATACTTGTTGTTAAGGTATTCTTTGCCGTTGATGGTTTGTAGAAACTTGACTTTGCAGTTCTTTTGATTTTCAGCGTACTTTACACCAACGAAAACGGTTTTCGATAAATTTGACAAAATATTTAGCGTTGCTGAAAGAGTCAACGTCCGAATTGTGTGTCAACTCAGGAAACGGTGTTCGACACATTTTTCTTCTCAGACACACATTGTACTCGACTTTGTTACCTATTGAGTTTTAAGCAAAGTACGGGTTTGTTCCGTTCTACTTTGTTTTGAGTCAGTCAAGGGGGTTATTGGCATTTTGGATACGGCACTGGCAGATTCTTTACCTTGACGCACGAAATAAAAGTTATCAATTTTGTTCGCAACAAAAGTCACATCATCTTTTAAGTCCAAAACGGAAGCACCGTTTCTGTCAAAAAGCACCTTAAAACTTTGATAAATCTGGCACATGTAGAGCGTTCTGCAATGACACGTCTTTTGCCTTACCAAGAACATTTGCTGTTCCTTCCGCAACACTCATAGTAGTAATGTTTGCAAGTTTTACTTTTAGCGTTTAGAAAAATTGGCATACAAGAAAGAATTTGCAACAAAAACACCTTTTGCGTGGGAACTGCCGACCGTACGAGTAACGCTGCGTGTACATACTTAGATACTTATTTAATTGTGTTTGTGTCTCACTGTTTGTTTTCTTATTTTTGCACTCTGCGGTTTTGCGCTTGAATAATTTGCAGTTATTGCACTTTATCCTCGACATATTGTTTTAATTATTTGCGTAGTCACTTTCTGCATTTTAAGTTTTAACACATTGTTTCTTAAAGCTTTTGTTTACGTACATAGCTGTAACGAAGATATGCGTTAATTTTGATGAGCATCTTGGTTTGGGCAATTTGTTACGTGACTCAATTGCCACTAGAAAATTTTCATAGTTTTGCGTCAAACTATAAGATGTGTTACAAGCACGTCCAGGTTTATATTTAAATCTATTTATTTACCGCTTCGAAAAACTGCGAGACATGTTTCCGCACGTCCTGCATGCGATTCAGCAAAATTTGCTTTAACAGCGTAGCTTTTCTTGCAGGTTCTTTAGATTGATATATGCTCTGTAACTTGAACCATACTTTTTGTGATGTGTCGCACCCTAAAAGCATCCACGTTTTTCTGGGAAAGCTTTACTTGATAAATGATTGTATAGTTTTGAATTGTAAAAATTGTGTGAATTACTAAGCCAGTACTGAGCTAATATCGAATTAGCGATGCAGAAACCAAAATAAAGTGATTGACCAGTTTCTTTTTCAACTGGATACTTCAGCGTTTGTCCACTACTTGATAACATCCAACTTATTTTTAAATTGCACATTATGTAGATTCACAAGCAACTCATATGAAATGCATAGAAGTTTTTTAATACTGGATACATAATTTATCTTCATGTAGTTTAGTTATAACAACTTAGGTAATTAAACAATTTTTTACAAGCTTCTAACATCCTAACAAAATTCTTTTTAGTTTTACGACATAAACGTAATTAAACAGCATCTTTAATATTTATGTTTTAGGTGACTACAATGATTCCGAGAAGATGAAGCCATTCAAATGCAAAAGTTGTTCTAAAAGTTATGCCAGGTTATATACTCTAAAACGGCATATTAGAATCGAATGTGGACGCGGCAAAAATATATCCTGTGATATGTGCGATTATAAATGTTTTTATAAATGCAATTTATTGAGACATAAAATTATGAAACATAATGTATATAAGAAATCCTTAAATTTCAGACAAAAGGAAATGTTTTAATTATATTATAAATATGAAACAATTAGTTTGAATTGGGACTAATAATAAATGCAGTTTGAGGAGACTTAATTAAATTAAAATACATCCCATCCAATAATGTTTAAGTTGTATTTGATTGTGGAAAATGTATACTGTTAGAGAATAAAATTTGTTTTTAGTGTTATTTCTTTATTATTGAAATTAACTTAAATCTATCATTATTATATTATTTGTTTTTCCATATTAATATATTTCATTTTAGATGCAGATATAAAATTTGAATTAATGTCAGAAGAAATAGACATTGAGGATGTAGAGCTAAATATTAGACCAGATGAAAAGCCAATGGTAGAATTAAATAAGATGGAAGCTACAGATTTAGGAAAGTTTCAGTGTGAACATTGTAATAAAACATGTACTAGAAAAGATTCACTTTTGAGACATATTATTTCTGTGCATTTGGAACAAGCACCTCAGTTTAGGTGTGAAGTTTGTGGCTTTAGTTTTAAAAGAAAGGACCATTTAATGAGGCATATTAAATATACCGTACATACTAAATAAATATATTTTTAAAACTTTTGTATTATACTTGTATGTATCTTTTTTGAAAAACTGAAATTTAATAGGGTATTGGATCAATATAGTTTGAATATAAATTTTTAAATTAGTACAATTTTTAATAGGTCATATTACACTATTATTGTTATCTGCTCTTTGCAGGTTACACTTGCTATTCATGTCCAGTTTATACGATCCTCTGTCTTTTTTTTATTTTTTTGTACCATTTTCCTTTTCTTAGAACATTAGTTTTTCCTTTCTTTAATAACTGACGCGATTACTTAAGCACCCAACTACCACACCGAGCATAGGCAATTAAGGTGTATTATTTTACATGACCCCTGTTTTTTGCTGCCGTTACGCTTTTATACTAAATAATAAGTGTAAAAAATAACATAAATGAAATTTGAAATGCCGGGCATTAATAAAGAATAGCAGTTGGCAGCACTGCGCGCCACGCTTCAATTTCTTGAACCACATGTGCTTTTCTGAAAATCACAGCGCGGAACGTAAATGTAACTCCGTTAAAACTAGCACAAATGACAACAATGAGTGCTAAACCAAAAATGGAGATAGTGGTTGTTATAAGTGGATAAAACTGTAAGTAATTGTATGCATTTTGTTGCTAATATTTGATGACTTAAAATAGAGGTTATTGAGATGTTGTCTGTACGGGCGGCTTTATTGATTGCTATTGAATTGACACTTACATAACCCGGTGTCCAGACAAAACGCGTTTTGCTTTGAGAAACCGTACATGCCAGCAATCAAACAGAGATTATATTTCCATCTGTCTATTTTGGGTGATCGCGGAAATTTCAACAAAACTTACAGGTCGTAAACGATATACTCTTCAACTCTTGTCATTAATTTTCTTATGATTATTATTAATTTAGTAAAATATTTGTTATATAAACATTTACTTACATAGACTATTTATATTTTATACTTTTATATTTTTACTACTTATTTTCAAAATCATTCTTGACAATTTATCTCTTCATAGGTTTCATATTTAAATTTGACTTACCGGACATATTAAACTGCTTTCAACAGCGGTTTTAAATTTGCCTTTCTGGTTGGTAAATTCGGAATCAAAAGTTAATAATCGGTAAATCGCAAAACGCAACGGTATGAAACTATTTGATATCACAACATCAAAGGTATCTTACAGCAAAATTCTTAAAGATAGTCGAACTTGTCCAAGGGGGAATACCGAAGCTTGAGTGCAAAGCGATTTTGACGAAATGCTAGCTGGGGTACCTTTGCCGTATCGCATGCGTTGTGAACTGTATCAAAGGCTTTTAACCGAGATTTTATAGCAAATAAGTACGCCACGTAATTGTAGTTGATTCTGGACAAAACCAGGGTTTTGTAAAATAGGAACAGTATTTTGTCTCTGCATCCTATTTGTAGTATTTGATTACGTTTAAATTTTATTTGTGACCACTTAATTGATATGTTATGACGATCGTGATTCTAGCTAGATCACCGTAATACATTTGTTGTAGAACAACGCAAATGGTGATCTGCAGTTGACGTGTTATGGCGGGTATGGTATCTCTTGCCATGTATATCATCAGATTGTTGATGTACAGGCACATGTTAAGAGGTTTTATTACCAAAGTTGCAATATTTGTTTCCGCTATTGCAAAAAAGTTACACTGATTGACCCTTTTAATATAATTGATGGTTGTGGCCATTACGTGATATAATACATTACTAATTTTGGTTTTACTAGAGCCTCCTACAGATATAAATAACTTATTACATCTGTAGAAGGCTTTAGTAGAACAAAAACTAGTAATGTATTTGTAAGAATAAAGTGATAAAAAACATACAAACATTTTTATCTAAATATAATGTTTGAGTTTGTTGAATAATTTCTAGAATGTGAATTTTTTAGATTTAACAAAAATACGGATGATTTAAATCTAAGTTTTCTCAAAATTTCTTTAATTGTTTTTATCATATAAAACTTTTTTACTAGAACTATATATTTCTTGTTTCTGCAAACGTTAGTAGTCACTATGTAACAAGAAGAAGTAATGATATTCAATCTTTTGATAACTGACATTTGGGTGGATAACCAAAAATTGCTTGTCATTCTGCTTTGGAGTTTGTTATAAAACAAAAGAAAAAAAAATCTTTTTTGCAAGAAACGGAATTCTTTTTATTCAAGGAGGATATACAATTATTTTTAATGACCAAAACTTGAGTGAGTAGATAGATCACTCCAGGTTACGATTGCCAGCTTACCCAAGTGTTTTAAGTACCCGAGTCAGGTAGGTGGGCCACACAAAATTATGATTACTAGCAAGTAGTTTGAACTGGAGTGCGGTGGGCACTTGTCTTGAGTGTTTGTAAACAAAGAATTGGAAGTTTTTTTTCTTTCTGCTGGTGTTATAAGATTTTTAGTCAAAGGAGGAGGAGGTGATATCAAATTTCTTGATGACCAACACTTGGGCGAGTAGGTGGGTTACTTAAAATTATAATTACTATCGAATAGTTTGAAATGGATTACCCATTTTTTTACTCAAGAGTTTGTTAACAAGAAATTAAAAGTTCTTCTTCTTTAGAAGTCTTCATGTTAAAGGAGAGGATGATGAATCTAATTTCTTGAGACTAATACTTGTCTAGGTAGATTTATTATTCTAGATAATGATTACTAAGTTACAAACAAGTAGTTTAAACTGGAGTGCCCACTAACTTGTCCAAGTTTTTGTTATCAAGGAGTTAGAATTTTTTTAGATAGGTAGGTGGGATTATGATTAATGAGTGTTTGTTATCAAAGAATTGAAAGTTTTTGTTCTTAGCAGGTGTTGTAAGTTCTTTAGTCTGAGGAGGAGGAGGT
The DNA here is from genome assembly GCA_963932245.1 of Tachinus rufipes. NCBI lineage: Eukaryota > Metazoa > Arthropoda > Insecta > Coleoptera > Staphylinidae > Tachinus > Tachinus rufipes. The sequence continues at coordinate 31,055,975 of OZ010742.1, read as the reverse complement.
GATATTCAATTTCTTGATGACCAACACTTGGAGTAGGTGGGTTACTTAAAATTATAATAGGGTAATTCCACTGAAATTTGGACAATCGTCCCCATATCGATATCTCCGATTTTGCTCAAATTTTGTACACATGTTTGGGGTACCAAACTATAACGATTATGAAAATTTTAGATTTCTAGGTGCAATACAGTGTAAATGGCGGCTATTTTAATTTTTTAGGAATATTTTGTCTTCTTTCAGTTTCAGTTATTCGTTTTTCTAAAAAATTTTGCGGAAAATGAGATAATTACTATTTTATTGAAAATTTGATATTTTTGATTCCGGTACACTTGGAGACTTGAAATTTGAATATAATACTCTTGAAACATAGTATTTTTTATCGCAAAAATAAAAAAAACTGGATTTGCTTACCCTGGGGGAAATATAACACATAATTGCTAAAAATAGGTTACTTTTAAGAGATTTTTCTCGGATTTTTTGTAATTTTACTAATTTTCCGGCTTTTTTTAAGCAAAATTTAAAAAAACGGACATAAATATAGATAGAAGTTAAAATTTAGAAGTCAGAAGAGAAGATGATGACTTTAATCTATTAAACACCAAAATTTGGGTAAGTTGCTGAGGAGTAATTTACCGTTTACCGCTTTCTATCGTCCATCAGATGTCAAAATACCAGTTAAATCTTTATTTATTTTTTTTTAATGACGTACAGCCTGCACAACTTTTTTACTAAAATTACTAACATTAGAAATACTAATATCTATTTTAACATCAAAGGCCATTGTTGCTTTGCACAAAACAAATTTGAAGTTTTCATGATATTCGGCTTTAATGTCCCGCAATAATTGAACAAAATGTTAACCAAATGTGAAGATTGCGTTTGTTGAAACTTAAGACCCGGATTGTTAAGTGCGAATACTAATTATATTATATACTTTTGCTTTTTTTTGGTTAGTTGTACATTTGAAGATGAGTTGGTGTACTACATTAAAATTTTTCAATAAAGGAGTTTTCTATAATTACCAACTGGAGTATCTGATATGATTGTTTTATTACGATTGAATTGTTTAATTTTGAAGCGATTACATTCAATCGGCGTGTTACGATTGAAGATGACTATGTAGGTTAGTACAAGATTTGTCATTTAGTGGTGCCACTAATAGTTATTAAAGTTGCAATGTTGGAAAGCTTTCTTTTTTGGTTATCAATTTTTATAGGAACTTCTTTGTTCTGTTTGATGAGTTGAATACACTCTTTAAGTTTTATAAAAACAATATGAACCATCTTGTATAATAATATTTGGCAAATTCTGAATACATATACTTAAAAACAAAAAGGTTTTTTAATTGGAAACTAGTTTAGCTTTGGCATGACAAAAGAGTAAGTAGGTGTGTTATAAAGGTTTTAATTATGAAAGAGACAACCACAGGACAGATTGATGCGTTAGGAATTCCAAACTAAGGTTTTTGAAAACAGATTTGCCTACGTATGAAATAGGGATTCAAGAATGACATGGGCACAAGGGAGGCGTTATTTGGAACAAATGTGCTCATACAGCGGTGCTTAAATGTGAATCAAAACGTATACATTTGGTTTATTGATATTGAAAAGGCATTTGACAAAGTCCAGCATATAAACATTCTAAAGAAAAAAAATATTTGCAACCGAGACATCAGAATTATATACAACCTCCATTCCACCAAAAGGTCAAGATCAAAATAAACGATGATCTATCGGAAGAGATAGAGTTTACACGTGGCATTCGCAAAGGTTGCGTGCTTTCTCCCTTGCTGTTTAATGTGTATAGCGAGGTTATTATTCAGGAAGCCATAGCAGAATGCTCTGAAGGCATAGTTATCAACGGAAAGGTGGTTAATAACCTGAGATATGCTAACGACACAATACTATTTGCAGAGAGCGTTAAACATCTTCAAAACTTAGTGGAACGACTCAATACTTTATGTAACAACTATGAGCTAAGGATGAATATAAACTAAACAAAACTAATGATCATAACAAAAAATAATACCAACATCGAACACTTGTACATATTTGGTACGCTGCTAGAGAAGGTCACACAATATAAATATTTTGGAACACTAGTCACCTAAAACACTGAACAAAAGAAAGAAATAAGAGTTTGCATTGAAATTGCTAAAGCAGTATATACAAAAATGAAGAAACTATCTTGCAGTCGCGACATTGACTTAAATCTAAGGATACGGATGCTGGCTGCTACGTATTTTTACCTTACTATACGGAGTGGAAGCGTGGACCCTAAAAAGAGCAGACACAAGCAGACTGGCTGTATTCGAACGATGATGTTATAGAAGAACACTGAAGATATCGTAGGTAGACAAAGTTACAAACATAGTGCTTAAGAGGATCAATAAAGAAGAAAAAATAATAAATATTATCAAAAAACGTAAACTACAGTACATATGAGAGGGTAACGATACAGGTTGCTAAGATTAATTATAGAAAAAAGATAATGAATGGGTAGGAGAAGTGTAGGAAGGCTTTGTAGTTTGACAGAATGGTTAAACCTCACATCAAATGAACTATTCCGAACCGTGGCTAATAAAGTCAAAATTGCTGCGATGGTTTTCGAATTTCCGATAGGAGACTGAATTTTAAGAAAAAGAAATTTAATGTTTATTGTTGTTTAATGTCTGGTTGGGAGTGGTGTCGTTTTATCAATTATTATGAAACGCAAAATTATTTTTTTAAATTTCACACTCAGCAAACAAATGAAAGAGATGATTACCATAATTATTTCTTTAATTGCATTTCTATGTTTAATTTATGTATGCGTATTTTTTTTTTCTAGTTATTTTAATTGGATGGTCTGATCGCTCTTTATTAAAGACAAACGTTTGGCCACGTTTAAGTTCTTTAAACTAAAATCCGGTACTGCAAATGTTATGAAAAACATTCTTACTAACAATCTTACCTTTTCTATTATGTTCTATTTCACTTTTGTTTCTGATGGGTATACCGTTGCTTGAAAGATCAAGTTTCTACTTTCCCTTAAATTACTTATGAAAATGTTTACCGTGATAACTATGTTTGGCATTCTTGGTTTCAGTAACAAACATGTAGAATGATTCAAAATAAAATTTCTATTTGTTTTAAGAACCAGCAGTACTGACTTGCTATCTTGAAAAGATAACACTTTTATGTGAGATTATCTGATAAATAATTTAGAAAATGAAAGATTAGTCTAATGGTATTTTTGAACTTAAAAATGAGTTGAATCAGTGTTTAATAATCAAAAGTTGTCAATATAAATACAGGTAAGCATTTATGGTCTAATACTTTGCATAATTAATATATTGTTATTTAATATTTTAGATATAGCTGTGGTAGCAGAAGGAGCAAGTGAATGAAACTATTACAACTGGCTGGTTATTTTAAGACAGTTAACTGCAGTTGTGAAATGCAATCAAAGATATGCGAAAATTTCAAGTTCAATAAAAGAAAAAGTTTAAATCAATGATGGAGAAAAAGAAATTGTCCAAAAGAAATAAAATGAACGTTTTATAATTAAGACAGTCGTGGTTTTATAGCTGTGATCATTTATGCTTGAGTATGGTCTAACGAATTATATATCAAACGTAACGCGCAAACTATGAAGTTTTCAGCCAAAAGTTTCTACTTTCCCTTAAATTACTTATGAAAATGTTTACCGTGATAACTATGTTTGGCATTCTTGGTTTCAGTAACAAACATGTAGAATGATTCAAAATAAAATTTCTATTTGTTCTAAGAACCAGCAGTACTGACTTGCTATCTTGAAAAGATAACACTTTTATGTGAGATTATCTGATAAATAATTTAGAAAATGAAAGATTAGTCTAATGGTATTTTTGAACTTAAAAATGAGTTGAATCAGTGTTTAATAATCAAAAGTTGTCAATATAAATACAGGTAAGCATTTATGGTCTAATACTTTGCATAATTAATATATTGTTATTTAATATTTTAGATATAGCTGTGGTAGCAGAAGGAGCAAGTGAATGAAACTATTACAACTGGCTGGTTATTTTAAGACAGTTAACTGCAGTTGTGAAATGCAATCAAAGATATGCGAAAATTTCAAGTTCAATAAAAGAAAAAGTTTAAATCAATGATGGAGAAAAAGAAATTGTCCAAAAGAAATAAAATGAACGTTTTATAATTAAGACAGTCGTGGTTTTATAGCTGTGATCATTTATGCTTGAGTATGGTCTAACGAATTATATATCAAACGTAACGCGCAAACTATGAAGTTTTCAGCCAAAAATGATTTTGGTCATATCTTTTGCTATAATTGAAACTAATTTTTTAATTAAAATTGAAGATTTTTTTTTCCATACGTGTTTAAAAATAGAAATTAAAATTAGTAATCACATGTGGCATTATTTTCAGTATTTTTTAGTCACACTATAGAAATAGAAGACATGGAAAAACTCCGAATTAAATAGTATGTACTAATTTATAATAATATACATGTGTGTGAGTGAGTGCAATTTAGTAGATTATTATTTAGTTTTTGTTGTACTTTTTGTTTTTAATTAATTTAACTAATAAATATTAAAATAGTTTATTTCAACTTAATATAAAATGTTGTATATAAATTCTGGTCATTGGTGTTTATTGCGTAAAGTGTGGTGTTTGTTTTTAATTTAATTATAGCAAATTTATTAAGCTTATTAGAAATTTTGTAAATATTATTTTTATTTATTAATTATATAATTTTGGTTGCGGCTGATTTTTTTATCATTTTATTTATATTAATTTGATAAAATTTCATACATTTTCTAGCTCAAGATCTACGAGTGAAGACATTGGAAAAATGGCCGGCACATTTAGCTTTACCTATGATATTAATGCGTGAATCCTTACAAAAATCTATGCTTCAATCTTTAACAACATCAAAATCATTGAAGTTGACCCCAAAAGAGAAAACTATTGATGCAACTGGTTACGATTGTAATGTCTGTGGAAGGATTTATAAGTTGAAAAGCTCTTTACGTAACCACCAGAAATGGGAATGTGGAAAAGAACCACAGTTTCAATGTCCATATTGCTCCTATAAAGCAAAACAAAAAATGCACATGGCAAGACATATGGAAAGGATGCATAAGGATATTGATTCAGTTTCTATTAAGACAGAAATGAACAAAATGAAAGATGACATTAGCGATTAATTTTTAAACATTTTATAATCAATATTCCGATTGACATTAATGAAATACTGCCCCATAATAAGAAATATAATGTGATATATTTTCAGATTAAATACATCCTATTTTAGTTTACTCGGATTGATTTACCATAACTTTATTGCTCAGGTTAATGATTATTTTTTATACGTATTATACTAGCTATGAATATATCATAATTTAAACTATAATCAAAAGAGTCAGTTAGGTGGCGGGACATATTAGTAATTAATTGAATTTAAAATAAACCAACAATACTCAGTCTCAATCAAATGTGATGCTACCATAATGATGTAATAGTTCCTCAGATAACAAATACTACCCCAATATGTGATTATAATATTTTTTTATTGATTTTTCCTTTTTGTAAGTTCCGTTTATATTTTACATTTTTATACATTTATTATGCTAATAGATGCTTATTGTAAAGCGCTTATTATGTTATTATTGCTAGATAAAAATGCTTTAGGTAGAGGTATTTTAATAAATTTTATATTGCAAATGAAAATGATATATTGATTTATTATTATTCCTTATTTGTTTCTAATTTTCAGCTTATGATTGATTTCATTTTAATCTGGAATAGGTTTTTAATAATCTTGAGAATGTAAGTATTTAACAAATTGTTTATAATGCTTTCTAATTATATTTGTTTTTAGATATGAAGCAAAGTAATATTACAAGTGACGATATTGGGAGCTGGGGTTTTGGAAGTTAAATTTGATTTTTTATGTTAGTAGATTTGATCAAATTTATAAAATGTAAGTACACATGTATAAATCAAGTATTACTATATTAATATATTTTTTTTAGAATGAAGACGAACGAACTACCATTTAAAATTCTAACGGATATTTTACGGAGGATATAAAATTAATTAATTTGTTATTTTAAAAATTATCTATAATAAATGCTCAACATTTTGAGATGTTTCATTATCCTAAGAAATTTGTTGTTACTCATGTTATTATGTTATTGAGTATTGCACCTATTTAAGTTTAGCTCTACTGTTGCATTTCAATAAAGACTTTACCTTTCAGATTAAGTACAATAGTGTTTTACACTATCATATTATTAAGAAATTGGACTCCGACATCCAATCATCTATTTTAACGAAGGATTTATCTTTATAGTTCAATTTACAGTTTGTTCTTGTTTTGCGTTGAGCATCTTTTATTGTAGCATTTTCTAGTGTTGTTTTTATGTTTCTTGTTTAAAATACAATTGAATTATTTGTTATAATCTAGTATTTGTAAACTTGCTATTTTCTTATACCAAATAAGAAGGAGTTTTTATGCAAATGGAGAGTAGACAACACTTTACTTTTTAGAAAATAAAAAGATGCACATAGAACTACAATTTTGGGGTAAAGCCTAATTTTTGGACATGGGTCAAATACTGCTTTTGTTGTTTTTGTTTCTCTATTTCTTTTCTATCTAAGCAAAAACGTCTCAGCCGCTTCTTCTGACTACTTGCCAATAGGTATTAGTATTGCTGAGCTTTTGCTTTGCTGCTATACATTAAAACTTTATGTATAGTTGGTAACAAGCCATCTATATAATTCTGTGTATATTGTTGCATATCTCTAAGGTTACTTCAAACCGTTTTATTAGATTAATCTTGACGTCAGCAATTTGGGAACAAGATTTTTTTTGTAACTATATAAAGTTAACGTACTTTTGAATAGTATTTTAAAAGTTAATTGTATATAAATTAGGTTGTTGCATGAAGAACCGAGACTTCAAACTGCAATGCATTGACATTGACTTACTTTGCTTTATTTAAATTATTGAAATCTTTTGACAAATATAACACTTCACGGTAGCTGCAGTGTTAGTGGCAGCATTGCAGACATTTTGTTAATTTTTGTTAGCTATAGTTTAATTTTAGTTTATTTTATCTTTGGTACCATCTTTTTATTCATCAATGAAGCATGTGTGTATAAGTCTGCAAAATTTAACAGATGATGGAACTGGGCTTTGTTATATATATTTTTTTGTTCATTTCAATGACAACAGTCAAGCTTGGGAACAAAGAAGATTTTAAAAATATTGTTAAGAGATTTTAGTTGATACTGCAATCGTTCACTTCCCAATTTTGATATTAAAACTAAATTGCTACAATTTTTGCTACATATTTATACAGACAGACGCAATGCTGTGGTTGAGTGTTGCTTATAGTTTAATCTCCGGACTGGTATCAGTCTCTTTGAGGTAACTTTTTTTTGTTTATTGTATGTTTATATAGCAATGGTAAATACTCTTATATATGGTTGTCCAGGTAATTGCACAGGTTTTGCAGACTTAATATATTAACGTAAGATGATTTTTTAAAAAACGTTAATTATATTGTAACTTGCTGCAAATTTTTTTCTATATTCAACTACATGAAAAAGAAAAACAGAAGTATCTTTTGCCAATTAGTTGCTTTCAGCTTTGTTTTGGTTAGGTTGTGTTTGACAAAGATGGCTGTGCGTTGCTGTTTATAAGCTTTGCGTTCACTCAGCAAGTGTATCGAAGTCTCAATATTCTACGTAAGTGGTCGTTAAGACTACAGTGTTTGGTTATCAGTTCAGTAAATCTTTGCAGCCTAATACGACTCATTTGTATTACCAAGGATATATCATGCGACGGTCCTGTAGTCTTGAATGTGTCAATCCCTTACAGTTTTTTTTCAAGTGCTGAGGATTATTTCTAGTATGTTTAGTAAAGGTTTCTTATGTTCTTTTTTGGCAAGCTTATTGGTATTCATATAAGGCGAATTCTGCAGGTTGTAGCCACTGGCTACCAGGTTAAATTTTATTACTGGCGATTGCAGGGTCTGCAATGTCGACTTGACAGACAAAGGAAACATAATCTAAAAAACACAAAAAACCGCCGTCCGCCGAGAAAGTCCCATTTATGGCAGTTGAGAGTCGTATGACGATGAAACGCATCAAAACGGAAACGAGTAGATAAAATTAATCTTGACAACATTTTTCAATTTTTTCAACGTTTTTATCATTTAAGTCTCACAGTAACGGTGCTGACTATTTGTTGATCTGGGACAATCTACCAGTGCCACAAATGCCAATGCGGTGAGCACACGGCATCGAGGTGCTTTAGCCAAGCCGCAGGCATGGCTAACTTTCAAGGATGCTTAACACAATCAGTTTTAAAATATTTAAGGATAATTAATAATATTTACACTTTTTTTACGGTAAAAACTGAGTCACATCTAAAGTAACGCATAAAGAATTGGAGTAGGAGGCACATTACAATAATTTTTATTCATTTCACAAAAACTTTGTCCATTGTTTTCCGCGGTATTATAAACGTCCACAAAAAGATTCAGTCTACATCTGCCAAAACGGTCTAGTAACACTGGGCGCTCAACAAGTTTTTTAACGACCCGCTACTACTAAGCTGATTTACGCCGTCACTTATCTTAGTCAAGATAAAAACAAAGATGTGTAGTTTTTCTGTGTGAAAAAATATGTTTTCTGTGTGAACAAGTGTTTGTGTACTTTTTATACTGCAATGTCAGAGACGAGAGCGCAAAAGAAGCAAAGCAAAAGAAGCAAGCATAACCAATCAATGGCACCCGAAACGATGCTGAATGCTGAAATATTTTCTTAAAATAACCAAAGAAAAGGTACGAAAAAGTTGGTGAGGAAATTAGTTCTGCAATTACTATATGGAAAAGCTGCAGAATAATTTTAAAAGCTCCCACGTCTCAAGTTAAAAAAAATTATCTAAGAACCTACTATAAAATTTGATTGCTTATTTATAAAATCATGTTTTGTGGTATTGCAGGACTCTAGAAAAAGATTAGTTTTTCCACTTTTGGGACATGATGGTTATTGGTCTTTCAGGTTTTAATCTCTTATTAATTATGTCACTGGCGCACCAATGTATGACAGCCACGCCTGTTTAGATACCCTAGACATATTTGACCAAAGTTTGCTTTTCTTGGTATTTGTTTTTGTAGCCCTGGCGTTTTTTTGGTCTTTAGTCCTGTGTATTAGATAGTTTTTTCTCAGGTATCTTTTGTTTGCTGCGGTATTATCACAACATATTTCTTACTGATGCAATGGCTCTTTATGAAGTCTTACTTTGTCATTAGAGTTTCATTTTTTTGCAACATATTTGTTATGCTAGGTCTGGGGGTCCTGAAGTTTACAATTTTGTATGCTGTTTGTCTTGCTTCCGTTATTACTATTAGTTTAAGTGGCGGTAATGGTATTAGTATTACCATAGCTGCTGTGGGCGTTGTTCTCATTTGTTATCAGCAGACATGCTAATCTTGGAAACTTTGTTTAGTTTTTTAGTCATACACTTCAGAGTGGATTTTTTTCATATACAATTGCGTTGAATGTGATAATTGGTATCTACCACTGTGTATAATTATCTGGTCATATTAGGTGTACGTCTTGAAAAGTGCACCTGAATGTCTTTTGTTGTTATATAAGTCAGGTGTGTGTTTAGTTTTGCTTAATATTAAGCGTTAGTCGCAGGTATATTACTTTCTGATGTTGGGAGTCCCTCAATACATTCTCAGGTTTTTTAGGTCTGTGGTGTTTTGCCGTCTTGTGATGGTACTTTGCTTGGGTTCACTGATAACCCTTGTTTTTTGCATCATCTTTCTACGGTATTTAGTGCACTCTGTATCATATTCCAAAAAAAAAAAAACTAATGCTCGAAAATGTGAGGAGTATAGACTAATTAGTCTTATGAGTCACGTATTGAAGGTTCTTTTAAAAATTATCCAAAAACGAATTTACACAAAATGCAAAAACTAGACACTTGTGAGGCACAACCAAAAAAAAAAGATTTATAACTATGCTTTTTGGACTATGAAAAATCTTCCATGTAGAAATGATTAAGAAACTAAAAATGAGTGGATTTGACGGGAAAGATCTCCGAATTATACAAAACCCGTACTGGAACCAAAAAGCCACACTTGCTACTTTAGCAAACGGGAAAACAAATAAAATACCGATTAGACGAGGAATCAGACAAGGATTTATCCTCTCCTCTATGATATTCAACCTGTACTCAGAATCAATATTTAAGATGCTTGAAGAAATAAATAAAGGTATTAAGATTAATGGAAAATGGATCAATAACATACGATTTGCCGATGACACAGTAATAATAGCAGAAAATGAGACAGACCTGCAAAAGCTACTGATTATGATACAAGAAGAAAGTAATTCATTGGGATTAAAAATTAAGTCAGTAAACAAAAGCAGAAGATGAATATTACATTGGGTAGGGAGAACATAGAGCAAATGACATTATTTAAGTACCATGTTAAACGATAAGTGGAATCCAGCGCAAGAAATCAGAAGCATAATCGAACAAGCCAGAAACACATTTTTAAAATGGAAAACGCTAATATGCAACAGAAATCTAAATTCAACATTACGTTATCGTGCAGTGAAGTGTTATATTTACACTGTCACTCTCAAAGTATAAGATATGCAAAGAATTGAAGCATTTGAAATGTGGGTCTGCCGCAGGATGCTTAGGATCTCATGGGTTAAAAAGGTGCGAAACACAACAGTGCTTGAAATTATAAACCGGGATAGAGACTTACTTACCGAAATCAAGAAACGCAAAACCGCTTATTTCGGTCGCATAATACGTAATGAGAAATACAAACTGCTTCGGGTAATAATGGAAGGGCGCATAGAAGGTAAACGTGGGATTGGTAAAAGATTGATACTATGACTTAGGAACATTTGAAATTGGACGGGACTTACAGTAGAAGTTTTTTTTAGAAATGCTGCAGATAGAAAATTATTCAAAAGTGGTTGCGAATCTTCAGTAATGGAGATACATCAGGAGAAGAAGTATTATGTTTGACACAGTGCAAGTATAGTGAGATCATCTGCGTAGCTTTGCGCAAAGATGCTCGTCTTGTTGAGTATCTGTAGTAATTCTTATATGACTATCCACTACAGTACTACAGACAGGGTGAAAGTAGAGACACTTGCCGGCGACTTTAGCCATATGATTACAGTCCGGTTATTGGCCTTTGGCATAAAGTTGACTCATTGCTGGATAAGTGAAGCTATTCCTTGGCTTTTTGCATTGGGTGGTGCTTTTGCACTTACTGACTTGTTGGCTAGTTTACAGGATTTGTTTGGTTATTTATTGTTTTGCTATCAATAAAAATGTTGTCTTTATTTGTGGAAAAGCTTTTGTTTACAGAACTTTTGAGTACATGTTAGAAAGTAATTAATATAGTATACGTATCTTGTTAACTTGAAAATATTTTGTGATTTGCTTATTACAAGAAACTAATACTGTTACTCAATTTATCGTCTGGTGTTTGGTTACTTACTTTGGTTAGCGGTTTGGTTAGCGGATACAACTGCTTTTTACCAGTTTTTTGAGTTTGTTGAGTCTCTAATTCTGCACAAAAGCATGTCCTTAATATTTAATTTTAAAGAATTTATATATTCTGCAAATGAATATTAACGGCCAGTTAGCACTTCTATTAATAATTTTACATAAGTATTGTATTTCTGTTTCTGCGTAAAAGCGCAAGCAAACATTGCATGTTCTTTGCTATCTATTTTATTGCCGCACATACTGATTTTTGTCTCATTTCATCTCATTTTTCATTTTGTTTACTTTTTTTTCTTAGTTTTATTATAGGTTGCGTCATTCCTGGTATGATTGCAATACCTGGTTTCTCATACATTGTCTTGATAGTTAAATGTAATGCGTTTGTCCGCTTTGCATATTTTTATATTTCCATTTCTTCTTCTGCTTTTCTGCAAATTTGTCCACTATGGCAACATAAGACTTATTAAAAAAAATATTTTTTTTATGTGTTTTCTATTAATTTTGTCAATTTTTGCTTTGATATGAAGTGTTAGTTTAGAGTCAGATATTACTTGCCACAACTTTTCCGTTTTTTTGTTGATATATATATAATAATTTGCTTTGAAAACCGATACATTGTCATCTAGCTTAAACTTTTTGTTATATATTTCTGCAAATTTTTTATATGCTGCAATGGACGCGCTTTATTTTGATAGATTAGTATAAATAACTTTTTGACTATTAAATTTTTTTTAAGGATTTGAATCTTGAATTTGTAGTAACAAAGCTAGCTTCTCAACCGCTACGCTCTACAGTATAACAACGCTTTATGTAACGCATATAGTTCTTCAGAGGGTTTTTTGTGGAAGAGATGAATTGTACAGTAAATGAGAAAAACACTTCTCACTATCCGATTTGTTTTCGAATTATGCGTATACATCCGCTATGAATTTGGGTATTCTAAAACTAAGTCGAAATTTTTTTTTTTTTTAAGACAAGCTTTTTGGCGTTTACTCTAGGGGATTAAGTTAAGTCAGAGGGGAATTATTGATAATATTTTTAAATTAATTTCTTACTTTAAACTTAAGTAAAATTTCTGTTTAAAGTAATAACTAGCATAGTTCAATTATATTCAAGGACAAATTGCGTCAGTGAAGTTTTTTATGCAATTGTTCATTTTATTTTTATTTTTAGCATCGTAGTGTGAACTGATTTTAACCGTTTATGTCTTCTTGTTTTATAATAAAAATTTTGTGTATTGTCTTTTTAATTATAAAATAACCTACATTATGTAAATAAGATGTGTTTTAATTAAACTATTTTAGAGTAAATATTAAATGTATGGTTTAGTTTGAACAAAGAAATGAACTACGACGCCCGCAATTACAAACATTTATATTTTATAAATAAAAATCAGATGAAAGTTTTTAAAATTTAGTGTTATAAAATATTCCTTACCATATTAAATTAAACTAGGGGATTTAAGTTTACATATATTCTTGTTTAACTTTCTAATATTCTAACTGGACTCTAAAATTAATAAAATTTGTTTTAGGTTTCGAAAGTGATGCAGATATGTCAAGACCATTTAAATGCGACAGATGTTCAAAAACATACGCAAGACTATACACTTTAAAACGTCATGTGAGAATTGAATGCGGTTACGTGAAAAATATCTTGTGCAATTTATGTGATTATAAGTGCTACTACAAAACCCATCTAATTCGTCATCGTATTAGTAGACATAATCTTTATCCAGAACAGTTTTAAGTGTATATTATATAATTAAATGTATATACTTAAATAGTAATGTATGTTTCAGAATTACCACACTACACTCTTTAATACATATTCGGGGCTATTCTGTATGCTCAAAAAGTAATCAAGATATATATTGCTAGCTAACAATATGAACTGTCATTTTAACAAATTTGTTAAAGTTACAGTTCATATTGTTTGCAATCAAGATTTATTAAAACAACAATTTTTTTTTCAAATCTTGCTTACTTCTAGTAATGTACGTAGAGATTAGCCCCGATTATCATTTAAACTAAGGTTTTATATAAAATATTATAGGAAGGCATCTTAAGCTAAGTACAGATAAGCCACGATTTTCTAACATAAGAAAGTACTTAAATTTTTTAAATTATTTATTGACATTTTGGATCACTAGAAATGAGCCTTTGTACATTAAATTTAATTTATCGATTAGCTTTATATAAACAAAAATGCAATTGTTTGTACTTAACTTAGATGCGCCAGTACCTAAATACTACTACCACAAATTTAATAAATACAATATTCTCAACAAAATTAATTTAACAAATGTATAATTACTACTAACACATCCTTTGTATATACTGTAAATAACTATAAATAAATATAATTTACTTAAACAAATTAAAAATATTTTTTTATAGATTTCAGGCATGTTAAGTTTGAGAAAGATGAAAATGGAAGATCCAAATGTCCAAAATGTGAAAATACCTATAAGCAGAGGTCCCATGTCATAAGACATTTAAGATATGAGTGTGGTTTAGCACCACAATTCGAATGCCTTTATTGTAACAGGAAATTCAAACAGCGGAGCAAACTAAAATCGCACATCAAATGCCATTTTGATAATTTAAAGTTTCCAGAATTAGTATAGATTAAAATATAATATAATAATAAATATTTTTATATGGTGATTTGTTATTGTTGAAATAAATTTTTATAGTAGTTTCAATTTTGTTGTTTGAGTTTTTTTTGTGTGGTAGAAATTTTTATTTTGGTAAGTGAAATATATACTAACATACTTATTTTTTAGAAACTGCGCCTGCTTTTCCATCAGCGGCGGAGGAGAATCTACCCAGTGTGAGTTTTATAAGGAAACCGCCAATTACATTACCTCTGCAATACGAGTGTGGACTGCAAGCTTCTTTTCAATGCCCTCTATGCCCAAGAAGGTGTAAGAGAAATGATGTATTGAGAGATCATCTTCAGAAAATTCATAGAATATTTTAATTTTTTATAATATAGTTGGTTTATATCTTATCCAGCTAGATTTGAGTTGTGTGTATTTTTTAGAATTGTATTCAGCTTAGGTACTTAATTTGCTTTGCTTTAAATGAAAAAGTTTGTGGGTCACTGTATTGATTATTGAAGATGAATCAGGAGATTAAGTGAAAAAATAACTCTTTTGCTGTTCAAACCAAATAATGTTAATAATGACAATTAGATACTAGACATTTCAAATTAAAAAATTAACAGTTAATTTTAAAACTGAAAGTATAGAGACTTTTAAAAACGTTTTAATCTTAATTAGAATAAATAGTAGACAATGTCTTAAAAGGGTCCTGGTAAAGTTAAAATTAACATATTGACTTTTTTGCAACACTATTTAACGTGACTGATAAACAGTTATTGTACTTAATTTAGATTATAATACATAAAATGAATTTATTTCAATGTGTTTTTGTATTAAATTTTATTATCATTTAAATAAAATACAGTAACCTACTTACTTGCTAGATATGTAAACTTTAGATACTTAGAGTACAAGCAGAACTGATTTTTTTATAAAATATATTGCCATAATAAACAGTACGATTTAGTATTTTCCATATTATTAAGTTATTTTAGTAAATATAATATGAATAAGATCATAAATGCATGTAATGGATTTATTTATACAATTAGGCAAATATTTGTGACATTTTATGATCTCGAAATGTGTGTAAAGAAATATAGAAATTTATAAAATGTAAATTGAAAGAAAGCTATTTAAAGAAAAATATATTGTGTTACAAACACTAAATATCATACTTAGTAAATAGTAAATTATAAAAACTAGATATTAGATTAATTGTATCAAGCGTAGATAATTATAATAAATTTTATACGAATAATTAAAATTTTATTCTAATGAAAAGTTTTATGATTTTTTGCAGAACATAATTAATAAAGAAGATTAAGTTTGGTTTGTATTTATCTTTTGTATTTATTTATACTAATTGTATCTTATTTTAGATTTCACTGGAGAGAAGCAATGCTGTCCAAGATGCGGAAAATATTTTACAAGAATTGATAATTTAAATCGACATATTAAATATGTCTGCGGAGTTGAACCACAATTTAAATGTAACATTTGTACATATGTTACTAAACACAAATATGTTTTGTTATGTCATTTGAAGATGAAACACAATATTTTTAATTAATCAATATAATTTTATGTTTATATCACACAAATAAATCAATAGATAATTAACTCTCGTTATTTCTTATTGGTGTGCCTTAACTATTATATCCTATTGCAAGTAGTTGCTTCTAGTTATTGTAATTAATATATTTTTTGTGATTTTGTTGATAGGATGAATCATTGATATTGAATGGAATTCTGCCATTTTTTAGTATTTTTTTTACACAACTTTTTTTGATAAATAAATACAGCAAAGATGTAAGGTTTTTGCAAGTCTTTAAACAACATGAAGCTTTAACTTATGGCCTTAAATTTAATATTGCCTAGCCTTTATACTTTTTTCTGGAATTTTTTTTATTGTTGCGTCATAAGTTACCCGAAGTCAAAGGTTGAGAAAAATAGTTTTTTGCAAATATGTTCAGAACTTTTATGCAAAAAAAATAGACATCTTATTTGTAGCTGAGAGTTGCTATACCAATGTATTAGAAGTTTTTGTTGTAGGAGCATTCGTTTACGATATATAGAATTTATTCATTTACAGTATTAAGTATATGAGGAATAATAGTAAATACATGGAATAAAGTTACGAGAGAAATTCACTAATAGAATGGAATGGGACCATCAATGAGTTAAAATTAATTGTTATCAGGCTTGGCAAGTTGGCCTAGGAATTACTAGGGTCTACTAGGTCACTGGGCGTAGGTCATCGGAGATGGGAATTTGTTTTGACCGTCGCGCCAGGTGTAATACATCTCTGTAGTAGGGAATTGCGAGGTTTAATGGAGGTTGGCAACGACATTCATCAGAGGATTAGTCGTCCTGGATTAGGTGTGTTGTCCTTTTGTGGTCGGTAGATGCAGATCTGCAATTGATTTTTGGATTTTGGTTACGCCAGGTGTTTTCAATTGGGAAGCAGGAGAGTTGTTGTGTCTTTGAGTTATGCGGTGGAACTGGCTAGTGAGGATTTGCGCGGCAAAGTTTAGTGCATTCTGAGGCTTCAGTCCGGTAACAATTTTTACCTACTTTTGCAATTTTGCTTCTGTTTTTTAGAGTTTACGAAGGGTCACTTTTTCTGCGAAGAATAAAAAATATAGTAATAAAAAGGTTAATTTTTCCTGGAAACTCAGGTAGGATCACTTCTAGGTGAGCCCAGTTTTTTCACATATTATTGTCTTCTCAATGAATATTGGTATGTCACATCCGGCGTTTGGTTGCGGTATGCACACCGCTTACTTGTTTTAGAGGTTTAGCAGACGACGTACTTCGGTATGGGTCACAGTGCACCTGAGTCTGGGAGAGTGGTTGAGGTCAGTTTGGTGCAGCCCCAGGTGTTTTACTCTATGGAGTTTTTGGTCCGCGTCTATAAGCGCAGAAACTATGCTGGTCGGTGGTGGTGTTGGGTTTGTGCTGGGTCCGGGTTCCGTTTTCGGGTGCTCGATTAATTCGATTAGATTAAATGAGCTATAAGATTATGCATTATTGGATCCGGTGTCAAGGCGGGGGTTTTGCGGTTTTGTTATCTTTGCTAGAATCATTTTCGTTCGAATCATCGTCGATAGAGTCATTTCTGTTTGAATCACCTTTGCTCAAGTCCTAGTCGGTTGTATTTGTTGAACTCTTGAATGTGATATTCCTAATTTTCTAAGTTGAGGTCTTTTTCAGGGTCTTCTTCAGAGTTTTGTTGGGGAGCTCTAGGTTCAAGAGGGGTTTCTAGGCAAGGTAGTCTTCTAGGGTTTCTCATTAAGGATTGAAATCTTGATCGACCACGTCTGCTAAATCTTGGTCTGACAGAATGTTGAACATCTAAAGTTTATAATTTTTACCTGATCAACAATAGATTTATAGATGTAGTTTTTTTCCTGTGACACTACTTGCTTACATTTAGCAAAACCTATTTAGTTATGGTTTTTTATAAAGGTGTGTTAAGAGAACAGGTTAATGTGCTGTAGAAATTTGTTTGAGACTTCAGGTGGTCTTCTAGGTGGTAGGTGGTCTAGAAGTTGTTTGGGTGATGAGCAACCGGGTGATTTATTTTTCAATTTTTAGGTAGGTTTTATTAGGTGGTTGGAGTTTTTTGGTGACGGGTTTGTGGGATTTTACTTTAAGATGCATCAAGTTGGGTGCCGTCTAGTTTTGTTGGAGGTGGCGGTTGATGTCGGTTCTTTTATGGAGAACGTTATGCCTGAGAAATAGCTATTAATAATGTGGTTGTACAGTCAAGACGTCTGTTTTTCCTGGGATTTGCCTGAGGGGCGACTGTGCTACTAGAGGGTGGTAATCTGCCTCCGGGGTTACCACGAGGTTGTTAGGCGGCGGTCGTTGGGTATAAGGATCTATCTAGGACTGTTGCGCCAGGTGTGATGAATTTTTGTGGTAGGGGACTCAAAAGTTTTTAGTGAAGGTTGGCAACGACAACCACCGGTAGTTGTAGTTTTGCAGTTGATATCTGGTGCGCCAGGTATTTCCGATTGGGAAGCAGAAGAGTTGTTGTGTTTTCGAGTTATGCGGTGGAACTGGCTAGTGAGGATTTGCGCGGGAGCGATTTGTGCATTCTAAGGCTACTCAGGCGGTTTATATATTTGTGTTTGTGGGGTAAGTGGGGAAGCGAAGAGCGGCAGAAGTGGCGGCAGGAATTTTGATACGTCGCTAGAGCAATGAGGTGAGGTAATGTAACGCGCGCGAGGTTTTTCATTGTAACGGTTTTGTGTTTGGTGAAAAGGTTGTCGTTGATCCATTATTGCTGTTTCAGCAAATCAGTATTACCAAAAAGCTTGAAGTTTGCAAGATATTTGCGAAAAACTACTTTTTAAAACTTTTGATCTTGCATAATTCAGGACGCGGTGATCAAATTGGTTGTGAACTTTTACACATTATTGGGAGCTTAACAATTTTATTCTATGCTTAAGTTTATTTTTGCGCGGCCTATTATACAATTTTAATCATATAATAATCAATATGTACACAACTTATAACAGAAAATATATAAATTTTGACTTTGGTGTTTTATTTTTATTACTATGGAAAATATTTGTAAGTAAATAATTTTAATAATATTGGGAATTTATATTTGTATTTTTTGTAAAAAGTATATTTCTGTTTATTAATTTTATGTATTTTTAGATCAGTACATATTGAACTTGCACTGTAGAAAATGCGGAAAGAATTTTAGTAGAACTGATAGTCTGCAACGACATATTAAATACATTTGTGGAGTGGAAGCCAAATTCAAGTGTCATCTTTGTTATTATTTAACTAAACATAAATATGTTTTGATGTGTCATTTAAGGGATAAGCATAATCTACTAATGAAGTTAAAGAATATTAAACCTAGTTCTAGTTGTTAGAAAATTAATTTCTAAAATAATTGTATGTAAGATGCATAAATGCATTGGTGATACTTTTAGGAACAAAATAAAAACTTGAGTTAATACTTTAAGAACTATTTGCACTAGAATATACAAAATAAACAAAATTATTTGCTGGGAAAGTAATAATATAATATACTAGTACGTTAAGTTAAAAAAAAAATTTAAACTATAAATTATAAGAATCCTGACGATGACTAAAAAATCTTAATCGAAACTAGTCGAAAATAAAGAACTTAAGCATACAAGTATATTATATTATTACTTTTCTAACATAACCTCAATGTATGCATCTCTGAAAAACAACGTAATAAAATAAAATAATTTGCATGTTAGCACAATCAACATAAAACAATCATCATTTATTGGAGGGTTATATATCATATTTAAACGTAGTTACTACTCTAGAAAAAAAAGTCATCATGTTTTTTGTTATATGAGGGTTGTGTTAGAAGTACCCGACCTGACGTATAAATGGCGGTTGTTGTTTGAAAAGAATGAAGATGGTAGAAAGTACCAACCTTATAAAGGATTTTCATTTAATACAATTTACGTAATGCAGTAAAAGTATTTTTATAATCAAACACCAACCACTTATTATTAATAAAAAAATACCTGTTGGACCAGACTACTATGAAATAAGTTAAGAAATTGATACAACAAAGAAATAGGAAAGTCACTTGGGTTGGTGGAAACTTAAAATGAAGATCTGTCTTGAAACTGCAATATTTTCTCTTAGCTTAAAAATATGCCGCATCTTGGGTTCCAATCAAATTTACTTATAAATATGTGGTGAGCAATGTCTGTTAATTATCTTCTGTAGTTTGTTAATAGTATTTTCTAGTTTGGTATGGTAAAAAGTCATAGATATCTTTTGTTTCAACAAATATAATTAAATTTGCATTTAATACTACAAAAATATAATCCGTCATAAAGTTGAATGTTTCATGTCGTTTCTCATAAAGTATAATTAATGTGATTATCATCAGTGCACAAAAAAAAATGATATTTTGTGTATTGAATAAATATATAGTAATAATATTAATGGTATTATAAATATGTTCAAATTACCTCATTGCTCCTATCGGGTACAACTCATCCATTTCTTGAATGTGTAGATAGGTTTGTATTAAAATAATTGCTGATTTGTTATAAATATATTATTTATTTATAAATTGTGGTTTATTAATGAGCCGTTTATGTTCAGTCAAATAAATTATTGTATACATGTGGAATATTAGTGGTTTTATTGTGTTCAAATCTCCGAACTAAATTTTATTGAGCTTGAAACTCCCAAGTCTTTGTGGGGTTTATATGTAGGTTTGTTGGAGGGTCAATCGGGAATATGCCATGGTAATTAATAAATATGTTAGACAAAATAATTTATTTAGTTTTAAATTAACTCTACACAATTTAAAACAGAAACATCTATATAGTTAAATGTAATACAAGTAGGTAATTTGGTGACGCTTATAATTGCACTTGCAAGTCTGGCTAACAAACACTTAGTTTAAAAGTGGTTATTAAGGCCACATGATTTTACGTATGAATATCGCCAAGTTCTTTATCTTTGCGAGCAGTCGCAAAATACTCCGTGCGGTTGGAAGAAGATTTGGAATTTATAAAAATTTAGAAGACAAGTGGCTTCCGTATACTCACCTCGACGTTTGTTTTGGGAATTACTTATATGTTTTTGTGGTAATAGCTTTTTGATTTCATAAGGGCTTTTAAAGAACGGCAAACATTTTTTTTTAAGTTAAGTTTAGTTTTATGTTGACGATATAGGACTAGTACGTTATAAGACTAGATCGCCTTGAGCAAAGGGCTGAAAAGAGTGCACTGAATAGGTACGCATACGTTTTTGCGCGTTTATATGATGATAGTCATATTGAGGTTTGTCGGATAAAGACATTAACTTCCGAAGGGGCGAATACGGGTTTTCGCCAAAATGCAGCACTAGCGACATAGTCAGTAGATTTGTGCATTATACTATTACATTTTGTAAAGAAGGGTTTTTTTTACTTGTTTTTTTTGATTGACGGAACAATTGGCTCAAAATAAACGGCTTAATTTGCGTATAATACGTTTGGTCGGGTTATTTTGTAGATGTTGAACCGCTACTAGACAACCGGTACGGTGAATTGAGTTCCGTGGTCTGTTATTACTTGTTTAAGCCACTATTAGGAAAATAGTCTTTTGTAAACTGATTGATAATAAAGGCGACAGTAGTTTGTTTCAGAGCGTATATTGAGATCAACTTGCTAATAGTATCAACGGTAACAAAAATATAAGTGACATTGCCTACCAACCTTGGTAGCGGACCATAAATGTCTACGGCCACTAATTCATTGGGTCCACTGCGTAAGATAGAATCGACTTGCGGTCTGGGTCAAAGTAGTATGCTTTGCCTTTTGGCAAACGGCGTATACTTTTAGTTGGTTTTGCCGTAAATTTAAAAATGATTGTAAAACGTGATATAGGTCAATAAACCTTGGCACAAGAGTTGTAAGGACACAAAGTCGACACCGGATGTCATCTTCTGTCCGTAAGTATACTAAATCTTGTTCAACATGGACACGTTCAATAAGTACGGCAGCATTTGATTAGCATTAATTGAAAACACCTATTGTTAGGTGGGGGAGATAACATGGTGTATTTTGCAAAAGTATTTCTACAAGAATATACTTTACCTAATAATACGCGTTGAAAGTAGAAGCATTGCGTAGAGCAAAACGGCAAAAGTTTAAACAATCACTTTTGGTGAATGTAATGCTTTTTATAAATTTGAAATGAGTTTTCTGTAGCCAAATAGCAAAAATGTTGTGTTTTAGGGTCAGAGCGTTAAGCAAAAGCACAATGCTATGATCGGAGCTAAATAACTTTGAAAACTTTGGAAGTTGGATAAGTCTTAAGTCGTATATACTGTATCAAGAATTGAAAATAGGCTTTAGCAGTCCGCTGTTTTTAGCAGCACGAAGGAGCAAAGCAAAGCATTTTGGTACGAGTTAAGGCCGGGTTACATAGTGCAAGGTAGCATCCGAGCTGGCCTAGTCAGTTTCTTGCAGTGCAGCTACTTGCACCGTGAGACCTCATCATACGATAATGGCAAAGGACAGTAACTCGTATGATGCGAACTGAGTAGGCCAGCTTGGATGCTAGCTCGCACTGTGTAACCAAGCTTTTATACTCAATATTTTTTGCCAGCCCCAAATAAAACTATTGTTTTAGAAAATTTTAAAGTTTATTATAATTTATCACTATTGTCAGATTTTAAGGCATAACGTAATGTGAAATTGTGATTTACAGCTAATCAAATACTTTAAATGACTTTTTGGCTTTTGGGTCTTTAAATTGTCGTTTTGGTCTGCATTTTAGGGTCGAAAAAGATAGTTTTAGTAGAGGCAGTCGCAAGAAATGTTTACACAAAAATGTAGAAACTACTAAATTAGAGTTAGATAGCTTTAACGAGTCTTAGAAGACATTGTCTAGGATTAAAGCTCCAGTGTTCTACTGTAGGAGCTTTGAGCTAGGCTACAATGGTTGAAGCAAGAATCCTCGTTGTGTTCATAAAATGCGGTTTAAAATGTTTTTGAGCGTTAAATGCTTTTGGAGGACTTCAAAAAAGGTTTTAGAAGACTAAAAACTTTAGAAATCCTAGTCTTAGAGGACACCGGAGAGTTTGATGAAGTGATACTTATGTATTACCCAAGTTAAGCCTCAGAATTGTAAGGCTTAAGGTGCCCATAAACATAACCTATTATGAAATGTCAGTTTAACAAATGCAAAAGATGGTTTTTTTCTTGATTTTTATAATGATATAGGTCTGGTTTCATTAGAATTAATTGAATATTATTATTGAAATCCTTGTCAAATTGAAATTTTAAACAATTATATTGAAAACTTGTAATATCAAAACAAATATTAAAGTCAATAATCTACATTCAAATTAAGTTTATTCAAAACATTTTATTAATTTTTGTACTACATATTATTATTTTTTATAGCTTTTGACGTTTCTTTTTATAATATTCAATTCTGTTCCATAATACAATGCCGATAATAATGGAAACTATAAATAAGAGTGAAGTTAGGCACATATACTATCTAATCAAAAACAGTTGTTGTTTTTCCTGAAACCACGTCGTAGCTAAGAAAGCAAACTTGTTTACACGTGCAAACCAATTTAAGATAAGGTGAACCTTAAACTTAAGTGTAACCTACGAAAGAGTAAGATAAGCAACAGAACGGTGCAAACGGGCATTAGACAATTTACTATCAAGTTTTAAAGGTTTTTGCTTGTTAGAGAGATTCTGAGAATATTAAATGAGGTTTTTAAAAGTTGCTTTAAACTCACAACGGCTCTTTAATGTTCAAGAAAAATTTTGAGAAACCCAAAGTTTATTACCATTAATAGTTTTTTTAGGTTGAAATGCCATAAATCTAATTTAAACCAAAATCAATTACGTATTGTAAAAAAATGAGTAAGCAATTAAAAAATATATTTTGTATTATGTTACTTTTAGAAAATTTAAAACGCAAAGACCAAAAAAATTTGAAAAATCTTGAGAAATATTGCGGACTTTAAGAGCCAATTAAAAGATTTTTACAAATTTTAAGTTACTTTTAGATTAATTTGAGAGGCTTATAAATTATTGAAGGTATGAAGAGATTAATGGTGATTGAAACTTTTTACAGAACTTTGCGACTTTCAGAGCGACGACAATTGGAAGATTTTGGATGTTTTTGGTAGAAAAAGATTGTTTGACAGGATTTTGCTATTGAAATGAGGTCTTATGAACAATTTATATGTTTTTGGAAAAATATGAGTTAGTTACTGATACTAGATTTTAGAGAACTTTACCAGTTCTACAAAATTTTGCAGATATCTAAGATTTGCAAATTCTTATAACAACTGTGTGAGGACAATA
This sequence comes from Tachinus rufipes, assembly GCA_963932245.1. Classification (NCBI taxonomy): domain Eukaryota; kingdom Metazoa; phylum Arthropoda; class Insecta; order Coleoptera; family Staphylinidae; genus Tachinus; species Tachinus rufipes. The sequence continues at coordinate 31,031,976 of OZ010742.1, read as the reverse complement.
GTCTTTAAGAGTTACTTGAGGCAACTTAAGCTAACGATTATTATTTTTATAAATAGATTTTGAGCAAAAGTTAATTAAACCGAATATATCGGCTACTTTTGTAACTTTTTCTTGGATTTTGTGGGTAGAGTTCTTATTTTGGTTATTAATTGAAATACAGAAATAGAGCAAGTAAGATAGATTTTCTTCATGTTAGATGCCAATTTTTTATCAATAAAAATTTGCTACTGAAATTATGCCGATGATGTGTCTGTAGTGGAATGGTGGGCGAGCACCTGTTGGCGTGGCCGAACAGTTCATTGTCGTATATTGTATGATTGTAGTCAACGTTAAAACCATTACGTGAAAAGAAGATTTAACATGTTGGACAAAATTTTTATTAATTTTTGGAGTTCTAATAACTTAATTATTGTTTACCAGTTTAATTATGATAGCCATTATTTAATTGATTTTAATAGAATGATTGAGCTATTATTATTTATTAGTTGTAGATTATGTGTTTTTTTAATAAAGTGAAATGTTTAATCAACATTTTGGAATTAAAATTTGTGTAAATTAAAAATAAGCATATTAAACTAATATATGTGTGCTACTTCTTGTTCCTTGTTTTGCTTTATGTAGTAGAACTAGATAAATCTTATAATTTTGTTGTTGTATTAATATATTCAGTTTCAGATGTTATGTTCAACTCTGAAATATCCAACGAATCATATATGAATAGAAATAGAAGAGTTTGTAATATTACTCAATCTTTTGTAAAATGTTATATATTAATCAATTTGTTTTAGATGATGAAAGTGAGAAACACTTTAAATGCAACAGATGTGGCAAATCTTATATGCATAATTTTACACTTACAAGGCATAAGAATTTTGAATGTGATGGAATCGCTCGTTTTGTTTGTAATATTTGCAATAAAGCTTATAGTCAAAAACAAAAACTGAAAAGTCACATGGCAGTACATAACCAATTGTTGTAATTTATTGATTTGGAAATATTTAGATGTTTCTAAATGAATTATTGTAATTCTAATAATAATATTATTTACTTACGTTACTTCCGTGTTGTTTATAGATTTGATTTGACATTATACCGGTTCCGGATTTAACTGGTTGGAAAGAATATTGTTTAAATCCTCGATTTTTTGTCAAAATTACTGTCGTGAAATAAATAAATAAAGAAGAAGAAAGTTGTGATCAAGGTTTCAACGCATTAAATTTGACAGAATTGTATTTATTAAAAATAAATTGTATTATTTGTAAAAAGTTTTTTTTTTTAATTTTCCAACGTAGTGTGATTATATGCACTACAACCGGAAAGTAATGCAGTCATGTGAAAAATATGTTAACCGGTTACAGAAGTTTAATAAATATAAATAAAGTGCTCTACCAGCTAACTTTGATTAATCTGAGATCAATTTTGGTTGGTGAGTCAAAAATTAGTAGAGTTAGAGTTGAACTACTACTCAATGAAAATTGCAATTAGTTTTTATTGGCATTTTAATTTCTGTTGATAGATGTAATAGGTTTGATATTACGATTATAGTAATTTTGATCTCATATTTTGGATACTTTTTTAGGTCTAATTCTTGAAAATAAATTAATCGTTTTTAAAGATATGTTATTCTTTTTAATTTAATTCAACCTGCGGATACAGAATATAAATTAAGGTATATCATGAAGAACATTTGATATAATGTTTGCCGATTTTTTTTAAGATTTGATAATGGGTGTCTTGAAATTTGGTGTTGTTAAAGATTTTAAGCGTTTAAGATTTTTGTACAAATTTTCTGTATTCTATTTCACTTTTGTTGTACAGTTTTTTGTTCTTTTAGTGCTAATTAAAATTGATTTTACATTGTTATTAATATATTAATATTTTAGGAATTTTCAAAACATATTTTTCTGAAACATCCAACAAATCGTACCCAGGCAAGAATAGTACATCATACGGAGTTACATGTAATTTACAAAAGCTTATCAAAAGTTAATGCTAATATTAATAATAAAATTTTTAGATGATGATAGCATGAAAAAATTTAAATGCAATAGATGTGGCAAATCTTACATGCATAAAACTACCTTGACCAGACATAAGAATTTTGAATGTGATGGAATTGCTAGATTTGTTTGCAACATTTGCAATAAAGCTTATATTCAGAAACAAGGGTTGAAAAATCACATGCAAGTGCATGATTACTTTTTATAAAACTTGATTTATTACGTATAAAATATTTATTTAGGGTATAAAATTCAGTTTTTTATAATGATCTTTGACTGGTTAGTTCCTAATAGTTTATCTCAGCCACATAGATTGAATTAGATATATATATAAGATATGACAAAAATACTTGGTTTATTTAACGACATTTTTATAGCATGACTATACGGAATTAGATAATTTTGTCTTAAAATAAAATTTATTAAAACATTTTATTATATTAGTTGATAACTGTATACAAATAATATATATAAAAAATAAGACTATTTATATTGTTATGATAGTGAATCTGTATATTAATAAAGTTATTTCTTATTAATTTGTGTTTTTAATAATAAATTGTTTTAGAAAGTTATAGTATATTTTATTGTTGAAATGAAGGATACCTTATACGCACGAACTCATTGGAAAATATCAAAAAATCTTAAAATTTATAAATTTTCTTTATTCTTTTCGTATACGTTATAATATTGAGGTTGTAGAGAATAGGTGTTGATCCGCCTCAAGTCTTCTGCGGATTTTTGCTTTTCTGGTCGCGTACGGGTTTCCGACAGCGGGTTCTGGTTCAGTGAATGTTCCTTTTGCTCCTCCTTTGAAAAACTGATTTGTCATGAGGTTTCAATTTATTCTTGGGTTTCTGGTATCCATACCATCAAATTTTGCAGGTTGTGGTTACTGTTTCCAGATTGTATATACAGGTCATAACCAGTTGACATGACAGTTTTTTAGTGTTTGTCTTTGAGATTGCAGCTCTAGTGCCCCCATCTCTGTACTTGATAGTTTCTTTGTCTGTTTCTAGGTATCTATTGTTTATCCATTTGTTTTGATGTAGTAGTATTACATCAAATTTCTTACTGATGCAGTGGCCTTTTATGAAATCCGATTTTGTCATTAGAGTTTTTTCCTCCGCCATTACCATTAGGTGAAGTGGCGGTAACGGTAATAGTACTGCCATAGCTGATGTGGGCGTAATTATTATTGCCCCCGTTATTAGCAAACATGCTAAACTTTGAACTAGTTTTTTGGCTGTACACTTAAGAGTGTTTTTTTCTCTATACAAGCGCGATCTGTATATGATAATGCGTCTTACCACCACTACCTGGTCATATATGGTGTTAGTTCTCATGTCCAACCGTCATTTTTTCTTTAAAAGCTTGCGAATGACTTTGCTGTTAACATTAGTCAATTGTATATTAAAGTTTAAACCATTGTCAAGCGTTTGTTTTATTGTTGGCTCTATACATTCTTAAGTTTTTTAGGTCTGAGGTATTTTGCTGTCTTGTGAATAGTACAATTGTTGTTTTGCTTGGGTTTACTGACAACCCTTTCTTTTTGCATCAACTTTTTAAGGTATTTAGTACATTTTGTATTGTGTTTGACATGCTTAGTCTAGGGCAAAGATGCCTATGTCGTTGAGTATTTGTAGTAAGTCATCTATGACTAAGCACCACTGTAGGGTTGAAAGTTTGCCCCACTGTGGGCACTCGCCGGTGACTGGCTTCTACAGTTTTTTCATATAATGTTATGGTTACAAACCGGTTCTTGAGCATAAAGTTGACCAATTTTTGGACGATATTGTCTAGTCCTTGGTTTTGAAGGTAGTATTGTGGAATGCTTCCTCAATATCCAGAAAAGCACCCAAAGCAATTTTTTTACATTGGATAGTATTTTTGCACTTGCTGGTGTATACTAGTTTGCAAAATTTACCCATTTGGTAGGCATACTGATGCTGATTTCTTCTAATAGTTTTTGCATAAAGGATGTTTATTGGTCTGTAGGATTTAGCCAGGGCATACGTGGATTTCCAAGGCTTTAGTATGAATACTACCTTGGCCGCTCTCTAGCCCCTTAGCATTAGTGAAAATGCTAAGCTTGCTTTGAGGATCTTGCATGTAGGCTTTTTCAGCACTGCCAACATTTTCTATAGCATGATGGGATAAACTCTATTGATTCTTGGCGACTTGAATGGCTCGAATGTGTTGATTTTCTTATTTATGTCGCCCTGATTAATTTTTTTTTGTTGCTTTTTTCAGGTCTTTTTTGTTTAGCAATGCCAAGTCTTCTTGATTTTTGTCAGCATAGAGATCGGAAAATGTATCAGCAGCAGCTCTTGCAGATTGCTATTGACCGACTCTTGGTATTTGCCCTTTTTGGTCTGTAGGGATCCAATGTTCCTAGTACGGCATTTTCTTAAGGCATTTTAAGGCATGGGGGACTGTTTTGATTATCTTTACAGTATCTTCTCCAAGATTTTTTTTGGTTGTTTTTATGGCTTTATTATATGCCTTAAGACTGGTTTTATATGTGACGTAGTCACCGATCTTTTTGGCTTTGTTTAACAGTTTTCTAGTATCCGCCTTTGTTTTATCAAGCCTTTTGTTCTAACAAATAATCTTGTTGGGGGTGTGTTTGGCAGTGCTACGGAAGCTTTTTCAAAGACGGTTTTATCGAAGTTGACAAATATATATTTGGACAGACTTTTGCTAACTAGTATTTTGTTGGACAGATCTCAGTTAGTTTTTCTTGGTTTTCTGTATTCCAAGTCCTTGCTGCTCGTTAGCTGCAGTAGTTCTGCAAGTGGTGGAGGTCTCTGCTGATTGTAGGGAAGGTATCTTGATTCGAGAATTATTTCTTTCTTGGTTTTCTTTTCTACTATCACCACCTTAGCTATTACTAATTAATTAGATACTTGTTTAGTTAAAAAAGTGTTTAATCTGAGAAAATGATTTTCTTAAAATGCAAGAAATCCGCAATAGTTTGGTGCTGCTTGTTGCAAAGTGTGTCTAGTTATGTTCAATTCTTGACAACAATGTCGTATGGACGTGTTTGAAATCTCTGCCATGCTTTCCTCACTGCGGCTATGTTTTGAGGGACCAAGCAGGATGGCGACAAACAGTGATCTTTTTGTCTATCAGCGTGAGTTTGGTCTTTTTTAATGAAACATTGAACTGTTGATTCATTGGATGCGTTATTATGACCGACAATTGTACGTAACTGGTTTTGCCAAACTTTTCTCATTTTTGTTGTGCGTTTTCAAAAACAAAATGACAAATTCAAATCCGACGCTTTTGTTGGCACAGTTTTAAGATGCACGATGTTTGACATTGAACATACCGTTTTTGTTTCTCTGCGATCGACGGTGGGTTTTGATTCATGACCTTCTTGACGGTTTTTGTTTTTTTGGGGGGTGCCAGAGACTCGAAGCTTTATCTTAGAGAAACTCAGGAAAAGTTTACATTGTTACATCTTATCCGTAAACAGAATGTGTTGGGGTCCTGTTGAGTTTTGGTTTGGATTTGACTCTGAAAAATCTCCTCTTAAAGGAGCATTACTGATAACGAGATGATGCCTGATCTTGTTCTATCTTGTAAATCTTACACAGAATAGTTGACTTTACTGTTTCCGTTTTTTCAGAGTTGAGGTAACATTTGGGGAACCCATTTTGGATTATTGCTAGTGCAATGCCTTTAAGAGTATCACTAAAAGTTTTTTTTGAATCTTTTTTAATTGTTTTTGCTTTTTTTGCTGGTCGTTTTTACAATTCCGGCGTATTGCTGCTAGGTAGGTTTTGCTTTTGCGTCCTTGATGTACCCGGGGTATTTGGTGCAGGTTGTGTGGAGTATTACTGCTGTATTCTTATTGCATTACCAAATGCTTTAGGTGGCTCAGTTGCGTCAACCCCTTGTGCAAACCATTGTCTTCAGAGTTTAACTGTCCGTCCCCGAAAGCTTAGTTTTTGCTGTTTTGGCCTTGCTTTTGCTTTCCGAGCTTGGGGTTTTCAAACAGTTCCTTATTGTTTTTTATGTTGTTGCTACATCTACGTTTTCAGTCATTGGTCTCAGAATAGGAACAGACTACTTTTTGGGTAGTGGAGGATTGTCTACTATCGGAACCTTACTGGGGTATATTAATTTTTTTTGATATTTTTATATTAGCATTCTATTCTCTAGTCTATATATTTTTAATTTTCTTGCAGGCGTTGTTCATAATATGTCTTTATCGTAGTTATAGTCCGGTCAACTTTTGTCTTTTGCTTTACGCCAGGTATTTTATTTTCCTGGAGTTTCTTACGGGACGCTCTCATAGAGGAACTGACAAAACCCCAACGATGGATTGTGTCTTAGTAGACATTTTCCGATATAGTTAGCTAACATTGTTGTTAAAATAAATAACTTTTTTTTAATGAAAAATGTTGCCATCACTTGTCTTTATGAACTATTGGACTTATGTTTTGTGAGAGAATCTTATAATAGGGGATAAAGCAGTCAAATTGTGTTTGCAAATTTTTTGTAAATGTAAATCTTGTTTGCGACTGAGCAGCTTGGGAATTCATTGTACCGACACTTTGCTCATTCCCAAATGTTTATGGAGAATTTTAAAACTATTTGTTTTTGATATTCTTATTTCTCTAGCAATAACTGAAACTTGGATCAAATAATTTTTTTGTTATATTTTTTTGTCAGGTGAAACTGGTATATTGCACACTAAACTGTTGCATTTATGTAATACGTTTTGACAGCAAAAGCATACTTGTTGATGTTACTAAATAAGTGTTGGGCTACTTTTTAGCATCTCAACTCTCGTATAATGTAGGTTGTTTTATAAACTATACATCTATTCTAACTCCAATTGTAGAACTTTAACTTGACAGTACTTTTTTAAGTCGGAAGTTTTGATATAGACCTACAATAATTATTGACAAGCAAAACTTTTTCTTCATATAGTCTCAATATATTGTATTCGGGGTTCTGGTTTATCATTCCAGTAAACATATTAGAAGGTGATGATAGTATGGATTTTATTAAATTGAAAGTTTATATAAATTTCTGTTCAACTCTCAATGGTTACGGAGCCAACATATTGATCAAAAAGATGACAGGCTCGTAACACGTGAAAAATAGTTATTGAAATTGATTCAGATTGAAAACTAATTTATTGAGACACTAAACAAATAGAATTTATTTATAACTATGAAAAATACAAAAAAGTTTCACCACATCAACGATATAAATATCAATTATAATATATTTTGAGGATTAGGTTATTTGGACATCACTATTATTAAAATGTATTTGTTATTTTTTTTTGCTAATTTTTTTTGCTAATTTTTTTTTGCTATTTTTTTGCTATTTTTTTTTTTGTTATAGTTTATTAGTGTTGACTATTTGATTATAAATTAATAATTTCACAGTACGCTAATTAACCTAATTGTAATTTTAGTAATTTATAAGACAGAAATTTAGATTAATTTTTATAGCTTTTTAATATTATTTAGATTAATTATATATTTTTCAGCTAAAGTCGTTAAACCAGTAAAAAGATACAGAAAAAAGACAACAATCGCTACAGTCAGAAATAGGACTCGATATGGACCTGTTTGTAATATACTAACGCAATACATGATACATTACTATAACTAATTACTGTATATTTTTTAGATGATGGAAGCCAGAAACAATATAAATGCGATAGATGCAGCAAAACTTTCAAGTTTGAAACCATATTAAACAGACACAGAAATTTTGAATGTGATGAAGTTCCACGTTTTGTTTGTAGCATATGCGATAAAGCCTACACCAAAAACAAAGGATTAAAGAAACACATCATGACTGTACATTTGTAATTTAAATACTACTTATTATCTCATTTAGCTGTATGTAGTTGATTTTTTGGATTTTTATTTATTGAAGTTTTTAATTTAGTTAGAAGTTTTAACGATGCATATCTCGCATTATAGTGCGTGTTTAGTTTGATGTTTAATAATTATAATTTGTTTGATTATATAGATCAGTTAATAAAGAATTAAAAAATATTTATTTGTTGTGAATACAACCAATCAATCTGTCCCATGGGGTTTCTTCTTTCTTTAGTAGTAAAAATATATTTTATTGATTTGTTATTCTTTTTAGGAGATCACAAATTACACAATCCTACTAAAAATACATTAATGGGTTCTAATGGAAAAATTAAACGAAGGCGGTGTAAAATGTGCTATATGAATGGATTAAGAAGAGATTGTGTATATTATTGTCCAGGTTGTCCTGACCAACCGCCACTATGCTTATATTGTTTTGAATCATATCACTCATAGCAATTTTTATAATAGAATAAATATTCTTATATTTTTATATCACTTGTTTTATGAATTACAAAATATTATTATAATTATAGCAATAAAATTGTTAATTAATTATTTTGATCTTTAATTATAATTAATTTTTATGTACGTTTTAACTATGATTGCAGTAAGTATAGTAATGCGAATTTTGATGGATATTTACACTGGAATTTTAAACTGCGAGGCTGAGAAAATTATTTTAGTTATGCGCACTGGTATAACACTGGTATAAAATTCGGTGGCACAAAAGAGTTGCTTAGGATTGAGTTTTATTGGAATCTAATGAAATTCAAATTGGTGAAGATAAAATTTAAATTGTTGACTGAAACCAAAATAAAGATTAAAGATTTATTACTGCTTTAATAAGGCACCCTTATCTTACTAACAAGTGAAAGAACTTTTCCAAATCTGCACGTGATCTTATTAATTAATTTCCATAAAACAGAAAGATTAAGTTAAGTTTAAATGGTTGTAACTTTTAACCTAAAATTCTGCAATCAGAAAGCTATTAAGACTATTCCGACCGCTACCTTGATTTGTAGTATTTTATCAAAAATAGTAACTTTGATAATCGATTTATTTTCATTAAAACATTCAGAAAGGATCAAATTGTGATATGTCAGTATTTTAGTAAAATAACAGATGGGGAATAGCCGAAAACACTTTTTTTCTGTATTTTAAATTGGTAAAAAAATATATCGATTATCAAATATTTGTAGAAATTGAAGCAATGACGCCGAAGTTGCCGTTTTCGTTAAAATACCACAAATCAAGGTAGCGGTCGGTATGATCTTAAATAACTCTTTGAAGATAAAAAGACAGTTAAGTCATTTTACATATGATATAATAACTAAAAAAATTGTAATATTTTTTATTGAAAATTTGCTTTTTATTTATTTTTTTTTCTTATTTTAAGTTAACGACTGATTGGGAATGTGGTCAATAATATATTGGTTATATATTTATTAATCTCACCTTTTTTATACTTATATTCTATCTATCTTCCATTAATAACATCCTGCTAACAATTAGATATACGACCATGTTTGATATTGTTTTCAATTAAATGATAATACTTCACTTTTCTACTACAACAATAAATAAGCTCTACGATTGAAATAAAGACAGAAACTCTGGTATGAATTTTTTATTTTAACTTGTCCCATAAATTTTGTATTGGTTAAGGGTAAGAACTGGGAGAGTAACTTAATTTTTTAAATCAACTCTGCAATATAATTTCAGTTATTTTAGTTGATGAAAACACCCCAGATCAAGATGAAAGCAAGTTTCCATTTTAATTAAGCATGTACCAGTCTGCTCTATTGAAAACTGTTTGTTGTCATTAACACAAATTCTGATCTCATTAGAGAAAAAGAAATCAATTTTTTAGTATGTCATTTACATGCACAATTTGTTTGACACTTTTTTGGAACTCCAAACTTTTAGGTCAATTTAATATGTAAGTGTTTAGCGGATTACGCTTTTGGTTTTACACATCATATTTTTTGGAAATATGGTTTGAAACTTGCAACGCGTATTATATTTACAAGGCAGTTTATGCATTTATTCTTCAAATCTGCAGATTTTGCAAGTTTTTACTATTAAGTGTCCAATTAGTATGATTTTTTGCATTGACGTATTTACTGTCGGATTTTACAAAGCTGTTGCACTTGATAACTTAAGTTGATAGTTCTTTAATATCGTTGATGCAATTAAGCTGACTTTGTTTAGATGCAAATTTTTACACACATGAGATACACAATGAGAATGTCGTTTTTTGTCTGAAAAAAAGTAAGGAAGCACCTACTGGCTAACAAAAATTTGAGTGATTAGCAATTTATCGAAAACAGGTTTTTGATATGACCAACATATGATTGATGTTGTCGAGACCCGTATCAGCTTTCAGTTAGGTGTTACGAATGTAGCAAGGTGTTTTGAGAATCTATCTCAGAGTTTTATTCTATAATAATTCTATCTTCTTAAGATAGGAAAAAGCAGCCATACTCCAAGCTGAACATCCGTTGCTAGTTGCTCGTATTTTTATTCTCCTTGCTCAGCAGCGTAGTCAAACGATTGCTTGTCATCTTTGTTTTACCAAGTTTAGCCGTTATGTAAAATCTGAAAGTTAATCTAATCTAATTTGATTTTTAGATACCTAGCTGATTGTACTCATATATGAAGCGCCATTGAGGTATATGTTCTTGTGAGGAATTAGCGAATAATTTCTAGAGAAAAGTATAACTTTGCTCTACTCAGGGTTAGATTTTGCAGTTTAGTACTTTAGCCAAGTTTCAAGTGCTTTACAAGCCACTTGATGTCTTTACATGATAACCAAACAAAGGCCAGTGTCTTTCTTTTTAGATAAGTAAGAAGTAATAAGCTTTATAATTTTGGATTGAGCTTGAATCAAAGGCCTTTTTAACATTGAAGAATAACAAAAATTATTTGTGACTTGATAAGTAAATCTAGTTATTGTTGTGTATTGTTGATTTTACAACAGGTTTTCAGCCGCCCGCGCCGTGTCATTTCGAATTTTATTCAAGATTACAGTTATTCTTTGAGATGTTATTTTGTTTTTGATTGTTAAAACAAAATAACTCATTCTATAATATTGACTTAGCAAGTCATATGTAGTTGTCTTGCTAACTATATTTTAAACTATTGCATAGATTGGCGCAAAATTTTATGTTATTTTATTTATTGACAACACAAAACGCAATGATTGAATTCTTAGAAACAATTAAGGTTAAGGCTCAATGCGCATTAGCCGACAAAGCATCACTCTACTTCTCGGGCTTCTGAAATTATTATGCATTAGTTGTTATGATGTAATGCGCATCAATTGGAATTGCGGTAGATTGTTTGTCGGAAAATTATTTATTTCAAACATTGCATTTGATTTAAGACATTATTCTATTGTAGAAACAAATTAAATTGATGACGATGATTTACGAAGAGAAGAAGAAATGTGTTGTGGTGAGTATGCTTATTATATGAAGAAAAACTTTAGTAGGTCTTGTGTACTGCCTCGATGTTTTTAGATTTTTGGCGTATCAGCTAAAACTATTAACGTGCTTCGATGTTGCGTGCACGTCAAAGAACCCAATAATTTAGGTTAGAATTAATGAGTTAAGCGTCAACATTTCCAGATGTGGTAGACTTAGCAGAAGTAGACCGACGTTAACGCCAGAGAATTGCCGGGTTTAGTCGCCCCGTCCTGTTGTGGTGCTACTAGTATTATTGTTATGGAAAAATATTAAATCCTATCACATCTACGAGAATATCGGTAAACTTTTCTCTCTAAAAAAATATTGACACGTACGTTTTTAAATTAAAATTAGTTTTTATACGACAAAACGCTAACCAACTCAATATCCAAACGATAAGATTTTAGTTATCACTCTTTTTATATGTTGAACTTCATACAATATTCTATGTCTTCATGTTTTTGGTTAAAGATTTAAAGTTACATTTAACGAGTAAAAAATTAATAAAGAACTGATTAAAAACGTCACTTTTTAAAAATTAATTGCAAAGAAACGACTTATTGCATCAAATTTCTACAAATTTGAGGACACAGATTGCATTTTCTTCTACTTCTTCTGTGTAAAAATTTTATTCAATTATATTCAGGCGTTTTCTTGCTGAGTTGGATGCTGTAAACCTTTATAATAGCGCAACTATTCTCCCCTCTTAAATACATGAATTAGGTTAAAACTTAATTGTTTGCAGTAGCGGAGCCGATTTTTATTTTATGAAATACATTAATTATTAATATAATTTGCTAGACGTTATTACGTTGCCATCAGTTATAAAATTAGCTTTTAAGATTGTTTTTTTTTAGAAAAAATACTACATTTTTATGCATATTATTTTTCTATATAAATTGAAACTTCTACATTAGTATTTAAGTTATACAATAATGTTTAGATTATACAGTTTTTTTAACATTGAGATGATTTGCTTAAGATTGAGATCTGTCTTACGCGCAACAGGTTCAACACTAATGCAAAAACCGCTATTTATGTCCACGTGCTAGAGACCTTTGTGCTATTAAAATTGCAGTGCTTAATAGTGACATATGCTTTCAGTAAGACTGGGCCACTGGGCATGTGCTTCCATGCAAGTTTTTGATCTGATGTTTCCTGATTGCATTATATCATATCGCTATTACCCGATTTCACGTCATGCGATTTCTATTCCTATGGCTACTTTAAATTAAAAATGTACATCAACTATACTCAAACCACCAATGCCTTGAAAACAGCAATTAATAAGTAAATTACAAGAATACTACAAGAAATGAAACGCGCGTTACGCAAAGTTCTATAATTTATCATAAATAAACTTGAAAATACTGCAAACCTTTTGTAACATAAAAAAATTATATTAGTTACTTTTTTTGAAACTTTGAAAATCTATGCATTTTTTTTGGCGGTGCCTGTACACTTATTTTTGAAATTAAGCATTAACCAGCAACTGTTTAGCGATAATTGATATATTCTAAATTAAAACGATTTTTTGATCTGCATTGTTTATTTTGAGTAATATTTGGTAAGAATCCAAAACACTGAAAAGAGTTTTACAGTTGGCAGGCTTTGGACTCAATATACTGAGATTCAATATCTCAAGTAAATGAGCAAATTTTATATAAGTGTAAACTTGACTTTATTTGGAGTTTATTGACAAATTAATTTATTGTAAAACTTTGTTGTAAAATTGTTGGTGGAAGAGCTTTTTTATGGGCTAATATTTTGAGTTTTTCAATTGTTATTATTTTGTTTTGTTATTTATTTATTTAGTCGGTCTATTTTTGCTGTCAATGTTAATCACTGACGCCAAAGGTTAAAGACTACCACATCTAGCAATTTGCCTTAAATTGCAATACACGGGACTTACTAAAGTTTCTCTTCTTATTCAAAAGAAGGCGTACTTGTTACGACAAATTTTTTTATAACCAAAAAACTGACCTTCTAAATAGGGGACCTCAAATCTAAGACTTCTGGTGTAGCAGCCGAGTACGCTAACCACTACACCACCAGGACCCTTATTCTGGGGGGGGGGGGGGGTATTCTGGCATATATCGCATATTGCTGATCGCATTTAATGACGTTTCTTTAATTTAAAAAAATTGCCGGTGGTCTCTTTTCGTATTACAGGACCATCTTGTAATATAAATTTAATACCAAGTTAATTGCATTTTTGAACGTCAATATGTATCATTAATTATAAATTTATGATTTAAATGTCACACTTCCTCTCCGATAGCGGTAATCGATGACGTGGTGCAACATCGCAATGAGTACCCGAATAGAGGTCCTTTACATCTGCTACGTAAGTTGCAAACAAAGTGGGATTGAATAGGTAGCCATGTGCCAATCTTTTTGTTGTCCAAAACCCTTCACTCATTTTCCGTTACTCCACACCCTGCTAGCTGTCTCCTCATACACTTTGTTTATATTTTTGGCCAGATAATTATTAATTCCTTTCTCTCTCATACACTTCCACAGTTTCTTTCTATTCACACTTTCAATGTCCGCATGTAGGTTCAGTAAAAACGCATACACTTTTCATCCTTTCTCTGCTTTTTTTTTACAATATAGTGCAAAATATATACATTATCCATGGTACCTTTTCTTTTCCTGAAGCCGGCTTGCCCGTCTGGAGTTATCTGATTCATACCCAGTTCTTTATTTAGATTTTTTTCTAATATGGTGTAGATCTTGTATGCCGCCGTACCCAGTAGTGTTATTTTCCTGTAGTTATTTATTTAATTTTTTCTTCTTCTTTTATGTATCCGGCGTACAAGACTTTCTCTTCATTTACTTGAAAACCCTGTCATACTTCATTTGTTAACTCACTCAATCTCCCAATCAATTCTTTTGTACCATATAACCACACTTCATTCTGTATCCCATCTGTACCTGGCGCTTTTCTTTTCTTTAATTCTTTTATCTTTTTCCATATTGCTTTCATTTAAGTTTTTTTCGCTTGCTTGATTGGTTCTTGTCTGTCTGGTAGTTCAATTTTTTTTCTTTTCTCCTTCAAACAAATTCGAAAAATGTTTTTTTCACGCTTCACATTGGGATTTCCTCAATATATTTTTTTTTTTTTTAAATTACACTTTTAGCTTTTTTACACTGCTTTTTGATTTCCTTCGGTTCTTTTAGATATTCTTCTTGTGTGCCTAGTTTCTCCAGTGTCTTAACATCTTTTGGGCTAATGTTTTTGTCTGATTACATTTGCTGCAATATTTTAGTTGCATCATATTTTTTGCAAATTTCATGCATTTTCTGTCAACCTGTGTATTAGAATTTATTGATAGTTTTTCAGTTTATTGCGGAACTACTATAGAATTACAATTTCTGCAAACACCTTGTTGATGCGTCATAACACGAAAGCTTTTTTGCCTACCAGGCAGAAATATGCAGTTTATTTCAAATATATATATTGGCCTCTAAGACTTTCAAATGTTATGTGGGCGCAACTCAAGACTTACGCCTATTTTAAATACATTTCAAATTAGTTTTGAATTAATAATCATATTTGAAATGTATAGTTAACGCTAGAGAATTGTGGGTTTAGTCGCTCCGTCCTGTTGTGGTGACACTAGTAGTATTGTTATGGAAAAATATTAAATCCTATCACATCTACGAGAATATTGGTGATCATTTCTCTCTAGAAAAATATTGACACGTACAGCGCCGTTTTTAAATTAAAATTGGTTCTTATACGACAAAACGCCAACCAACTCAATATCCAAACGATAAGATTTTAGTCATCACTTTTTTTATGTGTTGAACTAAATACAATATTCTATGTCTTCATGTTTTTTGGTTAAAAATTTAAAGTTACATTTAACGAGTAAAAAATTAACAAAAAACTGATTATAAACGTCACTTTTTAAAAATTAATTGCAAAGAAACGACTTATTGCATCAAATTTTTACAAGTTTGAGGACACAGATTAGACTTTCTTCTATATTGTGTGAAAATTTTATTCAATTATGTTCAGGCGTTTTCTTGCTATGTTGGATGCTGTAAACCCTTATAATAGCGCAACTATTCTCCACCCTTAAGCACAATAACCTATTCCAATATTCACTCCTAAAAATAGTGATCTTTCTCTGAGTATAACTCTGATGATCGTAAGAATTGCTTATTGTGTATGTCTTTGATAACATTTTTGTTGATATAAACTAATAATTATTCTGTTTTAGGTATAAATCCATTTGTATGTACTAAATGCTTCAAATCATATAAACATAAACCCAATTTATCAAGACATACTAAATACGAATGTGATGGCATCAGTCGGTTTCAGTGTGGCATCTGTAACAAAACATACAAACAGAAAGTCAAATTACGATATCATATGAGTCATGAACATCATGTGATATGCTAATTTATATGTTTATCAATTTGTAATTTGATTTAAGTTATAGATTATAGTTTGAATTGGCCAATGGTACAAAGTAATTAAATTTAAGTTTAGTTAATTTATTGGACTTACATTGTATTTAAAATTATACTTATGATCAAATTTTATTAATAAATTATATCTATTTTTATATTATTTCCTTTCTTTTTTCCTAGGGAGGGTTAACGTTAATTAAACACATCATTTAAAATATATCTAAAAATAACGTATCAGCTAAATTTTTATTATTAGCTTACAAGTCACAAATGATGTGTATTTTACTTATAAGTAAATTATTTAACCACTCTTAATACATTAACATAACATTAAATGTGCCCAATATAATTGAAGGGTTCTTGCACTTCGTAACTTACCCGTCGTATACTTATGCACTAAACAGTCGCAACTAAGGTAGTAGCATGCAAGCAATTGTCTCTACCTTACGTTAGGTAGCTTTTGACTGAGCATTTTTAAATTGAATGTAATACAAGTTTTATTAATATTCATGTGTAATTAAATCATCTTGAACGTGCGTGTGCGTGAGTTAAATAATGTAATCATTATTAACAAAAGACATTTAAAACATATTTTTCAGTTAAGAGACTTATTTTATTGTTTGAACATTTGTAATATTTGTTATGTTTTAACGGCCGTGAACGTGATTTACTTCAATAACTTGTTGGTGCACGAATGTGATTGTTTGCTGCTTTTTTTCTGTGCATGAGGTTAGTCTAAACAATATTTCACTCACCGTCTACCAAACACAACAAAGGCATTGTGCTTATAAAAAAGAATACTTTATGAGCTATTAACATGTTTTATATTTGTTCAAGTTACATCTTACTTGCGTATATTTTAAATTTGTTTTTATGGTGAACTACTAAAAATTTTAGTCGTCTACCAGTTAATCTTTAAACAGTTCCGACAACACTTATTTGTGTTAAATCGCCCCTAGCTATATAAATAACTTCCAAGACCCTTTTACAGAATCCAGAAGTGCAGGTAGTTTGAGTGACGCCGGGTGCAAACTTGGGATCGTAAGAAAAGGGGAGAGTTGGTATGCATTTTTTTAAATATTTATATGATGTATTGTGTATCTCTGGAACGGTCTGGAATCAATACCCTATAAAAAAACAAAACAAGTTTATTGGAAAATATTATTTAATTATTTATAACTCCGGAAACTATTTATTTTTTAAATTAAATTTTAACAGTGACGTTTTGTCATTAGTGTGTAATATTTTGAAAGCTTTATAAGTTGTTTTGTATATAAATTGCGAATAGTTATTAATATTCCTCTTTTCAAGACCAATAAAGACTTTCGCTCACTAATGCGATGCGGAACATAAATACATTGGGGAGTTTTCTTTCGCGTCGCTTACTGTTAGTTGGTGTTGCTGTATAAAAAATGAACATGTTCTGATTAATTAAACTGTGTGCACTTTTGGATCCCTAGTGGACATAGTCTTGAGTGTGCGAGATCGGCGTAGAAGAACAATTCTTCCACAATCAAATTTTTATTTAATATAATTTTCTTTTTTATAATAAAACACTAATGAAGATGATATAAACAAACATTGTTTATTATACCTCATGAAGCCATTAGTGTTTTATTATAAAAAGTTTAGTTTCAAGAGTTCAATAATTATTTTTTTCTTTAAGTCGCAAACAAGATTAAATTTAGCCATTTGCATTATATCATTTTAATATACAAAATATTTACTAAATATGTCATACATTAAGTGGTCTATTTGTTGGGCTAATTTAAGATTTTTGTGTTCTTTGATGATTTTTGGAGACATTTAAAGCTTGTTGAAAAGATACAGTATATTAATTAGAAAAACTGCTGACAATGACTACCACCAGCTGTGATATATGCATCTAATTTTTTATTTATTTACTGCTGAACTTAACAAGTAGATAGTATAGAAGTATATTTAAGCGCCGACCAAGGTGCATTGTACAGAGGTTTATTGTTACATCCTTCATTAAAAAAAAAAGGTTAAATGATTTTTAATAATATACATTACATAACATTATAAGTCCATTCTTATTATTGGTTTGACTACTCGACCAGATTTAGTTGTCATGTCTGTTGTGATGTTGCTTGGTTATTTAGTGTCAACGTTTGGGTTAGTTGGGTTAGTTAGCTAGAGGGTTTGACTATGTTTGGAATTTTTGAAACTCTGCTTCTCATTGGTAACTGCGACTATTTCCTATGATTCCTCAAAGTCTGCCTTTGTGTAGGAATGATGAGTTTATTCTTAACATTTTTTCTTTGTTGGTTTTTACTATTTCTGATCTTTCATTGTTTGTGGTATCTATCACTTTTTTTGTTTTTTAGTTTTTTTTGTTCATTTATATTTTGTTAATTTTTTTTTATTTCTTAGAGTGGTTTTGTTTGTCTACTCACTATGGTTTTTGTTTTGGTTTTAGTTTGTCGAGTTCTTTATGTACACATTGAACTATTTTTGGTTTTAATTTTTTTGTAGATACGGAGTGTTGTTCTAATCATTCTGCCCATTAAGCGTTTGTTTGGGGACCCAATAAATTTATTCTTGGACTGTTTTTAAAGTTAAGCAGAGCGAGTCGAGCATCTGTTCGTTTATGGTACACTTCTATGTTTTTTGCAATTTGTATGTATCGTTCTGCTAGCCCGTTTTTTTGGGTGGTATGGGCTTGAAGTTAAGTGTTCAAAACACTATATACTTAAACATTAAAACTTTTGAATTTATTTGAAGAATATTGTACTCAAGTGGTCTATGGTTTTGTATGTTATTTAATTTGTTAGCATTTTATAGTCTATAATCCTGAATAACTGTCATTTATAACTAAGTATTCTTGGCTTGAAACTAAAAAATACAAATAATTTTGCCATTATTTGTCATGGTATTTTTGGAATTTGTTTAGTTACAACTGGTTCTTTGTAATTTAATTTTTGTTGTCTTTGACAAATTTTTAAATTAATTATGTCTTTATATTGATTTTTCTAATACAATAACTGCCGAGCACGTTTTATGCAACGTTATATGTATGTATAAGTGTTTTGCATGTATTTGGTTAATTATTTTTTGCATTTGCATTGTGTTTTTATAGTATAAGAGTTTATTGTGAGAGTTAAAGAAATGCTTGATAGATTTGTGTATTATATTGCATTCAACCGGGAGACCATCAAGTATGCTGTTTATTAATGTTAATAATCTTGTTTTGTTGCATCTTCATACACCTTTTTCTAGCTTTTTTGTCATAATAATTTGTACCTCTATTTCATCTTCTTCCGGATTTTCTATGTTTGTTTTATTGCAATTTTTACTTAGAAATGGAATTTCCATGCTTTTTCTGTATTTGGTTTTTGGTGAGTATTGCTTAACATCGAACAATATTCTTTGTAGTTTTGACGATGCACATTGAATTGGTTTTTTGAATAAAGATTTTAGTGGTTTATGGTCTGTTTCTATGTATAAAGTTTTGTTATAGACGTATTTATGAAACTTTTGATATGCAAATTTTATTGCCTTTGCGTTTTTTGTTATTTTTGGGCTTTAGTTGCATAGGCTACTGGTTGATTATTTTGTTACTGTACTGCGCCTAAACTTTTTGCACTCGCGTTGACTGACAGTCATTATTTACTTTGTAGAATTGGTGCTGGTGGTGTTGACAGTATTTTCTTTCTTTGTTCGAACGTTAAGTTTTGCTCTATATTCAAGTATCACTTTTTTACTAAACTTATTAAAGGTTATGTCAGTTCCGACATGTTTTTAATGAATTTGTTAAAATAGGTAACTATGCTTAGTAATTTCCGTAGTTTTTTTTATTGGATGACTTTCAGGTTTTTTATTGCTTTTATCTAGTTCTAATCTTTTTTCTGACAAAATGTGACTTTGTTTGAAATATGCATTTTTCTTTGTTAAATTTTAAGGCCGCTCCATGTAATTTTCTGTGATGTTTTTCAATTCTACCGAAGACTCTGCATGTACTAATATGTCATAGAGTTGAGTTTAACTCAAACGGAAATCTTAAGCAGCTATATCTTCCTTACGGAGTTAAAAATGTCAAATATTTTTGTGTTCGTTTACATATCTTTATTTGCCAATATCTTCTTCTGCAATCAAGTTGTGTAAAAAAGGTTTATTTGCTCACTCTGGCTGCTATTTAATTGTTTTTAGCGGATAATGTTTCCTCAAAATATATTTGTTCACTACGCGACGGTAGGATCTACGCATAAATAAGCTTTTTATTTTTATATTTTTATGACTATTACTATTACAACTGGAGTTGGCCCTTTTATTAGTCTTATAACTTTTAATTTAACCATTAAATTCAATTTTTTGATTGAATGTGGTATTCTTTTTGCGGGATTAATTTTGAAGCTAGAATTTTCTATTAGGTCAATGTCATATTCATAGTTTTTTAGACATCTTAAGCCTTTAAATATGTTGTCTATTTTATTGTTTTTTTTTTATTATTCTCATTTTATTACAGGAATTTTTGGGTATTATTGTTAAAACTTTTTCAGCTTTTTTCTTTATAGTACAATCTAATGTAGTCTTTATTAAAGCTTGTATTTTGTCTTTTGTAAAGTTAATTAACTTTTTGTGGTTGATTTAGGTATTTTTGTTTTTGCCATGCCATAAGTGAGGTCAACCTCAGACAGAAGAAGAATCTTTATTTAAGTTATGTGGGTTCATCAATCTACACATGAAAGTTTCTAATTGCATTTCTTGACAAATTGGCTTTATTGGCAAAAAGACGACTGTAGTTGACAGATTTGAATTAGTGTATGCAGAAGCCAATGATATATACAATACAGGGAGGAAAATCAGCACGAATAAGTGCACTTAGTATGGTATGGATATATCACTGTTGCTTAAAAACTTTCCACACAGGCTTTTTAATTATGATTGCTGTTTTTCTGTGAGAAGTATCTGTTTTGTGGATCATTTTCAGCAATTTTTTTTTTAAATTTTATTGTTTTATCTGTTTTTGGCTTTTCTGGCAGGTATATAAATTAATAAGACTGGCAACGTACGGTTTGATCTAGCAGCATTTGGGACACGCGACGGCTTCAGTACAAGTATAAACTTGTTAGTCATTTGGTTACCAATAGTGTGTTCTTAAAATGAGTGACATCAATTTTGAGCAACTATCAGGTTTTGACCGTAGTACAACGAAAACTTTTATAAAATTTCATCTTGTTCAGACAGTATCTTGTTAAGCACCCAGGTTTTTTGATGGTTTAAGGCATTTTTGGAAGGAAATATAGTCGATTAATGATGAACCACTCAGCATTTTGCTGAGTGCTTTAGGAACCGATGAAAATGTTTAGAAACTGCCGGAGGTTGATCGGGAAAGAGTTGAATGACTTACACAACGTTTATCAGATTTTGAATATTTGGGATGAGAAAAATAATAAAAACCTATTCAAGGACTAAAAGAACATGAGGAGGAAACATTTTGGAATTGATTGAGTATGGAATGGCATATTGCAACTTTTCTAAGATTCATAATAGCAAAAATGAGCAAGTCAAAGATCAAATACATTCTGATTTGTTTTTTTGAAAGCCACATTTGACAGCAAACAGTTCTCAAGTTTTTCAAGAATTTCTCGAATTTTAGAAAAACTTTGAAAACGGTCATGCGTGTGAGACCAAGCATGAAGATCAACTGGGTGTTGCATCACGACAATGCGCTTTGTCATCAGAAATTTTTATTAACGAGATTCTGGCCGGAAAATCTTTATTGTGGTTTTTTAGCTTTCTCATTTGTCTGACTAGATTTTTGGTGACTTTTTTTCGAGATTAAAACTTCTTTTTAAGGTGCGTCATTTTGCGAAAACATTCAAACGGTTGTAACTGACCAGGTGAAGGCTATTATAGTATCTGAGTTCCAGCACCGCTATTAGGAATAGAAGAACAGTTCTCCAGCGCTGTGTGGTTTTCCAAATAGTTATTTGGAAGGAGGAAATACTAAATTGTAGTTTAATTTGGATAAAAAAAATAAAATTTGCACATTTAGTACAGCCGCCAATGCTCCAACAATTTTCATACATAAATGCATTTTAAATATTTTGCCATTTGTATTGCGATTTATATTAAACACATTTATTTACAAATATTTATTTATCACTCAAACATAATTTTGACAACTGTCATAGAATAAATAAAAAGTCACAATGGTGCATTACATCAGCGAAAAATGTAGCTTTGTAAAATAGCATGAAATACAATAAGAAACACAACTGGTGTTTTTGAACAAGTTTGGCAGTCAAGTAGGAGAAAATTGAATGAATGCATCATAACTAGAGGTAGTGTTCTTAGCAGTTTTTGATTGAAGGAATTTTAAAGGTAATAAAGTACTGTTTTTTGGATCATCTTTTATTGTACTGTATCTTTGCAACAAAGTGTCTTTTTGAAAATCATCAATGAACACAAAACTTTTAAAATATTTTTTAAAAGATTATAATTTTAACACTATTCTAGATCTTTTGAAAAAAAAAATTGTTTTGTTGCAAAGTACTTTTCAAGTTTTTTACTGGTATTAGTATTTTGCGCTTGTGACATCTTTAGCATTAATTGTAAGTGTAGTACTTATTGCAAACGTTGCAGTTTTATCTGCAAATAAATGAAACTGCTATCATATTAATAAGTAATAATGCTGCAGTATAAACATCTATTAGTCACTGCGTTATGATGTATTTTTATCTGGAGAACACTTTCTGCATTTATTTATAGCAAATTTAGGCTAAAAGGTTCACTTTTTTTATAAATACATGTTATAAACAATAATATATATAAGTTATACATTGTCACGAATGAAATTGGCGTTGGCCTCAGCGCACCATAAGCCTTTTTGCTAAACAATGTTTTTTTGCACGGCAGGCTTTTTGGATTGAGACATTTGAACTATTTAAAAAAAAATATTCTAATTTTGAAGCGGAGGTAACTTTTTGTAAATACTTTGCAAAAGCTTAAACAAAAAGTTTTGGTATGAACATAACCTAAGAAACCCAGTTTTAAAGATTTTATTTGTGCAATCATTGAACTGAGTGCCCCGACCATCTACCCGACTGTTTGTCGGATCTGTTACTTTCTTTTTCCAATTTAAAGACAATTGACATTCCCAGAGAGAAGAAAATTTAATTTCTGTATGATCAACACTTGGCTGGATGGGCCACTCCAGATAGAACAATTGTTGAGCAATCATTGAACTGAGTGTCTGCTTATCCATCGGATTGTTTATTGTTAAGAGATTGGAAAAGTTGCTTTTTTTTAAATTTAAAGACAAATGACAGAGAGAAGAAAATTCAATTTCTAGATAACCAACACTTGGGTGGGTGGTTGGGGCAGTCCAGATAAAACGCGCATTTAATGAACTGAGTGCCTGTCTACCTACCAGACTGTTTATTATCAAAAGGTTGGATCTGTACATTTCTTTCCCCAATTTAAAAACAATTCACATTTGCAGACAGTTAAAAATTTCAATTTCTGGATAACTATTGATGAAACAATTGTGTTCCATCAACTCACACGACTGTTTATTATCAAGAAGTTGGATCTGTTACTCTCATTCTTCAATTTAAAGAAAAACGACTTTTGCAGAAAATAGAAAAATTTAATTTCTGAATGACCAACACTTAGGTCGGTGGGCTAGATAAAACTACTGTAACCCAGTTATTGAACTGGGTGAGTTTAAATAAAATTATATAAGCTATACACTTTTTTGTAATGTCAAGATCTTAACCTTAATCTTTGCGTTTATTGATTTGCAATTTTCCAAGTTTTGGTATAAACATAACATAACCTAAAAATGTTTTTTGATGTTTTGCGATTTACGGTTGTGTCATACTGTTTACTTAACTCAAAAATGTTTGGATCTAGTTTGTTACATTGCGATTGAAGTGTTTTGGTACGCTTTTACTTTATTCATTTTATTTGTCGCTTTTTGATTGAGCTATGTTACATTTTACACCTAAGAGTAGATAATTATGTTATATTATGGAATTCTTCTTATTTGGTATGTAGTTCAGTCAAAAAATCTGATAGAACTTACTTTGTGTTTTCTAAAGAATTGCAAAGAGTCGTCACAAAACGTTTAAATTTATAAAAGAAAATTAAATAATTAAAAGTATCAAAATATTTATTTTTTGGCCAAAATTGTTTGCTACTGTTTATACAGGGCTAGTTTGTACGTCTCTCCTTTTATTATTTTTTTTTTTGTAATTTTGATATATTTCTGTTATTGTGAGAATATTGAGTGTAATTTGTGAAAAAGTTTTGAGGGTTGTGCTGTGCCATTATATTCAACATCTTACTACTACTTCCTACTAATGTATTGAATAAATTTACAGCATGAAAATGCAAAACTAGAAAGTTATCCAGTGAATGATTAGGAAAACTATTTAGTCTATTTTGATTATTTATTTTTTTATAAATATTATATTTGTTATTATTGGACAATAAATATTATTTTTAGGATATAGATTTATTTTTTATTAAATTTACTAAATCAATAGTAATATGTACATTTTTTATAGCTATTGGTTGGGAATATTTCACAAACTCTTTACTACTAAGTATAATTTAATATACCTGCACCATCAATTACCATTATTTCATTTTATTAACCTTTTCTAATTTTCAGATTTCCTGTTCTATGAAAAACCGTTCAGATGCAATCGATGCAGCAAATCTTACAAACATAAATCGAATCTCAACAGACACACCAAATATGAATGTGACGGAGTAGCCCGCTTTGTTTGTCACATATGCAGGAAAGCTTACACCCAAAAAACCAGCTTAAAGCAGCATATGATTTGTGCACATGCTGATGAAGTATATTAATTATTAGGTTAATTCGACTAAAATTTTAACAAATGTTATTTTAATTCCTGTAAGGCAGTTATCATTTAATCTACACCAATTTATTGTTATATCAATATTATATGTATACTTAATTATTAATGTAATTTTATGTTAGTTGATTTTAATAAATTAATAAATAAAATGTTTTGTATAAACTACTAATATTAAAGGTGTCGTGCTACTTATATTGCTTTAATTAAATTTTGTTATTGTTATTTATGTCTAATTATGTTTGTTTTAGGATTAATATTCTGCGAAAAATGTTATAAACCATACGGAACCAAAAAGTCTCTCTATATACATCAAAGATACGATTGTGGCAAGGAAGCCACATTTAGATGTCCTTGGTGTCCATACAGGAGCACTCGAAAATATAACTTATCAAAACACATAGTACTTCATAAGCCACCTATTAAAGAATGATCACTTATTAATTTATAAAATATTTGTAAATTCAAACATTATTATAACCATTATGATATTATTTTTATAAAAAAAATATATTCAGCTATTTGTTACGAACTGTATTAAATAAATTATTAGAAAATGTTTGTTTTGTATTATATTTTGACGTATTTTATTTAGTTGGTGTTATTGAAATATATGATTAATGTGTTAATTTTTTTAGGGCGTCGTAGATATAGATTAACTCATGATAAAAAGTATACATGTCTGCAATGCTCACGGACGTATAAGAATCAAACTTCATTAAGTAGGCATATACATCATGATTGTGGAAAGTTGCCCAAGTATTCATGTCTTGCCTGTCAAAAAATGTTTAAACGGAAGGATCAGTATAAGACACATTTAATGTCCCATGGAATTGTACGAAGACAGATGTTTTAATTATAAAATAAATATTATGAAATATCTTATTAATATTCTTTATAAAACAAATGTTTTTTTTTTCACGTATCGTTTAAAAATTAAATCATTTTTATTGAGTGTCTACAAAGAATTTTTTATATATTATTATTTTGAAACGTGATATATTTAATTATGTTCTACATCAAAATACAATTTTTTTTTTTAATGAAATTTTTAAGCTTTTTGGCTATGTGTCTGAGATATATCATATTATATAACAAACTTGTTCTTATTAGTGTTTAGTACTTACCTTGGATATTTCATTTAATTTTTTAATTTACTTTTTTGTACTAAAAATTAAAGATTTTTGCTACAAACAAAAACTAAAAACTTTTAATTTATATTATGGTGGGGTGATACCTGTGAAGGCAAGTGGCTGGCAAATCTGGAGGCCCTGAAATGTACCAGATTAAAACTTGGGCGTTGAGCGGAAAATCCCCCCGACTCGGCTGCCTAGCCAAGAGATTTTTGATTTTGATTTTATATGTTGATGGAAATTTTAAAAGAAGTTGTTGGTGGTCATGGTAAGGGTTATATGTGGTGATCTAGAGGAAAAAAAAGTTAGTTCTGCTACGCTTGTTAATGTTTTTATTAGGTTGAGACATGGACCGCTCACAATACGACGTCGATTTGGTGCTTTGGATAGTGGCAGCAACGTTTTTTTTTGCCTCTATGGCAATGTATCATGATTGGGCACATTTATCAACGCTGTTAAAGGAAGAGGGAGAGTCATATCAGTTACTATTTGTTATTGGCATACTTGTTTACCATGCCAGGATTTTGGTAACACATTTACTAGCATTACTTTCTTACCATAGTTCAAGTTTTATTTATGACATTGGCCGATAAATGTACTTTGCTTGCTTTTCACGCAGTCTTTTGCTTGTACGCAAGTGGGTTCCTTATAGCACTTTGAAGCCTTGTGCCCAAAGCATTGATATTTGTGAAACTCACTGTTTTCCCCAGAACGTCGTGTAGTCCGCACTGATACAAAGAAACCAAAAACCTTGGAGGTGTTGAAAATTTTGTTTTTATTGGATTTTTTGAGCTTCACGTACAGCATTGGATATTTTATTTGTTGGGGTTTATTTTTTAACAGAATTACTAAAAGAACTTTTCGACGCTACAATTTTTTGTTTACATTTGAATGAGATTTTTGGGCGATTTTCTACTTTTTTCAAGTATTGCTAATAACTTTCTGAAATTATTCATGTTGATGTTGATAGCGCAAGCAATTTTTACAATGTTGTTTTTAACTAGCTTGGTTTACTTATTAAATTTGCTTTTGGTGTAGGTTTTTTTAATTATTGCAACAAAGAACGTTGGTTTTGAAACCGCAGATTTTGCAGATGGTTTGCTTGCTTTACTTACTGGGTGGTGAGTTTAGACAGGATGCAGAAGTTGATGGTTTTTGCGTGGATAAAGAAAGGACATTGGAATAGTTTTTCTTCTTACCAGCTTCTACACAGCGACTTTTGCTTTTGTTTTACGGCACTTCATCATTTATATAGTTGGGCGGCATCTTTGGGCTTTTATCTGCGACGATTCAACAGATTTTAAGAGCTTTTTTGACGAAAGGTTGGTCCGTGCCCGAGTCTTTTTCTGCTCCTGATGTGGTGTCAATTCTGTTTGACAAATAGGCAAACATCTTGTTGGCTTACTGCAGTTGAGACGACTCCTGATATATCTGTAACGAGCAAGGATTAACAGCATTAATGAGTTTAATATTGATACTGATCGACGAGTTTTTAAAAAGCTGCTCAAAAAGCATACTTGATTTAAGTGCCCGGATTGTATCCTTTAGTTCTTGGAACCTCATTGAGAAGTGGTTGGTTGTTGACGGTTTTGTCTTTATAGACTTAATCCGGGTGTCGAAGGGTAAATTATTACCTGTTGTAATGTTTCTTGGGTTATTCTTTCAATTTTTTTACGGATGTCGGCTTTTATTACTGGAAAGTGGCTCAATTCAGTGAAGCGCCTAACTTGAATCTCGGCGCATAATTTGACGTAGGTTCAAGTCCCAGCTCCGGCTCCATAATTACATTTAATATAAGAGTGTGGGTGGACCAGATACTAGGCCTTGTCAGTATCTACATTTCTATTATTATTATTATCTACAGCGCCTTCATTCTTTCTATTAACGGGTGCGATAGTATATATTTGTTTTTTCAGGTACATATTCAAAAGACTTAAAATATCGGCTTACAACTGAAAAAAAAATTAGTTGGATGGTTTAAGGATTGTTACGTTATACTATATCTTTCAAATACTCCAAGAGGAAGAAGTCTGGAGCAATTAAGTCAGGTGAGCGTGGCGGCCAATTTATTTCAGAATTTTTACAAATTATCCTTTTCTCTAAAAATGGTCTTAAGAGTTCAGTTATCAGGCGAGATGTTTTGCAGTAGCATCATCTTACTGCTACCATACCTCTAGTGTGTCCAAAATTGCAGGTCGCACGAAACTCTCCAGCATTTTTGATACCTTTTGCCAGTGATGGTTAGTGAGTTTTCTGCCTTACCCTTCCTGCAGTTACACCACACCAAACTGTTACTTTTACGGGATGCAGATTACGTTTGTGTACTACTGCTAAAATTGCCTATTTAGTTTGTTAACAAATTTGTTTAGGTGAAAGTGGGTTTTGTCGCTCATAATGAAATGGTGAATGAAATCAGTTCTTGTCTTGCTAATTCTTGGATATGGACAGCACACGTTAATCGATTTCGATAATCTGTTGGCTTTAGTTTTTGCACTAGCTGTATCTTATACGCATGCAGCATTTCTTGAGTTTTCTGGAGCGAGGTTTGGGAAATCTCCAACTGCTGGGACCGTCTTCAAGTTGGCATTGAAAACTTTTCTTCAATGCTTTGGCGTACACGCTGAATGTTGTTCTGTGACCTCCGTGAACGTGGCATCTTAGCACGTGGTAAATCACTCACAGACCTCTGAGTTTAAAACCGCTGGAATAAACGAAGTATAGCTGTAGTGTAGGCTCTTTGCGTTAGCACAATTGATCGTTTGCTTTCTATATAGAATTCAATTATTTTAGCACGTTGCTTAGCCGTGAATTTTTTCATATCTAATTTTCAAAGATGACGCTATAATAATCAGATATTAGATTTAAAGAAATAATTAGTTGTAGAAAGTTGTTTGAATTTTTAATGCTGTTGTGACTTTTGGGGTATGTGACAAATCAGAAATAATATTGATTAATAGACTGTTGCAACGAAATTTGCATTTACGACATAGTTTTTGCTGACTGGCAAGTTTTTTCTGTCATATTGAGTGGTCCGTTGCTGGCAGTTAAGTGTGTTGCTCTTTTCTTAGCTCTGTTGGAGTTGTTTTTTTTTTGTTGGAAGTGGGCGGAAAATTTTTCTAAAGACGTGTATGTGTTGAATTTACCTTCACGTGAGTCTTATGACTTAACTTCATCTAATTTGACTTTCTTAGAAGTTTGCATCGGTTGATGCATAGACCTTTTTGCCTCATTGAAATTGTTTTATTGGCAGTACATATTAGTTGTGAAAAACTTGTCTGAACTGACGGACAAGTAATCTGATTCTAGCTTTTTAGGCTAAAAGGTCCATGGAAGATAAATGCATATCCTTGAAATCAGCTCAGCTTGCTTGAGACAAGCGGAGGAAAAGCTGAGTTTTAACTGAAAAAGTCTGTTCGCTTTGCGCCTTTGCCTGTGCATAGGATTGCTCTTTGCGGGCGTTGGGAGAAGATGCCTTGCGTTGAACCTTTCTGGAAGATTTGCGACGTTGCAATTGATCACATAGAGTTTTTAATTAGGTACAACAAAATACAGATTCAGTTGTATCACCTCGCTGAATTCTTGTGTTTGGATAGCCCGCCGACTAAGTGGAGATGGGCGTGAGTTAAAGGATTTAAACAGGGCTCCACGTGATTTAATATTATATCCAAACATACAGCGGTGCTGAGAAAATCACGAAATTATGCAAAACTATGATAAAAACAAAAGTACACAAAAAAAAAAGGATAATCAGTAAAAGATTTGGTATCCCTCAACTTAATTATTTAATGCGTCATAAAAAAAAAAAAATAATTATAAAACAAAATTAATTGTAGCGTGCACCACACTAAACCTAAGATATAAATTAAAGTATTATCTGATATTATATATAAAGCAAAAATTATCAATTTATACCAAGTTTCGATTTCGAAACTCAATTCATTTCTATGGTTAACCAAAATAGAATGTATATATATATATCTTAATATTAAACATGCACTAATAGGGTAGCTACCGTATTTGTGGGGGGGTAAAGAAAATATTCAAGTGATGAAAGTAATTTAAAAATTCGTGAGTTAACTATTCGCCAAATCTTATAAATAAAAGTGAAAAATAAATTATAAACTCTTAGCTGAATGTCCTTGGGTCCTTCCAAACGAGCGGCCACGTGGCTGGATTTCTCCGGAACAATTATTGTATCTCTATTGGATTAATTCCTTAATTAATCTAGGATCCACTTCCACAGTATTTAAGGGTTGGATCATCGGTAGACCGGATCTCCAGAAACGGGTAGCAATATTTGTGGGACCGAAACACGTGCTCAATATATACTAAAATTTATATACGCGCAAATTAGACATAATTAAAACAATTATTGATATACTCGCACATTACGCATAATTAAAACAATTAAATTGTAACAACAATAATTAAAAAGTTAAAATCATTGTACATACCACGCGGTCTGTTCCTATTTTTTTTAAATCTGTTCTAATCAGTTCCTCGATCCAATTCGGCTTTAAAATCCAACTAATGTCGTCGTGGCCAGGATTCATCAACATTCCTATTGCCGTGACAGGTAATTAGAGTTGCACACAGAGAGCAATAATTGCTATACCTCAACGCGATTCACACAGTGCGTGAAGATTATTTTGTGCAGCTAATACCGCGCCGAACTGGGTTGCTTCGAGGTTCGCTACAGAAAAGACTCTCTGCAGCGCGTACAATAAGAATTTTGCGGATATGTTTTTGCAGTTTTTTCGCGACCGTGAAATTTTATTTGTGGAAACAATAAAAACAACATTCCTCGTGGAATTTATTATTATTAAAATCTATGTTATTTTTTTATTGATATTGATGAAATGAATAACTGTCGTATATTTAATTGTTACAGTAGCTAATTAATATTATTAATATATAAATATAAATTTAATTGTTACAAATTCCCCCCTTACTTAAAAGAAATATACATGTATGCAATACATATATATTTACTTAATTAAACATTTTGCTGTAGAAGAAATACGGTAGCCAAATCATGTAAGTCGTAACTAGCACACCGCATGACATAGCGTCAATCTTAGAAGATTTGTACTTCTACGGAGAATTCGTGGCCGAGTATTCCTACAGCCCCTGCGACCAGAGCGAATTCCAATTTTTTTAATCTGTAGGATGAGCTTTCAAATCTTTAACGTGCCACCGTCCACGTAAAGCACCGTCATTATCTTCGAGTTCATATACTCCATAAGATATCTTTTTCCTAATTTTAAAGGGACCTATATATTTTGGTGCCAGGCGCGAACTAAAATTTTTCGATGCATCAGACAGTACGTAATTCCTTTTCCAGACCGAGTCACCTTCCTGGAATTCAATGTTCCGTCTTCTCAAATTATATGCAGATGAGTTCTTTTTGTACGCGTCACCTATTTTACCCTTAATCTGCTCATATATTTTCTTCAAAACTTCTGATTTTATTTGAGGATTGCGCTTACCAAAGTCCACATTCTGAGGGTCAATCTCTCCGGTTCTTTCAGGGTTTAGTTCTATTTCTCTACCAAAATTGATGAAGTAGGGCGAGAAACCTGTTACTTCGTGATAACATGTTCTAATGGCACACGCTATTTTTGGTAGATTTGAGTCCCATTTCTTTTGATCGTCATTCTTTATGTAAGAAATCATCATCGTTTTAATAACCCGATTGACTCTCTCACACGGGTTAGCTTGGGGGTGAAAGAAACAATTGAAAATAATTTTCGTTCCGTAGGAATTACACATACCCTGGAATTTATGCGACTTATATTGAACTCCATTATCGCATAGCACATATTTAGGCACACCATATACTAGAAACACTTCATTTTCAATTAAGTTCGTGACCTTGTCAGCGGTAGCCGCACGAAGAGGATACATAACGGTATATTTGCTGAAATAATCTGAAATTACCAGTACAAACTTATGGCCTTTAGTTGATCGTGGGAATGGTCCTATCAAATCTGTAGAGATCATCTCCCAGGGGCGACTTACCACCGGGTGACTTTTCATAAATCCTTTTATTTTCTGTTGTTCTGGCTTACTTGCCAAACAAACTGTGCAACGTTTTACATATCGCGCTATATCTGACTTCATTTTCGGCCAGTAATACAAGTGAGAAACACGTTTAAATGTTTTCAAGACACCTAGGTGTCCAGAAGTAGGGTTATCATGAGAATCATACAATATTTTCTCCCTGTCTCCTTTTCTCCCTACTTTTTTCCAATAGTCTGTCTCATCTCGTAATTCTGGATAACTACATTCAACGTATTTAAAGATATCATTTCCTGAAACTCTGTACGCTGCGTATTTTATAGGGTCCTCTAAAATCTTATTTCTTAACTGGTCATACCACTTATCTACAGCTTCTCCTAAATCTATTACTTCTAACTCTGGCACACCTCGGGATAATGCATCTGGTATCACATGGTCTTTTCCCTTACGATGGATTACGTTAAAACTAAATTGTTGTAGTCGTACTGCCCATCTTGCCAAGCGACCATGGGGGTCTTTTAAGTGGTTCAACCACACCAATGAATGATGGTCGGTTATTACTGAGAAGCTCGCCCCCTCCAGATAGGGTCTAAGCTTTTCAATGGACCATATAACCGCAAGGCACTCTCTTTCTGTAGTCGTATATTTCTTTTCTTCTTTGCTCAGTGACCTACTTAGGTAGCAAATAACATATTCCTCTCCATTTTCATCTGACTGCGTTAGCGCCGCGCCAATTCCATATCCACTGGCGTCAGCCTGTAGCACAAAAGGTTTTTCAAAATTTGGGCACTTGAGTACTGGAGCAGACACTAATGCAGTTTTTATTTTCTGGAATGCAGTTTCACAGTCGTTCGTCCAAACAAACTTCTTTGACTTTTTTAGTAAATCGTGTAACGGGGCTGCCATAAGTGAGTAGTCAGCAATAAACTTCCTGTACCAGGATGCCATACCTAGTACGCGTCTAACTTCTGTAACACTTTTTGGGGTTTGTAAATTTAATATTGCCGTCACTTTTTCAGGGTCTACATTAAGTCCTCGACTATCTATCACATACCCTAAATATTTAAGGTTTTCTCGACAGAACTTACATTTTTCTCGAGACAGGGTAAGATTAGCTGCCTTTAATCTCTTAAAGATTTCTTCCAGAATTTCACAATGTTTGTCAAACGTTTGGGTGACTACAATGATGTCATCTAAATAAACAAACGCATAAGGCTCCAGCTCCGGGCCTAGCACACGGTCGATTAGGCGTTGCCAAGTGGCTGGGGCATTATGGAGGCCGAATGGCATTCGATTAAACTTAAATAATCCTCTTCCAGGAACCGTGAAACTTAGATACTCTTGCGACTTCTTTGCAACAGGGACTTGCCAGTACGCCGACTTTATATCTAACGAGGACAAGTAAGTAGCATTTCTTAGATTGTCTAAAATCCCTGCTATGTAGGGCAGCGGATAAGCATCCCTCTTTGTGACACTATTTAATTTACGAAAGTCCACGCAAAATCTAAAACTTCCGTCTTTCTTAGGGACTAGCAGGACTGGAGACGACCAACCCGAATTTGACCTCTCGACTACCCCTTGAGCAATCATTTCATCCAATTCTTTATTAATGCATTTTTGAACGTACGGTGAAACTCGATAATACCGTTGTTTGATTGGTGGGGAATCAGTATCAATGACATGCTCCACCAAATTAGTACACCCTAATTTATTACCCATCTCTTTGAATTTGACTTCTAATAACTCGTTCAATCTTGTTTCTTGAACAGTTGTCAACACTCTTAATGGCTCTATCGTAGCTATTTCACTTGGCGTAAAGTGCCAATTATCATTTCTTAAATCGGGTACTATACCCATTTGTTTCCAGAAATCAATACCTAAAATTAACATACGCGGGACGTCAGGTACCACTATCATTTCAATCACACAGAACTTATCTAATACATACACCGGTACACTAACAGTCCCTAAACAAATACATTTTTCGCCATTTGCGACTATTACGTAAGCAGGTTCCTTCTTATTAACTTTCAACCCCAACTTTTCTAATACTATCCAACCATCACGGCCAAGAACTGTCTGAGTAGCTCCTGAATCTAGCAAACCCATAATTTTTCTACCTAGAATGTTAATTTCTAAGTATGGCCTTTGATCCTCGTTGTAGTGCGATAGTATGTAATCCAGAATGGTTTTGGTTTTATAGGTCGTCGATTTTTTTGTAGAAGTCATTGAGCGACCGACTTCTAATGCCTTCATCTCCCGTTTCCCGAAGACCTACAGTTGGGACAATTTGTTACTTTAAAACCTTCCTTGCCACATTTATAACATTTTACTTTTGGTTTGGTACTTGTACAATACCTAGCTATGTGTCCCGGTTGTCGACAATTATAACACGTTCTGGCCGTTGTCATTGTCGCAGTTTGCAACTCCGATACTCTACTAGGATAAGTATCAACATAAGCTAAATCTGGCTCTAGGCTTCTATTTTTATTCGGCGGAGGTGCGTATGCATCCGAAGCGGCTTTACGTTTTTCTAACTGTTTACATATTCCTTTCAAGTCTTCCACGGACTTTATTGTAGCATATCCCAATCTGTCTTGATAGTACGGCATTAAATTATTGATCATCACTTGTAATTGCGTAGACTGGGGAACGGATACGTTCAAACGAGAGAACAGATTTACCATTTTTGATAGGTACATGCCCGTAGACTCATCTCGACCTTGAGTCCTATGTTTTATCTCATCGAACAACTTATCAGTATAGAAAGGCGGCTGAAACTCTTCTTGTAGAGCTTTTCTTACGTCAGACCAATCCATAAAAGAATTTCTGTTGGCACGGTACCAGGAAAGTGCGTCTTTCTCAAAGAGATCGCTGGCGGTAACATACAATTCTTGGCGTGACACTCGGCGAGATACACGCAACTCTTCTACTCGTTCCAGGAATGAGTTTACTGAGTGACCCGATTTGTTTCCATCGAAGACTAGGTTCCACTTACATACTGGGACTGAACTACCAGATCCACTTGCAGCTGTACCAGTAAATTTTGTTTGATTTACGGTTGGCGGTTCCTCGTCCGAACTAGCATCAGTTTCATTCTCCTCTGCCAAGGAGGCGGTCGATAACTCTAGTGCGGTGGAGTCATTCATGAGTAATCGCGATTCTGTTTTCACTTTCTTCTCGCAGTTAGTATGTACCATCATAAGGTCTAACAGTAGATGTGACTTCTTCGTTCGGTCATCTTCCGTCTTCGCGACTGCACGATTGCAACGTTCAACGGTATGGTTTAATTTTGTCAAAATTTTCTTATATGGACCTGGCTCAGCTCCCGTATCTAAATCGTCTACTAACACTTTTAATTCTGCTATCTTTTCTTCAACAGCAGCACAGTCAACATCAAATTTGATAGTATAAGGGGGATATGTCAGCTTTCCGCCGGATTTCTCTAACTTACGAATTGACCTTAAGGCTGCCCGCATTTCTCTACAAGTACCTACATCTTTAAACCCTCTAAGGTGCAACTGATAAGTCAACTCGTCCTGACTAAGCCGGTTGATTTCTGTTGTACGACCATCCATGATAAATGCCTATTTACTACTTCCACAAATAGCGCGATACTACACGTAATAATCTTTTTTTTTTTTTTTTTTTTTTTTTTTTTTTAATTTTTCAAACACAACACAAAATATTACTACCCGTCAAACTAATAAGTCCACGTTTATCATCAAATTTTAAATATATGGAATTCTAACTATTTGCCCTACCAGCTAAGAATCTCTCAATTTATCACTTAAACAAAAATTTAAAAAAAAATAAATAATAAAATCAAGATATTTCCTTTCATCAAAATATTTTCTTTTAACAATACTTTCTTATATTCGGCCCCACGTTGGGCTCCAATTTGCGACGTTGCAATTGATCACATAGAGTTTTTAATTAGGTACAACAAAATACAGATTCAGTTGTATCACCTCGCTGAATTCTTGTGTTTGGATAGCCCGCCGACTAAGTGGAGATGGGCGTGAGTTAAAGGATTTAAACAGGGCTCCACGTGATTTAATATTATATCCAAACATACAGCGGTGCTGAGAAAATCACGAAATTATGCAAAACTATGATAAAAACAAAAGTACACAAAAAAAAAGGATAATCAGTAAAAGATTTGGTATCCCTCAACTTAATTATTTAATGCGTCATAAAAAAAAAAAAATAATTATAAAACAAAATTAATTGTAGCGTGCACCACACTAAACCTAAGATATAAATTAAAGTATTATCTGATATTATATATAAAGCAAAAATTATCAATTTATACCAAGTTTCGATTTCGAAACTCAATTCATTTCTATGGTTAACCAAAATAGAATGTATATATATATATCTTAATATTAAACATGCACTAATAGGGTAGCTACCGTATTTGTGGGGGGGTAAAGAAAATATTCAAGTGATGAAAGTAATTTAAAAATTCGTGAGTTAACTATTCGCCAAATCTTATAAATAAAAGTGAAAAATAAATTATAAACTCTTAGCTGAATGTCCTTGGGTCCTTCCAAACGAGCGGCCACGTGGCTGGATTTCTCCGGAACAATTATTGTATCTCTATTGGATTAATTCCTTAATTAATCTAGGATCCACTTCCACAGTATTTAAGGGTTGGATCATCGGTAGACCGGATCTCCAGAAACGGGTAGCAATATTTGTGGGACCGAAACACGTGCTCAATATATACTAAAATTTATATACGCGCAAATTAGACATAATTAAAACAATTATTGATATACTCGCACATTACGCATAATTAAAACAATTAAATTGTAACAACAATAATTAAAAAGTTAAAATCATTGTACATACCACGCGGTCTGTTTCTATTTTTTTTAAATCTGTTCTAATCAGTTCCTCGATCCAATTCGGCTTTAAAATCCAACTAATGTCGTCGTGGCCAGGATTCATCAACATTCCTATTGCCGTGACAGGTAATTAGAGTTGCACACAGAGAGCAATAATTGCTATACCTCAACGCGATTCACACAGTGCGTGAAGATTATTTTGTGCAGCTAATACCGCGCCGAACTGGGTTGCTTCGAGGTTCGCTACAGAAAAGACTCTCTGCAGCGCGTACAATAAGAATTTTGCGGATATGTTTTTGCAGTTTTTTCGCGACCGTGAAATTTTATTTGTGGAAACAATAAAAACAACATTCCTCGTGGAATTTATTATTATTAAAATCTATGTTATTTTTTTATTGATATTGATGAAATGAATAACTGTCGTATATTTAATTGTTACAGTAGCTAATTAATATTATTAATATATAAATATAAATTTAATTGTTACAAATTGGCTTGCACTTTTTTGCGTGTTTGCTCGTCGAACTGCGATGGGTTCTGGCGCATTTTACACATAGACGTAGCGGGAGTTGCTAGATGCCGTATGGTCATAACGCTGGCAACGGTGGTATTGTACAATATCTCTTGACTTGCGCTTGTATTCCACGCTAACTGTTAGTTCACGCAGTTTGGAGAGAGTTTGACTGGTTTTGTTTTGGGGCAATTAAACGTAAAACATAGGAAAGGTTTTTTTATCAATTTTTATAATTTTGAAAGAGAGTGGAGATTATTCTAGAGTGATTAGCTCTTGCTGCACCGCATCATCTTT
This sequence comes from Tachinus rufipes, assembly GCA_963932245.1. Lineage (NCBI taxonomy): Eukaryota > Metazoa > Arthropoda > Insecta > Coleoptera > Staphylinidae > Tachinus > Tachinus rufipes. Next base: position 30,994,553 of record OZ010742.1, on the reverse strand, counting down.
GATGTATTCGGTACGTTTCGGATGACGTATTTTAAGGTTACCTTAACTGGAACGTGTAATAATAATAATATTTATTTATTTCAATATATACAAAGAAAATGTGAGAAATAAATAGTAGTGCCACACGTCTTTGATCATGCAATATGCGAAAGCAGTTCGAAAATCTGCATGCAATTTCGGATGCACGCGGATGCCATCTATCACGTTTATGGTAGGGTCATTGGTCTTTTTTTTGGATTTGTCTCGTATTACAATCCTGACTGGAAAGAGGGCTTGCTTGTTCTTGTGAACGTCTATCCTCTTGTCGAGTTTGGAAGCGGTGTCCGACTTTGCGATGGCTTTTGATTTTATCCTTATCTTAGCGAGGGCTTTATCTTGGAGGTTGGTCTTTTTTATCTGGTCTTTCATCAGGGCCATGATGTGGGCTTTGAGACTGGTGATTTTTGCAGCATGACCTTTAATCTATCTATCTAGCTAAAAAAATCTGATTGAGCCGGTTAATTGTTAAAGTGTGTTGTGAAGCTGAAGGGCATGGTGAAGGTCTCCTTTGAGGTTATCAGCTAGTGATCTAGAAGAGAGAAAAAAATTAGGTTTGATTAAGTTGATTAATCTGGTGATGTTTTACTGAGCTTCTCATTAAGTGTTAGCGGTACATTATTGAAAAAATTCTGTTGCTAGGAACCTCTACCTTGGAGTCGGAATAGTCGTCATTGTTGAGGTCCTTCCTAAAAGGGAAATTGAGTATTATTTTGGTGGTTCCTTTAGTTGCTTGTCGCCTGCTTGCAGTTAGATATTTGCTGAGTTGGAGTTGTTTTGAAAACATTGTCAAGTTATTTGATTGACACGAATCACACACAAAACGTCGATGATTTTAGCATTGTTTTAGGGCGTAGGATGTGGTACTACAGGTTTCTTTGGCTCAAGCAGAGGTTGTTTTTGGATGATGGGAGTGTAGCTTATATGAGTCATCTGTAAACAGAAAAAAATAATTGATGAACGTTAACTAATGCAATTAAACAGGGACAAATCATGCTTCTAACAGTATTGAACAAGTCGGTGGGCGGATTTTTAATTCATGTAGTCAGACTGTGCAGCTATGTTTTAGATTGAAGCCCAACTGTTGTGGACTTTGCTTTGCTTTTTTTCTGATTTACGTTTATTGATTTGTTTTGAATTAAAATAGTGTCGGTGTAGTTGCATATTTATTTTTTATGCTGGGCTTCCGAGATATAGACTTTTCTACTGCATCCGGTAAGTCTCTTACAGTACTCATTTCCATATTTATAAACATCTTATTTGTACAGAAATATTTAACGTACTGGACTTATATTATAACGTAGATTGCTATAGCACAAAAATATGCTCAATTGAAAACTCGGTTATAGATTTAATTTACTTAAAACATTGTTGCTACTTTTGTCGAATCTATGAAAAGGGTATGTAATTTACTATTAGATGAACATTATAAGGTATTCTAGGAGGAGCAGTAAATAGTAAGTTTTTATAAAAATGTTGCTACCGGAGATTCGGTTATGTACTCATTTATTTAAAAAAATCCTTATTAATTAATTTTTAATTCTTATCTTTAATTACTTGTATACTAGTTTTCATGGGCAATGATACCATGATAATGTTAACAAACTATATTTTCTTAGATTCCAATAACATTTCATTTGATGGAGAACCTGATAGCTACGAAAGTAATTATAACTATCCAGTAATGGATGCAAAGAAGCATTGTCTTGAAAAATACCTAAAAGGAGATAACGGCAAAATGTCTCGTAGAAGATGTTACCTTTGCTACACTAAGCTGAAAGAAGAAAAAGGTACAACTCATGCCGTAACTAGGGCAAGGCAAGTTTTTACAGGATGTAAATTATGTGCAAAGCCTTTTTGTATGCCATGTTTTTATGAATATCATCAACAATCTTAACTGTGTATTAATATTATTTAGTTTTGGAAATAAAATAATTATTTATAATAATTGTGTAAACTTTTATTGTAATTTTATATCTCTACGAAAACTTGTAAAAGCGTAAGTATAAAAGTAATTTTTTTGTGAAGATAGCATTTTTAGTAAAAACTTGGATTAAAATGAGAAACAACAAGGAACAAAATAGTAAATTTGACTTTAATTATTATATCATTAATTTAATACAAATATCATTAATTTAATACAAATATAGCATTTACATAGCGATTCATGTTAAAGTTTTTTAAGATTATTTGACACAAATGGGATTATTTATGAGTATAGTTTTTTTTATTGTAATTCAATAGAAATAAATTTGGTTTTTTCAAAAATGTCTTGTTGATGTGGAAAATATTGTTAAAGAATTTGCACATTGTAATAATATGAGTTTGGATAAGTTAAATTGGTGTATTGCGTTTATTTTGAATACAGTTCCAAACAATGCCGACAGTTTAAAATGTTCTACCGTTGTGAAGATTGTGAATTGTTGCTGGAGAAATGCCAAAAATGTCTTGCCGAGGTGACTTTTATTAGGAAGATTGACGATCAAATGGGAGAGGAAGAAGAAGACGAAATGATCCTGTTTGCTATGTTTTTTACAAGTTTATATTAGGAAAAGAACTCATTAGTCAAAATTTGTCGGAATTGCTAGTTGTTGCTGGATAAATATTAAGAAAATGTTGTCGGAAGATAACTGATGTTAAAGACCACAAATACAGTAGGTAACTAACACCTTTTGCTATGTTTTTCACAAAAAGTTGTTAAGAGAAGAGCTTATTTGTCATAACAGTTGGGATTGTTGTTTTTATTGGGAAGATTAAGGTAGGTTGTAGTTATTTGACCTCGGATAAATAACAAGTTTTTAGTATGCAGAGCAAAATCACAAAGATTGTGATTTAGACCAGATTACATAACCGTAGCTGCTTTCTTCAAATCTATTTTCTACGTAATATTTTTGGATACAGTATTTATCTACTTATTAATAAATAAAACTTTTGTATCCATTTCCTAATAACAAACAAATTTGATTTCAGGAGGATTTCATGCGTGTAACTGCGGCAAACGTTATCGCCACAGTCAATCATTATATAACCATAGGAAATATGAGTGTGGAAAAGATCGTTCATTTGCATGTCAGCTTTGTCCTTACAAAGGAAAACGTAAAAACGCTTTAAAATCGCATATGATGCATCGTCACAATATGGTGCCTGCTTAGTAATTTGTTTGCACAATATTTATCAAATAATATACTAATTTATTTTCATTTTTAGGCAAATATGTTTGTGACAGATGCTATAGAAGTTATCGGCACAATCAATCCCTGTTCAACCACAAGAAATTTGAATGTGGTAAAAAGGCATCATACTGCTGTCCTTATTGTCCATATAGAGCTAAACGAAAATATACATTGCAAGTACACACTTCGACTAAACATAACATGGTCTATATGTAATCATATTTAAATGGTCTCAATTATTTAACTGATATTAAAATTGTATTATTAGAGCAATAATAAACATTTATAAATAAATTGTGTTTTATTTATCTAATTAAGGCAAAATAGTTATTAATATTTACTGACATGTTATTTTATTTCAGGTGGAGATAAACATGCATTTACGTGTTCAACTTGTGGAAAAACATACCAATTCCTAGCCACACTAAAACGCCACATTAAATATGAATGTGGTAAACGGCCGGAATTTTCTTGTCCTGTCGAACACTGTCATTACGTTACCAAACACAAATTTTCTTTAAATACTCACATAAGAGGAAGGCATCTTAAACATGATTAAATTAATACTTAGAAACCAAAATAACACAGTTTATGAATATTATTATTTAAGAATAAAATGCTTATAGATGTGTTTGCATTAACATTGTGATAAATAGCCATATTATATATACGTTTAGATGTTTCTAATTGTTTGGCACTTGACGGAAGTATACAATAAAACAATAAATGTATTAAACTAACAAAATAATATGTAATAGATGTGAAATATATTTGTGCTAAAAAATAGGTTGATTTTGATTATTTGCGTAAGATTTCGTAAACATATATTTAGAGTTATTGCGAGTATTTTTTTAACGCGTAATTGTAATGGAATTATTGAGATATGGAACATTTACTAAGTCTCGTCAGTATCTACAGCACTCTTCATTGTCTTAATTATCGGGTTTGGTAGTATATATTATGTAATTAATTTGCAGGTACATATTAAAAAGGCAGTTGTGAGATAGTGACACAAGCATAAGTCCTTAAAATAAATATTGGCTTTTAAACCTGAAATAAAAAGATGATTTAAAATGAACAACAAATTACAAAAAAAAAAATTAATAGCGTGTGTTGCTTTCCGGAGCTTAAATTATTTTTGGCAGGGCTATTGTTTGGGCAATTTTGTTTTATACAGTTTTAAACATGTTTAAAACATTGTTTTTTTTAATGTTTGGTTAATTATCTCCTGAAAATATTATGCATAAATAACGTTTTGGTTTATTTTGATATGATTTGACAAATTTAGTAAAAAACACACTGCAAGCAGCCGTGTCAATAGAATTGTCCAACAGCGCCATTTATTGCAAAAAGAAAACATTTTCTACTTGCGCATGCGCACAACAAAAATTTAATAAGAAAATATTCACACAACTGTTTAAAACATGTTTTAAACTTGTTTTAAACATGTTTTTTATTTATTTTGTTTAAAACTGTTTTAAACAAAATAGAATATCAATAATAATAAATAACAGGTGCTTTTGTTTTTTTTTATATATATATTGTGTACTGTTTACTGATTATTTTCCAACTCGGATTTTTGGACTTTTATTAATAAGGTGTCGATTCGTTTTTTCCATTTACCCAATATGTTTTCAGGAGCAGAGCTTGAATTTGTCTTTTCACGATGTTTTAAAAGCTCTAAATTTGGATTCAAGATTTATTTAATATCACCTTATTACCGAGTAATTTCCAAAATCTTGGCACAATATTGCAATTGTGCATACTTTTGTTTACGTCTTCTTTATTTATGTCAGCCATCTAAGGACCTAAGGCAAAATCTTGACTCATTAGTAAACAAGATTTAGCCATACATTAATTTTTCAGTTTTGGTATTTACGAATAAAGCAAAAACTTTCTATCTATGTTTCTTGGCCAATTGTGGATCATTTTCAGAGTTGTCTTGCGCGTAATGCGTATTCCTCTTACGTTCTTTTTACGATTGTCTTACTAACTGTTACACTTTGTACCTTTTGCAACTCGTTCCGCGCACTAACAGTAGTAATCACCTCATTTCTTAAGAGGTAAAAAAGTTGTCATACCGAGGAGTTGTGTAATTCTATCTGCTTGAACCAACTTTTTTATGTAGTCTCTAGTTTTATTTTAGGTCATTTTTTTGAACAATGCTGGCTGTATGTCACAAATAATTTAAACAATTTTGGCTTACAGGGCTTAATTTACTGGTCCATTTTTTGAAATCAACTTTCATTAAGTTTGCCGCGTGACACGTAGCACGATTGTTTTGAACTACATTTTGATTCATATTTTTTAAATTTAAACAATAATTATTTATCTGCTATCGATTTTTATTAATTGTAATGTGAACTTGGAGCGTCATTTTGGAAGAAACTTAGAGCATCGGCGATCTACCACAAACGTATTAGACGGCTAGCGATCGACTATGTTACTAGGTCCTAATAAAACCTAGTCACTAAGTAAAAATAATTGTTAAAAAATAAATATTTAGAGTACTTTTATACAATACATGTCAAAAATTTCAAAAATACTTGATACAAGGCGATCGACTTAAAAACCTCTTGCGATCGACCAGTCGATCGCGATCGACTGTTTGATTGCCCCATCAATCGTACGGCTCAGTTTTTAACTGTTTTACAGCCCAATTGACAAAAGAACGACGCATATTGTGGATTTATTCTTGCCCAATTGGATTAAATTTGAGTATAAGCCAAGAAATTTGCACAAAACTGTCTTACTACAAGTAAAATTTTGCGCAAATCCCAATTGCTGCCATTAACGACAGATTAATAAATTTTGATCTACCACACTTCCATTTACAGCTAAGATATTTATTTTAGTAACCACATTTTTTATAAGTTGGTACTTTTGCATTATTAAGTGATCATGTGGTACAAAATTTATCTACACTTTACTACATCTACACGACGGATGGCGGGTTTTGTACTCAATATAAATTGATTATGAGTTATAGTTATGAGTTCTGATTATAACAGTATTTGGATAATTTTAAAACATTGTTCAAGCCCATAGTGTTAAATTTTAGTGAGTTTGTATGAGTTATTTCACAGCTAACTCTGTTATAAATTTTATTGAGATTGAAATAAACATTTTTAAACAGAATCTACAATAAACCAAAAAATAGATATCACAAATAACTATAATAACTATACTATTCTTTCTATCCAACCACCGCACTGAGCATTTTGTGTCGTTGACCTTTTTTTAGAACGTAATGAGTTGTAGGCCTCAGCAAGTGGCCCTTGAAAATGACTAGCGCATGGCAATACCTTTTGGTTTTCTTCTCTGAGTTAGTCCTACTGTTAATTTGTTTTTGTCATTAATGTCACTAATGTGGTAGTTTGAGATGGGCTGGTTTTAGCTTTACGAGATTTTTAAAATCTGCTGCGGCAACACATGATTATCCTTATGCCCCATTTTTCTTTCCTATTTCTTACACTTATATCTTTTTTTTTCTATTCTTGTATTATTTGGCTTACTTATTTGCATTTTTTTTTTCTTCTAAGTTTCTCTATATCTTTATTAACTTTTTCTTTGTCGTATCTCTTCTCTTCCTTTCATAAACACTTTGTGCAGTTTTATTAGGTGTATCCCTTTTGGTAGTTTTAGATTTGCCAATTTTACTTCTAGAATTTTTATTTTGAGTTAGTTTTTGTGTCCTTTGGTTGCCAGATATACTCTGACCATTTTGAAAGTTGCATTGTCTGTCAACATCAAAATGGCATATCATTTACCGTTTGGAAATTGCTTAGTCAATTCCGTTAATTTGCTTTTTTTCCTTGAGCAGTTTTTTATTTTATTTTCCATGACTCTGCAACTTTGGTTGCTACTAATGTTTTCTTTTACCTTCTATTCCTTGGTAGTCATAGTTGTTTAAGTCTTCTTTGTTCCTTTTTTCTTTATTGTTTTTATTCAAGTTCTTTTGCTTCCATTTAGCTTTTTGTTCTTTTTTTTAATTTTCTGTGGCGTTTAAGACTTTTAAATGTTGTTTTGAAATGTTTTGCTGCACTAAAGTCTGCATTAATGATACGACTGGTGATGCCGCTTAGTATTTTTTGGACATTTGCTTCCTCATCGCTCTTGCTCAACTTGTGGCTAAAATTTCCGATTGACCAGGGTTTTTATAACTTATACTAAAATGTTTTCTAAACCACTACTTCTGATCATTGTGATTATTTTAACAGACTCTGTAAACATTCAACCAAATTAAACATTAAGAGACACTTAATTCAACCACTGACAGTCATAACTATTTTAATAAATGGTGAGGACCGCAGATCATCCGGCTCAATATCTGAACAGCAGCAAAAACATCAAACACCAGGCTTAACTAATTACCGAAGAACTTATAATAATCTGTATCAACAACAACCGATCACCTAGCCCAACAACTGCACAATGGCCCTCTTAGAGTATTTACTCTAGAATTCATGTTTATGAAGATGACCCAATAAAAGCACAGGTTTATTAGCATACCTATACGATTTAAAAAAAAACATAATATAGTTGAAATTGGTGTACTGAATATGATGAAATTTAAGGCAAAGATTTTGCACAGAGAAAGTGCATATATTATGATAATAGTACAGTCGTATTTAAAAGTATAGCAAACCGGACTACATACAAATCATAAGAACACTAATCTAAAAGTGCACAAGCATTCATTGACTACGAAAAAGCATTTGACTACTTCGAACTATGGGCAAATTTTGTCAAATAGATTTACACAGAAAGTAACTTTCCAAGTGACTGTAGACAAAAAAGTAAGTACAGAAAACATCAAAATAGGCAGAGTGGTCAGACGGGCAGAAACAATCTCACTCAAGCTATTTACGCTTGCTCTTAAAGATATCTTTAAAAATTGCTATGGAAAGGAATAAACATAGAATGCAAACACATTACCTATCTGAGATTTGCTGACGACATAGTCTTGATCAGCTCAGACTTCAAAGAGCCAGCGAACATGCTCGAAGAACTAAATGTAGTATCCAAATTGGTCGGTCTCAAAAAACATAAAAAAGACTAAGATTATGATTCTCCAACAACAACCGCACCAAATAGGCGGCAATAACGTAGAAAAATGAAAAAATATACGTACTTTGGACAACAAATAAAACTAGGAAAAATAATCAAGGGACAGAAGTTAACAGAAGGATAACAAAAAGCTAGGCAGCATTTAGCAAACTAAGACACATACTCAAAGACACAGACACTCCAATGTGCCTTAAAGGAAAATTTTACGATTTCTGCATATTGCCAGTCACAACATACGGGGTGGAGACAATAGCATGGACGGTGAAAAATTTAACAAACTGAGAAACTGCCAAAAAATTAGTACAATACTCTGCATAAGTCTAAGGGATAAGATCACAAACGAAGAAATCAGACGTCATACTAAAGACTTGATAGAACAAATAGCAGAGTAAAAATGGAGCTGGGTAAGGCACGTCAACGATAATGGTCCAACAGAATAACGCACTGTAGACCAAAAACCACCAAAAAAGGAATTGGCAGACCACAAAAGAGATGGAATGAAGAAATCAAAGAGATCACAGGAAATAAATGGTACCAAATATTGAAAAAAAAAAACAGTTATGGAACCATTTAAAGGAGGCATATTTTCAGCAGTAGACAATTAGAAGCTGAGGAGAGAGAGAGAGAGAGAGAGAGAGAGATTCACATGTACTAAATGTGAACAAAAGAAGAAAACAAAGGTTTTGAGAATTGAAAAATCTGTATATATAGTGATATATGCAAAGAAGTAATTGGAAGGTTGGAGTGCGAGCTAGAGTAAGTATCTACATAAGAAAGGCAAAGTAAACTTGGAACTTGGTGGAAAGAAGAGCAAGATTTTGGCTAGAAAGTAGCAATCAAACTCAGTAAGGGATTTTAAATTGCTGTGTTTTGCAGTGTGTATACGTTTATGAAGCTCAACACATATTTAAGTCAAATGAACAGCGGACCCTTGCTTTACAACTTGCTAGAAATATTATTTTAAGATGTAGTAGCAGATGTAGTGACTTTAATAATAATGTATTGTAGGAACAATTGAAAATATTGGCAGTTGGCAAAAATAGCATTAGGGAGGAACAGTGTTTTGTTTTTTACACCGGGAATGTGAATTTAATTGATATTTATTGTAGAATGAAACTACAATATGGACTGTGCATCATATAAACGTTAAATATTAGTTTGTAAATTTGCATAAATTAGCAGTATTTTAATTTTCTTCTAATTATAATAGATATCTAGAGATTCTACAAGTTATACTAAAAGTATTGTATTGGTTTAAAAAATACTCGTTTTATTTTTATCTTTTTAATAGCATATCTTTTTAGGAGCTGATGATGTGCAAATACCAACTAAACCACCGTTTGTGTGTTCAAAATGTAAAAGAACCTACAAATATTTCCAAACGTTGAAATCTCATTTGAAGCACGAGTGCGGAAAAGAACCAAAATTTAAATGTATTTATCCAGGTTGTGAATACAAGAGCAAAATTAAAGGAAATATGAAATCTCATGTTATCAACAAACACAGCGCTGTTACTTTGTAAACAAAATATTACAAATTTATGTTGCCATATGATTTGAAGATTCTAAGACTGTATATAATATAAATCAGTTAATAAATATTTTTAGCAATATCTAATAATTTGTTGCTAATGTTGAAATTAATTTTATATATATTATTACTTATTAATAAATAAAATATCGTATAAAGGTTTTTATTTTCTACAAAACTACTACTTTTGTTGAACAAAGATATGAAAAAGTGTTTGCCCTCTATAGATTATAATCATGCTTTCAATGAGAACAACTTATTTTACTAAGTAATTGATGATATGCTTTTATAGGTGACTGTCCACAGACATTTTATTTGCTTGTTTGTTGTTTTGTGAAAATTCATTCATAATTTTGTATAAATATTTATTGCAGAATAATAAACAAAATATGGTAATTTAATAATAACATAAGTATAGTGTATTACTAACAAAATACTAATTTATTTTTATTTCAGAGGAATTCTTTTATTGCGACACGTGTAATCGACGATATAAAGCACAACGTTCATTGTGGCGACACAAAAAATACGAATGTCAAAAAGCTCCAAGATTTAGATGTCCAATAGGCAGTTGTTCGTATATGGGAAAGCAGAAAACTACAGTTATATCACATATATACAATATTCATGGCAGAATGGATAACATTCAAATATAGTATTACAATGAACATTATATAAAGTTGTGTCTGATATATTTATAGTGAGACTTAATAGTTTATTAATTTTGGTGTGATATTTTTACATGATCTTTTGCATGTACTTTACTAGTTTTTGAATAGATTTCGGTATTAACACTTGGCCCTATCAAACTCAAAAAAAGAATTAAAGAAGGAAAATATTAACTAGTTACAAAGAAAACTGTACTGAAATGTGATAAATGAAGTTATTGAATTTTATTGCGTTAATAAAGTTTTCTGCATTTATACGAATACTACGATTAGCAAATTGTTTGGAAACCAACACTCCACGGTGTTTTTAAACCGTTGTTTCCGTTGATATCGTCAGAACTGTTTGCTCTAACTAAACGATTTAAATAATAATTCAATAACTAAAAAACGGAACATACTTTTACTAAACTCCGTATTAACGACACAGTTTTCTTTCATAAACAAAATACGTTGTTAAATACATGAGGATAAAAGTATGTCATTTCTTATATAATCACCAATATAAGGATTTGCTTATCCTAATACACATACACTTGTTTAAAATTGGAAAAGCCCTCACAAAAGTTACTAAAAGAATTTAATAATGCAATACAAACAATCGGGATATGGATTCTTACTGGAAGAATATGCAATAACAAAAGCGGCTGTGTGAAACCTACAAGAAAAACATGGTTTGCGGACAAAACTAGATTTTCAGACACTAAACTTTACGGTCAAACTTTTTAATTATTATCTGAATAGCATTTTAGTTACTAAGAATTATGACTGTTTATGTAATTTGTTTCTTCTTATTACACTTCCATAAACACTTTGCATGTGTATGTGTTAAAGTTTATTGAAAATAATCAGAACTAAATAAATAAAAATAAATCAGAATTTAATTCAAATGCAATAATATTGTGATTGGACTGTAAGCATTAAAACTTTAAGTGATATCAATCGGGTAGGTTTTATATTACATATATTCTATCTGTCATCATTGAGTGTGTTAAATTAACATGAAATTATAATTAGTACGTAAATAAATGTATATAATATAAAACGTCTTTTATTTTAGTATAATTTTAGGTTTTATTTATTTTATCAACAATTCTTAAAAAATATTTCAGGCTGTTTTTCAAAAATACTTTCTGTAAGTTTGTGTACTTTTTTTATTGTTTTTTTTTTATTTTGTAAAGTATTATACTAATGATATTTATTTCAGGTACATATCATCAAGCTTTTCCATGTGACGTATGTGGTCGTACTTATAAAGCAGCAAGGTCATTGTGGAGACATAGAAAGTACGAATGTCAAAAAGCCCCAGCATTTACTTGTCCTATAAAAACCTGCAATTATAAGGGCAAACAAAAAACGCATATTATAATACATATTGCTAATATGCATCCTGATTATTATATGAACAATAAACATTTATTTAATGACATAAATATATTCAAATAAATTTGTAAATAATTATGTTTATTATTTTACCTTACCTTTTAACTATCTAGAATGTTCCATGTTGCTATTCGTAGTTACAAATTGCATGTTTTGTTTGACCCAAACCATAGAAGGCATATTATCAGGCTTTTATTCAGAAAGTTTGATTTTAAGTGATTAAATAGTTTATCATTATTATCTAATTAAAATAATCTTGATATAAAATACATAATATAAATTTAATTATACTTTTGCAACACTGAAAAAGTAAGCATTACAATATTATTATCAAACTGGCGCTACATGAGATGGTATAGCAAATAATATTATGAGTGAAGAAAAATAGGCATAAAAAATCTAACCACAAAATTAATCATTTGTTTTACAAATTGTTGCGTCAATGATTGAGAGATGAGCTTAATCCGAAAGATACATTCAGCTTATATTTTGTCAAACCTTAAAATGTTTTTCTAAACTTTGTAAAGTCCAATTACAATGTACATTGAAATGCAAAAGAATTAACGTATTAGTTTTATTATTGACTAACCTCAAGTTGTCGACCAGTATTTCGAATGAGAATTTTTTTTACAATAACTCCCTAATATTAAAACTGCGATTCTATAATAAAATATATTATATGACTTTTACACGTACTATTGACCGAGATATTGAATGAAAAAGGAAAAAAAACTCTTTTCTAGACTACTATGAAGTTAAAAGTTTTAGACACGTTTTTTATATGATATTCTCAATAGTCGTCATCTACGATCAATTTTTGTATAGTTTTTTTAATGGTTTCTTTTTATTTTTTTCTTTATTGTCTATTTTCTACAACTTCACTATAGCATTTTGGTTTGACCGTAGCAAAACAAATGTATAAACAGTAGTTATCTGGGAACAGTTAAAGGAACTATCTAGTGGGACCAAAGACCAAAAGGACGCGCTGGAATCTACGAGTACAAACACCAAGGAAAACACGCATTGCTACCTTTGGGCAAATATGGCTTGAATTTTAAGGAAGAGGATGCCTTTCAGTGATGCGCCAAGGACATGATTGAGAAGGCGATAAAAGGGTACATTATGGCAAATCAGCTTGACAAACAAGGATCAAAAGGGACATTTACTGTACGAGAACTTACTTTCAGGATTCCATACGAGACCGGAAAAGAAAAAAAAAACCGTAGCAGACTTAAAGCGGAACGCAGCCACATGTGGAAGATCTGTAAAGGATTGACACATTCAAGAATATTCCTAATTGGTCTATGGCATAATATCAGAACAATGGTAACACAAATGAATCGTATTAGACTATGAATGCTCACAGAATTGATAACCGGACAATGTGTTCTTAACAAACACTTGCAGAGTGGGAATAGGGATTTTCAAACAGCAATGCACAGCCATTTTTGGAAAACAACCAAACCAAGGTGAAAGATGGGGTTCTTAGTCAGAAAAACTTGACACTACTGATCAGTACGTGATGCCTAGTATCCTTAGAAATTTTTTTCTTTCCTACGCAAAAAAATTGTTGACTAACTCTTAGGTTAGGTTAGGTTTAAGTGGCAGCTAACGTTCACATAGGCCTCAGATGGGCCCGTTGTGTTACCACAGTACTTAAAAGTACAACCCTCTTCAGGGGATTTTGTCAAACCATTTTGAGCCGTGAATGAACCTTATGAGAGTCTGCGCATCTAGTGATGCGAGGTCAGAGAGGTCATTCTCATTCGCTTCTGTGTTACCTGGGATTCCGTTGTGGCTTGGTACCCACATGTTTCTCAAGTTTGTGTGTGCCGCCAGCTTGTTCAGCTTTCTCCGACAGTCAGAGACTACTGTTGAGTTGGTGCACACGCTAGTAATTGCCCTGAGAGCAGCTTGGCTATCGGTGTAAATGTGGATCTGTTCACCAGGGTTCCCATTTACCATCAGCCACTCTGCTGCCTCTTTTATGGCGGTTACCTCCGCCTGTAGAACGCTGCAGTAGTTGGGGTCGTTGGAGAAAACTTCGCAGCTCACTTTGTCCTCCTTCCATGAGCCGTCTGTGTAGACCTGCGTGTGTCCTGCTCGTATACTTTTCTTTTCCATCCACTCCTCTTTAGAGGGTATGTGGTATGAGAATTTGTTGCCAAAAGCAGGTTTTGCTAGACAGCGGTCTATGTTTTTGGGCACCCCTTTAAATTTATTGATTATTCCGGCGTGACCACGATGATCCGATGTCAACATTTGCACCGACTATAGTCTGAGTGCTGTAGTAATGGCAAGTTGCTTGCCCATTAGATCGACTGGGGCTATGTCCAGGATTGTCTCCAAAGCTTGCAACGTCGTACACTTTCTGAAGTTTGTCATTCAAATATAATTGCGACGTTCAAATCAGGGCAAATGTTTCAATACGACCCCAAACAACTTTGTACAGAAGAAAGTTATCGAATGTCTATGTCTTTGTTTTAATTTTGTTTCAATGGTTTGAAAACAATACAATAAAGACAATGAAAATGAAGCAAGTTAGATACTTTTTCATATTAGTTTTGGAGTTCTTTGCAATGCACATTTTTTGGAAAAAGTAAAATGATTGGTGACGTGTCGATTGTAATGCTTCAGTTAACAGTTACTATTAGCATTTTCTTTTTGAATGACAAAGACTTGAAACTTTCTTCTATTATTTTAGTAAACATCATAACTTTGCATAGTAAAAATTAATATTCTGGTTTGCGACAATTCTTTCTTAGCCAATAGAAATTCTTGATTTTTAAGGAAAAGATTATGTTTTGTTAGCTACATTTCCAGATTCTCTATGTCAGATTGTTGTGAGAAATTTTGCGTGGACTTCATGTTTACTGGCCGAGCAAGAAACTCCGGAGAAATATCTTTTTTTTTTAACTGTATTATGACCAAAGCTTACGAAGATTTTGTGATGGTGGTAATTCCACGTTTTTGTTTCAGTATTCCTATTGTTTTTATGGTTTGCGTCCGGCGTAGCAGACTTTTCATATAGGAAATGCTTGTAGTCATGAAAAAAGGATATATTCCTTAATACTTATATATGTTTTTAACGTTGTTGTTATCTCTAGTAGTTAGTACGGTAGGTCAATTGAAGGCATTAGCAATTTTCTGCGTAGATTCACTTCGATAATACGTAAACAAGTCATATATTATAAATTGTACTACAAAACAAACTAAAAAAAACATGGTTTCAATTTTTGTATCACGTCAGGGAGCGGAGTTATTGTAAAAAACGCTAATTTGCTTTTTTTAAGATAGCTGACAAAGCTCACAGATAAAATTGTTTAAGTTATTCTACCTTTTCCCCTTACAGAATATAATCAAAATGGCACTATTCATTCATTTGCATGTATCTATCTTTTTACTGAACTTATATCCCTGATGGTAGTGGTAAACTACATTAGCTTCTTGGACCGAATCTAATGTTAGTTAGTTAGTAAGTTAAGTCATTTATTTAACGTCGGTTTATTTCTGCAGCCGTGGCTAATCACCGACGCCAGAGGTTAAGATTACTACATCTAAAAATTTTGAACTACACGGGACCTACTAAAGTTTTTTTTTTCTTATCCGAAAAAATACTTATCACAACACATTTTTTCTTGACCAGACAAACTGATTTTCTAGATAGGGGACTTGAACTCAAGACCCCTGGTGTAACAGTCGATTGTGGGGCAAGTGGCACTAATTCACAGGTCCTCCCACAAAGTCGAACATGGCTTATGATATGAGTTAAATTGGCGGAAAAAGGTCTAATCTGTTCCACAATCCAAATTACAACCAAACATTGATTTAGTTTGTGGCTTAAAAGGTAATTTGTAAAAATTTTGTAGTCTAAAAAAATAGTTTATATTATGTTCATCAGTATCTTGAACATAGAAAACATCATATTATTGTTTTTACTGAAACAATAAAGATCCAATTATCACTTTGAACATTTATTTGCTGACCCACAGGGTATTTGTGCTCACATCCACAAACAACAAGCATATTCTAGATTCAAACAGTACGAAATTTTAGGCATCTGTTATAATAGCATATTTTTTAAACTCAATCTTGTTCAATTATTTTAGTAATAAGCATATACCGGTTTCCAAATAAGGCAACTTTAAACTTTGTTTATCACCTTTCTGAAAGTTTTGACAAGCTTCTTCAAGATAGTCATAGAAAAGCTGTAATAATACTGAATGAATAAGTCACTCATCTTCTACAATGCTATCCGGTCAACAAGCTATGGTTTTTGCTGTTTATCATAATCTTGTTCAAATAAAATATTTAGCAACCCACGTTTTCCTTGTGATGAACTTCTTGGTAAACCAAGATTATTAGATCTGTTTCTTTCAACTATTTTAGTGATTACAACTATTCTGTTTTAGGAAATTCTGATCATTTACTTATTACTTCTGTTGTTAAAATTTTTTAAAGTCAGGATTGATAAGGAACTACTATTTTAAAATCTTATTGAAACATTTTTCGTATCGTTTTGTTTTTTTTTTGTTTAATTTATTTGTTATAAACTGATTGGCGGCGGTATTTTGTCACAATTTAACAAACTTTTACGATTGTGTTTACGTTTTTAGTAATAAACTAATTAATACAGGTTTTAAGATATGACGTCATGTGAAATTGTGATTTACAGTCAATCAAATACCGCAAATGACTTTTCGGTCTTTATGTCCCTAAATCGTTGTTTTGGCACGCATTTTAAAGAAGAATCAGATGAAAGGGCAGCACAAAGGAGCAAACCGAATGATTAAGGACTAAAAATAGGCTTTAACAGCCCGCTTTTATTATTTTTTTGCCTGCTCCAAATAAACAATATGTTTCAGAAAATTGCAAAGTTTATTATAATCTATCACTACTGTCAAATTTAAGGTATGACGCCAATGTCAAATCGTGGGCTTCTAAATTGTTGTTTTGGCTTGCAATTAGGACCGAAACAGATGATTTTGGTTGCGGCAAAAAATCACCATTTGCCTCTTTTTAGGGTTTACCACTATTTTATTTGGCCCGCATTTGTTTGTACTTTCTAGATCAGAGTACTTATCTTGATTCAGGGTTCTAACGTATGTGTTTGCAATTTCCGTTTAGTAATGCAGTTGCTTCTTTCTACTAGTTATTTATTAAAAACGCTACTTGTCAATCTTTTACGTTTCTTTTAATTCACGCGTCATGTGGTGAGAAAATGCGTATTAAGTACTTTTACAGCTAACTACCAAACAAACCTATTACAATTTACTACCATTTTCTTAGGTATGTTTCTTATTTTGATCAACACTCCCGATTTTGTTTCATTTAGATTCATTGGTTCTCACTTGCAAAATGGTATACAAATTCTATTTTGGGGTCTATTTTCTTGACCGGAACCAACACCTTTTTTTTAAATAGCAACGTTTGCAACTCTTACTATTACTTGTTATTAATTCCAGCATTATGAACTATGCGTGTTTTTAAACCAACCCCGTGGTTTGCTTTTTGGATACCTCATGCACACCGTATGAAACACATGAAGTTGCTTTCTGGTATTTCCTTGCTGTGATTTACGTTTTAGGTTTTGGAGCAGTTGATTTACATCACGCATTGTTCTTCATCAATACTAACTGCTACAGTAACAAACTTGTTTGCTAATCACATAGAATTGCTTGTGTTTTAACAATATTACAACGCTTTTTTAATTATGTTTATATTTACTATACTGTATAGTATACATTCTAAATGCGCCCTACTTGTGAACGCTCTATGCGAGCAAAATATCTATAAACAAGAACTTTTTTGAATTATTTTTTATAAGAAAAAAATTAATTTGCTTTTATTTTAGAACGATTAACATTACCATATATAAATATTGTTTAAGAATCAGATTTCATAGGTATTGTAGAAAATAAGGATTATTTAGTATTTTGTTTGTAAAAGCATGCATTAAAATATAAATTAATTAAATTACTAAAATATATTAGTTTATTTTTCTAAGCCATATTTAGTCAACTTTAGTAACAGCTTTTAGTTTCACATATTATATGTGAATTTGTTATTAATTTAATTATAATTTCAGAAATGCTGATTTGTCACTGCGGAAGACAATACAGATACAAAACGTCTCTGCATAATCATATTAAGTATGAATGTGGAAAGTCTAAAAGCAAGTGTCCATTTTGTTCCTATCAAGCCTACCAGAAGGGAAATTTACTAACGCATATTAAGCGTCGCCATAAAATTAATTATTCTGCTCAAGATTATGAAGCAAAAGTAATTGTTATTTAATGTTTAATTTCAAATTTAATAATTTTATATTTTTTTAGGCAAGCTCTACTCAATCTTCTAACAAGGTTCCAACTACTTACTATATTAATTAAGATGTGTATCGAAACTAACTTAGTTTGTAATGTTCTAATATTATAGTTAATAAATATATCCATAGACTTATAATCATAATAATTTGAGACAGTTTTGATTTACTTATAAGTTTTAGCATGTATTTAAATTGTATTATATATTTTAGACTATTAATTTGTATCTCAGACAAATTGAGTCAAATAAATAAGGTTAGATTATTATAGTGAGGTGCAACATTTTGTAAAAAGTATATTTTATCAAAGAAATATCATACCATTTATGACCCAATAAGAAGGACTTTTTATTACTAAATTTTCAAAGAAAATGTACCTTTTTATAAAAAGTTCTGCTTGCTAAGATAAGATAAATAGAATAAGTAAAATAAGCATCAGATGTATGGCGTCCAAAAATGACTAATAACAGAGGATAAGAGAAAAGTACCATTATTTTTTATTTGATTAAATTTATAATTATATTTTTTTTAGAATTATGTATGTATGTCAAAATTGTTTTAATTTAATAAATTAAAAAACAATACATCATTTAAAAACTATTGAACTCTAAATAATTATTTGATCAATTCTATTTTTGTTTAAACTTTTGTCATATTTTATTAATTTATACCAAAATAATACCTTACATTGTATTTTATATTTCTAAACTAAATTTAATTATAATTTTATTTTTAAAACTTAAAAATAAGGGTACTGTTTGCTTTTACATTTTCTATTTTATATGTATATTTTGTTAAAAATTAACTCTTATCCATTGCATGTTTTTGGTTAATTATTATTTTTTAATTGTGCATTGTGTATAATTTATTTTGATTTTAATATTTTTTAGGAATTCTATTTAAATGCCCATATTGTGGCAAGATGTATGCATTTAAAAACTCCTTGACAAGGCATGTGACATATGAATGCGGTTCTATGAGAAAGTTTAATTGCAGTTATTGCGAATATACTGCAAAACAAAAATATAATTTAAAATTGCATGTAGGGCGAAGACATCCTGAAAAGATTCTGGATTTTGCTCTAATTTACGATTCTGTACAACCAAATACTTGAAAATGTCACATTGCTATAATTCCTATTTAATAATAACAATATGTATGAATAATAAAATATTATTTTATAAAAAAAAATTGTTAGTTTAATTTTCCAAATGCAGATTCCAAAATCTATCATATAAATCTTGAATGATGATACTTAGCATAGTGATATAATACATATAGTGGCTTAGTTGGATAAACCGCCTAACTTGAATTTTGACGCAGAGTTTGTCGCAGGTTTGAGCCCCATCTCCGGAAGAACATTTTAAGAAATTATGGCATTTATCAATTCAGGACGTTAGTCTAATACATGATTAGTGTCTACGTAACCATAATTACATTTAATATGAGAGTGTGGGTGCACCAAATACTAGGCTTTGGTAGTTTTTATAGCGACTCCATTTTATTAATTAACGGGTTTAGTAGTATATAATCTATTATTAATTAACAGCTACACAAAAGGCAACACAAGCGTAAAACCTATATTAGCCGTTGAAAAAAAATATGGCTTCAATATTAAGGTGTTTTTAAACCATTTTTTTATATTTTTGTAATCGATCTTTTGATAGATATATTTTTTTTTTGCTGTCATTATGTTATATTTTTTTACCATGTAAAATATTTATTATGTTGAGTTTCTAGGTCTATTATACCGCCCAGGTGGTGTAGTGGTTAGCGTATTTGATTTCTATACCAAGGGTTTTGGGTTTCAGTTCCTTATCTGGAGGGTCAGTTTTTCTGTTTAAGAAAAAATGTATTGTAATGAGTACGTTTTTTTTTTCGGATAAGAAGAGAAACTTAAGTAGGTCTTATGTACTGCCTCGATGTAGCGTAAATGTTAAAGAACCTAATAATTTAGTTTGGAATTCCTGAATTTGCGGAAACATTCCCAGATGTAGTAGTCTTAACCTTTGGCGTCGGTAATTAGTCTTTGCAGAAGAAATATACCTGCATTTAAGCTATTTTTTATTTTAATTGAATATATTCAATAAAATTCTTACTTTTTTTTTTTTAATTTCCAAATGTGATATTTAGGAGGAACTTAAATCACACTCGTTGAAATTAAAGACTAGATTCAACCAGTCTGTGAACATTTGTGGCTTACAAGTCTCGAGAAATACTGAATTTGAAAATTTATTTTATCTGTTAATAGTACGGTTAAAAAATTCTTAAAAGTCTCGGTTCTACATCTCTGAACTTTCAGTAAATATTTATTTTGTTATAATTCTTAGCTAGCCTTGAACTACGAGTAAATATTTGTAAAGTATCTAAGTCATTAGTCAATTTTAAATCAGCAATGATCCAAATAGCTCGTTGTTGAATAGAGTTTAGAAAAGATAGTGTAGTTTCCGATGCTCCTCCTTATACTTGGGAACAATATTCAATACAAGGACGAATATAAGTTTTATATATATGCAAAATTTGAACAGAAGTAAAAACTTTTTACATCTTTTAAGAAATCTTAGTTTTATAGACACTTTTGTCAACAACATGGTCGTTCCAGAAAAGATTATGCAAGACTCTAACTCCTAGAAAACAAATTGAAGAAGATTTGCTCTAATATGCGATTTGAGAATATTTGCATATTATTTTAAAATTATGATTTTTTTCCGTGTACAAAAAAAGGTAAAAATAAAAACTTTCATTACTTTATAGAATCCTGACGAGTGTATTATAACGGGCCGTATTCAAAAATAGTGTTTTCATTTGTAAAATGCTGAGAAGGTATAATGTTCTATATTAAAGCTAAAAATATTCATGTTGTCATCTGTACTACGACCGTATACAAAAATATTTTTTTGGATATGAGTAGCTTTTGTTTTGTTGGATGTGCAGTAGTTGATGAATTTTTTATATTCTTGTCAAGTGTTTTTAAATATAGGGCCCAATATTTAAACCAATAAACATATTTGGTATCTATACTATAGACCGGATACCCGAAACAGGAATCTTATATTTGAAAATTTGAAAAAAAAATCTATTTTTGTTTTTTTTCTACAAAACTTTGAAAGGCCATACATCGGGTTGAGGACAAACACTTAAAAAATTGTGAAATTTTCTTCTTTTGAATAAGACAATGCTCAAATTTCTATCTAAAAAAAAATGTAGGAGGATTTTTGTGTAACACTACTTTTGACCAAAAATCGTTTTTTTACCTTGTCCTGGTTGAGCAGTGGCACACCCTCAAAAAAATATTCTTAATACTTTAGGGATTCGTCGAGAATTAAACCCTAAAGTTTAGCGAAGTATAGAGTAGTAGATCTCAGGAGAAGACTTTTTTTTTAAGAAAAAAAATTTGCCTCGCTACTGAAGTATTTTGATATTTTTGGGAAAAATTATTTTTGTTAAATTCTAAGGGGCAAGGATTTTTAAGAGAATAGTAAAAACTGAAAGTAGTTGCGACTTCTGTATCCGGAACAATGAATTAGTTAAACATGGTTTATAAACACACATTTAAATTTTCAGCAACCTTATATACCATCTAATTTTGGGGCAAATTACCTAATTTGCGCATTATGATCAAAATAATGGAAACATAATCAAATTTAAAATTGTCCATAAAACAACTGGAGAGGATCATTTAGCGTTTTACTTTTAAAAAAATAAAATTCTTACTCCACTAACCACGAATCTGCACATTGAAAAAAAATCTCTCCTGTTACAGGTTATACACTATTGTGTTTGTCGTGAATGATGCGTTAAAAATTTATTTTTCTTAAAATGCAAAATTATTTTGGGAAGATGGTTATATCTTCAAAACAAAACGACTACTTACAATTTTTAACGCTATAAACTTTAAAACTAAATTCTCTACTTTTAATAAAAAATTAGATTTTCTATCGTGTCAGGTTTGAGATGTGTCGTTTTTTAGTCCAAACTTTTAACAACTTTTTAAATAATGGCGGTAAAGATGCGGGTACAGGACCAAAAGGATCAAAAAGTGCAACACGCCAATATAGTTTTTGAAGTTGGACCACCTCCGGTTAACCAGTTGTAGGAATGCAGTTTTTTTCAATCTCAAATAATATAAAAGGGTAAGGCTTTTTACCGTTACCTTTTTATACGGTATACATAGTGTTAGGTAAACACGCGGCAAGGGGTTATTCCGTGGCTTATTCTAAGAATATTTTGTTCTATGATGATTTCTGAAAAACTCCTTTGTTTCGAGGATACAGAGTGAACAAAATTTGCAACAGTTACAACATTTTATTATCAAAAATACATGTAAAGTTGCTGAATTTACAATAAATGTTTGAAATAACTTTTTCCAGCCTGGATACAAGCATTTAATCTTTTTGTCATTGAGTGCCGAACTTTTTCAAACACACCAGGGTTGTTTCTAATTCAGTTTCACCCAGCAATTATCCGATTGCAAGTTGTCCAAATTCTTCACTGAAGTAGCGTAAACTAATGATTTCAGATAGCCCCATAAGAAATAATCCAAGAGGTTGGAGATTGAGCAGGCCATGCGTGTGGCCCACCTCGACCAATCCAGTGATTTTCGTATGTTGCTGTTAAATAATCACAAGCAACCAAACTGAAATATGGTGGTGCAACATCGTACATAAACCACATTGCAATTCTTGTTGCTAATGGTACATCATCCAGAAACTGAGGAAGCATGTTTTTCAAAAATTTGCGATATACCTTGCCGGCAAGTCTTCCTGGTAGAAATACTGGTCCAAGCAGGTAGTAGTGCCTGAACACGTTGAATGTGGTATGAATACAACAAATTGCTTTTAAGAATTTTCTAAACTGTCCAGTGACTTACATTCAAAGTTTTCTTCTTCTATCATGTTCAGGACATTCTGTTTTGGTTGTACCGTTTTTACTGTTATTGATTTTCCTGGCCCATCATTTCGTTTTAATGTGCCTGTTTTACAAAGACGTCGATGAATGTTTTTGAAGATTTTTTGGTCGGGGATAGTGAATTGCCATCAGCAAGTCTATACATGAAATGCATGTCAGTCATCTTGGCATTCGTATAGTGATTTATGGTAGAGGAATTCACTAACTATTAAAGACACGTCAAACAGCCAAACGTCACTCAATCTAAGCAATTGCCACCGATACATGTGATGATCAATGACGAGACTTATTCAAATGAAATCAACTTGTACTTTAGTAGATAAAACAGCCGTTACAAGTTATTGTTAACAATTTTATGTACTTGATAAACTCATTAATTTTTTGTACTTGATATACTCAATGGCGTACAAAACAAATATTGAATATGGTTGTTTCAAATTTTGTTCACCGTGCATCTTTGAAACAAAGGGTTTTTTTATAAATCATCATAGGACAAAATATTCTTATAATAGGCCAAGGAATAACCTTTTGATTTTTTGCCGCATGTTCACCTAACACTATATTTTTGAATTTAGTGTTTCATGTTTTGTTTTTTATTTTAATGTGCATATGTTGTTACGCTACACATTAATCCATTGTGGCTTTATTCTTCATTTTTTATTTCTTATCTTAATAAAAGATTGGTGAAGTGGGTTTAAGTTTATTTTAGCAGTTTGACATTTTGGTTTATGGCAGCAAGATAAGATTATCTTTTATAGTACCAAGATTGTTTTACACAACTGCAATCTTTTAATAACAAGTTCTAGAATATTGGGGTACACGATGGTACATGATAGTACAGAATGTGGTATGATGTAGTCCCTAATTTTAAAAAAAGTACAAGTTAAAAAAATATTTTTGGTTGGGTTTTAAAAGTCATATTGTCCAAATGTTAGTCGTTTTTTAAAGTTTTATTCTCAGTTTGCGTTTCTCCATCATGTCACAGTGTTGGTCGAAAGTAACAGTAACAATGATACTACTCTTTTAAACAGTAAGGCCTTAGACGAAGCATACCAAACATTGTTTTTTAAGCTTTAAAGAATCTGTAGAATTCTGTTTGTTTACTGTATCGAAAAGATGGAATAGTTTTGTTGCTAATTCACACAATACCATTGGGATGCACAGCTGTAATAATTGCATTACAGCAATCTCTATGTCTTACTCAATGGACTTGATGTTTGAACAATTATAATTTTATAAGGATGTATCTTAAGGTCAGTGTGAAAAATGTAGACACCGTTTGAACCGATATCCGAAGTGCAGAGGTAGAGCTCTAACTGCAGCTATGTTTCTAGTGTCATCACAGAATAGGGACGTTGCATTTTCTGGTTAGCAGATTTTGTTGTACTTAAATTTTGGACTCATTTTAAAATTGCCTCCTAGTTAGATACACTTTTGTTAGGATTAAAACCAATGCGCTTTCAAATGCTTTTTGCGTCATAGTTACAGATTCAACGTGTTTGAAATAAGGTTCTACGATGAAGCCATATTGTTTTACCTATCCACTGATACCGTACAGTTTTGTGAATTGACATGAAAGCAAATTCTATCAATTTTATTTCAAATTATTTTATTTAGATGCTACAAAGATAAAGTTGTTTTAATATAATTGATGGTTGTGATCTCTATTAGGTGATTATTCATGTTTATGAAACAATAAAACAATTTACTATGTTTTTATCTCCAATTATATTAATTAGCTTGATAACTTTATGGGTTCAATGATATACTACATGTTTTCAGGTGTAAGGTCTAAGTGTCAAACTAGCATTGTTATATTTTAAATACAATGGATTTATTTACGACGCCCTACGACTTGAGAGACTAGTTTACTCTATTGTTGTAGAAAAGTTTGCATAATTTGATCTATCTTGATTTCCTTATGTACTGAATCGAGTACAATAAGATGGCAAATATACTAATATTTTAACAACTTAAAAAATTTTAAGGAATCAATTCAAAAGGTTGATATTGCATGTAAATAAAATTAAGAATTACTGAAACAGCTTTTATTTAATTGACACATATGGAATTATTCTTTACCGGTACAACTACTAAAACAAAAATGTAGTAATGTATACCAAATATGATTCAAATAGCAAGGAAGGTCAATAAACAGATGAAAATATTTGTTATTGACAGTTTGACTTAAGTTACGTGAAAATTAAACATTTGAACTAAGTAGAAGTTAATTGCTCTGTAACTTTAGTTGAAAATGGTACAAAGACTCAAGAATCTTTAATGTCAGTCTGTTTGTCATTCAGCGGCTGGGGAACAAGTATTGAGATATTAGTCAATACACAATACAATAAATTTGTAGAAAAAAAATAACTAACACGTGTGTAAGAAGTAAGATAGAAGTTGAGGAAATCAAACTTCAGAGCTCAAAAACTTTGTTTGACACGGCTCTACAAAATAGCATTTATGAATTTTGCTCGTCAGTATGGCAACTTCACGGATAAGTCAAAGTGGACCAAACACACGTTGCAGACGCCTAGGAGAACGCTTTCCTGTGACATATAGAATAAGTTTTTTTTTGTTAATGCAGAATAACGCAAGACTTTGGAGTTGCTACAAGAAATTCAAACTATGGTGTTGCCTGCATTAAGGTTTGACTTAAATCCTATATGTTTGGGATGCTTGTGGTTGCCGAAATCAAATACTTGAAGACTTTTGCGAAACAAGACAAGAAGGTGCTGTGCCGTTATTTGTACGACGGGAAGATATACACAAAGTTATTATTTTATGTAAAAAAGTTTACTTTAACAAAGCATTTTAATTTGTTTTGCACTTTAGTTTTTATAGGTTCTTTAAAAGTATGTAAAAGCAATTAAGTAGATAATTTTTTTTAGAAATTCTCGATTTTATTTGCATACAATATCTTGCTTGAATTTAATGGAGGTACTCATTGAGAAGTTTTTTTTTTTTTAGCAGTGTAGATAAACTTAACGGTATAAATTGCCAAATTATGCAGATTTGTTTTAGAGAGATATTGGATTAATTAAATAATGAGGATTGTTTTCTTATTATTTAGTTTTTACTTCTGATATTCTTTAGCCGTATGATGACATCTTTTATTTGTTTTTGTTTAAGCTGCAATAATGCATCTCTATTTATCGTATCTTTTGTATATTACAACATTGAATTGTTTTATATTAATTTATATTTCTATTTGCTATGGTTCACACTTGTATGTCTGCTCTATTTAGCACAAACTAGGAATGTATAGTTAATAGCAGAAAAAAAAAGTTGATAACAATTAAGATTTTAACTAAACAATATTCAATTAAACATTGAAAATAATTTAACACTTCATATATCTTGTGTATGCGATTCTGGAGGATGCGAACAAGAGCGTAATAAATTGTTTTGTACGATCTGGAAAGACTATTTCTACAAGGACTTACTTATGGACTTTACGATTGAATTGACTCAGAAGCAAGCTTAGGCCAATTACTTATATGCAGCGTTCATTCTAAAATAGATTACTAATTTACAGATAATCAATGCTTTTTAATATGGGAATGCTTGTAAGTATTGGCTATAGTATAATAATAATATACACCATTTGTTCTAAAACTTAAATTAAAAATAAATAGAATATTAAAAAAAAAAACTTATTTTGTCTCCTTTATCAGAAATAAATTAAAAAACTTTTTTTAATATGCACCTGTCTAATATATTCTTGGAATATGTGATTTACTGACTTCTAAGAAGGTTGATTTTTTAGTAACAATTTATTACCAAGTCACAAATACAAGTGCACTATTTTCCAATTAGATCCTATTAGTATAACATTTTAAAATTATAGCACGATCTATTTGAGCAATGAATGGAAGCCATAGTTAACAAAACCGAGCATTTGTCTTAATGTGTTTTAAAAAATCTAATTATGTTTATTTCAGCATGTAGCAATTTGATGAGAATTAAAACTGTTTTATCGAGATAGTTATTACACACAAAAAATGAGTTAAATAATTAATCTGTTAATACAATAATTTAATTCAGATTATGTTGATTCAAGCCAGGAAGAAATATAAATGTTTTTTATTACAAGAATATCCATTTACGTTCAATTGTCTTTTTTATCTATTATTTATTTTATAAAATCTAATAACTTATATCCATTGCATGATTTTGGTTTATTTTTAATTATAATAATTGTGTATAATTTATTTTGATTTTATTATTTTTTTAGGATTTTATAAATGCCCGAATTGTACTAAGCTGTATTCATTTAAGCATTCATTGACGAGGCATATAAAATTTGAATGCGGTTCAATGAAGAAGTTTAATTGTAGTTATTGCGAATATACTACAAAACAAAAATATAATTTAAAATTACACGTAGGGCGAAGACATCCTGAGAAGGTTGTGGAGTATGCTGTAATTTACGATTTGGTACGACCAAATAATTAAGATAGTTTTGCGTTAAAATTTCTAATTGATATTAATAATTTTATCTTTTATTAAATTTTGAATATATGTTTATATCAAAACGTATTGTTTTTATTTATATCCTATAAATTTATTATTACCATTAATAATTATTACCATGTATAAATTAAATGTTATTCTATTTATCAAATGAAGAACGAATTTTGTAAGTAACATTATTGGTTTGCCTCTCCAGTGGCGTACCTAGAACTTTTGCCGCCCGGGGCGGTCTCCAATTTGTCGCCCTTTCTAAGTCAATCAAATGGTGGCTTTTATAAATTGATGTTTGTATTCAAGTAAATTTTTTTTTGCCACTATGCCTCTACTTAGAATGAGACACTTATACTGGTGTTTCAGGATATGCAATCTTTAGCAGTGTGCCTAGCACTTCACTGGTCAGAAAAACAATTACTATTATATATTGTATGTGCGTTATCACCTCTCACCTCATCTTTTGTAATTTGAAAATTATTGTATCTTAGAATTGCAACGAGCAGACGATTTTCTTGTATTGTCCTGCTTTCAGTTTTTTGCCATATGCCTCATTGCAAAGAGGATCAGTTATTATTATATATTATAGAATTAGCGCATTTAACGCAAAAGAAAATTGCATCTTAACGGGGTGTGCCAGCCAGTACATCTTACAAAGATTTTGCGGTTTTTGTTTTTAGGTAGCTGTCATGAGTTTTTGACATAATTTACAGTAGAAAAAAACATATTTCATTTTTCATTTTTTTACTATGTAAGAAATTATAGTAAGAAATTATCTGAGGTAGTCCTGCAGCGTCTTGTAACGGTATGGTCTTACCTAGGTGGTCATTCAGTATGGGAGAAGAACTTTTGTAGGAAAATTAAAAAAGAGTTTGACCCGTTGGAATAAGCGTACCACTGAATGAAAAGAGGACATATTGATACCAATCTTCAAAAAGGGATAAAACGATATGAAAAACTTTTGAGGAATTAGTCTTTTGCTCTGTACTACTAGTCATTAAGGTTTTGGCGGACGAAATAACTTTGACTTATTTGTGAGAAGCAGCAGCGGTTTTGAAGCAGCAACATACGCTATATCCATAATACGTCAAATAACTGAAAAAGCTATGGAATACTATAAAACAGCTTGCATGTGCTTTATTGACCTAACCCAGGTCTTCGACGGAGTAAGATCAGTTCCATAACTAGGGCGGTGCTATCTGTGCCCCCGCACCGGGCGTATTTTGGTTGGGTCGCAGAAAAAACCACATAAACTTCATCATGTTGGAGTTTGAACGTCGCAAAATGACACTCTCGCACCGGGCGCATCAGAAGCTAGTTACGGCTCTGAGTAAGATTAACGATATAGCGAATATAATAGCTATCATCAAGAAACTGAACACTGACATTCACGCGTCATTAAGAGCAGAAGATAAGTTGTCCAAAAAAGAAAAAAAGACATGGAGACAGCCTAAACCCTTTTTTATTTAAAGTAATAATCGATGAAATAATGAAAAAAGCGAATTGAAACAAAGTGGGAAAGGATATCAGATGGAAATTAATATTATTTGCTACGCCAACGACGCAGTTATAATCTCTGAGGACGAAGATAACCTGCAAAGGCTCTTATATAAATTTGAACTAACAGCGAAGAAATATCTGCAAAGAAAACCCAATCACTCACTGTCTAAAGAATCACAAAGATTTTAATTATCAATCTAAAATCAGTGTGTAGAACAAATAATAAATTTCAAATATTTTGGAACAATTATTACAATTAACAGGGATCTGAGGCAAGAAACAAGAACCCATACAACAAAAGGAGCCTTAATATCTGGATATTTTTAAGATATAATATGGCAAAACAAGTATATGAGTACGAAAAATAAAGTACAAATTTATAAAACTTGCGTAAGACCGATCATGACTTGCAATAGAAACTAAAGCAGAGACGTGAAGTGATGAATAGTTGGACGTAGTGGAGTTTGGTCTAGATCTAATTAATTTTTTAAAACTTTTTTCTAACCAACAATAATTCTTATTTTGGTAGTCCAAAATAATTATTATGTACTTTACAAAGTAACTTAAAGTGTGTCTAAGTTTTACCTTACTGACAGAAATCAAGATTGTTCATTAGAGTACACATATTATTATGAAAACTTATTACTAAAATGCGGAATGTTCTACTGCAACTTCTAGAAAATATCGTAATGATGGTTGATTGTGCAAATAAACGTCAAATTGGCAAATACAAAGTAGTGAAACAGTTTATATATCTGGAGGCTGTAATCAATAATCAGGGTTGCTGCAAAGTCGAAACCTGCTACCGTATACAACTGGAAAGATCTACTATGTCTTAGCTGACCAGAGTATGTAAAGACCATAATATAACACCAATGCTAAGTGTAATCTAGTCTAGTAGGTATGTGGCAGAAAACTAGTACGAGCGTCAGACCAAAGTCAAAGGATAGATGCCTTTGAGATGTGCTGATGGAGATGAATGCTTTAAGTGCCATGCGCAGCTATGAGATCTAACATAACAATTCTTAATGTACTGTACTAGTCGCTTGTCGTTTTTATGCCGTTGTCATAAAAACGACAAGCGACGGGACGCTACGAAAGTGTTATGTTGCGGGTAATGTTGCGTTACGGCGGTTTGTTACAAGTTTGTGCTGTTTTGCGTTTTTATTATTATAAGACCGGTTTTGGTTGTTAGGCTATTGTCAGTTAATACATGAAAATTGAGATCACAATGTATTAACAGTTGTGGACATCTTAAATTAGTAAAATATATAGTTTATTTCACATTTTATAAACAAAAGCAAAACCAAAACCGAAGCAAATGAGAGTACGCATAGCAAATGGCAAAAGAAAGTTCGAAAGGGCATACTATTGAGTAGTAAGTTAGATATAAATCTGTTAAAAAGGATTGTGATATGTTTGTATGAAATGTGTTCCTATATGGATGTGAAACTTGGAAATAAGAAAAAAGGTAAAATTGCATAAAAATATTTAAAATTAAGTGGTCAGACAAGATCCGGAATGAAGAAGTGTTGAAAAGAGCAGGAGAGGAAAGAACGTATGCATTGCGAAGAGATTGTTTATTGAAGGACGTAACGAAGGAATGGTGAATGCAAATCTTAAAAGAGGAAAATGCAAGATGACTGATATTTTAAGGAACGGAGAAAGGTACATTGAAACAAAGAGGAAGAAGGACCGAGAAAACTGGAGGAAAGGCACCAATGATGATGATGATAAAACTTAATCTTACATGAATTGATAAAAAGTGCACCAAACAAAAGTCAAATAAAAAACTAAGAGCCGATTTCATTAGTTTGGTGTTAAATGCTTCCATTAGTCAAAATTATATTAAGTGGGTACTACAATTTAGTAATTTGTTATGATTTTTGCGTTGTAAACCTTAACCTTAGTATACAAATATAATTTATACATACTGGGTCTATTATGAAAGTAATGCGCATGATTTTATTGTGATGCGAGTATCCATCCCAGTCCGGCAAAACCGGTCGGAAAATGTGGTGGAAGATCTGCTCTTTCAATGCAGCTGGTCGCCAACTTGCTTCGACTGTTCTGAGCAGAAAGACGTGTCTCCGTGTGAAGTGTGTTTTTTTACTTTGTAACACGGCGCAATTTTGCGCTGTCAAAAGCTTTTGCATTTGATTCAAAATGAGCCAGACTTTTTTAACTCTGTCGTAACCAAAGACGAATCTTGGATGTTTGAGTACGACCCAGAACCAAAAAAGCAGAGCAGCACATAAAATCATCCTTCCGTCTCAAGAAAGCGCGAATGAGCAAGTTTTGCATCAAAACGTTGCTCATTATCTTCTTTGACGTCTGAGGAATTGTCCATTTTGAGTTTGTACCGCAAAGAGAAACTGTCAACTCAACGTGCTCAAAAGGTTGAAACGCCGCATCGCACGCGTGTGGACTGTCATCAAAGTCACGGTCAAGCTTCACCATAACAATGCTCTCAGTCAAACGGTCGTCATCGTTACCAACTTCCTGGCCCAAAGCAAAATTTTGGTGGTCGTCCAGATAACTACTTTTTAGCATTATTACTTTATTATTAAAAATGTAAATTCAGGGATTAGAGGGTGATGATGATAAACTGCTCATATTTATTATACTTATCACAAATAGTGGTTGTTGTTGTAAAGACATTAATAGGACAATCATGACATATTAGAATGAATTTTCTATTAGTTGTTAATGTTACTAATTATATTATTATGAAAGCGTTTTTTTTATTAATGATTTTATTAAATTTTAATGTAGCATTATGTTTGATCATGAAATTAGGTCTCAATCTAATAAACATAAATGTGCAGATTTCTACTTTTCTCAGTTTAGTTTAGTAGATTTTTAACTTACTTTATATTATAATGCTGTTGGGCAAGAGCAATATATAAACATTACTTTATGTTTGATATGTATTTTTTTGTAAATATACGTAATATTAAATATACTTACTAAATGTTACACTATCCACCCAATTTACTATTTATTAATTGAATTTAATTTTAGGTAAAGGGAAGTTTCGTTGCGACAAATGTTCGCAGGAATATAACAAGAAAGGATCGTTATATCATCACACTTTATACTATTGTGGAAAGGAACCACAATTTAAATGTAAATATTGCGAGTACAGGTGTTATATGAAGAGCGGTTTGAAAATGCACATGTTTTCTAAACATAATATTAGGATTACTTCTTAAATAAGTTTATTTGTAATAAAATTAATAAGTATTTGTTTTATTTCATCAGTTTTATAGATTGCACAAAGTACATGTC
This sequence comes from Tachinus rufipes, assembly GCA_963932245.1. Taxonomy (NCBI): domain Eukaryota; kingdom Metazoa; phylum Arthropoda; class Insecta; order Coleoptera; family Staphylinidae; genus Tachinus; species Tachinus rufipes. The sequence goes on along the minus strand of OZ010742.1, from coordinate 30,962,208 downwards.
TCAACCATATTTTATATTAAATAAGTTCTATTAATAATTAAGAATTTAATTTGCTATAAATGTTAATCTTGATGTACAATGTATGTAGAATGCAGTCATTATAGAAATGTAACTATTTAGAAAATAAATAAGTTACACAATATTTTTTTTTTAATAAATCATTATAAACCTTTCTTGTTATTTTCTGTATGTGTCATTTTCATAATTGTTTGTGCAAAAAACATATACTAAATATTTAAATGTTTTTACTTTTCAATTTCTTTTCATCCCATTTCTACTCTACATCTTTATCCCTTATTTTTGAACATCATCATCTTTTAATTCGTTTTTTTTAAAATTATTTTTCTTGATAACTAATCATTTTGTCAATTTCATTTAATTGCTTTGTTACCACTACCACCCCACCCGACTGCGCCATGCATAGCATCTCTTCTACATCTGCAATGTATGCCACAAACAAATTCGAGCTGAGTGGGCATCCATCACATCTGTTGTAATCCAAAGCTTATCACTCGTTTTACCATTCACACAGACCCTGCTAACTGTTTTCACGTATAAATCTACCATTATTTTTCTTTTTCTCATATGCAACCACAATTTCGCTCTATTGGCACAGTCAAATGCCGCTTTTAGGTTCTAATATTGCAAGCAACTTTTCTACATGCTTCACCAAATTTACTCTTTATTAATTTAATTTAATTTTAGGTAAAGGAAAGTTTCGTTGTGCAAAATGTTCCCAGATATATAACAAGAAGAATTCGTTATATTGTCACATTTTATACTATTGTGGAAAGGAACCACAATTGAAATGTAAATATTGCGATTACAGGTTCTATAGGACGGGCGGCTTAAAAATACACATGTTTTCCAAACATAATATTAGGACTACTTCCTAAATAAGTTCTATTAATAATTAATTATGTAACTTGCTTAATGTTAATGTAGAATATATGTAGAGCAGCTATTATAGAAATACTAATATTTAGAAATAAGCCTAGCATTAAGAAATAAATTGAATAATGTAAACTAGTTTACGGATTAGTTAAAAAAGAAATTCTAAATATATTTGTGTGTATTCGATTTCACCAGCGGGTATAGCATTGGCGCACATTTATCCGAGCGTGTTCAAGGCCTTTAATCTTTAATACGAATATTAAAACTTCACAAAGGTATACTTCCACCAATAAATCTTTATGTTCGAATCTAGCATTGAAACTGCGATTTTCTAATCATTTGCATTGATCAGTGGAATACGATCTACTAATGTTATTGCTACTGTACTATGAGTGATCACCTGCATTAGTTATTAGAATTTATATTTTTTATTAACTGTATCTTTATGAATCTTTTTATATTGTCTCTAAGTTCCAACGTTTTACAAGAATATTACTATTAGCAACTATGTCAAGCATACTTATCGTTCATGCCGCTCAATATTCAAATCAAATCAACCGTGGCAGGCTTTTTCATTTATGAATCATTAAATTTGTAAAAGGTCACTTGACCTACTTTATTTTGTACGTTTGCCAGCATTATCACCACACACTCTTTATAACTTGCATAAAACCTATATCACAGATTATGTCTTACATAAAAAAGTTTGTTTTATATGTATATTTTATAATCAAGTAAATAGATATTAAAACTATTTAACCATTCCAAAAAATTGAATTGTTTGTTTGTTAATATGATTAGAATCATTGAACCCTTCACGATAAAGGAATATGTTAATAAGTTATCCAATTTGTAAACTGTGTATAACCTACTGTATATGATTTCTATACATATTTTCTGTAATTATTTTATATTCTATGAATAAAAAAAATTATTATTATTATTTTTATTACTAAGTATCCATAGCGAGTGGGTTATGACTAGATGAAGATATGTACCAACCGTTTTCACTAAAGGTTTACCTTTTTTAAATTATTAGTACTAGATGTTTCTTACATGATCCACCACACCTTATTAAGTCTATTCAGTTTCAGGTGAAATAATGTATAAGTGCAACAAATGCTTCAAAGAATATAGTAAGAAGAAATCACTAAATCAGCACATTTTATACTATTGTGGAAAAGAACCACAATTTAAATGTAATTACTGTAGTTACAATTCTTATATGAAGGCCGGTTTAAAAATGCACCTCGTAACCAAACACAGGAATTGAGTTAAAAAAAAAAGAAGAAGATTTAACTTTCTACATGTTAATGTTAGTACTTATTTTAAGCAAGTAATTTAACTAGATTGAAGTAGTTATGTGTAATCAGTATTCAAATAATAAAATAAATGTTTTGAATTATTTTGTGGATTTCTTTGAGGTTGTTTGATTTAATTAAGGATCTCATTTTGGTCGATATTATTTTATTCCTGTAATACCGTCATATGGCAATAATGTTTTTTAAACGTATTATAGTTTTTACATTGTGTTACTATTGGGTTATTTATACCAGGAAGCAAAAATGAAAATTTGTGTTCAAGTGTATTTTCCTGATTTGTTTTTCAGATATTGAAGTTCAAACTTTTGAAAGATACACTGGCGAGCAAAAAATAGAGGTTACTTTAAAGTTATGACTTAGTTTTGGAATTTTTTGTTTTAACTTTATGTTAGCAAATTGTGGACAATTGTACTGTATTTTGCACACTAAATTAAAAATTCAATGTTGAATTGTAAAGCAAATTTTATGTTTTTATTGCGTATTTTGGAAATATTACAAATTTACAGTTCAGACGAAGTTCGAATTTTTGTTCCTAGGACTAATATGAAACAGAAAATAAGAAAAAAAAAACTTATCACTAATAACGAGTATTACTCTCTCTTGCATTAATGTCTGCTTGAAGTCGATGAGGAACTTTTTAAATTTAATTAAGGATCTCATTTTGGTCGATATTATTCTATTCTTGCAATAGCGACTGTCTTAGCTCCTGAGCGGTTCTTGGAGCAGGTGTATGCTTTCGGATACGTTGTTCGAACTCATCCCAGACATGTTCTATGGGATTTAGGTCCGGGCTGAGAGCTGGCGAATTGAATCGTGAAATTCTCACTTTATTTAGATAATCCCTGACAAATCTGGCTACGTGAGGTCTTGCATTATCTTGCATGAAAATGCCGCGCTCACCCATAGTTGATATAAAGGGTATAACATGATCTTCAAGAACCTCCATAATGTATCTGTGAGCTTTCAGGGTCCATTCTCTATAAAAACCAACTTTGTGCGTGCTTTGGTATAAATTCCTGCCCAAACCATAATCGACTCACCGCCAAATAGAAGTCGCTCATCAATACAATCTGAAGCGTATCTTTTGCTTCGTTTTTTCTACACTTACCGACGTCCGTCTGATCCATTGAAGCAAAAGGTCGACTCATCTGAAAACAGTATTCTGCTCCAGTTCTCATTATTCCATGCCCGGTGATTATGGGTAAAAGCCAATCTTGCAACACGATGTCGGCGTTGTAAAGGTAGACCTGTAGCCATCTTTCTACAAGACAATCTAGCAGCCCGAAGCCTTCTCCTAACGTTCCATTTACTAACATTTACATCTCCAACTTCATGGAGTTGATTTTATAGATAAACTGCAGAAGCTGTTCTATTCCGCAAACTTGTGAACACCAATAAACGGTCATCTTTGTTTGTGGTGACTTTTTTTGCCCGGATCCTGATCTTTTGGTTATCAAGCCAGTATTCAAGTAACGCTGATACACTTTTTGTACAGCATAAAGGTTTTTACCAACAGTTTTACTGTTAAAGACATTATGACCTGTTAAGTGCAGTACACGGTGTGAATAACAAGTTTAGCAGAGAAATATCAACACTAAGGGCCGATTTATTCACCTTTCTATAAAGTGCTCTGTAGCATTACTGATAAGATTGCCATAAATTAATGTTTATTCATCTGTCAATAGTGACAACCTGTCATCATATTAAATTTACAAGACAGATAAATTATATAGATCACTTTGGCCCGTTTGTAAAAAAATTACTAAAAGAACATAACCTTATGCCATTTTGTTTCACCTGAATGTAACCACAAACAAATAACAACACGCAGTAGTACCACACTCGTTTTCTTTTTAGTAAGTCTATCTCTGTCTTTCTTACAGATATGTATATAGATATCTTTTTCTATTAAGTTGTACTAGCCGTATAAAAACTTTATAAGCGTTCAGTAATTATTTGTTATATAAAATGGGATGAATACACCCAAATTTTATATAAGTGACCTATAAGTTTATTGAACACGTAACAAATCAATAACTTACAGAACAGATGAATAAACCGGCCCTAAGTAAAAAATACACAACGAAATGTAGGTTTTCAATTAGATCGAAATTGATACTGTTCATAAAAATCTGTAAAATGCCTAATTTGGTTTACAATTTGCAAACATAAAGTTAAAACAAAAAATTTCAAAAACATTTCATAATTTTAAAGTGACCTCTATTTTTTGTTGCTCCTATTAACTTTGATAAGCATATGGCATCAATGATAAATAAAAGAAATAATATCTAAGTATTACGTGAAGTTTTTTTTTCAAATTTTTCCATCTGCATGCTACCGGCCAATTTATGCAAATAATTTATGCTTATAATGTATCAACATACAGCACTCAAAGATAACAAATCAGGCCAAAACAACAAATAAGCAATTTTATTTATGTAATACTATTATGTATAAATTTTGATGTTTTCTACTTGGTGTACTATCTAATCTAAACTTTTTACTAATTGTATTTAATTTTAGGTGAAGGGATGTATAAGTGTCATAAATGCTTCAAAGAATATAGCAAGAAAAAATCGCTAAATCATCACATCTTTTACTATTGTGGAAAGGAACCACAATTTAAATGTAAATTCTGCAATTACAGTTGTTATATGAAGTGCGGTTTGAAATTGCACTTTATTTCTAAACACAAAGATGAAATTCAAAATGTTAATAATTAAATGTAACTAAATGTAATCATATTTTGAATTTTTTTGTGTATTAATCTTGCTATTACATAATGCATTCATTGTTTTCTTTCTAAATAAATTATGTTCAATAATCATTTTTCTTTTAAACCCAAACTTGGAAGGAATCCCGAAAGCACACTCAACATCAGTGGGGGTGAGGTTGATTGTAACAATTTTTTTCATAAATGGTGGTAACAATTTATGAATTATTATTGGATCATAATAATAATTTCAAACTATATTAAATCAATAAATTTTATAGCATGAAATTATAGAGATTTCTATTCACTGCATTTATTAGAAAAGGCAGTGAATACAGCCTATATTTTTTTTATATTTGATTTGATACAATATAATTTGAAATATGTATATTGTTAAATGATAATATTGTTGAAAGATGTGGAAAGGAAACAAAGGATACAAACTGAGAAAAAATAGAAATATGCGAGTCACAAAATTTCAGGTCACAAATAGTATCACAAGAATATTCACAAATACACTTGGATCCAATCAACCAGAGGGTTAAATACTACAATCGATTGCGTATTAGTAAAACAAGAAACAATTAAAATTAAAAACGTATGAGTAGAAATGAGCGCCAAATGTGACAGTGATCACAGAATGCTGGTATTAAGGTTAAAGTTTTTTACAAAAAAGTAGATATGTATATAAGGAAATGTATACATTAAATCCGAAGCATTGGGAGAAGTGAAGCAAAACCAGAGAAAGCATAAGTGGAAAATCTTGAAAAAATAAAGAAAATGAAATATTTATATTCGACTTAAATTATTTCATTACCAATCGCCTCGGGGAGGCAATAATGTTTTTGTATTATATACCTGGAAGCTATTTAACACCTTGGTACTCAAGGGTGAAAATATTATATAAATATACAATATTGGTAATGAAATAATCCGCTGAGATCATTTATGCTCATGTCGTAAAGACATATTAAATGCTTTTATACTACGATTACTAAATAAATAAATTTATATAACAAAATTGATACTTATAACACTAAAAATGTATCGTTTTTTAATATTTCCTTGTCAATCACTAAATTTGGCAGTTCTCAATTGACAGTTTTCAATCACTACAATTTCTTAAATTTAAAGTAAATTAAATTACTTTATTATTTTAATTAGAAACTTGTTTGCCGATAACTAGCTCATTTTTTTATTTGTGATCAAATTAAAAGACTAATTGAATAATAAAATATGTTTTTAATAGTTTCAGCGATTTGATTACAACAATAAAATCGTTATCACAATTATCGCATGTTTTTCTTTTCATAGCAAGTGTATTAATCGTCAAACAACATGTATTTTCATCACGAGTTAAAGACTTGCTGCGTTCTCCCGTTACAATAAACGTCTGACGGTGCAACAGAATCGAAAAACTGCCATTGCGTCTCAAATATTATACGGTGTCTGTGATATTTTTAATTATTAAACTCGGTTCGCTGATATAGTAAGTGATTAAAAATGTATATGCAACTTGAGTTTTCAACTATGATGGTCAACTCTAGCTGGTTTGTAAGTAGTTAACCTATAAGCTATATTCTTCCGCAAACAAGCATGTGTTCTCCATACTATATTCACCAGTGGCGTAACATAAGTTTGTAATTAAAAGATTTAATAATTTTTGTGGTGTGTTGATTACTTATCTAACTAAGACTGTGTCAAGTATCAGTTATACGCAAAAATAAAATGCTATATAAAGGATATTCATAAATAAAAGTAACATGAAGGAAAAAAGTTTAATATGATGTTTTGATTTGTTGTATAAATGAAATTTATTTATTTTTTGTTCATTAACATGTCATCTCAAACGCTGCTTGATATTTTTATGGATTTTTTTTTTTAATTTGATAATTTAGCGCGTATTCTATTAACGATTTAATTTAATGATTTTAAGTATTTGTCTTAGGTTTTGTTTTTTCCAAACTCAAGCATGAACAATGTTTTATATAAAATTTGATCTTTAGTAAACTGTTTCGCTTATCTAAAAAATGCTATTGGCGATATACAAGTCAAATTTCTATATTAAAAAAACTGTATATAAAATTTGCATTTAGGAAGGGATGGTATGGGGATGCTACATTAATGGAAGTTACACGAGGAAGAGGGGACTATGAAAAAAAAAACTGTTTGATTATGAAGGAATTAGGTTAGGCAAAAGTAGGTTGGCGTTAGGTTAGAAATTGGAAGGTTATGTGTTTATAATATTGTTTGCTTAGTTAGCAAGAGAATCTTTTTCTTGAGATGGTAAGTTAAGCGTTTTTGCTGTTAGTTACGTTTTTTCAATGCAGTCTAGACACTGTTGACAATGGCTTGAGCTTTTTTTGGTAAGCTTGTGATTGCTGAAGAAGACACTTTTGTTGCATATTGTAAGCATTGCACTTGCTTAGCATATAAAGGGTGGGCCATGTTTTAGTTGAATTTTGATTCAACATGTTTCTACTGACGCTGTCAATTTTTGCGTCACAATAACATAAGACAAGTGGGGTTTGATATCTCCGTAGACAGAAGATGCATCGTTTTACTTTGGAGCAACAACGCTTTGAAATACTAAAAGTTTATTTGGTAAATGGATCTCATTTGTCTGCAACAGCGCAAAAATTGCGTACGTTGTTTGCAAGAAATGAAGGGCCACTGATTGAAGGAATTTGTTTGTAAAAAATTGCGTAAAACTGGAATGCTGGTAGACAATGCGAGCATCAAGCATGCTCATCCAAAGCGTTCTGCCAAAATTGTTGCTTTTGTGGATCAAAGTGTACGCGAGCAGCCAGGAACATTAACTCGGCGCAGAAGTCAGTAACTTGATATTAGGAGAATCACTTTGAGGCGGACTCTTTACAAAGACCTCGTTATGTTTACGTACAAAGTGCAACTTGTTCAAGAAATTAAAGTAGCCGATCTTGTTACCCATTTTTGCTTTGCTCAGTGGGCTTTAAACAAATTGAATGTTGACTCTAATTTTAACCAAAAAGTTATCTTTTTGGACGAGGTTAATTTCTATCTTAGGTTATGTAAACAAACAAAACAGCCATATTTGGCGAACAGAAAATCCACATGCTGTAGTTGAGAAACCACTGGATCTATTGCCAGTTACCGTTTGGAGTGGATTTTGGAGTGGTAGCGTTATTAGGTCATTTTTTGTTGAAAGCGATGATAGAGCTAACGATACTGTTACAGAGGCACAATAATTAATTTTTTGTGCCTTGAATTGGAGGATATACAGCAGTTCTGGTTTCAAGAAGATGGTGCAACATTCTATACTGCACATGTCACGATCAATCTTCTGCGCAGCAAATTCAACCGCTTTATTAGACGTTTTGGTGATGTAAACTGGTCATCTTGCTGCTGCGATTTGACACTGCTAGATTTTTTGTGGGGTGCATTGAAGGAAAAGGTATAAGGTGTAAATCTATCGCCGAAATACCGCTGGAAACAGTGGCGCAAATACTTGATAAGTGGTCCTTGAGAATGACCTACTGCCAAGCCGAGGCAGTGCTAACACACCTTAGAATAACTACAAAAAAGGCCAGAGATTAGGCCGGATTATGACCCTATATACAATTCTACATCAAGATATGGAAACGCGTACGCTTGAACTGTCTGAATTTTTGGTTTTATTTTTTCTTTGCATCCTAACTAGTTTTGAGCTGATTGTTGAATAAAAGCTGTAGAAGACATTTGTCTATGCAAACACCGATTTGACTTTACAGCAAGGAAGTGATGAAAAGCCTTATTTACGAATTTGTATGTCAAATTTTATAAACACTTGCTTCTAATATTTGTATTTCTCTGAATAACCGAAACATTTACTCAGCGGCCAATCAACACCAAACTTTTAACTTTATTGATGATTTTGTATGTTCATGCTTTTAGAAATACACAATAAACACATAAACAATAACATAGATGCAAAAAAAGTCATGGAAGAGAAAGAAATTACAAATAATGAAGTAGTGGCAGATCCGGAGTTTTTGTTACTCGAAAACTATTGGGAAAAAGAGAAGAATTAGTTTGTGTTTGTTAGTTAGACGATGGTAAAGGTGTGGTTGTGTATTTGTTTGCTATTTTGCGCTTGTGAGGAACCGCTATCTCTGTCAATTTTTGTTGTTTAGGGGTATTATTTTTTTGTCTAAATATATTAAGTGGCTTAAATTTAGGAAAAAAACAATTGTAGATAATCTATATATGTATAACATTTATTAATTGCTTTTAATTTTAGGTGAAAGCATATATACTTGTGAAAAATGCTTCAAAACATACAGCAAGAAAAGATCACTAGATCATCACCACTTGTATTACTGTGGAAAGGAACCACAGTTTAAATGCACTTATTGCGATTACAAGACTTACATGAAGAATGGCTTAAAAATGCATATGTTTTGCAAACATAAGAAAAATGTTTAAAAAAACAACTTGTTCTGTGTGGTTATAATAGGATTATAATAATGTTTAGATAATAATAATATAAACTTTGCAATAATCGATTATTTTTTTTAAATATATTCATAATAGAACTAAAGCTAACCAAAAAAATTTAAAAAATATTGTTTTTTATTATATTCATTATATACAGTTTATAGTTAATTCAGACTACGTTGTTGAACAAACATGCAACAAGTATGATTTTTTTCAAGCTCATCTTTAGTTTCAAGACTTGTCAAGCAGAGTAAAATTATTTACCTACATATGTTCATCAAAGTTTTAATTAAAAAAAATTTAAGTATATAATTTATTTTACCGTATTTTATTAGACTAGTTAAGCTTTCATAAAAACAAAGATAAATGTGAGTTAAAATTAAATGTGTTTAAATATTTACAACGGGTTTGGGAAAATGTAGTTTATAGTTTATTTGTCTTTATAGGTAAGGGTAAAATTAAACAAATACGTGAATTTATTACATAATGATAATGTACTGTTGAATGGGTAAAGAAAGTTCAACTAGTATATTAACTAAGTTTATAAAATTTTATTAATGGTTTTTATAATAATCATATATTATGTACATATAATGTATGATTATTTAGCTGTAGATATTTAAAGTTTAAATTGAAGCATACATTATTGAATATACATATTATAATGTATTGATTGTAATCTATTCAATAATAAATATATTATACTAATTGTGTATTGACATATTATTTATTTATATTTTGATTTTTTTTATTATACCTTATCTTCAAAATATTGTTATTTATTAAGTTGATCAAATAGCATAGCAGTATTAGAAATAATATTTGAAACAGCGTTTTTTAACCATTTTCGAAAAATTCCTTTTCAGCATAATAGAATTTAATTAACCAGGAAACATTGGCAAGAGCTTTCCATCTATTTGTACTTGTTTTGCATTTTTTGACAATATATATATATATATCTACAGTTTTCAGCTCTGATTTTGGAATAACAGCTTGCGTTAAATACCCCATCATTTTTACAAACTTACAAATCCCGTATTGTTTTGCTCTTTGTTCCAACTTTTTTACAGTTTTTTTATCACTATGACCAGATACATACATATTCTATCTCTTTAGGTGAAGATAATACTTTATAACACGACAATGCCAACGTTACAATAGTTTTAATTTTCAATCTAACTGACGCAGTTTTTAACACAATCCACTTTATTATTATGAAGTCTGTTCCAACACACGATTTGGACGGTTGCTACTATACACAACGAAGTACTTTTACTAAAAGATTACTTAATTTTGTATGTTCAACATTGTTGAAGTTTTAAGAATAGTCTGAATTGTGTGTTGTAACAGACATATTAAAAGAAATGCAGGATTTAAAACAAAGTTGAGTTGGCTTTACTGAATATAGTTAACCAAAATATTTATTATAACTTTATCAAGCTAAATATTTGTTTGTGTTTTTTCAAATATTAATATATTTTCTTTTTAGATTGTCCAAAATATGAATGCCATCAATGCCATAAGAAATATACTAAAAAAGGTTCATTATATTCCCATTTACATAAATACTGTGGAAAAACTGCAAGTTTTGCTTGTACTTATCCAAATTGCTCATACAGAACTGTATTAAAAACAAACTTACAAAGGCACATGTATACGTTACATTCTGATCAACAACAATAAAATTGTTAATATTTACTGTTTTTTATTTTAATTTCTAATCCTAATGTTGGAGTTAATTTATAACATAACTCCTACATAGAAAAATTATATTAATTGATACCAAAATATTTCAATCCTTCTTTTACTTGAAGTAGATCTTTACATTGCGACATTTATGGTTTTAACATCGTTTTTTTTTGTATTATTATTGTACGTTTTTGCTTCTACTTTTGAATATAATTGAGTTGTTGTTGCAATACACGCTTGGTAATACAAGAGCACATAACATTGCTTTATTTATTTTGTACCTCTTATTAATTGCATGTATCAGAGATACTACTACTCCGTTTTGTGTGGGGCAAAAAATAAAATAATTTATTTTATGCATACATTTTAGCGTTATGATACATTAATGTTGTCTTGACATTATGACAGTATTTTGAGCTTTGTAATTGTTTTGTTTGTTAGTTTTTGTGCTAGGACTTGGTCCTCGCTTGTTGTAATATTTTTGTCTTATTATGTCGATAAATTCTCTCATCTCTTGATTGAATCATAGGCTTGTTTTTTATTAGTAATGGAATTATCATTAAGCCTTTTACACGTAGTAGAAGGTGATCCATTTAGAGGTACTTTTTTAAAAATTATAAAAAAAATTAAAACATTTTATCGGGTAATCTTTATGATCATACAAGAACCATTTTGAACATTTATTTTTTTTTTAATTATTTTTTAATGTTGGCTGTAACTATGGATAACATGGTCCATTTAGAAGTTCCAATTTTCAAACGCGTTCAAGCATTTTTAGTGGTATTTGGCAAATGACGGAAGTAATGTTGGTCTTCTATTTTCCAATTGTAGTCGGCTTATCCATGTAGACTTTGGACTATACGTAGTCTCAAAAGAAAAAGTCTATACGGTCAATTAACAGGTCTGAGGCATGGAATTAACTGATCACTGAATTGTTGTTGCAATAAAGCCATGGTTTCATGGACTATGTGACAAGTAGCGCCGTTTTGTTAGAACCCAATGTCGTTGAGATTACTGGCTTCAATTTTAGGCAGCCAATAGTCTGTTAACATTTTGCGATAACTCACCCCATTCACAGTTACAATTCGGCTTTATTTTTAAAGATATGTTGCACTAGCCCATAAACCACACCAAACCGTTGTTTTGTTTGAATGTAATCGCAGTACTTGAGTATTTTCCGGCTACTTTTTAGCTCAAATACGGCAATTTTGCCTATTGACGTAGTCATTAAGCCAGAAGTAGGCCTTATCGCTGAACAAAATTTTGGTCAAAAACAGTAGATCTTTTTGAAGCTTTTTAAGAGCCCAAAACCTGAAACGGTGACAATTTGGAAAGTCGGCTGGTTTCAATTTTTGCATGAGTTACATTTATTATGCTTTTAAATCAAGTTTCTTACGTAAAATACGTTGTTCCATACGACAAGCCAAACTCAGCTACCGCCGTTATATATTCTTTACTACATGCTGAATGTGGTCTATTTAGTTGCGTATTATCTTATAATGAATATTGAGTTTCAAATTTTTGAATAGTTTAGCGAATTGTGTTTTCTGTAGGCCGAAAGTTGCTCTAACTTTCCTCATAGAGCGCTGATTTTTGTAATACAGCTGAATAATTGCTGTGCCGGGCTAATATTTTCCATGATGAAGTGTCAAACATTACTGAACAAAAATAACATAACAGTTTGACTCAGCGCACGCTTTATCTAACATAAAACCCCTACTAAAAAAAGTGCCTCTAAATGAATCACCGATTATAAGGTGGTACAGATAAAACATCTGATCATCAAAACGATTCAAACAGTGCATTTACTTTGTTGCAACAATTTTTTGAAAGTTATCCCAAAATTTCTATTGATGATATCTAAGATTCTTTTCTTTAACTTTAGAGTACAAATAGACTTACGTTTATATCAACACTTTTTAAAAACTTCTTGTGCATTGTTCATTACCCAAGGATTTTAAATTTACAAGAGATTAACACAATTATTAAGTACAAGCTCTGATCCAGTGTTAATTACTGTGTTTTGAGATTTTTTTTGCAATTCAAATAGGTTTTGGACTATTGCATTGTTGTTTTTTGTTAGATCTATTAAATTTTTTAAAAAGCTCGTGGATATTGTTTACATAAATTATTATTGTAGGTTGGTGATGATGGTTTTCCTTCTTTTGCTGATCTTGTTCCTATTTACTTAACAGTTAGCGTTTTGTTTCACAATCTGGTCTCCCAGTTTGACCGACTACTGCGTTTTGGTGTTTGAAGTAATAACGTTGCTTTGCAGAGTTGTTTTTGTTGTTGATTGACTTTGCGCTAGACCACGCTTTTGGCGGCACATGTTTATTGTTAGCTGAACAGTTAGCTCTAGTTTATTGCTAGGATTCTTTGAGTTTTTTTTTTAAGTAATTGTGATTTTATGGATCAAAGTTGGTAGATGGCATGTAAAATGGTAGATCAGCCTGTAATAATCCAATTCTTGGTATAAGCTTCTTTTATTACTTTCCACAATGACCTGTTTTGTCCTAGGAGCTTCCAGTTCTTTCCTGCTTGCCTCTCATAGATATATATTGTCTTGCTATCTTAACATGAGTTGGTGATACTTTGTGGTTCCCACTGCATAATCATTTTTATACCAGTGCCACTTACTTTTTGGAAATTGTTTTACGACATTGCTGACTTTGCTTTCTTTGTCTATCCCTGCTTGAAACTCGTAGTTGTTGTGCACTTTGTTTTATTCGGGTGCTTGTTTTGCTTCTCTACAACTTGACTAGCAGTTCTCAAGCATTATATACTTTTTGTTTCAGACTTTGCTTCTTTGTGAAAAGTTTTCCAAATGCAGCCTATGCTAAACTGATTCTTCTTTTTATCTTGGCTGTTTGGTTGCTCTTACTTAACTTGATGTTGTTTCCAAGATAAATATATTTTTTCACTACTTAAAGTATGTTTTTATTGATAACATGAATTTTTTGAAGAATTGTAGATGGTTTTAGTAAAATTCTAAAATTTTACTGGGTTTGACTTTATTATTTGTGCGCATCTAAACCAACCTATTTGTTGTTCAAGTTCAGTAATTGTAGTTTCATTGATAGCAGTGTTGGTGAGGAAAACTCTAATAGTCCACCACGTACAAGTGGTCACCTTGAGAAAAAAAATCTTGGCAGCTAAGTACATATTTTGACAAAATTCTGGAGTTGCGTTGTTGTGATTGATTATAAATGGTTTGGCACCAAAGTTTTATTTTTGCTGTTTTTTGTAGATGATGTCTTTGTAACCGGGATACTTGATAACGACTGTTACAAAATTACTTTTTTTTTAACTGTAACTTAGACTGAATTTGTAAAATTGGTAATTGAAGCAACAACTTGGGTTTCTAAATTTCTTGCTACTTTAAAGTAATTTTATTACGCCAGCAAATAACATCTTACTTTACTGAATTGTAGAAGTATAGTTGATTGATTGTTAAGTTGATGAACAGGACAATTTATGTTTATGCACTAGTGTTAGTGAGACTATAAACTTTGGTCAATCTGCTTCAGTAGAGGTTAGAACTTTTTACGTTGAACCCAATTAGTATTGATACGTTTTGTTGCTGGTAGTAAGTTATTTACCAGCGATTTATAAAGATAATGTTTATGTGTTTAGTTTAGGAGCCTGATTTTTTTACATAAAGCTGCATAAGCAATATGACTACTTCTACGTCGTATCTACCATGAAACATTTCATAATTATTGAATTTTGTGAGATAAAACGTTCGCTTGTTTCGATCAACGCGCAAGGAATTACGAGACCTTTTCAAAAAGTATTCTACTAGGCGTGAGTAGATTTGTATTCCGCAATTAGAGAAAAGAATCTTATACCTTATTACTAGAAATCTTGTAACGAAAATGCACTGTTTGGAACGCGTTACATAGTCAGATGTTTTAATCAGTATCATATACAACTTGTGCTAGGCTATGAAGATATTTTTTTCAACGGTTTTTAAGTTTGGGTTATAAAAATCTACAATTTTTTTTGTGTGCTATTCACAGACAAAGCGAGATTTAATAAAGATGGAATATTTATTTTCTAGAATAGTCATGACTAGGCCGAAGAGAATCCCCATTCCATAATAGAATATAGACATTAACACAAGTTTTGTATAAATTTTGGACGAGCATCATCGGTGATTGTCTGATAGGTTTTTTTGTTTGCCTAACAGACCGACTTATAGACAGACCGAATTATTAACAGATGTTCTCTTAGAGATAAGAATGCACGACGACGTTCTACCGCATTTTAGCAGTTTTCTAACGAGCAATTTCTTGCCAGATTAATCGGTCGTGGTGGATCAACGCCATGGTCTGATTTTAGTGAACTTGTAAAATAGTCTAACTAGTATATAGTACATCAAGGGCCGAAGTTAGGCTTTAGCAACTCCTAAATGACTTTTTGGCCGTCGTTTTGGTTTGCATTTTAGGGCCGAATAAGGTTTTTGTAGAGGCAGACGAAAAAAAAGTTTTGGACAATGTTTTTTTGCATTGAATAAATTGTTATATAACAGAAAAACAAATATTATTATTATTTTATATTCTTTTACATAGTCTTGTGACCCATGTAGAGTTTTGTTTTTGAACAAAGTAGCTAGTGTTAGGTTAAAAAAATGAATCGTGGTCCCGGGACAAAATAGATTACTATTGCATTTGGCATAAAAAAATATGGCTTCTAGTGATCATTATTCAAACACCAGACTAGTTCTTTGAGGATAGTTATCCTGTCTAACATTACTTTAGTTATTGCATGATTGTGTGCTTTTGGGATAATTTGGTGGTGGTTTTATATCAATAATTAAATTACAGGACAAAGAAAAAAGAAAAGAGGAAATTATATAAGAGAACAATCCGATTGTAATGTATGTGGAAAGCAATACATGAGTAAGAAAGCTTTGTACAGTCATACGAGATTTGCATGTGGAAAGAAACCGACTTTTAGGTGCGAAAAATGTAATGGTGTTTTTTATTACAGACACCATTTAAAGAGACACATGGTAGTACATATATAATTACCAAAGAAATAGTAGTAGTTGTTATTTTAGTAATATATCTTAATGTAGTAATTTAAAAAAATAAATTGTGCCATATTTAAGTACAAATATATTAGTTAATAAATGTAAATTAATCAAATTGAATTTTTATTTTCCTCTTATGTATAGAGATTTACTAACTATAAAATAAATTATTTATGTTTTATTATTATAGATTAATTTAGTTTTAGAGTCAACTATTTTGGGCCCAGATGGCAGGAGAACTAAAGATGGAAGTCACCAATGCCCACAATGTTTTAAGCTTTATAAATACAAACAAAGCTTACTACGACATTTAAGACTTGAATGTGGAAAAGAACCTTCGTTTCAGTGTTCGCTCTGTACCTATAAAGCTAAACAAAGTTCTTCTGTTAAAACTCATCTTAGAACTGTACACAGATGTTAAGGTGTTTCTGATTGTTTCTTCTTTCTATATTCTTTTTTAAATGTGTTTTAATTGTATTATTAATAAAGTCCTTTATTTCAGATAAGCGTGCAAATAAAGGTGGTCATTTTCAATGTAAAAAATGTTGGAAATTTTACATGTATAAGACGACTCTAAATAGACACATTAAATTTGAATGTGGCAAGGAACCGATGTTTAATTGTCCTTTGTGTTCTTACAAAGCACATCAGAAATGCAGCTTGCAGAAACATCTCTATAGCAAACATTACGATTAAAATTGTTTAGTAGTAGCATTTTATGTTATTAGTTTAATTTCAAATAGGGTAATATTATTTTTAGCTTGCAATAATTAAAATTTGACAAATTATTTTATCAAGTTTTTTGAGATTTACGTAACTTTAAGAAAGGGGAATCCAAATGACTATACTGCTAATTAATTATATTAAATTTTAATTAATTGATTTTTATACTTTGCAAGTAATTGTACAGTATATTTTTTGTAGACTTTAATATGAACGTATAATTACATTTACTTTGTCTTTTAAAATTACGTTCATTTCATGAAACTGGCCTTAGAATATATTTTTTGAAATATTAATTTTACTCGTGGATGGATCTCAATCTAACTAAACTACATGCTTAGTTGACAATACGTATTTTATTTTAAATAATGTCTATTTAACTGTAACTGATCACTATGTTATAATTCCAATTATTCCATTATTATAGTTTAAAATTATTAAAAGTTTTTATATTAAAATAGTTTGTTTTATTTCAACGTTGTGTACTGTTGTGCAAAATTAAATAATTACATTTTCTAAACGTTATGTTTGTAGAAGTTTATATGTGGAAGCAATCAGAATTTTAAGATTTTTTCCAAATGTATGAATTTGCTAATGACACATACTGGCTATTTATATTAAAGTGAAAATTAAAAAAAAAAAATTAAAAAAGGTTAATAATAAAAGAACTATTATTTTTTTTCTTCTTCTAATATTGGTCTCTTACGTAGAAGATAGGGCTATCTACAAATGTGTTTTTGAACGTTTTAGAACTTTAATCCTGAATAAAATACAAACACTTCGACCAAATAAACGTAATGTCGGCTTCAAATTTAATGAAAAAATTTATGTCATTTATTGTTTCAATTTTATTTTGGACATATCGCTCCTGTAACTAGCTCTAATATACACATGTTCTAGCATTAGTCGGCTAATTTTGTTATTATTATGAGCAATATTAGCCAGTAACTTTAGAATTACTACAGAAAATAAAATAGAAGTTGTCGTTTTGAAAACTGGTTGATGTCATGTCAACAGATTGCCTCTTCCGCGACTAGTAATCGCGGAAGAGGCGATCACTATCAACATGCATGGCAACCATCAACTTCCTATACGCACCGACTCTAGCCAAGAACAAATAATCAAACATCCTTAATTAGCTGAAACCAAGCCATCCTAGGCGGAAATTGATGTAGCTCGGGTGACAAAATCGATAAATGGTTTACAGGAGTCAAACCTGACTCACGCTACTAGACGTGCTCCAGCATACCTTCCCGAACTACCTCAAATTTAGACAGCTAGTCAAAAACTTGCGAAAAAAAATGTCAGTTTATAGTTATAGAAAGCCTACGGAATGTTGGCATATTTATAGTATCAAAACCGTCAAATTAATACGAATTCCCATGCACGACTATAGTGCGCAAGCTTGTTGGTCTCACACATAGACTGGATCATTACGCTCTCAATTTTAGAGTCTTATTGGGCTCCACCTACCATTTTAAGATTGTGTTTTTTTTTCTTAAAAATGCCTTGTTTACATTGTTATGTTACACTTTGCCAACTACGACGACTACTTTGGACGTCTGCAGCAGAGTGATAAAACTCCTGCAAGAATACGGGTTACTCTACAACGCAAAAAAGTGCAATATAGGAGAGCAAAAGATAAAATACTTTGAACACAAGGTTACTGCTTAAAGCAATTGACCTTTTAAATAATAATAAGGGATTATACCCAACCAATAAACCGCAAGCAACTGCGCAATTACTTTCACATTTGCACCTGGTTGCAAGAATACGTTAACAAATTTGCCAAACCAAAGAATAAAACTTTCGTTCAGATTAGACAAATGGAACAACCAATTCTTCCTGACATTAACGAGCTTACTGGATCGTCCACGACCTAGTCTTTGTTTTGTAGTCAAAGAGGATTGCCGTTTTGCTTTTTTTTAAGGACGTACTGAGGTGTTGACCTCAACAAAAGGCCTTTGAGAATAACTAACGCATGGCAATACCTTTCGGTTTTCTTCTCTGCGTAAGTCCTGCTGTTAATTTGTCCTAGTCATTGTCTCTAATGTAGTAATAATTTGAGGTGGGCTAGTTTTGGCCTCGCAGAATTTACGCAGTCTGCTGCGGCAACACATGCTTGTTTCCGACCCATGTCTCCCTATACCCTATTTTTCTACCCTACTTTCTACAGTGGCATTCTATACTCTACTTTCTCCCATTCCTGTGTTAATTAGCCTAAATATTTGCAATGTTTTTAGGTATTTTCTGAGTTTTTCTATATCTTTATTAACTTCTTCTTTGTCGTATCTTCTTTCTTTCATAAATATTTTGTGCAGCTCAATGAAGTACATCTTTTTTGGTAGATATACATTTGCCGGTTTAACTTATAGTGAAATTCTTGAATCTTCATTTGGGATTAGTTTTTTGGGTCTCCTGGTTGTTAGATATACTCTGACCAATTCGAAATTGTAAATTACTTAGACAATTCTGTCAACTTATTTTTCTTGAGCAGTTCTCTTTTTCCTCTTTATTTTTGCCATTTCTGTTGGTACTAATGTTTTAGTATATGTTATTCTCTTGTCTCTCTGTTCACTTTCTATGCCTTGGCAGGCATAGTTGTTTTGACATTCTTTGTTTCTTTCCTCTTTATTACTTTTTTCCATATTCTTTTGTTTTCATTTAGCTTCTTGTTCCTCCTTCTTTTGTCTTCTGTGGCTTTTAATTTGTGTGTTTTCTTCTATTTTGGTTTATCAAAGCTTCAAATTCTTTTTTTTTTCAGTACTGTTGTTGCATAGTTTCCTAGTGCTCTCCATTTGTTTTTGTCACTCAGGCATATTTTAATTATTCTAGATTTTTCTACTTTGTTTTCCAATACATTTTCTAGCGTTTTATTATCTTTCATCAACGCTTTGCACTCTACTAGCGTATGGTCTGCGTCATCATGCGTGTCTTCTTGACAAAATATACATTCTTATTTATTGTAAGTACATGTCCATTCTCCCTTTTCTCTTTCTTTCCACTGTCTTTGCCATCTTTTCATCACATTCTCTTTTGCTCGTCTGTTTGCTTCTTGCTTACTAGTTCTTTCATTTACTATTTTCTTTATACCTAATCTTTGTTCCACTATCAAATCTGCGGGTAGTGTCGCCGCAATTACTTCTAGTGCTTTCTGCGACACCGTCCTGTAGGCCTTGCAGATCCTTAACGAACTTGCTCTCATAGCTCTTCTTACTTCTTTTTTTTTGTCTTCAAAGCTTCTTTTTGTTTTTCTGCGGCATACAACAGTTACTTCTAGCTGCAGTTGCTATTAGTCTTCTTGCCCTTTCTTCTGGTCCTTCCTTGTTTGGTATAAGCCTACTAAGCATTGCTTCCATTTTTTTTGTTCCTTTTACCGCTTCGTTAACCGGTTCATTCTATCTCTTTGCTTCAAGTGTAACTCTAAGGTGTTTGATTTTTTGTCCTATGGTTATTATTTGTTCACCTACCTGTATTTTTCTATTTCCTCTGTTCCTATTTGTCGATTGCCATGCCGCCTCGGTTTTCTGCGGAGCCAGATCTAACTCTTTATTTCTTATCCATCATCTTTATTGCCAACTCTAACCTTTCATTTAGTACTTCTATGTCTATATCCTTACCTACCAGCGCCACGTTATTTGCAAATGCCGTTATTGTTATTCGTTCCGTCAACCGAATTGTGAGAAGCTTATTATAAACTAAATTTCATAGTTTAAGACTTAGTGCAGAACCTTGTGGTACTACTCTAGTCAATCTAAATTTACCATTTTTGGTCAGTAGGTTTCTCTCCTAAAGGTAGCTCCATAGTGTTTAGTGCATTCTGCATTATGTTGGATTTAGTTGCCCTAAACATTCCTAAGGCAAAAAGGTCTATATCATTTACTAACTACAATAGGCTATCAACATTAAAGATGATAATAGAGCGCTTTGTGGGTATCCTTCAGCGGCCCTACCGTATAATGTGATTATTACAGATTGATTCTTGAGCAACCTAATATTGGTTAAGAGGTGATATGTTTTTTTGATGCGAAGGTAGTGTTATCCAATGCAAGTGACAAAATATTTAAACATAAAGTTTAGTAAGTACTAATTGTCAAAGTTTTATGAAACTGAAACGAGTTTACAAGTTTATTTGCTTCTTCCATACACATTTTTAGGATAATACGCTTGGAAAACAAAAAGTTTATTTGAGCACATTATTACTACTCAGAAACTGTATAGAATATGTGGGATACGGCAGCATTATTAAATTGCATTTTCCAGCTTAAGTACTAGAGGAGATTTTTGCATGAATAGCTTCTTACGTCATCACAGTGGTAATATGCGAATGGACACATTTTGAAAACGTCGTGTGACGCAGTAGGTTTTTGTCATTGCTGCTACTGTTCTTGTTAGACACATCTTTTTTGATGCTGTTATTAGTTGCTACACTTTTTAGGTTTATCGGGATATCCAACATTTGAGTCTGGCAAAGAAATTGAAATGGTGCAGTATCTACCATAAATATTGTGCAAAAAGTGTTTTTAGTAACCAGTAATTTCCTAGTATCTTAGAAATACGCACCAAAATGGCGCAGTCGGTAGATAGACAGTTTGGCATTTGGCTTAGGTAGCAAGGATTGTAGTTAAGCCGGTATGCAGCCTGAGGTTAATTGTTGTGGTTTGCTTCCATAGTGTGCACGTAATAATAATATTTACGATGGTTATTTGCAGTGATCTTGGCATGTTGTTGTGGTCTTGGCTTGTACCAGGTTTGCTCACTATTGTGAATATGTACATCATTGCAATTGTTATGAACGGCAAGAAGTTTTCAAGCGTATTGGCTCGTTACTGTAGATTGTACAAAAACACATGGAAATATTTATAAATTTTTGTAAGACACTAAATTGGCGCAGTCAGTAGGTGTCATTCAATTTTTGCCACAGCTTGACGTACAATCAGTTTTACTTTTCAACTTACGAACCAATAAGTGTACAAACACAATGGTGATTTTTGCTTCGACCATAGCGACGTATTCTTGCTCATTGCTCAGCGCTCTGTTCTTTGAACACTGAAGTTTTTATTCAAGTTTAGTACTTTTGACCATCGGCCTAAAGTTTAATTCAGGGTTTTAAGCTAGAATTGAAGATTCAGTGATTTAGGGTTGGAGCGCTAAGCGATGAGTAACGGTACGTCGCTACAATGAGAGGAAGAGTTCCTATTCTGTTTGCTGCCTAAGACTAACACTTTTATTTCAACGTTTTTCTAGTAACATAAAATATGATTCCAACGCTTTTTCCAAGTTATCATTTGTGAAAAAGATGCCCCAAGTGTTTTTAAATTTTACAGAAACATAATGGTCACAGGGTACGAGGTCGGGGCTCTAATATTCCTTAAAGCCGCATCATTGACTACTTTTTGAAAATTTGTTTTATGCACCTTGTAGTTGTCGTGTAAAAGCAGAGTATTCTGAGCATTGCGGGGTCTTTTTTGTGTATATCCGCTATTAAGTGCTTCTTTTTTGTCATATATTTAAGAAAATTGCTTACTTTGTTCAATTATAAATTTTCAACTTTGTTGATCCCGATAAAAAATATCATGTGAAATCTGCTTGCTTTGCTTTAGTTTTTTTTATGTAATGAGTAATGTTTTAGGAGTTTAATATTTTGTATTTTGAACATCTTTTACAGCGATGTTAATTAATTAATTGAACGTAGGTAATATTTGAAAAACTTGATACCTGATTGATAAGTGGTTTTAATAAGGATGTTCGTTAACATTGATGTTAAATTTTGTTTTCTTATACTATTAAGTTAAATATAATACTAATTGATTATTTTTTAGGTAACTCTTTACTTGCTCTTTTCAAAGATGGTAGAAACAAAGCCACTGAAGACGATTATTGCTGCTACAAGTGCAGGAAATGTTACAAACATAAGAAGAGTTTGCAAAGACATATACGGATAGAATGTGGACAAGATCCAACATTTAGTTGCAATTATTGTAAATATGTTACTAAATATCCGACTAGTTTAAAAACGCATTTAAAAGTTCATGCAAGAAATTAATGTATATTTAAATTGGTGTTCTAATTAAATGTCATGGTGATCCAAATTTAATCTGTATTTATTATTATTATCAATTAACAATAGATTTTTTGAATATGTACTTTTTACTTCAAAATAATTAGTTTGGTATTAATAAAATGCGGAGTAACCGATCTTGGGGTACTACGGGTTGGCAAGATGAGTTCATCAGGTATGCAGTTGACATAGTTTTACTTCTGGAATGCTAATACCCATCTAGTAATGCGCAGCGATAGTAACCTGTAAGTATTCAAATGCGACAACGATCGGTGGTCCGTATGAATGACAACAAGTTTTTCTACAAAAAAAGATCTGCCATCGGCGCAGAGCAGAGTTCTTGGTCCAAGAGAATACAACTGGCTACAATACTCTTTTTTCTAGAGATATTTTGGTATAAGACCGATCCAATACCAACGTACTTCGCTGACATCGCACTGAACATGAAATGGTTCTTTTAATGTAGAATGGCGCAGTAGCACCTCTTGGGACAACGAGTCTTTAATTTAATTTAAAGCGTTATGTTGCTCGGCACTCCAATGCCATCGCGCTCGCTTAATAGGTAGAAAAGTGTTCCACAAATAGCTTGAATAAGTTAGCTAACCCCCAAAACTCTTATAATTACCGGATATTTTTTTGGGGGGATTTGGTTCAGGCCTTAATCTCTGGCTATTTAAATTGTAATCCAAAAAACCCAATGATATTTAATAAAACGGGCAAATATCTTGCAAATTTAGATGTTAAAAGTGCTTGTCAAAAATAGATGAGGTCAATGGTCTTAAAATTTGATTCATACATCTCGAAAATGAAGTCACCGTTGTTTTTAGGCCGAAAGGCAATACATTGAAGTGGTAAGCCTAAGCATATAGTAGTTTTTTTTTATAATAATATTATATTATCAATAACAATAAAACATGTGGCATAGTCATTTTTTGTTTGTAAATTATTCACAATTTTAAACACTTTGGTTTTTTTAGTTTTTGATATTGTCAAGAATTAGTTTATATAAAATAAATAGTTTCAAATTATATGTTTAATTAAAAATTGATTTTTCAGATAATGTGGTTCATTATGATGAATATCTGGAAGAAATAGTAAGTCCCCGTCACAAGTTAAAACTACGGACCGAACCTGGAAGAAGTAAACGGAAAAATTGCAAAAGCTGTTATCAAAAGTTAAGAAGAACGATGAGTAGTCGTGAAGCTGATAAGAAAATTAAACGTGTAAATAGTTATTGTGATCAATGTGTTGGACAGCCAACTTATTGTTTGGATTGCTTTAATGAGTACCACAATTGAATAATTTAAGCTCGTTTTATTTGTTGTTGGGTTAACTAATAAAAATATTGTTTTAAACTTTGTATATTTTAATTTTGTAGTGGTAACAGTACATAATAATAAATTGTCAGTGACGGCTTATATATTGCATCTTTTATGAAACTGATATTCAGAAACGTATGTAATTTTATATTTGTCATTTTCTATGGTTTGATCATACTTTTGGAAATGGATTTTTTGTGAACGGATATTATACTTAATAATTCGTGTATTTATTTAAATTAAACAAAAAAAACTTGAAACCTATAGATTTAACATATTATGCCAGACAGATTTGTTAATAAATTTATACATTTTTTTATATGCATAAAGTTGCTTTTACGTGGGTTGTGAATCAAGGAGCTTTACTTCTTCAATGACATCATAGTTCTTTGTCCTTCACTACTTTACATTTGCAAGTCAGTCGAGTCTTAGAGTCAAGTAGAACAACATTACCCTAGCTACCCTGTAGACCGGAACTTTGTCTGGGTCACCAAGCAATTCCATATTGTGCATTTGCACCTTTACCCGAATACAACACACATAGTAAGTATCGGTATAGAGAGAGCTACTTTAGTGATACACGGCCACATCTAGGTGAATGCAGCCGCTAACAATTGGCGCCCAACTTGGAGCGTTGAAGAGCATAGTGACTTTGCATTTCCGCAACAACCCGAGAAGAGAAAAGAGAAGGAAGGAAGTAAGACCAGGCAGAGAGAGAGCGCAGGTGGCGCAAGAGGCTCACATGTACTTGTTGGACGTAGCCAACTACATAAACAATTGAGAGAGATTGCTGACTGTGCAAATTTAACTGCGACAAGCTAACTTTAATATGCTTACAGAGGAAATCGAAGAAGTCCAGGAACTCATACCGATACTCGACAAGTGAACATCATTTAGGTCAAACATCAAGTGTCAGCAGAGATCATGTTACTCCAGACAACAGGCACCAAAAAACATGTTGAGGGAGAGTGCCACGAAGATGTTTTACACGTCGGCTTGACCTTAACTAAAATAGGTATTTTTTTACTTACATTATTGTATCGAATGAGGTTTTAAGAAAGTTTTACCAGTCTGCGGGTGGGGTTTTTACCCTCTTAATCTTAAATTTTACTTGACGTTTTAGTGTTTGTCTTGTGTTTGTCTTCAAAGTGACTTGGACACGCACACTTTAGATATTTTTGGTCTTCTGGCTAAGTCTGGTTTCTGGATCTTGATTTTGTCTTTTCAGTTTTTATCTACTGTGTAATCTTTGTGATATAGTTTTGTTGTTTTTGTGTTATTCATTTAATTGTGTTTTTTTGGGAAATTCAAAGTTTCTCGAGTTAGTTGTAATCCTTGCACTAGTTTATCTTGTATCTTTTCAATTTTGATTAATTTGTTGGCTAGTTCTAATGGTACTGTACTTAATGTTTTGTTTGTTTGCTTCGTTCGAAATTCTAATCGTGCACTCTTCATTGGGCAGTTTAGTGTAAGTTTAGTACTACACAGGATTTTTTGCTATTGACCACATGCGCATAAGCGTTTAGTTTTTTGTCTACTTCCTTTAACAACCTGATATCGCTTTCCATACAATGCTTGTTTTTGCACTTGCCTCTTGGGGCCATTGGGTTATCTGCTTAACCAGTACTTTTTGTAACTATAATTTATATATATATATATATATATATATATATATATATATATATATATATATATATATTATACTTATTAATTTGTGTATTAATAATTTATTCAAAATCAGTCAATCGAATCACAGCGGCCAAGGGTCAAGCATAGACAATTGTTTCGGTTCTACAAACCTCGTCAGTATGCCTTGTACGACCACGGCATCGCATGATAGCGAAGACAATTTTGAATAAATATTTCTGTTCTTATGAACACAATTGATATTATAAATAATCAAACGAAAGACTGGTTTGCCATCTAGTTGCAATTTTTAATACTAAAATGTCCGCATTAATCGGTATCATTTTAGTAGCATTTATGCAATTGGCAGTCATTTCGCGGCTATAACGATTTTGAATCGCCAATAAATTATGAAATGAATTAATAATTTATTCAAAATCAGTCAATCGAATCACAGCGGCATATGATTTCACCAGTGCTATGTTAGATTTTATTATTATTATTGTTTTCACTTTTTGTTTTTTTCTTCTGGGTATGCCATCCCTGTTTATTAGGACGTATTCTATCACTATTCTGTGTTCCATATTGCATTTATTTGAAACTTTTTAAACTTCTTAAGTCGTTCTTTTCAATTTTTTTTTTTTTTTTTTTTTTTTTTTTTTTTTTAATAATAATGTTATTAACAATAATAATTACATTGCGGTAACATTTGATTGGGTTATCAAAATGTTTTGTTTTAACTTTTCCCAGTCCGTCCCAGTTTTGAGCTGACCGGCGGCCAAAGAAGACATCTGCCGAAGTTCCGCGGAAGACTAAGGCACGGGACCGAACTAGGTTGTTCTTACACTTATGTTCTTTAGTTTTTTATATTAACAAAAATTAGTTTATATAAATTAATATTTTCAAATTTCAATTGTTTTTGTTGTTATAATTTTATTAAAATTAGATTTTTTAGATCAACAACATTGGGATGAATATCAGGAAGAAATAGTGTCTGCCAGACACAAGTTCAAAAAACGCACTGAACCTGGAAGAAATAAACGGAAAAAATGCAAAATGTGTTATCGCAGGCTAAGAGAAACAATGACTAGTCGTGAAGCTGATAAGAAAGTTAAACGTGTAACCAGTTACTGTGATCAATGTGTTGGACAGCCAAGTTATTGTTTGGATTGTTTTAATGATTACCACAATTGAATTATTTAATGATGTTTTTTGTTGATTTAACTAATAAAATTAATAATGTTTATTTTAATTTTGTATTGGTAATAATACATAAATTTGAAAGTATTATGATGTTGTGGCATAAACCGTTAGTGACGGTTTATGCTTGTATTGTATCTTTTATAGAACTGTTATTACTTATGAAACGTAAGCAATTTCATATATATTTTTTAACATTTTTTATGGTAATAGCTCTACTTCATATTCCAATAGGTTGTTTGCATTTTGATAATAACTACGTCTTCTTTCTTTGCTGTATTTTTTCCTTCTTACTTTTTTTTTCTCTATTCTTAGACAGCGGTGAGAATAACATTCTTCATTGTTCTCACTTTTGTAATATTTTTTTGTTTCATTGTTTAATTGCTGTCTTTAGAATCTCTGGATGAGCTTAGTACACTGGTGAGCAAAAAATAGAGGTCACTTTAAAATAATGACTTAGTTTTGGAATTTTTTGTTTAACCTTATGTTAGCAAATTGTAAACAATTGTACCATAATTTGCACACTAAATTAAAAATTCTTTAACAATGAATCGTAAAACATTTATTGTTTTTATTGCGTATTTTGGAAATATCACAAATTTACAGTTCAGACGAAGTTTGAATTTATGTTCCTAGGACTAATATGGAACAAAAACTATGATAAAAAACTTATCACTAATAACGAGTATTACCCCTTCTTGCATTAATGACTGCTTGACAAGGAACAGTTTGACTTAAATTAAGGATCACATTTTGGTCGATATTATTTCATTCCTGCAATAGCAACTGTCTTAGCAGTTCTTGGAGCAGGTGTATGCTTTTGGATATTTGTCCTACTCATCCCAGACGTGTTCTATGGGATTCATGTCCGGGCTGAGAGCTGGCCAATTAAACCGCAAAATTTCTACTTCATCCATATAATCTCTGACAACTCTAGCTACGTGAGGTCTAGCATTATCTTGCATGAAAATGCCGCGCTTGCCCATAGTTGTCATGAAGGGCATAACATGATCTTTAAAAACTTCCATTATGTATCTGTGAGCTGTCAGGAAGTTATTCTCTATAAAAACTAACTCTGTGAGTGCTTCGGTAGAAATTCCTGCCCAAACCATAACCGACCCACCGCTAAATGGAAGTCGCTTATCAATACCAACTAAAGCGTATCTTTCTCCGCGTCTTCTCCACACTTTCCGACGCCCGTCTGATCCATTGAGACAAATGCGCGACTTATCTAAAAACAGTACCCTGCTCCAGTCTTCATTATTTTATGCTCGGTGATTTTGGGCAAAAGCCAATCTTGCAACACAATGTTGGCGTTGTAAAGGTGGACTTTTAGCCAAATTTCTACAAGAAAATCCAGCAGCCCGAAGCCTCTCCCAGCCATTTACTAACATTTACATTTCTAACTTCATGGAGTTGATTTCGAAGACAAACTGCAGAAGCTGTTCTATTCTGCAAACTTGTGGACACCAAAAAACGGTCATCTTTTTCTGTGGTGATTTTTTTGCCCGGATCTTGATCTTCTGGTTATCAGGCTAGTATCTAAGTAATTCTGATACACCTTTTGTACATCACAAAGGCTTTTACAATCTTTGCAGTTTCACGTTTTTCTCGCCATTCAATCGACCCTGTAATTTTTGCCACTACAATAGGGCCTAAAGGCATTATAACCTGTTAAGTACACCGTGTGAATTGCAGAGAAAAATTAACACTAAGTAAAAAAAACACAACGAAATGTAGGTTTTCAATTGGAGCAAAATGGATGCTGTTTCATAAAAGTAATAACTGTCAAATAACATTTGTCAGGAAATAAATTATTAAACGCTTACTTTGGTTTACAATTTGCAAACATAAAGTTAAAACAAAAAATTCCAAAATTAAGTCATAATTTCTATTTTTTGCTCGCCAATGTATTTTACAGTGGAGTCTTTTGCATTTTTTGTGTGTTTTAACAATCGCAATTTTCGTTATTGTATTATTGTAATTTATTGCCGTCTATTTTATAACTTGAGGGCAGGTTTTGTTGTGTATATCCTTGTGAATTTTGATAAAGATTTGGAAATGAAAAGCATGGAAAATAGGTTAGGAGTGCATATGATTTAAGAGGTTTGCGTAAGCTATTTTTTGCCATTTTAATATTAACAACATGAAAGTTTATATTGGTAGAATGTGCAGTGTACGTCTAAACGACTACCCTCCTTGCTTTAACGAAACATTTTATTTCAACATAAACAAAAAGTTTTGTCAATCAGAGAACCTTGCTTTAACGATTACGATAAATTCGTAATGTTATTCGTAGCGGCACACATAATATACAAAAAAATGTCTTTATTTAATCTACAATAAAATTACTACAATTCTCTAATATTATTAAATAGTACAAATATCGTATTAAATTCTAATTTGCTTATATTGTGTTGGGTGCTAATACTTTTCTTAAAACATGTAAATATTAGATTACGTTAGTACCACCCATTATTTTATTTAACTAATATTTATACTTTTTAGGTTATACTATGATTTTGAATACAAGAAAAAATTCTCGCCACATCGGTGGAAATTTTGAGTGTCACCAATGCGGCAAAACATATAAATATAAGAAGAATTTATATAGACATGTAACTTTAGAATGCGGAAAACAACCATCTTTTCACTGCCATTTTTGTCCGTACAGTGCAAAACAAAAATCAACTGTACGGAAACACATGATGATGATACACAAAGCCATACCAAAGTAATTTTTGTTGGGGTATAGTTTATATATTGAGTTAATAAAGTATTCAGTTTGTATTATTATTAGTTTAAAAGTTTATAATTATTTTATAGAATATATTAAAAAGTTTCTAAAGTTGTCTATACTCGGTTTTTATCTAAATTTGTTGAGTTTGTTTGTTTGGATTCAAATACATAAACACAAAATTACAATCATTTTATTAAGCTTTTATAAACATATATCGAGTATACTCATAACTGAACTAAATATATCTGATGATAGTACAACACAGTTAAGTTTGCTTCAAATCTATATTCTATTGTTAAGTTTAAAATAGTTTAACATTTGCTTTGGGAATGCTTGTATTAATTGTTAACTTTAGTATTTATTTTACTTTAATAGGTTACAGCAAATTTATGTTATTTTATGTATCACGTTCAATTATTAAATTATTTTATTTATTATTTTACTTGTAATATAATATTTTTGTTTAATATTTTAGGGAAGAAATATTATTGCACGCAATGTAATTAAGGATACTTGTCAAAAAGTATTACAACTGTGGAACGAACCCATTATTTAAATTCAAACATTGTTGTTATCAGGCTTACCAGCTTATAAATGGTGGGTCATGTAACGTTTGGAATTTAAACTACCGTTTATTTTGTTTTTCAAAGGTATAATAACATTTATGAGTTAACAGAAATTTAGTTTTATGTTTGACATTTACGATATTTGTGAACCAACTTGTGAAGAGAGTTTGCACTGGATCGTTAGTGGATAAAACAACTCGTTCACGTTCTAGTTTAGTGCCAAAAAATGAATGCAATTGCTCAGAGTGTGCGTGAACATGCATCAATTCGTCATCGTTCTCAGGAACTGAACATTTCTCGTACTTCTCTGAGGAGAATTTTGCATAAAGATCTCGGTTTGAAGGCCTACAAAGTTCAATTAGTCTAAGAGATGAAGCCTCATGACCATCCGATGCGTTTTCAGTTTGCCCAATGGACTAAAGATCGTTTGGCCGAAGATGAACATTTTCGAAAAATTGTTTTTTCCGATGAAGCTCATTTTTATCTCGGAAACTATGTCAATAAGCAAAATTGTTACATTTGGGGATCAGAGAATCTACACATGACTATTGAACAGCCTATGCATCCACAACGAGTAACCGTTTGATGTTGTTTTTGGTCCGGCGGCATTATTATACTTTCAATAGCAAACGTTACTGTTTCAAAAAATTGAAGAGTATGAAATGGATGACATTTGGTTTCAACAGGACGGGTCCACTTGCCATACTACCAACGTAACCATAGATCGTTTGCGCATTGTTTTTAGAAATCGAATAATCAGTCAAAATGCTGATGTCAATTGGCCGCCTAGGAGCTGTAATTTGACCCCGTTGGATTTTTTTGTGCGGAGTCCTTAACAATAAGTATTACGCTAACCATCCAGAGACAATTGATGCCTTGAAACACGAAATTGAAATTACCATTTTAACAACATATATGATCAAACATGCTAACAATAATATGACGACATAAAGTTTTAATTTTTTTTTTTTTTTTTTTTTTTTTTTTTTTTTTTTTTTTTTATTCCAGTCGATCTTCTACAGACATAGGAAAAGTCAAGAGTAAACAACATTAAACATAGAAACATAGAAATGGAATTACAATTAATATTAATACATTTTTTTTTTCTTACAATTAACACTTTAGAACAATTAACAAAATACTAAATACTAAAATGGTGCCAGCAGAAAATCATTTAATGAGTAAAGCGATTTTTGGATTAAAATTTGTTTTGTTTTTATTTTAAATTGTTTTGCAGGTAGCTTTTTGATTTCTATTGGTAATTTATTGAAACATTTTATTGCTAAATATTCAGGACTATGTTCAAATTTTGATGTTTTGTGGTTTGGTACCTCATATCGAAACCCATGTCGTGTGTTGTAATCGTGGGTCTCATTTAGACATTTGAATTTCTTTTCATTTATTTTTGCGTATACAATAAGGTGGTGTATAAAGAGACAAGGTAATGTTAAGATATTTAGTTTTCTGAACAAATCTGCACACTGTGTTTTGGCTGGTAAATTTAACATTTGCCTAATAGACCTTTTTTGTAATTTAAACAATCTTTTCCAATTTGATGCAGCTCCCCAAGCTAGAATTCCATAAGACAATATAGACTGTATACGTCCAAAGTACAGTAATTTTAAAGATGATATAGTTATAATGGGTTGTAATTGTTTAATCATGTAACATATAGAGCTAACTTTATTACATAAAATATCTACATGAGTAGTCCAATTGCATTTTTCATCTATATGAATTCCCAGAAATTTTACTGTAGATTGTTTTTTAATGCTATTCATATTACATCTTATCAATGGACTTAAATGTACAGATAATTGTGAAAAATTAAAATGCATATAAGCAGACTTTTTTGCATTAATTATTAGTCCATTATTTTGAAACCATTCGTTTATTTCATTTACATTGTTATTAGCTTGATTTATTGCATCGTTTAAGTTACTTTCACCAATAAGATTTGTATGCATAGATTATGAAAATTTCTACTTTATTAGTTGATATTTGTTGTGAAAAATGTATGTTGTTGTCAGAGATAGACTGTAATAGTTTAGAATATTATAAATTTTTCTAAAAGAATTGGTATATTTTATTGTTACAATAACGCCATCTCATAACCAATCATGCTATATTATAAAATGAAGGAATGTTTTGAAATGGCGCAACCATAATATTTGCTATGGGGAAGAGATGAATACGCAAACATATATTAGCGTTGCGCCTGATATTCTCTCACTTTGACGGTATTATTAATGGTTTGAAACAAGCAGTTTCAATTTTAGTGACAGTTATGACAATATTCTATACCAAAAAAAGGATTGGGAATTGTGACTATAAACATAGTCGGGTAAAAAAATATTCAAAAAAATCAATTGTCAATTTTGATAGAAATAGAATGAATTGAATAGAAATTGATTAAAAAAATTTACTTTGGGTTTGGCAGTAGAATTGAAATTTTTTTACTTCTAGTTTATGAAAATTGATTTATACATTATAGCAGTATTATATTTATATTGCAAAATAATCTATAGCTAATACCTATGGATTTTGGATTAGGTGTTAAGAACGAAAAGCCGATAGATTGCTGGAATTCTGTCAAACCTACGATTTGGTAGTATCAAATTCATATTATAATTTAGCCCCACGTCGACTATACGTGGACATCTTCAGTTCATTCTTAGAATAAAATAGTCAGAAATCAAATTGACTATATCTTAGTCAGGAAAAGATACACAATTGGAGCCACATCGCTTAAAACTTATCCAGGACGCCCCGTCTGATCATAACTCAGTTGTAGCTATTGTAAATCTCTGCCTGAAAAAATTAATAACCAAGAGGAAACCAACTAGAATAGTTACAACAAAATTGAAGGAGGCGGCAGTGTATGAACACACAAAAGAAAATATAAACATAAATATTAAAAAAACTACCATAGAAACATACCAGACGGACAACGTCAACAAAAAGTGGGAAAATATAAAACACGCACTAATAGAAGGAAGCAAGGTATTGATGACAGCGGATAAGATAGTACCAAAACAACAGTGGATCACAAACGAAATACTACAGATGATGGAAGAAAGGCGAACTAATAAAGGAAACCAAATCAAATTTTCAGAAATAATTAAAAATATCAAAAGGGGAATTCAAGATGCAAACTAGAAATGGTTGGCTGAAAAATGCAACAAAATCGAGAAACTCCAAAAACAATATGACGTTTTTAACGTACACAAGAAAGTGAAAAAACTAACTGGGACTCAAAGGAGGGTTACACCTTCAATTATAAGGACAAAAAAGGGAAAAATTATAACCGACCAAGCACAAAAACTTTTGAAATGGATGGAACACATTGAAGAACTATTCAGCTACCACAGAGGATTCCCAAGTAATACACAAGAAGACATAAGCAGTCTTCCAATAACAAAAGATAAAGTGCAGTTTGCTATCAAAAGTATGAAAACAGGCCGCTATTAAAACTCATAGAAGACGACCAAATAGAAATCATTACAGACCTATATAATACAATATGTATATAAAACAGGAATAATCCCAAATGAATGGTTAAGATCTACATTCATAACTTTACCCAAGAAGCCAAATAGTAGGGAATGTAGGGACTACATACAGAACTATAAGTCTTATGAGTCACACCCTAAAAGTATTCCTTAAAATTATACACAAAAGATTATATACTAAATTAGAGGAAGAGATTAGTGATATGCAATTTGGTTTTAGAAATGGATTGAGCACACAGGAAGCATTATTTGGATTCCAAGTATTGATACAAAGATGTATGGACATAAATAAAGTAGTACACGCATGCTTCATTGACTATGAGAAGGCGTTCGATAGGGTTGAACATGAACAATTATAGTAAAATAATGAAAGACAGAAACATTGATGCGGGGAACATACGGATTATAGAAAATTTATATTGGAATCAAACAGCAGTGGTGAGAGTGGATGACGAATATACAGAAAGCATCAACATACAAAGAGGAGTCAGACAAGGATACATACTGTCACCAATGTTTTTTAATCTGTACTCGGAGGCGGTTTTTCAGGAAGCAATACCCAACGAAGAACAAACAGGACTGGTGGTTAACGGGCAACCGATCAACACAATTAGATATGCAGATATACAGTGATATTAGCAGATAACCAACATGATCTACAAAGAATGGTGGAACAAGTGATTCGTGTTAGCTTAAAATACGGATTTTGAAAATGAACTTAAAGAAAACCAGATATATGATTATTTAAAAATTAAGAATACTTAATGATGACCTTACCATTGAAAACACCCACATTGAAAGAATATACAAATACAATAATCATGGGTAACTAGCATCAATGAGCAGACGATAGAAATTAAAAACAGAATTGAATAAGTTAATATGCTTTTTTTTAATGAAACAAATGATTAGCAATTGCGATCTAACACTCTAACTCTGACTGAGAATGCTGAGGTGCTATGTTTTTCCTATATTACTGTACTCTAAGCATTTGATATGTGGATATACAGAAGAGTTCTTAAGGTCTCATGGACTGATAAAGTTACAAATAAAGATGTGATGGGAAATGAACATGAAGTCATCAATACAATTAAAACTAGGAAACTGGAATATTTAGGTCATACCATGCGTGGGGACAAACATAAAATACACCAACTAATAATGCATGGAAAAATTGAGAGGAAAAGAAGTATAGGTCAACGCCAGATTTCCTGGTTGAAGAACCTTAGAGATTGGTTTAGGTGTACCTCAAAGGACCTGTTTAGAGCAGCAGTATAAAAAATAAATAGCCATGCTAATTGCTAACCTCCGTGTAGAAGATGGCACATGAAAAAGAAGAATACCCATGCTATTCATTTTGTCTCACTCAAGAGCTATGAACTATTTTCAAGTAAAAGATAAGTTTAGTAGTTGTTGATATTTTGCATTTATTAATATTCCCAATTTTATAGATAATCTAAACTTTTTACAATTACAGTAACTTTACTACTTTATCTCAATTGTTTGCATCATATTTGGTTTGTTGGAAAGCTCTTTTAGTTTAATGTTGGTTCTTCTGCGTCAGAGGTTAACTCTTTTGCGGCCAACCAAAAATCTTATTTTAGTAATTGTTGTGTACCTTTTTGTTTTGTTTTTTCTTGATTCTCTAGCTTGGAGATTCCACCTATTAATTTTTGTTTTTTCTTTGTTTCACCTGCCTTCTTTATTTTGCATTTTTTAGTTTTTTGTTTGTATTTAGCTTTCTCTCATCTTTTGGTTTAAAAAAAAAAAAATAATATCATGCTCTTTATCTACCGAGGTGATTTGGAAGCCGTTGGTTCTATCAGCCTCTTTCAAATAAGTTGTAAAACTTTTGGGACTATGTAAAATAGCTGTAAAACGCACAATAAATGAAGAAGAAATATGGCTAAAAAATATAATTAGTCAGTGGTAAAAAAGGTTTGGAAATATTGGTTCCTTGCTTATCAAATACAAAGTAAGAAAACAATTTTTTTTTTCGTGTTTCTCAAATTAGAATACTACACATTTTAAATATAAATAAAACATTTGAATGATGTCTTTCTACTCTTCTATAATGTTTGCAAGTTTCTTGTTGTGTTTTTAATAATGTATTTCGGAATTTCTGCAATTTATTTTTAAGTTTGAGCTTTAGAAGATTGGCTTCAAAGTAAAAAACACGAATAAATAAAATATTTTTATTGCGCAATATCCTAGCATTGAAGATGACCCCCGTGACCTACCAACTAGAAATTGTAATGCTAACCTAGAAAATCTTTCTTACAAAGGGATTTGTTCATTTCAATTACTACTACGATGTTTGATACTAATCTAAATGCAGTTACGATAAGACAATTTTATAAAAGACTATGTACTTATACATAATTAAAACATACCTGATTTCAGCAATTTTAACATTGTATTCTTTTACAATTTATTTTTACTTTTAATATACAAATGAAAATTACTACAATACTTTTTTAAAACAAAATAAGCTGGTTGTATATTTAATAATAAAATAATGGGCTTACCTCTGTGAAAAGTGTAGAACGATTTATTTATCCAAAAGATATTTTTATGCTGTGCAGTCTGTGCACTAAATCACATCTCACTGCTTACTAATTTGTATGCTTTACGCAGAGGTGAAAACGATATCGATACGAAAGAATCCGAGCGGATGCTGATAACAGTAACTGGAGAAGGGTATTTCCATCAATAATATTACAATAGAAAATAAAATTGTATTTAACGGAGTAATATTTTAATGCAATTGGACAAAATCATAATTAATTAATTTGGTTTTTATAAATACTGGACCAATTAGATGAGATGTATAACACTAATTAGAAGTAAGTTTTTTTTATATATATAAATATTTTATTAAACAATACAAATAGTTTTATAAATACATAATAATATTGATTGCACAATATGATAATTATTTAATTTATTTTTAATTAAAGAACAAGAAAGTTATTAAAATAATACATACTTTGAAACATGGATTTTTTTTAAATTATTTTGATTGGTTAATTAAAGAATTTGATACTTAAATCCAAATTAGACAAACATGAAGAGAAGTAATTTAATAAGAGCAGAATTTTTAAAGTATCTGATAAGAATAATAATATGAATCACAAACTTGCGAATATGTAGCGCAATAATAACAATATAGTTGCTACATTTGTTGTTGAAATGGCTTAAGTACTTTCTCAATCAAAATTTGTCAAGAAGTTTAATGTGGTAATTAAAAAGTATATGTTTCTAAATGATGGTAGTACCTATTGTATGCTAAGACAATGTTTATTCTTAAAATTAGCTGGATAAACTCGTACATTGATCATTTTAAATTTTTATCTTGTGCATGCGTTACTGTAATGTCAATATCCTTTGCTGGTAGGAGATCTTTGTTGTATTGTCTAGTGCAGGGGTATTCAACCTTTTCATACCGCCCACTTTAGCATCTCTATTGGTAGAAAAATGTTCATACTGCTCACCTGTTGTATAATAATAAAAATTTACCAAATACATATAGTCGAAATTTTGCAAAATTTAGCTTCAAAAATCTATAAAATTATATAATAAACAATTTTATAAAAACTTAATCAAAATGTTTTTCAATAATGATATGAATTTAAAAAAATATTTTAAAACGTCAATTAAAATGGAAAAAATCAGAAAGTAGCCAGCATTGAACAAAACCCTTACCGCCCACCAAAAAAATTCTAGGTTGAGTACCACTGGTCTAGTGTCTAGAGAACAAATTTTATGACACACTAATTAGCTTGCTTGTATTTAATTTTAATTTTTGTGTGGACCTTTGCATTTTTGTTCAAAATAACGTCTGAAAAGTTCTAATCAATATAGTAAATATAGTTGGTTTAAAGTTACGGTATACATATACAACTTCTAGGTTTTGATGATCAGAAAATGCTATTCAAAATTACGTTTGGAACAGGTGGTGAATATCTTTTGCAACGTTCTATTTCAAAGGAAAATCTATCGAATCAGCACTACATTTTGTATCTGAATCAAAAAATCTCTAAGCGACAAACTGCCTATTTTGGGCGTATTTATAGATATTGAAGATGCTTTCGATAAAACCAACAACAAAAAATTAAAAAATGCATTTTAACAAAGTAGGTAACATTGAGGCGGACGGGCTGACGCGTAAAGGGTTATGTTATGTAGACCTGAACCCTCAACCACTCAAAAGTTTCAATAACCTACTAAAAATTAATTTACACACAACGGACTGAGAAAACGTTGGAATGACACTCTGGGCTGCAAACAGGCAAAGGGGATAATGACTATCTTAAATTCCAAGATAACCGATTACTATTACTTCTAGAAAATACTTGCAAACTATGACAAGGATCTTGACAGGACACTACCAACTAAGAAAACATGTTTACAAGATTGATATTCTAGTACAACGTGCTATGTTTATTTTCGGCGTTCTGATACGATAGAGAGTCTATGTTAGGGAATTGTTCGCTTTACATGGACAGTATAAGCCACATAGGGTGGTTGAATACCAGGACAACGGTCACTACTGGTTGAATGAGCCTAATGAGGCTTTATAAAAAAACTTTATTATTTTGTATGTATCCATCATAACAAATTAATAACAACATTATTCTTAAAACCCCTCGATCCAATTGTAGAAAAATGTTGAAGTTTTTTAAATTTGGCCTCAGATTGTAATTACGTTAACCGATGCATTAGTTGTCTTGGCGCCCGTATATATGTAATTCCATATACTGGCCGGGGGTGTAACGACTTTTTAAACATTGTAAAGAAATATTGAAGAACAGGTTTGGTTACAGCATATTTATTAAATATAAAAGCTTTAATCACAATCAATCCTGAAAAGAATACTAATTTATTAGAAAATATATAAATATTATGAAAAATATGCATAAATTATTTGTATATAGGTAATTAACTTCTTTTTAATATATTTTTTTAGTACAGAATGTAATCAATATAATATTTATTTTACATAATATATTTATTTGTTTTAGATTTTCGGTGTCCGAATTGTCCAAAAAAATATATGCACAAAAACACATTAAGAAGACATATGCAATACGAATGCGGACAGAGCCCAAAATTTTCATGTTTAATATGTAGCAGAAAATTTCATCAAAAGACTACTTTAAAAACGCATTTATTCAGAGTACACGTCACGGACAAATCAGGATTGAATTAAAAAAATAAACTAATACAAAATAACCTGATGATGAACAAATTGGATTATTTTATCGTACTAACATAGACCATTATTTATTTTATAGAATTATAAGCTGATAATTATTTTTACAATGGTACTGGCAATATTTAAAGAATGTAATGATTTCTGTAATAAATATATGCATTTGATTATAATTATTCAGATGCTTTTTTTTTAATCTTATTGCGTTGTTGAATAAAATTATTCACCCCTTTTTTATATCTTAACAGACGGGTATTTATTGTCGTTTGTCTACTAATAGCGGGAACGCGTTAGAAGTAACTTGTTATTTGAGTGTTTATTTCTACAGAATATATACTACGTATTTTTTCATACTTCATTATTATTTTGAGAAACTATAATTATATTTTATAATAGTGATAGAGTGCTAGCACCAGTGTGTAGTGCATCAATAATACATCGAAAGAAAACGTTTCAGTGTGCAGATCGAGTGAATGTATAGCATTGAGAAAATACTATACTTGAGTATGACCAACCAACAATTCAATGCCATTAAAGTAAAGATACTTTGACATTTGCGTAAAATTATATTTTATTAAACGTGCAGTATAATATTGCTCAATGATTTTTTTAAATATTGATTGGTTGAGGCTGATACATGTTTGAACTCCATTAACATTAATATGTGTGGCGAAACAATTGTTGTATACAATAAACTTTTTTTGAACTTTTACACTATTTGTGTTTTATTATTAATGGCAATGATTTTTTATTTCAAACCGATTTAATAATTTTGTGTAATATTTAGATGAATTTACATAAATGTGTATTAAATAACTAAAACCGTGTGCATTAGTTTATAATGAATAGGGCTAACAAACTTTTAGAGTGGGTAGGGGGGTTTATCAGAGACATTTTTTATTTATAAACATCTTAGAAGCTGTACGTCAAAAACTTTTTTAGTTTTTTTTATACAATACTCGAAATATCTCTTTTAAAAGTCTAAATTTAAAAAAATAATAGAATATAAAAATGATAGGCAATTAAATTGTTCATCTTTTTTAAACACCATATCTGGATCTATCTCTAACTGTACTCTTGTCATTAATCAAAAAATAAATTATTTTTTTTAGTTAGTTTTGTTAAAAATTTGCTTAAAAATTTGAAAAAAAAATTGAATTTGAAATTAAAGGCCATTCAATTGCTCTTACCGATTGTGTGCTATTAAAGAAAAACTTCAAGGGGAACATTTTTCGAAACTTTAATGAGATCTAAACTGGTCACAATAATTGCTCAATATGTCTACTACCAACTTTGATGCAAACATGGCATTTTTGCAGCATATTTTCATAAACTCTCTTAAAATTTCTATTTGTTTCTTGAATTTCCTGCGCAGCTGCCATAATACTCGCTAACAAATCTTTTTCAGATTCAACTGGCTTTTTGTACACCAGACTTTTCATCTAACCCCACAAAAAGAGATCTAGGGGCGTTAGGTCCGGGGATCGTGGCAGCCACGTTACTGACCCCTCTCGCCCAATCCATCTATCTCCAAACTGTTAGTTAAGGTAGTCCCTAACAGCTGTCACTGTCATGTTGCAACCACATCTGTTGGCGAACCCCCATTGGTACGTTCTCCAACAATTCTAACAAGATTTGTTCTAAAAAGATCTGGTAAATGGGACCGGTGAAACGAGGTGGAAGAAGGTATGGCCCAATCAAACGATCTTTAACAATGCCAGCCGACCTATTGATTCCGAACTTGTATTGGAATTTGGATTGTCGAATAGTATGAGGGTTTTTGTTGGCCTAAATATGGTTTTTGCGTGAGTTAAAAATGCCTTTTTTGTTAAATGTTTCTTCTTCAGTAAAAAGAACATACCGTAGAAATTAAGGCTGTAAGCGACAGCAATTTACAAACCAACGAGAAAAGTTAATTCGTGGTAGATAATCGATTGGACTTAAAGCTTGAACTTTTTACAGATGATAGGGGTGGAGTTGATGTTCTTTTAAAACTTGCTAAACATTTACATGATTAGCAGCAATGTCACGTGCAATTCTTTGAGTTCTGCTCTATCTTGTTGATTGCGAACGTTTTTATATCTCGCAATTGCTGATAAAAGTTTTGCAAACACTGTATTGGAAGGTATTGGACAATTTGGAAATCGGGCTGTATACAAGCGTACCATTACAATGTACTTTACCGTAAACTAACATCATATTAGCATAATCTTGAAAAATATGAAAATGATATATTTTTGTTTGATTTTCTTGGGACTTTAATCTTTACATCCTTTCTTTATATTGTATTCATTATAATCTTTTTTTTCTGTTTTTGTGTTTAGATATCTTTCCTATTTTTGTTTTGTTTTTACTTTTACTTTTGCTTTTATTTCTTCTTTATTTACTACTTGAATTTAGCATGCACAATTTCCATTCAAGACTTGCACAATATATTTCCTAAACATATAATAATATGGGGCTATATCGAATAATGAATCATTTTTGTTGAAAACGCAGTACATATTTTAAAATATGAATGGAACAATACGATGGTATTCGAATGTGATTAGCAAAACATGTAAATAATTAGCATACAAAAATATTGTAGTTTTATAATAAAATTGATTTTTTATTTTTATCTTTTTTATTGTTCTTTTTTTTGTTGAATAATTTTGTAAACTTTTCTTAACTCTATTTAATGTTTTAGATGGGGAGTTTTTCTGCCCGCAATGTCCAAAAAAGTATAAAAGTAAGAGATCACTAAGGAGACATATCACATACGAATGTGGAATTGAGCCAAAATTCCAATGTTATATATGCGAACGAAAGTTTCATCAGAAAATTGCATTGAAAAAACATATGATTTTTATACATCAATTGAAATATTAATTGAAAAATAACAAAATATGTGATAAAATCGATCTCTCTTCTCAACATTCCAAACTTGTGTGGTGTAAAAGCAATTTAAAGTATTTTCTGAATGTGATCAGATGATATTTATTTATTTATTAGTGGCAATTTTGTACATAAAGAGCACCTTTGTCGTTTCAACATTGTTTATGTGTTTGTATTTGTATTAGTAGAAATTAAAATGTCTTTAATTGTTGTGATATCTAATATGTAATTTAATTTTGTAAATAAATTGTATTTATTAACTAATTAATGTTTCAATTTTGTCTATAATTTTCTAGTTTTGATCAAAAAAGCTGGTCTAATAGCAACACATGCAAATAGAACAGCATTATTATTTTTTGTTCTAACTAAAAATTTAATAATTGTTATTTACTGTGTATAACTATTGCAATTGCTGAATATTTTTTTACAAAGTACGTTTTTTATTAAGGAGGTTACAGTAATAAAATGTTGATTTACAAAAAAATGCAATAAAGTCTGTTGGAACTAATTCAAACTATATAAATTAATTTAGTTGTGTGTGTTGTTGACAAATTATGACAGTTCGATAATTTCATTAAATCAAAGTTTGCTTTTATAAAAGTTGCGACATTACAACCGAATTCGGTCAGCATATTAAATAATCTGAGAAATGAACAAGTTGTGTTTATATGCTAACAATTCCTACAATAACATATTGAATATAAATTATTAACAACATTTCTATGTCATTTGTTTTGGTTTTAATTTCAGGTTGTTTCAAGTTTCAATATCCCAAATAATTTGAAAGTTATTTTTTTACAATTTCATCTTGGAAACGATTTTTTTTCTCAATTTTTATACACAAAAAGGAGAAAATTATATTGAGTTAAAAAATACTAATTGTTAAACATACCTAATAGTATTTTGGATTAGTGAAGTCCATACAATCTGCTGATTTTGTAGAATTATTTAGCAACTTAGTGTATTGCCATATCATGGAAAAGATTTCTTACACGATTCGTTTATTTTTTACATAACGACTGTAGCTACTGAATCTAATAGCGTTGAAACGAAATTGATTGAAGTGGGGTACAATCAACGGAAACGTGATACTATAAACAATAAAATATTTTTAGCCTTTATCTAACATTAACAATTTTGTATATCGAAAACCAAGCATTTTTTTCAAAACTAAAATTTACCACTTATCCGGAAACACTTTATTTATTAGAATCAAGAAAAGAATATTTCTACGAACGCCGACCAGGGTGCATTGTACAAAGGTCTATCGTTAAATTTCTTTTTCTTTAATTAAATTAAAATGATTTTTAAGAATATATATTACATAACGTTATAAGTTAATTCTTATTATTGGTTTGATTACTCGGCCAGATATAGTTTCTATGGCTGTTGTGGTGTTGTTTGGTTGTTCAGTGTCAACCTCTGGGTTAGCTTGGGCTTTGACCATGTTTGGAATTCCTGGAACTTTGCTTGGTGTTTTTTCATTGGAAACTGCAACTCTTTCCTGTGGCTCTTTCATGGCACATCTATGGTTTTTACTATTACTGATCTTGAATTATTTGTGATTTCTATCACTAAAAAAGAATAGTTTCTGTCCAAACTGTGTTATTATTTTGTTACTGGGGTAGTTTAGTTTGTTGACTTGCATATGATTTTGGTCTTAGTTAAGTTCTTTATATACATTTTGAACTATTTTTGCTGTGTTGTTCTATACTTTTTGTTCATTAACTATTGGTTTGGGTACTCAATGAATTTATTTATTGGAGTGTTTCTAAAGCTTAGTAGAGCGAGTTAAGTATCTGTTTTGTTTGTGGTACACTTCTTGAACTTTTTGCACTTGCGTCGACTGATAGTATTACATCTTTATTTATTTTGTAAGAGTTCAAATACTGGTGGTGACGATAGTGTTTTCTTTATTTTGTTTAAATGCTAAGTTTTGTTCCACATTGCAGCACCACTTTTTCAGTAAACTTTTTAATGGTTTTGTTAGCTTTGACAAGTTTAGAATAGCCTAGTAGTCTCTGTAGTTTATTTTATTGGACAGTGTTTTTAGGTTTTTTATTGCCATTACTATTTGGATACAGTTTTTTTTTTTT
Source organism: Tachinus rufipes (assembly GCA_963932245.1). Taxonomy (NCBI): domain Eukaryota; kingdom Metazoa; phylum Arthropoda; class Insecta; order Coleoptera; family Staphylinidae; genus Tachinus; species Tachinus rufipes. The sequence continues at coordinate 30,918,162 of OZ010742.1, read as the reverse complement.
TGGCATAATGTCACTTAAGAATGTTACCTTCTTTGTTTGGAGTATGCATTTTTTTTGTTCAATAAATTTTTGTTCTATGTAATTTTGTTGTCTTTTTCTGTAACGCTATCCTTTTTTATTTTATTTTTTAATTTCACTTTACTCTGGCCACTTATAGGCAGCTTCTGGGCGTTAACTTTCACGCAATAAGACTTCTTAAGGTTGCTGCCAGAATTGATCTCTTCAGACCTACTCTAAGCAATATCAAAAGTAGAACCTATACAGAACTAATTTGCAGAAGAGTCCTTATCAAAGCTCGATGCCCGCGTACAGAAGTCACTACTTATTGGTATGCTTTGTTGACATATTATCTATTAACACATATCAGAGGAAGAAACAATTTTCAAGGTTATTCTCCACATTAATGCCCGTACTAATAGTCAGAGATTAAATCTCGGATTGAACCTGGATTCATGAATCCGAGATTTATTTTGATAGTCGTTGATTGGCTCTAAGCTAATTCATGGATATTGTGACAGTGCGGAACGAGTTGAAAACTATGCAACCGTCAATATAATCCTAAATTCAAATTTTCTTGGGACCACCCAAGATTATTTGAATATTGATGGTTGCATAGTTTTCAACTCGATCCGAGAATTAAGCAAGGAATACATTAACCAAATGCAACTAAAGTTGCCGTCACAATATCCGTGAATTGGCTTAGAGCCAATCAACAAATAGCAAAATAAATCTCGGATTCATGAATTCACTGTGACTATTAGTACGGGCATTAAAGAACGATAACATTAACACTAAAGAGGACCCACTATTGCTTTTCAATTATTATAGGTTGCCCAAGTGACCAGTAAACACTAACCTAACCTAACCCTTGTCTTGTTAGGTCACATCAAAAATAGCAAAACCAAACAAAACATTGGTAACTTTACCAAGACGCAAACCGTATCTTCCAGTAATCTGAATTGGCCTTTTTTCCAAGTTATGTCAACAAAAAATTCCACAACAATTAAAATTGGCAAAAAAACCTCAACATTACAAATCAAAGCATCATCTAAAACTTTTGGAATTCTAAAGAAAGTTAATATTTTCAAACGAAAAAGCCTTTTGACTATCTGAATAAAAAAACTTAGAACCATTCTATTCAATTGCCCAAAAAATACCAGTCAATAAAAACTACACCATCTACTAAAATGCAAACTGCTTCCTCTAGCTTTGGATCTACATTAGCCTCTTTACCAATTCACACCAAAAAAAACTATTGAGTATTCAAAAGCACTGCAAAACAATTACACAACCTAAAAACATACGAAAAACATCTCCAGAAAATAGCTGAGTATTTGGTAAACTAATAAAATCAAAACAAGTCGACTACACGTCCCTCTCACCAAACAAAATAATTCTTCAAAACACGCTGATCTCCTAGAGAATTATGAATCACCGTCTTAAGTACTGATAAAAAAATTAATTGATTATCAAATTACACGTAGAAACAGCAATGAACCCAAACTTGCCGTTTTTGTTAAAATACTATAAATCAAGGTAGCAGTCGGGATGATCTTAAGCTGCATTTACTAACAAAGCAATGTATGCACATCTGACTAACTAAAGCAAACTAAACTACGTTTATCATCTGAGATTTTTGAGGTCGCTACGAGGTTGATATATATTTTTACACTAAAAATCGTATTTTGGCTCTATTAACAGACACTAAAAAATAATGTCGGCATTCCTGATCGTACTCAAAGCAATGCAGACCGTTGTCCAGAATCTCCTAACTATCCGCTGGTTTGACTTTCTAGACAAAGAATCAGACAAGAAAGAGTAATTCTTTCAAAGACTGTGCAGCTAGCTTCTTTATTAACTTGAAAATTTTAAATGTTTTTGTGTTTATTCACTTAACTTTATTTGCAAGATCCTCTTCTGCATTCAAGCCGTGTGAAAAAGGTTGGTTTGCTTAATCTGGCTTCTATTTTTACAATTATTTTTAGCGGGTAGTTTGTTTAATAGAACATTCAATCAATTTTTGAACACCAATTTTATTGCAATATATTATTATAAATGTTTTATAACCTATTCTTTAGAAACACATTATATTATTACAAACCAAAAACATTTAGCACTTTAATAAAACTTATTTTAACATTCAAGGCGTTTTACTTCTTATTTGATGACAAGTAAGTTGGCTTGTGTAGATTATTGTATTTTTACTTCTTTTTTATTCTTATTATGCAAAAAATACATTAACAAAATATATATGTATGTGATTATATTGTACTCATCATATTCACATTAGTTATTTATCTAAATTTTGTTTATTATCGTGTATTTTTTTTAATTTTATTATTTTGTATATTAATTTTATTTTATTTTCAGGTAATACTTATCACAAATGCATAAAATGTCCCAAAGTATTTACATCAAGAAGTCTTATGATCAAACATATGACCAATAAATGTACCGAAACTGAGGAGTTTTCTTGTAAATGTGGAAAAGTATACGCTTCCAAAGCTTCCCTAAGGAGACATGTTAATTACGATTGTGGGAAAGAACCACAATTTTCCTGTACATTGTGTTCATATAAGGCATATCAAAAAGTAAACCTAAAATGCCATTTATTGAATAGACATTACAAATCGTAATACTTTAGATACATATATGTTTTAATAAATAATATTATTGTACAAAATATTTACTAAGGACTTTATTATTTCAGTACCAATATTGTAGTTGGTACTTTATATAATTTATATATATATATATATATATATATATATATATATATATATATATATATATATATACAGACATTACAAATCCTAATACGTTAGATACATATATGTTTTAATAAATGATATTATTGTACAAAATATTTAATAAGAACTTTATTATTTCAGTACCAATATTGTAGTTGGTACTTTAAATAATTTATATATATATATATATATATATATTTGTAAAATGAGATATTTTTTTAATAGCTGCATTTATTTTTTTAATTTATTGGAGTTTTTTTAATTCATTTATGTTAATTTATTATAGGCAACCCAAATGACACTTGCAGATACGTATATTGTGAAGTGCAGTCGCTCTCAATTAATTGTATGATTATTAACAGACATAGATATATAATATCTTATTTTTATGAGTTACATTTGATATTGTTTATAAATAAAAACGAAACTTGGTTACGAAAAAATTAACTTATAAACTATTATAACTTAATTGACAAAATATGTTGTGTTAGGATGTTTTCAGTTGGTTTTAATTTAATTCCAGGAATAACTTACAGTAGATATAGCAGTTGTATTTGTTTTGTAACTTATCATAAAAATATTATTTGTATACGGTCGGTTTTTTTAATTAATTTTTACAGCTAGACACGAATTGTGTGGCCGGTATAATAGGCAACTTAATATACACAAAAATTATGTTGGCTGTGGTTAAACTCATGCCTTTGCCCGTTTTAGCATTTTTCAATCTCAGGACAACGTCGCCAATAGAATGTGTAAAATGTAAGCGCAAATGAAAAATGCTAAAACGGTCAAAGGTATGAGTGCACAGTAAACATAATTTTTGTGTATATTAAGTTGCCTGTTATACTGGCCACACAATTTGTGTCTAGCTGTAGTATTGCAATAAAATAAATCATTTGTTTTAAAATGTTGTAATTTTTATCTATTTTAGACCTGTTTAAACTATAATAAATAAATAAATACCTAATTAAGTTTTTTTTATTACATATACGCATCTATAGTATCTTTCTACTTAGATTGTTGAATATGTAACGAGACCTACGGTTTAAATATATTCCAAAGTACTAATCAGCATTGGTGTATTTATTTCAGGAAATACAACGTTTTATATGGATTTGATCATTTAATCTTTGGCATTTCAGTCGAGTGTTTCACTACATGGTTATGCGCTCACTACCCGAACTATGTTTGATTGCTTTTGATTTGGTATAAAGTTACTTTAACTTGGCTCATGAAATATGTGAAATGTACACTACTTCCAGAACAGCGTGGCCCATGGAATGTGTCAAATTGTTATTTAGAAAATAGGTTAAAGTTAAATGTTGGTATGCTACAAGCGAAGATGATAAAGGGCGAGTTTTTGGCTTTTGTGGACTTATTTGCTTGTTCTCACAAAGACTGGCTTCTCTCTTTCTATCAATCGTTAATGACCTGTAAACTTACATAGTTTTTGAAACAAGAAAAAATTATTTGTTGTAAATTGAAGGTTATACTTGACGGTATAAGAAAAACATAGAGAAACAAGAGTATAAAGAAGAACAAAATAAAGGTTAGAAAACATAGAGTATGAAAGAAGAAAAAGCTTTCAAAAAACTTTTTAGATGTGGCTTTAAAGGAGACTATTATGAAAAGATTAGAATAGTTTTGTAAAACAACGATACTATTTGTAATTCTAAAAACTAGAAAATACTTGTTAAAATACGTTTTTGAAGATATGACAGAAAAAAAAAATTGAAAAGACAAAGGAGAAGATTACTAAAGAATATAGAAAAGTTTAGTGAGATGAATAAGCAGATAGATTATACTAAAAAATGAAGAAGAGACACTTTTGACTTGAAAAACGCAGAAATTTAATTATGGTTCTAGATCGAAAGAGTATATAGAGTTTCTACTACATATCTAGTACGTAGTAACTAAAGAAGTTATTACACAGTGTGTAATAATACGTTTATTTTTCAAAGTGTGTAAAAACTGTGGTTAGATATTTTCTTCTTCTTATTATTAATCTACTCCGAGCTAGATAAGGATCTTAGCCATTACCTCACGCTGCCCAGGCGGGTTGTGGAGTGGGAAAATATATAATTATTTTTTTGTGAAATTTGTACTCATGTTCTTTGATGCAACAGTTGAATGTCTATACTACTGCGCCACACTCTTCAAATATTTTGTATTGTATTGAAAGTTATTTTGGAAAATACTTAATTATCTGCCGCTAGCTTTGCAACTATAATGTTGGGATAGGCAGTCAAAATTGTGGAAATGTTTTATGGTCTTCATGAAAGAAATTGTTTCTACTAGTGCATATAACAGAATGAAAGCGATTATGTACAGGGTGATCCAAAGTTTAACAGCTAAACGTTTAGGGCTGGTTGTTATGCTATAAATTTATTTTCAAAAGTTTATAAATGTATTAAATTGTACTCATTTTGTAATAAGATTTTTTTCACTAAATAATTTATCAAAAAAAAATTAAATGGTTTTTATGTTTGTTGTAAACTTATTACTTAAGATTGTTTATATTCGAGTAAGTGTTTGTACAGTAGGAACTGATTAAAAATCCTAAATTGTGTACAAACAATTGTATTCAAGGGTGACGGATGTATTATATATTTATAAATTATATTATGTTATATAAAAAAATACTAACAACTATTTATTTTCAGATTTTGATGAAAAGATATTTTACTGCACGATGTGCCCTAGAAAATATAAACATCAAGGCTCTCTATATAATCATACAAGATTCGAATGCGGCAAAGCACCACAGTTTCAATGCCACTTTAATGGATGCACTCATAAGACTCATAGAAAATCGAGCTTGAAGCAGCATATTCGTTCTGTTCACTTAAAGTAATCAAGTTGATTAAATCACTTTATTTTGCAATCAAGCTTGAAGTTTATGGATTAGCTACACATCAATTAATTATTTTATTTTCATAGGACCTTTCAACCATTTTAATTTTCAAGTTTGCTTGAATTTTATTTTTATGTTTGCAACTGTTATACACTGTAATTATAACACTGTATTTTGTAATGCATTTTAAATGCTTTTTTTATTACTCAAATAAATATATTTTTCAATTTTAGTTATTATTATTGTGTTCTTATTTTTTTCTAATAATATGTATATTTACATTTAAATGAATAATAAATGTTAAAATAATAATGAGACTAATTTATTTTATATTTAAATTAGGATTTGAGCTTTAAAAATCTATTATTTTGCGTTATAAAAAGGGCAAATATACCACACAAAAAACGTATGCTTACTATTTTGGTTTTTTATACATTAAGCATAAGAAGCTATCAAAGTGCGAAATATTTGTTTTAATTTTATTAGGGAGAAGTCAGCGGTTCAGTGTAAAACACACGCACGTTTTAGATTTAAATCTGATATGAAATTTTGCATTTTTTTTCTGGCAAATTATTTTTTTTGTCTAACAATCGATAGCAACACACATGTTTTCAATCATTAATTCAGATTCAGACTTTATACAAAAATATTTATAAAACCTAGAAAGAAAACATTTTATGGCACAATATTTTGAAAATTGTCTACACTATTTACTGAAAGTGGAGAAAAGCGTTTTTTGTATGCATATTTAAACAAAAAAATGTATGATTACCTAACTTATCCAATTTGTTTATAAAAGTTGGAACTAGTTTTGTTTTACCAAATATATATTTTTACAATTTAATCTTACAGAACACGTGTTAGAATTATGGTCTTAGTGAGCAGTTCTTGCCTTTTTTTTCTGAGGAGGTGGAAAATCTTTCATCAGACACTCCGAGGGGTAGTGTCAGATTCCTACTGACTAAAAACACCTCCCCCTCTTCTTGCGGGAATAACGATCTTTCTCTACCTTGGAATTGCACTTAAGTATTACGTCGAGGTGGAGGTTCATGCGCGCCAGTCTTCAAGCGCATTCAGAGCTTTCTTGAAAAATACAGACTTTAAAACACACATTTACATAAATTGATTTTTTTTTTTAGTAGTTCTGGCTGTTTACTCAATTTTGGGCGCGCAAATATACATATTTTGGACAAGACAGTTTACAAAACATATATAAAAACTGAATTTACATTTACAAAAACAATTAACGAGGAGCTACGGCCCCTCCCCTCTGCCCGCTTCATTTACACTACATCATGGAGCTAACTCCCTCTCTTCTTCTTCTTTCATACGTAGCATGGACTTTATCATGGTGGCCACGATGTCCCAATTGGACACTGAAGACAGCATTACTACCACCATGTTATCCGGGTTCAAGCTCTCTCTCATTAGTTTTACTCTTGCTCTTTCACGCGTCTCCATCTATCTCTCGCAATGAAACACGGTGTGCTCAACCGTATCCGTTTGCCCACAGTACAGACATTCATCACTTTCAATCAGTTTCATCCAATGCAGGTACGCCCGGAAACAACCATGTCCCGTTAGTACCTGCGTGAGGTAGTAGTTTATCTCACCATGGCCCCGACCCACCCAACGCCTCACGTCTGTGATGAGCCGTCTGAGAGCAGTTCTTGCCTGGGCTTGGGTTTTGTACACAATTACCTCTTCAGCTATTTTGATCATTAATTACTGAAAAAATAATTGTTTATACTAATTCTAGTTTTGTGTCTATTGTTGAGGTTTTAAAATAGCCGATAGTTGCTAGTTTGGGTGTGACTAGGACAAGACATTTATATTTTGCAAGCACGAATACGCAAAAGTATATTGGCGTAGCATGCACGTTTTCTTAATATACTCTTGTTATTACCGTTAATGGCGTGTTTTTTTCATTTTTTGTTTTAACATGTCTGAAGTTTTCTACTAATTGTATACTGCACGTATTTAATGGGTGATTGGTCTGGAGAACGAAAAAGCTATGAAAGTAAATTTACATTAGCTAGTTTTAGGAATTCCATAGTAACCCCAGCTGTATGGGGCTTGCTTTGCATTATCTTGTTGGAAAATGAGGATGGTTTCCAACATTTTCAGATAGGGCATTATCATTGTTTATAGAATTATCTTAATGTAGCAATTTGCGTTTAATGTTCTTGGAATGGACATTAGAGGAAACTTACTTTTATAAGCGATTGCTTCTCATACCATTACCCCGCTTGTAAGAGCTGTATGTTGTTCCATGTTGTTTTAAAGCACACAATTTTGTTTTGTTTTTCTTGACGACAACTAATTACATCGTCGTGATCAAACAAAATTTCGATTTGTTGCTAAAGATAATTTGTTTTTTTTTTGATTGGCTAGTTTTGGCTTTTCATTGCAGTATTCAAGACGACTTCTATTGTGGTGAGGAATTAAGGGCACACAAAGGAAAGGGCGGTACTACTTGAGACCAAATGATTGAATTTTTCAGTAAACAGATTTCTTAGTTAGCTAAGCTTCTCCAAACATCTTCAGTTGCTCTTTTTGTTGCAAATTGGTCTTTGAGACCAATGACTAATCTTTTTAGATAGGGGAACTGTATTAATATAGCGATTTGCGTTTAATGTTCTTGAAATTAACATAAGCGGAAACTTACTATTATAAGCGATGGTTTTCGATATCATCACCTTGCGTGTTAGAGCTATATGTTGTTCCAAAGCAAGCAATTTTTTTTGTTTTCTTTGACGACGTTTAATTTTTTTAAGATCATCATGATGATTTACAATATTTGGATTTGTTGCTTAAGATAACTTGATTGATTGATCGGCATATTGTAGTCTTTCATTGCATCTTTTCAGACGGCATCTTTTATGGCGAGGAGTTAAGGGCAATCAAAGGAAAGGGCAGTACAACTTGAGATTAAATTATTGATTTTTTTAGTAGGTTTTTTGATTAGTTAAGCTTTTTCACAAACATCTTTAACTGCTCTTGTTGTACCAAATTGGTCATTGAGACCGACGAGCCGAAGAGCTCTATCTTCACGTTTCGTAGTGTTTCTAGGGCGTCCGGGTCATCATACTGTACTGACATTTCTGCAAATTTGTTGGGCAATTTGACGAATTGAGTTTCATTACTCTACCGCGTTGGAAATTGCTTAATTGTTGAAAAACGCCACTCTGACAAATTTGGGGTGTAATTTGATAAAAATATATAAACTGACGGGCTAACCTATAATAATAGCAATAATTTTTTTTAAATTTTTATACTCCAATTGATCCAAAACTTTTGATTTTTGTTTTAAAGTTTTAATTATTTTTTAATGTTTTTCATAAAAATTGGGTACGGGTTCTTTTTGTTTTTTTTTTTAATTTTCTAGTGTAGAATATTATACAATTTATGTATAAAAATATATAATAGGTGATAATGCAATGCTTTTTTTAACGAGAAACGTTGAATTGTCTGTGTGTGTAGCACAGTTCTCTTGAAATTTTTTGACTTTTAAACAATAGTGTTTTGGGCAGAGAAAAGGAGAATAACAAAAGTGTACATAAGGCCGCAGAAATGATACTAATCTGGAAGAAAGGAAATAAAAATGATTGATGGTTTTATAGCATTAACGTTACTGAATAGCACAACTAAATTAATAGTAAAAGGAACTGAGGAAGCTTTGGAGTATAGTTTAGAAGTCTAGTTGGTTTCAGATAGACACTATCAAGGCACACGTTTTAAAAATATTAAACAAAGATTAAAGAAAATAGTATATCATAGTGACAGAATTTTAGTTGATGATGCGACTTTGTTTTTAGAAAAGCTAATTGACCTCCTAAATTAACTGTATTGATTTCAGAGAACAAAAAGGTGAACGTATTTGTAGAAAAGACAAAAAGAAATGGATATATTTAATGACCCTATTAGATAAAACTGACCATTAACAATCAACTTATTGAATAAAGTTTGCTAGTTAAGAATAGATATCATATCGATCTGCAAACAACAAATCTATGCAAATAAAGTTGCATGAGTATTTGGCTGCTTAAGAGATTTTATTTGGAAAAAAGTTAACAATCTATAAAACGCATTTGCAAGACTGCAGGTAATTCAGTAATGTGCAGGTTGTAGTAAAGTTTATAGATAAGAACACTGTAGACAGCATTTTTACAGAATTGACAGGTTAGTTTGGAAAAAGCCATTACAATGCCACTAAAAGAAGATATGAAAACTGCTATTTGTGATAGAGTGGTTACAATAAGCATAAGATAGTCTTCCGCTTGGTTGGCCGAGTTTTCAGTCTTCTTTTAAATTATATTTTGTGAGCTATAAAAGATTGAATTGGTTTTTTGTGTTATCGAACGCTGTAAAAATGAAAAAAAAAACAAAGTTATTAAAAGATGAACAATCAAATTGTGGCTACCAGATGAAAAAGCACAACTTTTGGTAAAACACAGTTAAAGATGCAGAGGCTTGTGGTGAGATTTTGAGGTAGTCGTGTTTGACGGGTTCTAACTTTTTGTCAAACAATTTCCAGATTTTGTTTGATAACAAGTTTTTGAATTAACTTTTAGATAAATTCTCTTTTGTATTTTGGTAAAACCATCAAATCAATACATATATTTATTGTCCACTCCTGTAAAGTCTGCCTTCTGTGCAGGCCAGCTCTTTAAAGTTAAAAAGATCATCTTACCGAACGTGTACCTACACTTTTATTTTGAACTAGAAATATCTAGAATAATAAAAAAATTATATTTTGAGTTTTGAAATCAATTGTTGGTATAACTAAATTTTTGCTGAAGTATAGAAATGATTATATTTTTAACATTACTTTTGTCTAACTTCTAACAATTTTCTAAATTTTTTTTATTGGCAACAATTTCATATTCACGGGGAATCTGTTAAACGGTTATGAGCATAGAAGTTAGCTGCGGATCTAGAAGACAATTGTTTTTTGAAAGTTTTCTAGACACATAATTTATTTAAAATTCTTATGTTACTATGATTAGGATTGAGGATTTGAAATCGTTTGAAATATTGTAGTAAAATTGATTATAGGGTTGATACAAAATTATGTCATAATACGATGTAATCTTTATAACTATAAACTTATATCACTTAAAATATAATATTTTACTTCCTTCTATCTCACCAAGTGATATGAGGTATACAATGATACTGGTAGGTATGACATGAGCAATATAATAGTTCTAGTAGGTAAACGTATTTGACGGTAAACCAATTAGAAGTACAAGTAAAATTTAAAGCAACTAGTAGCATCTTAATAATACATTCCAAGAATAGGTAAAGTAACATCTTAATAATACATTCCAAGAACAGGTAAATTCATATTATGTTCTAATTTATCTGAACCCTTACATAAGTTACTTAGTACAAATATCTTAATGTCAGTAAGCGTTAATAAAATAATATATTTAAAAACAGAAAGTTTATAATTTTATTATTATACTTTATGTTGTGTTTATATTTACTTTAGGAATCTAGTACATCAACGAGAATTGAAAACTGATTAAATATTAAAATATTTTATGTATTTAATTTTTAGGCTTTTTTTATCTCTATCTATATTTGTTGTCCAAATAATAAACTTCTAAATAACTTTGATTATAATATACTTCAGCTTCAAACATATAACACGTTGTTCAAAATTTGTTTCATATGTTTCTACCATTACTAACACAATATTTTTTCAGAACTTGAAAAAATGTACCACTGCTCAATGTGTCCTAGGAAATATAAACATCAAGCCTCATTATACAACCATACAAAATTTGAATGCGGAAAACCTCCACAATTTCAATGCCACTTTGCCGGATGCTTCCATCAAACCCATAGAAAAGCAAGCTTGAAACAACATATCCGAGTTGTCCACTTAAAACAATTCAATCTTGGCAACTTAAATTTAATAAAACAACTCGATTTTGATTAAATAATAATAAATTGAAACCAGTTTTATGTTGCATTAATTCTGATTTATAATATTAAAAATTGCGCACACATTAGCAGCTACTATAGTATTAATGTACTATAAAATTGGTTTGATGTAATAAAAATGTAATTGTATACTAATATAGTTATGTATGAATTAATCATACAAGAAACTATTGTAAATAGTTATTTAGAATATAAGTGTTTTATTTTAAGTTACTTGAGGTTTTATGACCTGAGTGATAACTACAGTAGTTTTGATATTAGAGTTATTAGTAAATATTTGCTTTATTTTAATATGTAGTGTTGTATAGGTAATTCGATCAAACTTGTTAGTAAATTATTGACAAAATAATCAAAAAGTTGCTATGAACTATAATTGCACAATATGATTATGTTAATCAAAAATAATTGCCTTTGTTGAAATAAATCAAGGAAAGATTTGCAATAAAAATTAATATTTTATTAATACAACATTGTTATGCAACAGGGATCCTTCACATATTTATACATACAATATCCTGTTTTCTTATTCTAGGATTATTCTTTATGTTACATATTATATATAGTTTCTATAGAAATTACATAAGTTGCAGAATAGTGATCACTGACTATGTTTTTTATTTTGTTCGGTAAAAAAGCTAAACGTTATTTTTAGAGCTACATAAACTATTTTTTAGTTTATTCACTTATTTTATTAAAACTTTTTTTTATCTTATAGGCACAAATTACTTCTTGGTAATGAAAAGCATCAAAATTGGTGAATATTTAGCAAAGCAGTGAATTCTAGCAGTATATTTTGCGGTTGCATGGCTCTTTATTATTTGGTTTAATTCGATTAATAGTTATAATAGTTATTAAAATTTAAAACAATTACTTTCTTAATTTACATTTTATGTATTCATTATATTGCAACCGAATATCTTCAGTAACTAAGCAACTTTTTGTTAATAACGAAGCAAATCAATGTTGAATACGTACAAATTGTTGTTAATATTGATTTAAAGCTGTATTGGTTCAATACTTTTTATTCAGATGGCGCTACAGGTAATGTTTAATCTCTGTTGCATAATACAATGCAATTCAAAAATATTTAATAGTTTTTTTTAATAATTAATAGTTTAACATAACAACTTCTTTATAAATGCTTTTTTATATTGATCGTAAGTAGATAAAAACTTTAAATAAAAACTAATAAAAGGAAAATAATTTAATTCTATGAAAATTCATTGATTTAAAACTTTTATAGCACTAATTGGAAATATCCTATCTATTGGGGAATGTTAAGTTTAATTTGCACGTAATTACATACAATAAATCTTACATTTATACTTGTTTCAAATATAAATATCTATCTACGATTAATAAAAACATTAATATGCATATTTTATTGTATTGTTTTCAGCTAAACTAAATTTCAAATATATGTAAACTAATATTTAGTAAATATTAAGATTGTTTCCTATCCCAATTAGGATAAAAACATATTTTGTATTATATTAATATGGCGTTGGCATTAATAAAGTGTAACAAAATGATGTAAATAAAATAATTTTATTAATAATTTCAAATGGTGTTTGGGATACATTTTATATTTAATTAACAATATTAACAATTTTATATTTTAGGAATTTCAAAAAAGAAGTACAGTTGTATACGTTGTACGAAATCATACGTTCATCAAGCAAGCCTCAGCAGACATTTCAAATACGAATGTAATAAAGAACGTACATTCAAATGCCTTATATGTCCATATGTTGCATATCAAAAAGTTAATCTGCAAAAACATATCAGATTTAGACACAATGTATGCTCATTTAATAAATTATGAAATTATACTAATACTGTTTTTATTTTAGATTACTGTGCGGTTATGAAGATTAAGAATTATGAATGCGATTTGTGTCATAAACGTTACAGCCACCAACCCAGTTTATCAAGACATCGGAAAACGCATTTTCTGAATAAAATTGTTTATTTGAATAATTTATAAATTTATATTTAGAATTAAGGTTAAATATATATTTTGTTTTTATATCTATAGATTAATTGCAGTTAAAAATATAGTTTTTAATTTTGGAGTTTTTTTAATAAAAAGTTTATTATTATGTACTTTTTTTATTAATACAGTTTAATTATTTACTAAATATTAATATAACAAATAATATAATTCGTTTTTGTAAATAACAATAAATGGTTTCAGATTTGTTTAATCATTTTGCTCCAATTGCAAACACAAGTTAGAAATTATTGAATTTGTTTCTCTCAACAAACTTTTACGTCGTGACTACGAGGCTTTACGTCGCTCGCGTGGTAATTTTTTTAAATATATATTATATAAAAAAGTAGTAATTTTGTTTAAAACTTGTACTACAAGTGAACAGTATTTATTCTTGAGCTACATTGTAATTAAAATCAAAGTTGCGGATTTTTAGGTTACGTATAGAGTATGTAATGTAAAATATAGTGCAGTGCAAATTTTCATGAAAATCATCATGGTTGAAGAATTTGGCGTGTTGTTAACGCAAGTACTCTATTTTGACTTGCTGTGAACACGTAGCATCGTATTGCTGAAAATAAACGTTGTCTACATCAATATCTTCCAATTCCGGCAATAAAAAATCATTAATCATAGCTCGGTAGCGCCATCCATTTGCCGTAACAGTTGCAGTAGCCTCATTTTCGAAAACGTAGGGTCTAATCACACCGCCAGCCCCAAAACCGCACCAAACAGTGACGCGTTGAGGATGCAAAGACTTTTCAACAATCATTCTTGGGTTTTCTGAGCCTAAAATGCAACAATTTTGCTTATTAACGTAGCCTCCGAAGTGGAAATGGGCTGAAGATGATTTTTTTATGAAATTCTGGATCATTTTGATGCATTTGAAGGACCCAATCAGCGAAGATACGACGTTTATGGTGATCGACCGGCTTGAGTTCTTGTGTTAACTGAAGCCTTAAGACTTAAGTCTTTATGCAAAATACGGTGTAATATCGTTTGTGGAATATCTAATTCCAAACATCGACAAGGAATCGACAAACCTGGGTTTTCTTCAACACTACGGGCTACATCAGCAATATTCTTATATGTTCTTGAGGGATGCACACGATTTTGATTCTTCACATCACAAACTTGTCCCAACCGCTCAAGTTTTTTCACCAGGTTTACTATTGCCGGCCGAGAAGGTGCTTTACGACAACCCAAATGTGCTTTAGTTTTGCAAACTGTGACTGAAAAATGTTCATCATTTTTGTAGTGAATTTTAATAATTTCAATGCGATGTTGAAGCGTGTATCGTTCCATTGTTAATAATGACGTAATTTTTACTTGTCAAATGTCAAAAGATAATAGCTTCGAAATTGATAACTGCCCAAATAGCCTGCTATACAAAATTAAACTCCTTATTGGAAAACCCTAAATTTTTTGTCAGATGACACCTTTTTAAAATCTAATAAAAATATTTTTTGTTTTTTTTTGTAATTAATTAAAAAACATTTTTAGAACACAGTTTAAATTTGACAAAAACCATTTTCAAAATTAACAAAAAATCTTTTTTGAAATTGTTGTTTTTTGAAATCTGAAGCACTTAGAGCGCTCATATAGACTACTAAGATAAACCTTAGCAACTCTTAAAATACTTCTAAAAACTAAGATCGTATATAATTTTACAAAATATATGGTAAACGTTTAAAGAATGTTACAAATTTTAATTTGTTTTTAGACTGTTTTAAATTACTTGGACTTGGTTCTGTTTTTTTTTCTATTTTTCTTCTGTTTTTTATATATTTTTATATATTGTTTTTGCGTTTCCAACTTTTGAGCCAGCGTTTCTGAGGTTTTTGTGTTAGTTTGTTTACTTGACGATGTCTTGTAATGTACAAATGTCACGGATCCTGTCGCTGCGCAATCGTATGCAAAAGCAGCTGTGAGGTGGTATCACAAACGTAAGACCTATAAAACCAAAAAAGCCGTGATTTCTAAGATTAACTGCATTCGTTTTTTTATCTGCTTACAAACTCTGTAATTTACTTTTTGTTATCTTTGAATACATGTTTCAGGATCAATGTAGAATGCAGACCAGCTTTGCATAACAAAAAAAGATGCGCGCGCGTGCTTTGTTTACCACTTCTACTGTTTATCTATTCATAAGAATGTGTTGGAATTATTTTGACAGTTTGTATTTGTCATGGTGTTGGAGCAAAGATTGACTGAGAAATGAAAAAGGTTAGACACAAAAATGATTATTAATATTGATTAAAAAGAGAAACTATGGAACTTATAAAACAAATATAATCTGGTAAAAGAATAAAAAATATATATGTAGAAACCAGGAGAATACTGTGATAATGGAAGAATGTGTAAACATTTACACGACGAAAGGTAAACATTTACACGACGAAAGGTATGATGTCTATATAACACCACTTGATTTAGACATTCGATTTCTTACCTTTTAATACTGAAGATAATGGGTTTGAAATTTACAAACTGAAAAACTTTACGTTCTTTCCTTTTTTTACCCGCCAATTAGTATGATGCTTTTTTGGAGCAATGTAGTGGAGACCAGTGGTAAAAGATGTTAGCAAGTGTTAACAGCGAAACAACGAACACATTTTCTGGTTTCTGATGATCTTACTTATGATCAGTTGTAGAGACTTGTTTTGATAACAAAGAAGAAGATTAGTTGGTTGATTGAGTTGCAGCTGGTGTGCTCGTAGATATTTTTGGTTTTTTGGTATTGCCAAAAGGCATATAAGCAAAGCAATTGCAAATCTTTTTGAATTTATTTTGTTGTAAACAAAGCGTGAGTTTGCAGAATTGTTGATGCGAAACCTTATGTTTGCCAACAGAGATTTGCAGCTGATGGACTCATAAATGTTGAGTAAGTTTCAGTTTAAGGTTGTCAAAGTGCGTGGCAACATGCAGGTGTTTCCCAATGCGGCTGTGGCCAGGTTTTTTCCAATGCGGGAGTGGCCATGCGCTATGTTTTCGTTAGTGAAGCGTGGATTTGCAGAATTGTTGATACGAAGTTTAGTGGTGGTTGTTGATGGAGGTATACAGCTTGATTAAATTGCAGCTGGTGGACTTTTAGATGTTGTTTAGGTCTGGGGTTGCAAATACTTGTTGATGCCAACTAATTAATGTTTTGATTAGCATCACAAGCATATATTTGTGTGCTTTCTTTTTTCTTTTTTTTTTTAGCCTCTTTTAATTTTTTTTTTTATGTTTGGTCTTGGGTGACGTATTTCACCCTCTCTCTATCTTCTCATCGGTTCTCAGTTTTATTTTTTAGGCCATTCTACCACTTGTAAAGACATGCCTTATCCAGTTCTATTTGCATTTGCATCTGGTCACGTCCGTCACAACGGTTGTTTTTTTTAATCTTTATGTTTCTGATATGATTCCTCAAACTTATGATTGATTATTATTGATTGTTGCGTAATTTTTAATTTTGTTTGCTATGTGCAATGAAGATTATCGTTTTGAGGCCATAGCTTCTGACTGGCAGAACGCAATCGAAAATTTGAGCATCTGACTATCAATGATTAACTGCCACGTTTGCGCTGCTCATAATTTTAGTTTTTTAGATATTTATTTATTTATTTTATTATATATTATTATTAGAACATTCTGTACCCTCGTCTCTTTTGTAGTGTGCGACAATAGTTCTACATAAATATCTGGGACCTACAGTTTAACGGGGAATCTAAACTACACTACTAAAGGGGTTTCCTTGGCTGATACTTAACTGGTTTGCTATTGCTTTGCGAAGGAGACGATTGCATCGAAATATATTTGACAAATTAGATATGGCCGCTGTTGGAAATCGAACCCAGCTTGTATGTTTATCAGTGCTTGAACTAAACCAATGAGTTACAATTTTCTTGTTTTCTATTAGAGCTTTTTAAATGTGTCTTCTAATGCTAGCGTAAAGAACTTGGGTGATATAGTGTCGCCTTGTTTAACATCTCGGTGAATTGGTACTTTGTCGGTGATTATGCTATTATCTATCTATACTTGTAATGTAGTATATTTGTATGTCAGGAAGTTAGTATATCTTGAGTTGACTTTTGCATTGTCCATGCTATTAAAATTACATCCAGTTCTATAAAATTGAACATCTTTTGGTAGTTAATGAAGGCCATGTGTAGGTTGTTGTATTCCACAGTCTTCTATTTGACTTCAGATTGTTTGTAGATGGTTTGTTGTTTCGTAGTTTTTTCTAAAGCCAGGTTGGTAATCTAGTTTATTTGTAACTCTTTTGGTTATATTATTTTAGTGAATATCTTATAGCAGGCTCATGGAATGGTAGTTTTGTATATTGTTTATGACTTCTTTCTTGTTTTGTCATGTTTTAGGAATTTTGTCTTTTTGCAGACATTTGGTCAGGAAGATTTTGAATGATTCTAGAAGATCTTTATTTTCAGATTTTAGCATGTTGCAGGTTATTTGATTTTTCTTTGGTGTTTTTTCGTATTTTATCTAATTCAAGGCTTTTTTTAATCTTTGGGTTTGTTAAGTCATATGAATTATCATTAGTTATTGTTTTTGCGTGGCTCTGGTAGTTTTAGTTTTGCCGATGAGTATGGTTCCGTGTACATTTTTTGTTAGCGCTTATTTTTTCCATCTAGTCTCTCACTATAGCATATAGTGTTTGTTGGTATGTGTACACAAGCAATAAAATCAAACTTTTTGATCATCGAAAAACCACTTGACTTACATACTACCGGTTTGACAGAGAGTGTCTGGGGCTAGCAAAAAGAAGCAAGCAATTTGAAAGTTGATTTTTGTTTAGCGTGTAATGCATTTATTTTTATTGATAACGTCAAAAGAGGTTTGCAAAGTATATTGAGTCGCAACAGGGATTTTATAGCAAAGATTCTTCTTTGGTTCGGAGTTAATGAATATTTTTTTTAGTAGTTTGGAATTTACTTAAAACTATAGGTCTACCTGCAATTTTAATTAATGTAGCAGCAGTACTAAACTGTTAAAAAAAAAATAATACACGTGGGAATTTAAAGTTTCACATTATATCATACATTTACAACTTTGAGCATAGAAAGTTTACTAAATTTGATTGTAATGCAGTAATGCTAGTTTAAACAAATATTTTGACAATAAAATTACAATTTAATTTCAAAATTTAATAAACAGTTGAAGATTTTGAATTTATATACGTTTCATGACACTGGAAATTTTATTCACTATACATTACAAAAAAATGATTTTAAAAAGGAGTTAAATTGCGCAAGTTGTGCAAGTTTTATAACACTAAAAAAAAAACGGACCCTAAATGTAAACAATTGTGAAAATGAGCACATTTAAGATTTAGCCCGAAATGGAAATTAGGTGATATGAGTATTGATAGAGTGTTTGAATGTATAAACATTTAATGTTGTTTAATAACTACGCTATAATCGCTATAATCCCGAATGCGACAGAAATTTAGAAATGTATGGAACATTGAAAACTTTTTTTTTAAGCATAAATTTGGAAATGGGTGTGACATTAATAAGGAAACTTAAAATAGATAAAACAGTTATGGAAGCAAAAACAAAAGCATAATCAAAGAAAAAAAAATTGAAAAATATAATAAAATTATTATAATTTGCTAGACTCTGTTATTCCAATTTATTGTTTTTATTTTGTTCTACTACGGATGGTACCTTCTAATTATTTACATTATTTTTAATTTTTAAAATTGCTTTTTAAGAATCAGTTCTTTATTAAAAATTTTAGATCTGTTTTTTTGTTTTTTTCTTCTTTTTTTTTTCTTCTTTTTTTCATTTTTTTGTTTTATTTTTTTTTTCTTTTTTTTTGTTTCGTTTTTTGTTTTTATTTTCAAACAATTTTTTTTTTTTTATTTTTTTTATTATGTGTTAATCATTTTTTCTATAGTTAATCTATCAATTTTTCATTACAATACGCTGTTTTTTTTTCTGCTTTACATTTTTTGTATTATATAATTATCATGGTTGTCGGTTGGCAGGTATTCTCAGGTAAAAGGTACATCTTTGGTGTAGCGTTAATCTTAATTATTATTAGCCAACCTGATTTTTACATATCTTGAAAGTTTCCAGTTTGGTTGAAATCTCAAGTTGAGTGTAGCTTTTTTAATTTTTAGATTTTTTGATTCAATCTTATTTTTATAAATTGATAATAGCTTTATTCAAGACTTCTTTGGATAGAGTTTATTATTGTGGAGGAATTCCAAATTGAAATTTTATTGGACGTTTATTTTTGTGTATGTAAGTTTTCTGCTCTGTTTTTAATACTTTTTTGTATAAATATAAAATTTTAATATAAATAATTTTATTACCATACATATGTTTTCAGAAAATGTATATGACCCGACAACAAATACTCACTCCAATTATTATGATCAACAGTGGGATGATAATGTTCATCAATTGGTTACAAAATTTAATGACCAAAACAAAAAAGTGAGAAGACAGTGCATTCAGTGTTATGCAAACGTACGGAAACAATATGGTAGAATCTTAGCCAGGAATCGAGCAAAACTGGTGTATACTTATTGCACAAATTGCCCAAAAAATCCTTATTATTGATTAGATTGCTTTAATAAACGACACAATTTGTGAAACGTTAGATAGATCATAATTATTTTCAATGGTTACTTTCTTTAGTACTACACTTAATACAGCATTTTGGCGGTTGGTAGACAGAAGTGGAAGGAAATAGTATACAGGATCAAAATTTACAGTCACACAAATATGGACGGAGACTAATCCAAACATGGATTGTAAGGGCAAAACTCCACATTGAGTGTACATATTTAATTAAAATTGTTATATTTTAGGTTTTACCAATTATTTAGCATACTTGTGGAATAAAAATCTAATAAATTTAAGATGCTTTAAATGAAAATACAACATTGAATAACAATTGTTATACTAAATTTTAAAAAAATGTTTGGTGGATGTAGTATGTGGTTGGGATTATGTTGGTTATGTTTTTTACTTGCTTTATATAATAATTAAATAAAAGTTTTTATTTTTTATTATTAATTACTTAATTTCTTTATTGTTACACATATATTTTCAGAAAATGCATTTGGTCTAACATCAAATACATACCCCGATTATAACCAACAGTATTATGGTGAAGATCACAAGCTGGTTGCAAAACTTAATGATATGAACAAAAAGGTATGGAGGAAATGCGTTCAGTGCTATGCTAAAATGCAAAGAGAACATGGCCGAATAGTAGCCAGGAACCGATCAAAAATGGTTTTTACTTATTGTGCAAGTTGTCCAAATAATCCTCATTTATGTCCAAGCTGTTTCAATAAAATGCACTATTTGTAAACAAATGTTAAATTTTGTTAGATATATCAAATTATGACTATGTTTTTTAAATAAATGTAGGTTTACTAATTTAGTATTACATCTGATGAAGTTTTCTTTTTTAGGCATCTTATATCATTCTGATTATAAATAGTTTTATTTGTATAATATTCATTTTTACTCCCATAACTTAAACGGCGGATAACAAAAATGTTATTGTCAGGCACACCAAGCCACAGAGAAGACATATGTATGTATGTTTGGATGTCTATATGAGGATCCATTGGAAAGAACGCTACGCTCTGCATTACTTTGTTGTGTTCATAAACGTATACCGTTATTTGAATTTAATAAATGATGTATTTTATGTAAATTGTCTTTTTACTCAGTGCAAGAAACATACACTAGTATTTCAGGGTATTCACTCTTTATTAGTATGCCTAGCATATATGGGACAAACACTGTTATTTTTGTTAATATTTATTTAATACAATCAACATTCAAATAACATTAATTTTATTTGTAGATCCTTTGAAATGTCCGAAGTGCAAAAAACAATTCAAAAACAAAGCCACTAGACAAAATCACTTGCGAAACGATTGTCAAACAGAGAAAAGGTTTTCTTGCAAACATTGCAATTTCCAGACAAAACGTATGGGTAATTTGAAAATGCATCAAATTAGACAGCATGATTGGAACAAGTACGACTTGGTTGGATTATCTAACCATTAAATATTAAATTTTATGTTAGTAATAAATTTTATTAATTAAATCGTTGTTTTAAGCTTAATGTTAATTTTGGTAAACGGAATTGTTAATATATAGGTATTTAGAGATTTAAGTTTTATATATTATGTATAATGTGTTTATCAAATATATTTTATTATTGGTCTACATGCTTATTTTGTCTTGTCAGCAACATATTATGAAGTAGAAAGTTTGTTCCAACTGAATTTGTCTGAGTACAGATCATACAATAGAATTTTGGCCCAGCCCGGCCCAAAACCCGACCCGGCCGGGTTTTGGGCCGGGCCGGGCTTTGCATTTTGGGCCGGGTCGGGCATTGGGCCGGGCCGGGCTTTGCATTTTGGGCCGGGTCGGGCTTTGGGGCCGGGCTTTTGTATTTCGGGCTGGGCTTCAGACCGGGCCGGGCTTTTGTATTTTGGGCTGGGCTTTGGGCCGGGCCGGGCTTTTGTATTTTGGGCCGGGCCGGGTTGGGCTTTTGCATTTTGGGCCGTAATTTAATTTAATACTCACAATCCAGCGGCTTTTTAGAATAAAAACAATTACAATTTGTTTATTTATTTAAATTATAAATTTGAGGAGCATTCACGCAAAAGTTAATATGTCTATTTTTGATATTTTCAATAAGTTAATTTTATGACATCTAAATGTTTTAATAATGTTTTTGTGAATAAACTCAAAAATATTGTTATATTGAACTTTTTTTTAAATGTAGAAATTTCTTGTTGGTAGTATATTTGACAAAAGACAAACAAGGCTTTCACCAAAGTAGACTACAAAAAATAATGTATTTGAAAATTAACAGCAAATAAATTCTATTTAAATATTTTCTTCTTTTTATACATATTAATTTTTTATTTTTTATTAATTTAAACTTCAAATAGGTAAGTAGTACAAAAAATGTATTTAAATCAAGGTTAAAATTGCGGCTTACTGATTCAAAATAACTGGAGTTTACACAAATAAGAAAAACATTATTATGTATTATTAAATTGTTAGCAACAAACAAGGTCACGTTTAAAACGGACCTGGTAACAGTTTAGATCGAACCGGGCTTGGCTGGGCTTTGGGCCGGGCCTTGGGACAAGCCGGGCCGGACTGGGCTTTGGGCCGGGCCGGGTTGGGCCGGGCTGGGCTTTGGATCGGGCCGGGACGATTTGTTTCGGGCTGGGCTTTGGGCCGGGCCGGGACGAATTGTTCCGGGCTGGGCTTTGGGCCGGGCCGGGTTTTGGGCTTAAATTTTGGGCCGGGCTTCGGGCCGAGTTTGAGGTTGGGTTTTGGGCCTGGGCCGGGCCGGGCTTTAAAAAAATGTAAGTACATACTATAACTTATAATGTGTCAATCAAAACGCAGTAAGTTTAAAAAGTTTAAACTATACGTTTACCGTTATTTTTATTTCCTCTGAAATTGTGTGATAATATTGAACAAATTTTAATTTTTCTATTTGTGTTCAGTTTGTTCTAACTTCCGCCATATACAAAATCTGGGTTTGTCACTGAAGACAATTTCTGTTCATTTATGAACTTAGTTTTGTCCGGCTTTATTCTATATTGATAAAGAGAAAAAATAAGGACGGTAAGAGTGTAATCGAAAAGAACAAAATTTAAATGGTGTTTGTAGGGACTCTATGATCAATTGCTTTTACCCAATTTATTCCAATCACTTGTGTTGGTTCTGCCGGATCTCGAATTGCACTTATTAAAGTTAATCTTTTACATACTTATGTCATTCTGGGACGTCCACTGCTTATATGAGCTTCTAAGCTTTTTTCTTGCTAATTTTACTAAATTTGACTTATACTGACTTGTGGTCGATCAAAACGTCTGCAAATTTTATAAAACTCTAAACCATTTTTGTGCTTTCTAATAATTTGTCTTTTTTCTAGTTGGGCGGGTAGGTAAGTCACACAAGATCATGTGAGTAGTTTAAATTGGAGTGTCCACCCGCCCAACAAAAAATTGGAAGTTTTTGCTATTTGCAAGTGTTAGAGGAGGGGATACTAAATTGAATCTTTTGATAACCAACACTTGGGTGGGTGGCTGGATTACTTTAGATTATGATTATTATTGAGTAGATTGAGCTGGACTGCTCACCCACCCGTCCAAGAGCTTGTCAAGAAATTGAAAGTTTTTTTTTTGCAAGCGTTAAACGTTTCTTTGTTAAAGAAAGAGGTGGTGATTTCTTGATGACCAACAATTTAGATCATAATTCTCTTGTAGGTTAGTGCCTTTACACCCACTTAAGATTTTTTTAACAAGAAATTAGAAGTTTTGCTTCTTCGCCCCAGCTTTAAAAGTTTTCTTTTTTAAAATAGAATAAGTGATATATAGTTTTTTGATCACTAGCACTTGGGCGGGTGGGTTGGTCATTCCAGATAATGATTACCACCAGTTTAAACTGCAGAACCCACCTACCCGTCCAAGTTTTTGTTATCAAGAAATTGGAAGTTTTTTTTGTACAAGCGTTAGAATTTCCTTAGTCAGAGAAGGATGAAATGATCCAATCTGTTGATGACCAAAACTTGGGCGGGTGGGTTGTTTGTTCCATTTTATAATTATCACCAAGTGTTTGTTATTAAAAAGCTAAACATTTCTTTTTTCCTGGAAGTGACAGAATTTTGTTAGTCAAAGAAGGAGGAGGTAATATTTAATCTTTTAATATCCAATAGGTCGGTTGATTAATTCAGATAATTATAACTATAAAGTAGCTTGAATGACCCTTCTAAGAGTTTGTTAACAAGAAACTGAGAAACTAATTCAGATCATGATTACTATCGAGTAGTTTGAACTAGAGTAAATACCCACCCGCCCGAGTGTTTGATATCAAAGCATTAGTAGTTTCTCATTTCTGCAAATATTACAAGTTTCTTAGTCAAATATCTAATCTCTTAATGATCAACAGTTTTAGTAATACAAACAGATGCACTGTAGACTTTAAGATATTTTGGTTATTAATTTCAACTTTAACATTATAACAGTTTTGTTAACAATTTATGTCAAAAATGTTCTACAGTTGTCAAAAACGTTATACAATTATCAAAAACGTTCTATAATTATATATAATCTTTTTCACTTGTCAAAATTAATCCACAAGCAAGTAAATTAGATCAGAAAAGGTCACAATGTTTGAAAAATGTTCTTTAAATGTTAAAACATTTGTAAAAAAATGTTTTTCAATTGTCCAAAAGCTAAAATCTATTTTACAAACAAATAAATATGATTACCAATTGCCAAACTCTAAATTTGTAAAAAAGTACAACAATTGTCAAAAACCTTTTATAGTTATCATAAATGTTCTTCAAGCTTGTTGTATTGTTCAAAAATTGTCAAAAATTGTCTAAATTGTATCAAAACTGTCAAAAATGTTTTTCAAGTATATTGATATATGAATTTTAGGAATTTTAAAAACATTTTAAAATTGTCTAAAACATTCCAAAATTGTCAAAAATATTATAAAATTGACGAAAACGTTTGTAAAAATTGATCCTGAAATCTGTTGACATTTAATAATATTTATTAATTTAAGTGTTTTTGTGCAATAAACATACATTACAGTGTCATACATTAATCTTGAAAATCATATAGAGATCATTCTAAAGAGTTTTTCAATAAGAAGTTTCATTTTGAATAGCAGGCTATTTGGGCAGCTGTTAACTTTGAAGCTATTATCTTTTGACATTTGACAAGTAAAAACTACGCCAATATTAAAAATGGAACGATACACGCTTCAACAATGCATTGAAATTATTAAAATTTACTACAAAAATGGTGAAAAATTTTCAGTCACAGTTTGCAAAACTAAAGCACTTTTTAGTCGTCGTAAAGCACCTTCTCGGCTGGAAATAGTAAACCTGGTGGAAAAATTTGAGTTGTTGGGACAAGTTTGTGATGTGAAGAATTGAAACCGTGTGCATCGCTCAAGAACACTTGAGAATATTACTGATGTAGCCCGTAGTGTTGAAGAAAACCTAGGTTTGTCAATTCTTTGTCGATCTTTGGATTTATACATTCCACAAACGACATTAAACCGTATTTTGAATAAAGACTTAAGTCTTAAGGCTTTCAAAGTTTAGTTAACACAAGAACTCAAGCTGGTCGATCACCATAAACGTCTTATCTTTGCTGATTGGGTTCTTCAAATGCATCAAAATGATTTGGAATTTTATCGAAAAATTATCTTTAGTGATGAAGCCCATTTTCACCTCGGAGGCTAATAAGCAGAATTGTCGCATTTGGGGCTCAGAAAATCCAAGAATGATTGTTGAAAAGTTATTGCATCCTCAACGTGTCACTGTTTGGTGCGGTTTTTGGGCTGGCGGTGTGATTGGACCCTACTTTTTTGAAAATGAAGCTGGTGCAACTGTTATCTTGAATGGATGGCGCTACCGAGCTATGATTAATGATTTTTTATAGTCGGAATTGGAAGATATTGATGTGGACGACGTTTATTTTCAGAAAGACGGCGTTACGTGTTACACAACAACAAAACAATTGCAATTTTGCAAGAAAAGTTTCCTGACCGTGCTATTTCTCGAAGAGGTGATCATAATTGGTCACCGAGATTTTGTGATTTAACGCCTTTAGACTTTTTTTTTTGGGGCCACGTGAAAGATAAGGTTTATGCCAATGCTCCACAATCGATTCAAGACCTTAAAGATGGAATTCGTGAAGTTATCGAGGACATACAGCCGCAAATGTGCGAATTGGTCATGGAAAATTTCATGAATAGAATGTGGTACTGCAACCGTAAATATCG
Organism: Tachinus rufipes; assembly: GCA_963932245.1. Classification (NCBI taxonomy): domain Eukaryota; kingdom Metazoa; phylum Arthropoda; class Insecta; order Coleoptera; family Staphylinidae; genus Tachinus; species Tachinus rufipes. The sequence continues at coordinate 30,891,801 of OZ010742.1, read as the reverse complement.
TTTTCAAATGTTAATGGCATACCTTCCTCTTTACAATGAAATAAACATTTATTGATTTCTCTTAAAAAATACCCGTTTTTTTTAAATATCAAAATGAAACCTCTTATTGGAAAACTCTATATTAGCATGTTTTTAACATAACTTTTGTACTCTGTTGGTAAATGGTTGTAAGCCGAGACGATTTGGCATAATTTTGTACTCGTCACGATATCTGGTGTTATAGAAATGGGTGCTTCCGTTTTGTTGGAATGTAGTTACATGATCATATTTGAGAAATTCATCTATGTAGAGAGATAGAAGCGTAAGTATATGCTGTTTTTGAAAGATATCTCTACAGTAATCTTGACATTTCATTCTCAGCATTGCTTGAACTAATTTTTTCTGTAAAATGAAAATATTTTTCATTAAATAAGACCCTCCTCAGAACAGAATTTGATACTGTGCTACAGCATATAAGTTTGCAAAATATGCTATTATGTTCTAAATGTGTCAAGTTTTAAAATTGTTAAAAATGTTATTAAATTATCAAAAATGTTTTAAAAGTGTCAAAAATGTTCCAATATTGTGAAAAATCTCTCTCAAGTTTGTTGATATTTTACAAATTTGTTAAAAATGTTATAAAATTGTCAACAAAAATTGTAAAAAATGTTTTTTAAATCTGTTCCATGTTCTAAAATTGTTAACGTGACTTTTTGACAGATGTGGTAACTGACAGAATATAATACAGTTTTGCAAACTTATACTGTTTTTATACTTTTTTTATATACTGTGAATAAAGTATTATTATTATTATTATTTCAGTTTAACAGTTTGAAATATTATTTGTCAGATCTGATATATTTCTGCTAAATTTAACTTTTTTAGTATTTTTTTAACAGATTTAGTAGAGTTTTTATTAATTTTGAATCAAATTTAACACATCTGGCAGATTATAAGAGTTTTATTACATTGCTGCAAACAGTTTTAGTAACTTTTTGACATTTTGAATGGGTTTTTGACAGATTCAGTAATTTTTCGAAATTTTTACTTACTTTGTGACAGATGGTTTGCATTTTATTACATTGCTGAAAACTATTTGACAGTTTCTGTAATTTTGTGATAATATTTTTGACAATTTGTAACTTTTTTTACCTATATTTTTGACAATATAGTATATTTTTGACAAATTTTACATATTACTGTCAATTATTTCTGAGTTACAATAACTTAAAATGTTGTAAGTTGTTGTAAGTTACTACTACTGTCTACACAAATTGTTACAGTAACACAAATCTGTAAACTGAAAAATGCAAGGTTTTTTCAGAAACCGTTTTTGAGTTTCTCAAAGTTTTGTGGTGGGGTCATAAACAAAGAGTTCTATAACTAGTGATTCCAAACCAGCGTTTTGCCGTACATCTTAATATCTCTGTTCTTGTCGCACAACACTATACCCTCTCCCTCTCTCTACTAATGATCGAGCGGCTATACCGTCATGGTGCAACAAAGACAAAGATACCGAGAAATGTACGCTGCTTATACATTGTTTGAATGGCAGCTTGGAATCTCTAGTTATAAAACTCTTTGGTCATGAATCCGAAACTAATGTACTTTGCGAGATAATGAAGGTTCATTTTTTTTTAATATTTTATTGATTTTGTCCGTTATTAAAGGGAGTAAAGATGTGTAGAACCAAAACTTATAAGGGCTTTGAAAAGTTATAGAGGTTGGATGCATGACCCTTTTTGTATCAGCGAGAAGATGGTAGTAGGAAACTAAGTTTATCTGTACCGCCCTTAGTATCGAAAACATATTTTAGGTACTTTCGAAAAAATATGGACTAATCTATTGCTACCCTAGTAATATTTGCAGGCATGGGCGCCGAGTACATGGGGGCACCGGGGCGCGTGCCCCCATTGACATATTCTATGGGGGCAGCGCCCCCATTGGAGTATTGGCTTATATGCATAAAAAATAAAAATTTTGATTCAATATTTTCAATTTGCATAAAGAGACTGACCATTCATTCATAAATATATATAAGAAATGTGGTCATACAGCCCGAATATCTGAGCACAAGTAACCCTGCCCCCATTGACATTTTCAAAAGTCGGCGCCCATGTTTGCAAGAGCAAAATTAATCGATTCTTTTTATAAAAATACGAGTTTTTGTTTTCTTACGAAAATGCCCTTGAAATGATATCAGACACGACTGTATAAATATTGTCGATAATGTAATTAATTGACCGCACTGCTCCTAATTAAGTTTGTCATCATTTTTGATGTCCAAACTATTCTTTATGTTGCGAGTTATCTTTTGATACTAAACACGACACTTTCGATTTTACTTTTTTAGCTTCAAAATTACTGTTAATTAATTAATTTGCTAGGTGTGAAATTTTGATTGCAAAATTGAATGAAATATTTCATTAATTATTTTTTTTTAAACTCTTCAAGTCTATTGTTATTAAATAAATGTTGGTATCATTTTAATTAGTAGATAATTAAATTCAATATATTAATGAGTAATTAGGCAATGGTTGTAAGTATGTATTTGATGTTATCCAGGCCTTGAATTATGATTATTTAATATAAAATATAGTAATTATTGGATTATTGCTAAGAGGTAATTTTGTTTTATTATCCTATTAAAGACTAATATTAGGTTCTAATCTTCTAGTCAGGTAGCAAATTTTATGGTAATATAATTAAGGGTTATTATATTATACTGCAATAATATAGAAATTATTATTAAAATGACTTTGTAGTACACACTATTAGCAAAAATATTTTAGTTTATTATAAGTCCGAAAAGGAATTCTATTTACACAATGTATTGATTTTTACCAAATTCGTCCGCTTTTAATGGTATCATATTTTAATGAAATAACTTCTTCAGGTTAGTAGTTTTGATTTTTACGATAACCTTGTAACAGTTTTATATAAAATCAAATGTTTTATTAGAGTTTTAATGAATTAGAAATGTATTCATATATGATTGTACATACAATCGAATACATAATTTAGTTAAACATATGATTATTTGTTACAGCTAAAACTAAAAAGAGATTTTCTTTATCGCAAAAACATAAACATGTTTCAATTCACGTGCACAAATAAAAAATAATATACGTATTTGTCAAGGTCGCTGAGTTCGTAGCGATAACGGTCGGCGTACTATTTATTTGGAACGGGCTTGCTTGGGCCAGGTCAGGAGATTCGAAATGATGCCGCCATGCATTGCATGCTGCTTGGCTTGGTGATCGATGAGCAAACAACACGCCGGCCGGCTGACGGCGCCGACATCCCCATTTACAACCAACTTCACCTCCTAACCTTGTAAGCGTACGGAATACGGACGGCCACTTGTTTGTGTTTGTTTACATTTTCTGACATAACCTATAAATGCGGTTTGTGCGTGTATGTGTGTGTGTTTTGTGCTATTACTGATTGTGATTGGATTATTACATGCCTGTATATTGTTGGTGGGTGAGTTTTTGAACAGCGTACTTAATTTTATATTATATTCGCTACGGTAATTTAATAGTTTTTCCGGCACGTGTCGGCCTTATTGCTAGTAAATAATTATGCAATACTCACTTATATCTTGTTTAATATGTGTATGTATTAATTTATAATGCATTGATATTAATCAACAAATTATTTCTAACATTGTTTTGGTTTGCAAATTTGACAGTTGTAAATATAAATCTGATGATTCTGATGACATTTCAATAACTGTCAAAGTACTTAATATTTGATTTATTTCTGGTAATTTATTTTATATTAATTTTTAATATTTTGTGTAATTTTGCATTTAAATGAATTAATTTACTTATGTACGAAATAACCAAATGATTGTAATTTTTTGTTATAATCCCAATATTTTAGTTTTATATAAGTAGCTTTTGTTAAAGTGCGTATTAATATTTAACAGCTTTATTTAGTTTTGCTTGTACTTTGTACCTAACAGTAAGCCGGTGGCGGAATTCCCAACACCGGCGAGACATCCTCCAGGCCTTCAGCTTATTTGTGTATTGCCCTAATTTGCTTCCCGCGTTTCTGCTGACAGCTTTTATTGCTTACTTAATAATTGTAATACATCTATCATATACGTTGTTTACTAATTATCTCATATCGGCAATGTTAAAAATAATGTTGATATCATTACTTCAATACACAGTATTTTTTTACAAACAGCTGAAAACTATTTGAGTGGATTCAGATAGTAATCTAAAAGATTAGTTTACGAACTAGTTATTAATAAATGTCTATTAGAGCAAGTTGTTACGAAATGGTTCATTGACTTAAAGTCATGATTTGATTAAATTTACATGATGCATAATTAATACATTTTCTAAATTTGATATGCATTATTTGTGATTAAATTATACATAATTGGCAAGGTTAATGATAATATAAACTGATTTTAATTGTCAATAATAAATTTCATAATACATTACTTTTTTAATTGTTTAAGGAATTATTATAAAATATTCAACACTAATTTGAAAGTTATACATACATTATTTGGGAATATTTAAACGTGCTTTAAGAATATAGTAATAAGATTATAGTATTGAATGTGTCAAAATATTAGATGGGTTACCAGTGCCGGTTCCAACGTCTGTCAGGCCACTGGCATTGTCGGGCCCCCAAATATATATTATTGTTCTACTCTGAATACATTACCCTATGCAGGATGTTTTATTATATTTTTACAGCTTTGACCTATTTAATATTTGTCTTCTAACTGAAGTCGAATTGTTGTTTTTTTCGGAAAACTATTAAAAACTTATAAAAAATTTATATAAGAAAAACTAGTATTAAAAAAGTTAAATATAATACTAAAGAAATAAAATATATATTTTCAAAATAGCTATAATAACATAAAATAAAAAACATCTGAGTGAGTTTGTAAAACGTAACCTGTTTCTTATATAAAAAATTACTTAATTATAACTAGCTGTCAACTTAATTTGTTTAAAAAAAATTAATTAGAGTCTAGAATAATAAATTCTTAGTGGCTCATCATTTTTTTTCAAAATTTTGAGGATGAAGTACATTTTTTTTGAATAAATTAAACAAAATGTTCTTGAGTTTTGACATCTTCTGCTTTGTTTGAGAGAATTAAAAAAAACTATAAGAGGAATAATTTGTTGTACGATCATAGATTTATTGAAAAACATCATGTACAGTAGCGTATGTGTTTGTTAAGTTGTTAATATTTTTGAAAAGGAATTGAAACAGGTGTTTTTTTGGCGCGCGCTGTTCGACTAGGACTCGTACTTTTCTGTGCAGTCACACGACACAACATGCGGCACATATAATTGTGGCTCTTTTCAACTACTGTTTAAAAAAAAGTCAACTACAAAATTTTAAGGTGTTTTATATAATATCGAAAAATTGGCGCGGAGATACCAAATCGCACAGAAAACCTATTTATGACGTGAATTTCACACTATTTGGAGTTTTAACGCAACAAAAATTGATCTTGATCTATGATCTTTACAACATCTAACCATTGTTTTTGCGGTCTCCCCACGCTAGGTTTAGTTGTTTTCGGTCGCCTGTGAACGATTTTGTTTGTCTATCTTGTGAGATCTTGCCTTATGACGTGCCCTTCTCACCTCCGTTTAAGGTTAGCAACTTGTTTCATTATATCGGTTTCTTTACTGCGCCTGTGAATTTCATTATTTTTGAGCTTTTCTCATCTCTCAAACTTACGGCGAGCATGGTCCATTCCCTTTTGCAGAATTTATCACTCACATTAGGGTCGTTGTTTCTAGCCCATATGTGATTACTGGCAGGATATGTAACTTGCACTTTTGCTTTTATTGATTGAGGATTTTTTAGTATATATCCTAGGTTTCCGAACACAGCTCATTCTAGTCCAATTCTTTCGGGTATTTTTGATAAAGTTGGCTTTACCTAGGTTGATAATTTGACCTAAGTATATACATTAGAGGCGGAGAACTTTAAATTGAAATAAAACACAGAAAAATGTTTTTAATATTCATGAAATAGGCTTTATTTGACAGATAATTTTATGACATTAATGTTTGAATATGATTTCGGGCATGTGACCGCCGCGGCTGGAGCGTACATGGCGTAATCTGGAGGTCCAATTTTTACTCACTGCAGTAATTCAGGCTGTATTTCGGCAATAATGCGCCGAATGTTGACTTCCAAGTGCTCAATTGTTTCTGGTTTATTGGTGTAGACATAGGACTTTACATATCCCCAAAGAAAATAATTTAATGGCGTCAAATTGCACGAACGAGGTGGCCAGTTATCAAGTCCATTTTGTGAAATTAATCGTTTGTGAAATGTTTTTTAGTAAATTAATTGTATTGCGCTCTGTGTGGCATGTGGCGCCGTCCTGCAACATTAATGCTGTACAATTGAGGCACGAAAAAGTTGGCAATCATCTCTCTGTGCGCACTGTACGATGTCGTACTGGATGCTTATTATCGTTTAGATTAAACGTATTGCGAAAACGATGCAAGTTTCTCGAATTAATTACTCTGATGGACGATTATGAGCACCATACAATGTACATAATGCCCGATGAGTTTCTAGAACTGAACCATGTTTTTCAAAATAAATTTTTAACAATTTGCAAACGTTGCTACAGCGTGAGTTAATTTATGATAAATTACCAGAACAACCGAGAACTGTCAAATTAGCTGTCACATATAAGAGTGTTGTCAATTTAAAGTTTGCTTTCTCTAAAAAAACACTTTTTATATTGTTTCTATAGTGATTTATATTTTTGTTGATGTTGTTTTTGTTTTAGCCAAGTTTAAGTTTAGGCCTACCGCGCATGAAGCTTCTATGAGTTTTTGTAGAATTGTTCTTTGTTCCTTGATTTTTATGGTTTATTACATCGTCCCCGAAGCTTAGGTTGCTTAAGTGAACTCTATCTATGTTGACACAATTTTTTGATGATGTTTTTTATGGCAACGGTGAATAACTTTGGCGATATTGTGTTCCCCTGTCGTACTCTTCTTCTGATATTGATTTAGATTGGTGTAGTATCTACATCTAGTTTTATTTGAAGTGTTGCATTTTTAAAGATTTTTTTAGTAGGTTTGTAAGTTTTGAGTTAATTCTTGTCTTGTTCAATGCTTTGGTGATAGCCCACTGAATCAAATGCTTTTTTGTAGTCTACGACTAGCAAGATGTATATGTAAATTGTATAAATGCGTTTATCTATCAGGTTGCATAGTATTTGAAGGTGGTCAACAGTTTTTTTTTGTTAGTCGGTTTGTAATTATTTTTGAGAAAATTGGTACAGGTGTAAGTGCAATCTGATTGGGCGATAATTCTCGATGTTGGAGTTATACTCTTTCTTAAATAGTAATATCACTTTAGTGTTCTGCCATTTAGTCGGTATTTTTCTTCTGTCAGACATTTGTTTAGTACTACTCCTATAGCTTCTAGCTGAGTTTTGCTTTTATATTTAATTATCTTGCAGGTAATTTGATCTTCTCCTGGTACTCGTTTGTTTTTCATGTGTAGTAGTGCTGTCTTTATTTCCATTTGGCTTATGACTGGTAAGTCGTTTGATCCAACGTTTATTGTATTCTTTTCGCAGTTGTTTGGAGCCGGTCCTATTATGATTGTATAGCTGACTTCTAATCGTAGACTTAGAAACACAAAGTAAATAAAAGTTAGTTGGTAAAGTATTTGCAAATCTACACATTCTACTCAGCGGATTATTGAAACCATAATTAATAGAATAGGTAGACTCACGGAATAAGGAAGAATGCCTGCTGGGTCTATTATTAGGTGCTATATGGAATGGAAGAGTACCAAGTAGCTTCGGACAATCAATCTGACATAATTAAATTATGCAAGAATGACAAATCGGCTCTTTTTCGACGAAGCTTCAATGACTGTAGATTATATGTAACTGTAATTATAATTTACAGTTAGTATACCCGATTTATAAGACAAAAAACGACAAAATTTCTTCTGAAATTGTTCAATACTAAGGTTATGAATATCATATGCAGGACTTCAAACTTATTCTTTTATTTTAGGAAATTGTGTTTGAGTCCTTTTGGTACAGCTTGTGTTCTGATGTTAATGTAGTGCACTTTTCTTTTGGTAGTCTGGTTTTGCTTAGGCCAAGAAAAGCATTCTTTGATATTTTTTAGAGCGTTTTCTATTATTTCAGATATTTTTTGTTGTTTAAAGTCCTATTGTTGTAGGTAGCAATGTACAATTTTTGTTTTTGTTTAGTCTTGTTGGAAAATGTTGAATATTTTCTTCCCCTAGAATCCGTGAGGCTGCCTTTACCGGAATTTGATTTTGAACTTATTACCTTACCCATTTGGGATCTTTTTTTTTTGTTTTATTGACATGGCTATTTTAGTTTGTCTTAAATAGTTTTTTTTTTCCAACTAGCTCTGATGTTCTGAGCTAGTTGTCGATCTGGCTTATCTGTACACCACCAGCGTCGCCACGGAATGGCGTCAGTACGGTCATTTGATGTTGCTTTACAAAATCTTTCTGCGCTTATATGTGTATATGTTTTGCAGCTTTGGGCTGGTCTCTACTATGTTTTAGGACCAGCAGGGTCTAGTGGCGAAAATTTTGTGTTTTTGCTTGAGCACACTTTATAATTTCAAATATGGCTTTTTGCTCAAAAAAGGTTGCCGACCTTTGCGATTCGTTAATTTTTGGGTCATTAATAATTTTTTTGCATATATTTTTAATTGCTTTTTTTAATAGTGTGTAAAAATGTAATTTATTGTCAACATTTTTAAATTTTAGAATTTAATCACAAACTTTATTGTATACATTTTTTTATTGTTGACAGCTTATGATATTATGTTTATAATATTGCAGTATTTTTGGTCTAGTTTTAGACATAACTTTCTTTTTATTTTAAGGTGCGTATAAATATGCGAGCCAAGCAGTTCGCAAGCCGCTCGGCTCGCATATTGGGACGGCTTTTGTGGAGTGACACGAGCTGCTTGCGAGCCGATTTTGTCGAGACAACTATTTTCGGTTTTTTTGCAAACACAAAAAATATATAAATAAGTGAGTCAAGCTGTTTGCGAGCCGCTTGTGAGCCGCTCGGCTCGCATATTGGTACCGCTTTTGAAGCGCGACACGAGCTGCTTGCGAGCCGTTTCTGTCGAGCCAACTATTTTCGGTTTACCATTTTATTTCAAATAAAAATTTTACATGATAATTTAAGTTATGATTTACCATATATATATTTAACATATTTTTTATTAAAAATTAAACTATTATTTTTCTTTTATAATTTTTTTAATATGTTTTTTATGTTTTGGATCCCATAAAAATGATTTAGTTAATATCAATGAGTTTAATATGTGTTTCACTCTATAATTAAAATAATAAAAATTGAAAAAACTCGCGAGTACACAAAACCCCGTCCCAATATAAACTGAGAATGCCTTTGTGTTCGCAGAAAAACCGACAATATATGGCTCGACAAAAGCGGCTCGCAAGCAGCTCGTGTCGCGCTTCAAAAGCCGTCCCAATACGCGAGCCGAGCGGCTCGGCTCGCATATTTATACGCACCTTAACAGTATTACAATAGTTTTCCTTTTGATTATGTTGTCATTTTTCAAAGCTTCACTTTTAATGTGTAATATTGATATAAAATGTATATTAAGTAATGACGTTTTTGAAAGTTCTAAAAGTGATGTGGTTTGCGTTGAAGTTAAGCGCTAGCAGTCCGGGGTTTGATTTCAAAAATATGACTTATGGCTTTATTAACTTTTAATATAATTGATGGTACTGATAATTTATGTTTATAAAATAATAAAACAATTTACTACGTTTTTATCACGTTTTTTTCTTACACTACATTACATTACTAGTTTTGGTTTGACTATATCCTTCTACAGATGTAATAATATACTGTATAATTCAGTTATTTTATTACATCTGTAGAAGGCTTTTGTTGAACGGTATTCTGCTACGGAATAGGCTAGGGCTATGCCTGCAGTTCTTATAGTGGCAGCCTAGGCGCTCTAGGTATGCTAGTTTTTGCGCAATGTTGTTTTTTGTTAAGATTTTTGCAGAGAGTTTTCTTGGTGTTTCTTGTAAGTCGAGGGTAACGCCCAAATGTTTCGGGTTTTGGTTGTGTCGTAGTATCGTTCCGTTGAAGTTGATTGTGAGGGTAGTGGAGGCTTTCTGTATTATTTAGATTGTAGTTTCAGTTTTAGATGGGTTTTCATTTATTGAAATATGACTGCACGGTTGCTAGGTTTTGGGCCAGTGTTTTTTCTGTTTGTGTAAAGGTGTGGTGTTGTGTTGCCAATGCAATGTCATCGGCATATATGAACTTCCTGGAGAGGGTTGCTGTTAAGTTATAAGTATATAAGTTAAAATGGAGAGGTGCGAGCACCGATTCTTGAGGTAGGTCTATCTTAGTTGCCTTGTTTTGCTAACTCTTTCGTTTAGATACACCCTGAATGGTCTGTCTCGTAACATACAGCTGAAGTTTTTAGTTTGTTTTGGAACCTACGTTTGATGTGTGTTGTTAACGCAGGTACACAGCTTTATTTGGGCCGAAAGTAGGCTTGTGCTGGAGGTGTGATTTGGTTTATGCTTTCTGAGATTTTGTTGTGTTTTTTAGAGTTTATGTGCAACGCTGAGGAGTGCAATTGGTCTGTAGCTAGCTGCTTTAGTGGTTGGTTTGCCAGGTTTTGGTATTGCTATGATTTTAGCTCTCTTAAAGGCGGGTGGCGCCTTTCCGAATTCCAGTATGTTTGAGTAGAATTGTTTAAGGAATTCTCTGATGTTATGGCCCGCATTTTTAAGAAATTCTGGGAATATCATTCACGCTAGCAGCCTCCCTTGCTTTTATTTTTTCTATAGTCTGATGGATTTCATTGAGTGAGAAGTGGTGTGAGAATTTGTCGTTAATTTGTATGTCATTGCCCTCGTGTGTTCTTTATCTGGTGGGGTTTTTGAGAGTTTGGCTATGCGGCTAGCAATTATGTTGGGGTCTACCGCAGGGTTTTAGCTGTTGGTGTAAGAGCTGCTCCTCAGTTTACATATGAAATTCCATGCTCTCCTGCTGGAGTGTAAAGTCTGTTTTGTTTATTAACTGTTTTTATTTATCTGCTTTTGCGGTTCTAGAACCGTGTTAATGTTAATGTATCGATTTGCGTTTTTCTTGGGAAAAAATGATAACATTTAATATTTTTGAAGAAAATAATTTGTTTTCTTTTAAAGTTTTGCTTTTAACGCATTTTTTTTACAACTGTAAGATATTTGCTTTAAAACAAGGTTTCTGCATTCATGAACTTTTCTACTAATTTGTGCAGTCTAATAAACCAAAGAAAACTATTGACAAAAGTCGTTTTTATCATTTTGACTAAACTGTCAAAATGATAAAGTATTCTTTTTTTTTTATTAGGTTGGCATTGCAAAAGTAAAAATAGGAAGGAATTGTCAAAACATAAAAAAATATTTTTTTCTAATTTTTAGCGTTTTTGAGATATATTTAGAAATTAGCATTTTGGCATTAAGATATTTTTGTTAAATTTCTGAAATGAACTTTTTTGTTATACTTTTTGGTATTTGAACATTATTCCGCCAGACGTTTATCAAAATTTGGCAAAAAGTTTCTCCTTAATACAACTTGTGTAAGTTTTGAGATATTTGAGAAATTATATATTGTACATTCTTAAAGCAGTTTTTTGATATATATTTGAAAATAATTAATTCTACAAAACTTTTGTTTTTCTTATTTTCTTTTAATTTTTAAAGACCATTATAATAAAATAAGACTATTTGTTGTTTTTGTTTTAATAATTTGAATATTTTTCACGAAGAAATTTGGTTTTTTGGCAGCTTTAACAAATCCAAAAAAACAACTTACTCATTTATATAACATTTGAGATTTGAAGAAACTGGCTTCAAAATTTCAGTTTTCTAATTTTTGCAGCTTTAATTTCTTACAACTCTTATGTAAAAACTTTAAAACTTGAAGACTGAAGATCGAAGAAATTGGCTGGAGTAAAACAATGTTTTTAACATTTCAAAATATTAAAGAAAATTTCTTGAATTTTTTCAAGATAATTAAATTTTGTATATTTTTATAACTTTTTAGACGTTTGCTCTAAAATATTGTCTTCTGCGATTTGATATGATTAACTGTCAAAATAAAAAAACTTTATAATGAAATTTATTCTTTTAGTTATTTTTATAATTCAACTTTTCTTCAAAAGTTTATAACTTCAAGATATTTGAAGAAATTAGCTTTAAATTGTTTTAGGCGTTATGACAGCTTAATTGTAAAAGTATTGAAATTTTATTAAGATATTTTTTAGTACTCCACTCCAGCTTGCTTTTTTGCACGTTTGAAGAAACTTTACAAATATTTAAAGAAAACCGGTTTAAATATCAAAATATTATGAAATTAACATTAAAATTTTATGAAATTATATATTTTTTTTAGAAATATTATTAAATTATGTGAATAATTTATACTACTATGATTTAGTGAAATTTTATGAAAGTTTTATGAAATTGGGTTATCATTTTTTTGGTGATTTTTAATGCAGTTTTTATGTAATAATTTTTGCAGCATTATATATGTAGTTTCAGACTCTTACTGTTTATCTACAATTACATTTGTTTTTTACTCAAAACTAAAGAAAATACTTCTGATATGTTGATGAGAAGGAGAACGATGTTTGATGACGGCTTTTGACAAGTAAAGAAAATGGAGCGTTATTATTTGTTATTTAATGATTATACCTAACATACAAGATTTTATATAATTAATAGTTGTGACTTCTATTACTTGATAATGTAGAAGAGTCTAGTCGAGCCGAAACTAGTAATGTATCTGCAAGAATAAACTTTTAATAGAAAACAATTTTATTATTTTATTTACAAGATTATAAATCTATTTTACAATAAAAATGTTATTTTTATTTTTACATTTTTATTTGTATGGTAATGTAAAGAGTTCTTTTTTTGTTGTTACTTGTTGACTTGGTTATTTATTCTATATGCTGGGTATATAGGCAGTTGAATAGTTCCTCAATTCTGGGTAAGATTTTTTTATTAACTTATTAAATACTAAAAATTAAATGTCTATTTTTGCAATACTAAAGTTTGCTTTGCTTTTAGGTGATCCATTATACAATCAAGAGGAATATATTTCCGACAGACGTTTAACAATTTCTCCAACAAGTAAAAGATATAAGTGTAATAATTGCCCAAGATCTTACAAACACCTAAGCAATTTAAGAGGTCATCAAAGGGATGAGTGTGGAAAGGTTGGAAAATATTATTGTATAAGATGTGATAGGGTATTTAAGAAGAATCATCATTTAAAGCGACATTTAGAAACACAGCTATGTAAAAATAATTCGATATCAAATGCCGGTTCTTCTAGTTATGATGTGAATACAGATCAAAGTTTCTAGGAAATAAGATTTTACCTGCTGAATGTATTTGATTTTATAATCTGGTCGTAAACGCAGTGGATACTTTTAATATGTATTAAGTGAAATTATAATTTTTGTTTTTGTGAATTAATATGTTTTTATTTTTGGTATAAATTAGATGTGTTATAAAACCATATTGACATTAATTTAGAAAACTGTAAATTGAAATGTTGTTTAGTTTGGAATAAATTTTATTTTGTTATTTTATATTTTAATAACTTGATTTTTGAAATTGATAAAGAATGTATAATCAGATGAAGGGGATAATTGATGGGTAGTAGTATTTTTATGATCTAGCAAATTTAAGTAAGTTAAATTAATAGTAATATTAGTAGATTAGGTATATTTGAATTATATTTTTAAATTAATTGTAATTTTTTTTTTTTAATTTTAGGACATCAGCAATACCATCAACAAGGATACTCTATAGTTTCTCCAGCAATTAAAAAATTTCAGTGCAATAATTGTGCAAAACTGTACGCACATTCAAACAGCTTAAGAGCACATCAAAGGGATGAATGTGGCATAATTGGAAAATATTATTGCATGAAATGTGATAAAAGATTTAAGAAACATCACCACTTTAAGAAACATGTAACTACACGAGTATGCAGGAATACTTTGAGTCCAATAGTCGATCCTCTTGTTATGAATTCGAATACATATTATAATTAAAAATTGAGATTGTTCATTTATATTAATTTATTGTAAATCATGTTAGAAGATTTTGGTATACATAAATAAATGGTATTCTACGGACTTTCTTATCATTTTTTGTTTTTATCATTTACAATAATATGCAAAAAATCAATGTTAAGTAATTTGTTTTTTTAATCACATTGATTTTTATTACACGCAACTTAAGTAGTACAAAGTTGATATGTTCTAGAGTAGTTTTTCTCAAAATTTGCGACCAGTTTACGTCATTGAGATTGTTGAGGCCGGCTTTACGTCTGCGCTCGGCGACATATTAAACTTCTTGATAACAAACGGTTGGGTGAGTGGGCGGGCACGCAATTTATTTATTGCGGGACAGTAGTTTTAACTGTGGTTGCTGCCCACCCACCCAAGTGTTAGTGCTCCAGAGCTTAGATGTTTTTCAGAGTGATAGATCTAACCTCTTGTTTACAAACAGTTGGTTGGGTGGGCGTGGCACAAAATTTATTGATTGCCGGACAGTAGTTTAACTGCGGTTCTTTTTACTCACCCAAGTGTTAGTGATTTAAAGATTTTCTTTAGAGTGACAGATTCAACTTGATAAGAAATTGTTGGGTGGGTGGGCGGGGCATGCAATTTTTGGATGCGGGACAGTAGTTTTAACTGAAGATTATTGCAGGTCTTACGTGCCTCTCTTCTGTCTCTTTATCTGTCCTTTGCGATTATCTGCTTTATGACGACTTACTAACGGGTAATGAAAATATTTAGAAATTGGAACAGGCGTGACTAAAAGTTTTACTTTCTGGGCCACATTTAATAAATTTTGTCTTTGTTTTATTAATTACACTTTGAAAGGCAAAAACAGGATTTAAATAATGAAGCTTTACGACTTGCTTTCATCTAACCAAAGAGATTGTGTCTACTTGATTACTAGTAGTTTAGTATTGCTAGAAATCTTTATATTTCACCGCAACGATGTCCACAGAAGAATGCATATTTAATTAAGTTTTGTACTTCAGCTTCAGCAATCATGAACATATCGACGAGAGCTACTTCATGGTTTACGTCAAACAACTGGACGTGACAAAGAGAACGACTATGTCATATCATAGTAGAAAACCGTTTTTAAACTCTTCGCCATGCTAATGGAAACATACGAAGAGAAATTATGTCGATAAGAAAGACCTGCCGTCGAGCCCGGCTATGCCTTCAGTACTGCTGAAGCGTACTTTGGGAAATGGCAAAGGTACAACTCTACACCACTTACAGCAAATGAATCGGCATCACTGGACAGAGCCTTTAAACACTCTTGGTCGCAACCGTAAACTACAACTACTCTCCACTTTCTATAAAAAAACTTTAAATAAGTGTACTTGCAATAGTCTTTACTACACGGACCTGCATAAAACGAGCAACCACGAAAACATTAGGTCGCCAGTCAAAAAGATAAAAAACAAAACGTTATTACTGAATAAATCTAAGTTACAAAAAATAAAAATACTTTTTGAGGAGAGTAATCAATTGCCCTTTGCAATTATTTTACAAACATCAATGGTCACTAAGTTGAACTGGAGTGACCTTACCATCTAAGTTTGTTTTACAAAATTTTGATGTTTCTTATTTCTGTAAACGTCAATGGTCATTAAGTTCCAAAAAAGTGAGTGACATTTAATCTGATGATCACAAACACTTTGGCAAGTGGGCTCAAGTATTTCTGAGACAAAAATTTGATGTTTCTTATTCCCGCAAACGTCAATAGTCACTAAGTTACGACAGAGTGAGTGATCTCTTGATCTTTTGTTCTCAAACACTCCAATTCTAAATTTTTAGCAAATTAAACTGGAGTGGCAGGATCAGTTTTTGGATTTTAATGACAAATTCCATCTGTTGGCCGTGGAAGACGACGAAAGTTACACCATTTAACACCGATCAGTTGACATTTGTTTGACATATATGAAAACTTGGAAGGTGTGGAAATTGTTCAAATGAGTCTCTTATGAGTTTTCAGACAACTACAAGGTCAACGAAGTCCAATTTTTTACCGAATTTTTTATAGAAATGAGCAAGATCCCAAAAGGGTGGATAATTATTCATCAACAAAATAGTTTGAACTGGAGTGACCTGTCCAAAGGCGTTTAAGAAAAAAAAATGGACTTTTCTTATTCCTGCAAACGTCACTAAGATCACAAGTTACTCTAATTCTTAACTACCAGCAAATAGTTTGAACTGAAGTGACCCACCATCGGATACTTACTTAACTGAGACTGGTAGTTGGCCTGATAGGTCCCACTTAGTTTTATAAATTACATTTTTAACATATTTAGGATTGATCGCATTACTGGTTTGTTCAGATTGTAGTTGTAGACTGATGGTGGTCATTGCTAGAGTCGTGTATTATAATAACTCTTGTATCTGATTTACCGTTATATGATTCATTTGGATCGGTTGATGATCACTTTTTAGTCTTGAAGGCATTTAAACTACATCTTCAAATGTCTTACGGTGTTTTTAGAAGGTCAACAAAACTTCCAGTTTTTAGTATTACTTTATATTTGAATTGTGATATGTTTTAAATTAATTGTAAATTGTTTTAATATTTTTTTTTAATTTTAGGATATCAGCTATACAATGAACCAGAATACTCTGAAGTTTCTCCAGCATTTAAAAGATTTAAATGTAATAATTGTCCAAAATCGTACGCACATTTCAAAACCTTGAGAGCACACCAAAGGGATGAATGTGGTGTCATTCGAAAACATTATTGCATGAAATGTGATAAAAGATTTAAAAAGCTTCACCATTTAAAACAACATTTAGCATCACAACTATGCAGGAATACTTTAGGTCCAATAGTCGGTCCTATTGATACGAATTCGAGTACAAATTATAAGTAAAAGTTGAGATTATTTTTAATTTATTTTAATTTATTGTAATTTATGTTTGAAGATTTTGTAAATATACATATTTTTGGTACACATAAATAAATGGTCGTTTATTTTACGGACCTTTTACAATTTACGTAGATTTTATTATAAATAGTTTGCATTTTTGGTTTTAATATTTACAATAATGTGCAAAAGAGTCGATGTTGAACAATGTGATTTTTTTAATTTTCATGATTCTTATTGCAAACGGTTTAGGACTAACAGACGAAGAGAAAAAATATTACCCATTTTTTTTAAATTTAAAAAATCTTGCACTCACTTATCTACTAAGTTAGTTCTATATATTTAAGAATAAAGTGACGGGTGTTGGTCGAATTTAGTACTAGCATAATTATGTGCAATAAGGTGATTAACATTAAATAATAAATAAATTAGACTAGTGTTTGTTTCTAATCACAATTGTTTGTTTTAATATTTTTTAAATTTATGATTTATTTTTTATATTTAAGATACAACTCAATTTTGCGATTATGCACGCATATTGCGTGCGTAAAGTAAACATTACGCACGGGACTATCAAAAAGTTACAAATTGCCTCTCAAATGCCATGTTATAACATTTAATACATAATTTAATTCTTTTTGTATAAGTATTTTATATACAAAACAAAGCGCGAAACTTTTTATAAATTTGTAATTTTTATTTTATTTATTGTGGTAGTAGGAAAAGTATAGTGAACAACTTCCACGTAATGTTCATTTTGCACTCGTATAAATTGCAGTACTTGCCAATGGCTTGTGCTATAACGTTTATACTCGTGGGAAATGGGTATCATTACGTGCTAGTTGTACAATATGCTATTTTGATTATTGGTATATTATCTTCTTGTCAGTACTTATAATCTTTGTTATCTTAACCTAGCTGTAAACGATCCAGGAAGCGGATACGGCAATCTGATTGCGAGTGTGATGATTTTTGCTTTATTGGCCTGATCCGATTGTAGATTTTTTTCTGATTTAGCATTATTTTTTTTTTTTTATTGATTAGAATGACGTGATGACATAGTAAGCAGGCTTTTTGGCCTGTTGATTGGGAATATATCACGTTCTCTGATGTCTACGATGAAGGTCTTTTCTGTTCTTGAAACCACTGCTACTTTTAGGGAGTTTTATATGTTGTACAAAAATATGTTTGGTTGCAGCAAGGTCATTGAAAACAAACCTTTTTTTTTATTATTATGTTTACAGTTGTTACCAATTTTAGTTAGTTAGTAGTGTACTACACTTAGCGATTTAGTGTATCAACAACTATTGCAGCTTTTTGATGCTTTATAGGAATTTACTGGGAAGACAATATCTATAACCTTTTGTGCTTGGCATGTGCAAATCATTAGAATGCGTACACAATGGGGACCCTCGCTCTGATCATAGGATTGTACTCTTGCTTATTGCTTTGATTTTGGAACACTGAAGCTTTGCTTGATTGAACTACAGGGAGTTTATAAATGAATGGGATTATGTATTCGCTTTAAATGTGCCGCTTTTTTAAAATTGTCCACTATATTATTTGTTTTGACAAATCAACTTTGACAGCTGTCAAGCAAACATATGTAGTATAGTAAACAGTTTTAAAAAGGCGGCATATTTAAAGTGATTACATAATCCCATTCATTTATAAACTCCCTGTACAATTACATCAATACTGATGAAAAATATATAAATACGAGGCTCAAGGGCATCAAGCTACAGTGAAAGCTCTAGTGTTTCAGAGTCCAAGCGATGAGCGAGTTTCCTATGCTTGGAGCTTAGATTTTTGTTGTGTTTACGCACTTTAATTATACTATGAACGTTGTCACTTTTGACAGTAAAGTTTAGTTGTGGATGTAAGAGATGATGTATTGTATTTAATGCCGCACGTCTAAACTGTGTTATGACATAAGATTGCGAAGTACATTGTAAATACACTGCAAAGTTAGGAAACGTCAAACTTTGTATATCTGGTATTTTTATTTTTAACAGAATTGTTGATGATTTTTTGATTTGCATTCATTACAGTTTTTCGACATCATTTTAAGCAGTAGCTAACGCCTATAGGTATATTGTTGGTTATTTTTTAGTAGTAGTGACAGTGTTTTTTTTTTGATACATGACATGTCTGAGGAGTATTGTACGTAATAGTAGAGGTATTGAAACGGTCATAGAGTACACTTGTTTTTCTTGGGGAACTCATATTGTCAGTGAAACTACAAAATTCGTATATACATTCACAAAAAAATTACAGGAGAGGATAAAAACTTTATATTTCAAGTATAGATAAAATAATTTCATATTTTTTCTTTCTGAATTATGAAATTAGAATAAATATGACAAAACAATGTTTGACTTTGCACTTTCACCGACGATATGTAGATTGGTTTATGCTGAGATGGGTTTGTTTTATAAATTACAAGCAGCGTATGTTTGTTTTGCAGTATTCAGTTTTATTGACAAAAGAATGATGTAGGTTAGGTTAGGTTTAAGTGGCAGCTAACGCTCACATAGGCCTCAGATGGGCCCGTTGTGTTACCACAGTACTTAAAAGTACAACCTTCCTCAGGGGATTTTGTCAAACCATTTCGAGCCGTGAATGAACTTCATGAGAGTCTGCGCATCTAGTGATGCGAGGTCAGAGAGGTCATCAAAGAAAGGTCGGCCTAAGAAGAGCAATCGTGTTGCGGACAGAGAGGGGCATTGGCATAAGTAAAGGTGAACATTCTCCTCTTTTTCTTTGTCCAAGCAGTCTCTGCAGTAGTCCCGCTTTGCTATACCCAGTCTCTCAGCGTGCTTGCCAATGGGACAGTGTCCCGTGATGACTCCCACTGCCAGTCTGATATCGTTTTTTTTTTAGAGAGACGATGTTGGTGCTTCTTTTCCTGTTTCGGTGAGGCCATACTTGCCTGGTTATCTTGCAGGTGTCTTCATCTCTCCATCTTCGCTCCGCTAGGTTCGAGGTTATTTCGGCTATATCCTCCTTGCACGAGGCAAATGGAATACCAATATCCTGTAATACTTTGGTTGAGTGCAGGCTTGTGCTATTATTTGCAAGCTCATCCGCTTCTGTGTTACCTGGGATCCCGCTGTGGCTTGGTACCCACATACGCTAGTAATTGCCTTGAGAGCAGCTTGGCTATCGGGGTAAATGTGGATCTGTTTACCAGGGTTCCTATTTACCATCAGCCACTCTCCTGCCTCTTTTATGGCGGTTACCTCCGCCTGTAGAACGCTGCAGTAGTCTGGCAGGCGTAGGCTGATTCTGAGGTTGAGGTCGTTGGAGAAATTTCCGCAGCCCACTTTGTTCTTCCTCTGTGAGCCGTCTGTATATACCTGCGTGTGTCCTGCTGGTATCCCTTTCTTCTCCATCCACTCCTCTTTAGAGGGTATGTGGTATTAGAATTTGAGAATTGCTATGACGTAGCTTTGATACTTTTTTAATTGCTAAGAGTTTAGTTGTTGGCACTGGTGTCTATGCTTTTTTGATCGTGTATTGAGGTGACGTAGTTTATCTTGGACCCCGCGTTTTTTAGGGTTAGGTTTTTGTGAGGAGCTAGGATAGCCTTGCATTAATGTCGGTAATATTTTAACCAAAATGTACAAAGCATGTTTAGGAATATAGGTTGACTCGGCAAGTTTTCTTGTTGTCAAATTGAAGTCTTTAATCTTTTCAGTTTTTAATGTTATGAAGACATTTTTGTATGTTTTTTTACCATGATTTTTTTTTTAATTTTGGGAAGCTTACTTAGTCCACTTTGTAAGGTTTAAATGTTGGAATACTTTAACCGCCACGATATACAGAAAATCCGGTCTTTAATGCTTGAATCAGTTTGTTCTTTCTGTTTTTATCTCACTGACAATGTTATAGGGTAGTTGCCTAAAATATATATCCAAATGTTTAATGAAAAACGTGTTTTTTGACATCAAGTCTAAATTCTATTAGAGCATGGGAATTTTTGTCGTCCGAATGCATATTGTGAAAGTTAGCAACTCCATTTTGTCTGAATCAGGCTTTATTTGTAAAAAAGAATATTGGCAAGAAAACGGGGGTTTTCAGCAACATTGCGTAAAAAAAACTATACTATACGGATTCAAGGCCTGTACTTGTTGTATATGGTACGGATAAAGATGCTGCTCGTGGAGAATTCTCCAAACAAAGAGGAGTACTAATTCCTACCTCGGAGGATATTCTCCGCACACAAAGACCAAGAAATAATTAAAATATATAAATTTGGTTTTTTATAATTAATAATCGCAAAAAAAAGGTTAAAAAATATATTGAATTAGTGTAATCGAAAAGAAATTTCTTGTATTTTTATGTTTGTTTTTAAAATTCTTCCAAAAAAACCGGACAATTAGTAAAATTACGGAAAATCCGAAGAAAATCCTTTAAAAGTCTTCCATTTTTAGCAATTATGTGGGTAAGCGAATTCAGTTTTTTAATTTTTGTGATCAAAAGTACTATTTTTAAGGATCATATGCACACGCTAGCTAGATCATATTCCAATTTTAAGTCTCCAGGTGTAGCGGAATCAAGGATATTGAATTTTCAATAAAATGGTATTTTTTTTCATTTTTTGTGAACATTTTTTGGAAAAAAGGAGCGGGATTGAGTTTTACGGAAAATTTCTTTTGAATATAATTTTTGATTGTATTTTGCTTATTTACAGCACAAAAATTGAAAGAAGACAAAATAATCCTAAAAATTTAAAATTGCCTTTATTTACACTGTATTGCACCTAGAGATCTAAAATTTTAGGATATGTCATATTTTGGTACCCCAAATACAAAATTTGAGCGAAATCGGAGATGTCGATGTGGGGACGTTTGTCCGAACTATTGTGGAATTACCTTTAAGCATTGTCCAAAAATGTTTCAGGTAACTTTAGATCTATGCAAGTAAATTTGAAGTAATTTATCTATCCATAGAAGGTAAGATAATATGTCCAAGTTAATCCAAAACTGCAATACAGTTTAAAAATGTGTTTAAGTTAGTTTAAATTGTTCCAAATAGATAAAAGATAGTCTAACAAGCTCTAAATTTATGAAAATATATTTGAAAATTATCAACTATCTAGAAGTTGTTGAAAATTGTTAGTTATATGCACAATTTAATGTCCAAACTGTATTTTTGGAGTGTTTCAAATGCTTGAGAGTCGTAAAAGACGTTTTTATATTTTTTGTCGAATTTGAAGGAGATTTAGACTTGGGTTTGTTGTCTAGATGGTATCTTGTACTGATGATACCTTGGATTTTGATTTTGAAACAGTAAGAAGTTGTAAAAACTCAACTAACTTCTTCTAGAGTTAAAATTGATCTTGTTGGAAGTGCTCCATTCAGATGTTGTTTTGAGGTCTTTGTTTATTCTACTCTAGAAATTTCAAGACGGTTTGGCATATTTGTCGATATGGTCTTTGGAAAGTATAAAGTATGAAGGGTAATATCATCTGCAAAACTATAAATAGGACTTTTATTTATTTGAAGAAGTTTAATAACGTAAAATAAAAGTTGACGAAATAGCATAACTCTGAGGAACATCAGCATTTATGATTTTAGAGTCGGAGGTAAAATCACCAATTCTAACTATAATGTTTCTATTGATAAGATTAGGATGTTATACTTTATTAAATTGTTTGGAAATGTTTAGAGCTACTGCAAGATGTTTTTATGTTTGTCTAAAGAAGAATTCTACTTGTGACTAACATAAGTTAGTCAAACGTTTTGATTCAAATCTATTTGAGTATCTTGAAATTTATTTTGTTCTAAGAACTTGACAATTAATATGTTTTTTAAGTCACATTGGACAATAATGCAGTTGGTTTATAACTTAACGAATCAGACTTGTCTTTTTTTTTAGGTATAGGTTGAACGTTTTTCAACAATTTGGAAATGTTTTTTTGAATGCTAAAGCAAAAAATTTGGTCAAAATGGCATCTAATTTATTTGCAGAGTATGATAGAAGATATTCTTTGACAACTCGTTGCTTTAAATGAATAGTAGGGCCATTATTTTATCACTAGTTGACATTATAGGAGGATTTATAATGCTAAAATTAGTTGCAATTTCGATTTATATTTTTTATAGCTTTAATACAACTCTTTTAGAGTTTTCTAAGTGTTCAGTTTCAGATAAGTTTTACTGAAGTAAATATTTGGAACGAACAATTTCATAATTATGTACTAAAGATGCGACATTGAATTAATGTTTTTTCTTTTGTTTTTTTTTAACTATTTTTTTTACTTATTTTGCAATAATTAATGTTGAAAAAAAAAAAAAATGTACTTAATATATTTTGCGTTTACATATTGTTTTTGCTAAAATTGAACAAATGTTGTAATCAAAAGTGTTAAAAGACATATCAATGAAATGCTAAAACATTACATTATATGATCGGAAAAGTGTGGTTATGTAAGTTTTAAATATGTAACTATGTTTTGTAGGTTTGAGGTAATTCTAGCAATCGTATCCGTAGGTTTTTTTTGTAAGTGCTAATTGCTAAAAGTTGTGAGTTGTTAGTCATTTGTTATCGAATAATAAAACATAGTAAATTTTTATCGTGCATTTTAGGTTATCAGCTATACAATCCACAAGATTACCCTGTAGTTTCTCCAACATATCAAAGATTTAAATGTGACAATTGCCCAAAATCGTACACACATCCAAACAACTTAAGAGCCCACCAAAGGGATGAATGTGGAATAATTGGAAAATATTATTGCATGAAATGTGATAAAAGATTTAAGAAACATCACCACTATAAGAAACACCTAGCCACACAAGTATGCAGGAATACTCTGAGCCCAATAGTCGGCCCTCTTGATACGAATTTGAGTACATATAATAATTAAAAATTGAGATTGTTTTTAAATTTTAAAAATTGATAATTTAAATTAGTTCTTTGTCATCACATATTTAAGATTTTGCTAATATATATTTTTTTCTACAAATAAATGTTGGTTGAAAGATTTAAGAAACATCACAACTTAAAGAAACACTTAGCAACAAATCTATTCAGAAGAAATAAAGAGGACTTTATACCCTCGGCAGGTATAGAGAATTACATGTATACGGGCGCCAAGATAACTAATGCATTGTTAAACATAATTACAATCCGAGACCGAATTTAGAAAACTTAAACATTTTTTTACGATTGGATCGAGGGGTTTTAAGAGTAATTTTGTTATTAATTTGTTATGATGGATAAAGCTTGCATACTTTCTTAGTTTTATAAGTTTTAATAAAATTTAAAATGTATTCAAGCTTTATCTATCATAACAAATTAATGACAACATTATTCTTAAAACCGTTCGATCCAATCGTGGATAAATGTTTAAGTTTTCTAAATTCGGTTTCGGATTGTAATTATGTTAACTGATGCGTTAGTTATTTAGACGCCCGTATACATGTAATTTCTTATACTGGCATCTAAAAATAAAAAAAATGATAGTTATTTTAGTTCATTATCATCACATGTTTAAAATTTTGCTAATAAATATAGTTTTTTTTTTGTATAAATAAATGGTGGTTTATACTCTACACATTTTTATTGTAGATGTTTTGAATCCTGTATTTTATTTTGAGTGGGATTTCCTTTTTTTTTTCTTTTTATTTTGTTATATTTTTTTAGTAAATTTTTGTAAACACAATATTTTTTTACTTTAGTCTTTCTTATAATATTTTATATTTGTATTTTTTTTTTGCAAAATCAGAATGAGCCTAAAACAAATGAAAATCTATCAAAATGAAATATTGAAACATTAAACTGAATGATAAAGTAAGTTTTAAGTTTGAAATAATTCTAAGATATGTTTATGAGTTGCAAGTTATATTTGTTATTGAATAGTACAACAATCTATAAGTGATTATTTTATTAATGTTTTTTACTTTTAGGTTATCAACTATATAGTCTAAAATTTCCTTTTGTTACTCCAACAATTAAAGAATATAAGTGTGATAATTGTCCCAGATCGTACACACATCCAAACAACTTGAGGGGACACCAAAGGGATGAATGTGGAAAAGTTGGAAAATTTTATTGCATAAAATGTGATAAAAGATTTAAAAAACATCACCATTTAAAACAACATTTAGCATCACAATATTGCAGGAATACTTATCTTGCAATAGCTGGTCCATCTAATACGAATTAAAAATTGATATGATTTGTTTAATTTATTATATGTACCAATAAATGTAGTTGTCTATGTCTACAACCCAAATGTTTATGAAAGGGGTAATACCAAATATGTATTAATTAAGTGTAGTAAATAAAAAAAAAAGAAGATTTTAATTAAAATAAATTATTGTTTTCTCTCTCTATATGTCCTCATACTGCGAAATACTTGATCAGAGTTCAGATGTAAGTAAAATATCAATATTAATACAGTGACATATATTGAGAATGAAGACTTTATAATTAATGATTTTGATGCTTAGAAGATGTTATAATTTGGTTGTTGTGTTTATTGAAAAGTTTATTTTAATTTTTATAATAATTATAACAATAAATCCAAAGATTCATTTTTTACTGCACAAAATCACAGTATGTGCTCTATACAGATTTCGGAAACCATTCCAACACATTAGAGTTGCGGTTCTCAAACGCGACAAGCGGCAATAATAAAAAAAAGTTGACTTAAAAATATAGTGATTTGCTATTTTATTGTTTGATAGATGCATGTGGCGTTGAAAAAATAGGCTTTACCTAATATTGTGTTAACATTGATAGCTTTGCGTACAAGCAAGTGGGTTCAGTGCATGTGCTCTTGTTGATTGGCATCGGGAAAGTTTGCATTATGTTAAGGGTTGCAAAGGAGTAATAGTCTTCTTGATAGGATTCTGTATTCTGGATTGAAAGTTGGAGGGTAAACCAAAGTCTACTGCACGTAGGCCTCATTAGGTCTTTTGTAACTTTTCCAGTGGTGATCTCACTCCGTTGTCTTTGCATTTAACCACCCTATGTGGCTGATGTATGCAAGTACAACGCTTGGAGGGTCTCTTATGCTGGCCATGTCAAGCCAGCAGCTCCTCAACATGGACTCTCTATCGTATGACAGGGCCGGGCATGTGCATAGCACGTGCTCGATTGTCTCGTCGTTCATTTCACATTCTCTACACGTTGGATTGTCTCCAATACCAATCGTGTGCATGTGTTTCTTTAGTTGTCCTGTCAAGATTCCTGTCATAATTTGCAAGTTCTTTCTGGACAGTCGCAAGTAGCACTCGGCTGTCTTGGTGTTTGGAGCAGTTATTGCTTTCTTTGCCTTTCTGCAGCCCGGAGTATCATCCCAACGCCGTCTCAGTGCATTGTGTGTGTTAATTTTTAGTATATTATTTAAGCTTTTGAGTGTTTAAGCGGTTCAGGGTTCTGGACCACACGCCATGAGGGTTGATTGACCCTTTACGCTCCAGCTCGTCCGCCTCAATGTTACCTACTTTGTTGGAGTGTCCTTTTACCCAGAGCTGCTTTATGCTATTTCTACAGGCTGCTAAAGTAAGGGCACAATGACATTTATAAATTAGCTTTGATGTGATTCTAGGCTTGTTTATAACAATTAGGGCCGTTCTACTATCCGTTAGAATTTTGACATTCTTGCCAGATATTTTGCGGTTCACATATTTCATAACCCCATAGGTTATCTCAACTACTTCTGCTTGGAAGATAGTCGTATGAGCTACTAGTGGTAATGATATTTTGAGGTCCAGGTCTTGCGAGAAGATTTTCGCTCCAGAATCTTTATTAGTTTTTGAGCCATCCGTGTAGATTCTAATCGAATCATTGACCATGTTCTGCTCCTCTTGTTCATGTGTGCGCACGTTGTTAGGTCTTTGAAACACAAAGAAGGGTGACATGTTATCTGTTTACCAGCCCTCCCTGCACTGTGCCAAAGTCCAGCTGCATTTAAACGCAAAGCTGTCATTGTCGTCATTTCTTTGACGTAAATGTCGAGGGGCGGCAGACACAACATTGCCTCTATACTGTTGTCCGCATACCTGTTATACTTAGGCATGCCATTCGTTGCAACTGATTTAGTTTGATTGCAGACGTTTTCTGTCTAGCTTTTGGCCACCATACTAGTGCCTCATATGTGATCATAGGTCTTATAACGGCTGTGTACAGCCATAGCACTATCTTTGGAGACACTCCCCGTTTGCATTGCCAAAAAGACATATGAACTATTTTGCATCTCATATTTAGATGTGGTCCCCATGTGAGTTTATTGTCAAAAACTACCCCAAGATAATAGTAGTGGGGTATTTAGGAGTTTTGGTAAGTTTAGATTACCAATTTCTTTTTTTTTTTTTGTAAAGAGAACCAGTTCGGTTTACACCATGTGTTGCAAGAGCAGTTTCTATTTTATTGAAGGTGGTTTTATCGAAAGCGCTTTCAATATCTATGAATACGCCCAAAGTAGACATTTTGTCTTTTAATGATCTTTCGATTCAGTCCGTTGCGAGATGTAGGGCCGATTCGGTAGATCTTCCTTAAGTGTGTGCATGTTGGTTTGGGTGTATTGGCTTAGTAATAATTCTTGATAGGATGTAGCTTACAAGTTTGATGGAGACGAAATTCTTGTTTGCCTGGGTGCTTTGGAAGGTGTTTGTCTTGGACTTGATTCTGGCGCCTTTGGATGACTTTCTCGACTCACAGCCTTATGATTTTTTTTACGCGAGCTATTAAAAAAAACATACATCGAGTCCGATTCACTCTCTGAAGGAAAGTGCCTACCGACTAAACCCAACCTCGTTGTTGAAATACTTGAAAGTGTGACACATGAATGCAATAATTTGAATCCGTAGAAGAGGTAACGAATTTACCCTACGGGGCCAACTTTATAGGCGTCACTTAGGTGTGGCTTGCGTTTGTCACCTTTCTTTTATATTTTATTGTGCGAGGGTTCTCACTGTCAGCAGAAGAGTCGCCTGAGTCTAAATTAACGCGTGTAGGGGTATAAAATAGGATATTCATATAAGGCACACTGACGAGGTTTATAGAATAAAACAATGATCTGTGCTTGACCATTGACAACAATCAGCGGATTGAGTTTGAATAAATTATTAATAGAAATGTGATATCATAGCTTTCAGTAGTTGCAGTAGATTATATCAAAAATTTGAAAATATAAAATGTTAACTTGGTATTTTAAAATGTTTTGGTATAACACTAAATTCTCTTACTTTTAGGTTATCCATTGAACAATCAAGAAGAATATATTCCTAGAAAACAAAAACATTCTATAACAACTAAAAGATATAAGTGCGACAAGTGCGAAAGATCCTACAATCATCCAAATAACCTGAGAGCACACCAACGTGATGAATGCGGCAAAGCTTTTAAATTTTATTGTATGAGATGTAATAAGGGATTCAAGAAAAAGCAACAATTGCAGAGACACTTAGAAACAATATTATGCAAAAATAATATTCCACCAAACTCTGCTCCTACTAATTATAATGTTAATACATACCAAAATTATTCCTAAATAAGAATGCAACCTAGATTTTGGTTCAAGTTATTTATTATTTAAATTGAGTGATTTTTTATGTATTATAAAATTATGTTACAAACCTTATTGATATTAGAATATAGTATTTAATTAGTATTTTGATGGAAGTATGAAATAATTTGTGTCGAATTTTACATATTGTAATAGATGCTTAATGGGTACTGCAAATATGTGAATGCAATATAATATAAAAGAAATGAAATGATTGTTTATATTACCTAACTTAATTTATTTTGTTTTGTGATAAACTTGGATAACAATGGGTAATGTATGTGAATTTGATGATGTTTGATTTTTTTTGCGTACTGTCTAGTAGTGTCAGGTTTTTACTAACTAAAACGGTCTTACTCACTATCTATTTGATGCAATTCAGAATTTATGGATGATGGTTCTTGGTTATAGCAATCGGCAGCGATGGGTCAGTTTGTACTTTTTGATTTTTGTATTATTAGTGGCACTATTTAAGTAGTTGATGGATGAGCTAGTTTGACCGCTGCTGGTTAGAACCACTTCTTGACTTTTGATTTTTAAGTTTTTGTGTTTGTTTTAATTAATCTTGTTTCAGGCAAAAAAAAATATTTTGACTAAAATTAATGCATTTCTGTTGCTTTAAATACAGCGCTAAATAATGCCGGTAGATTAAATTGCGCTATCCGTACTAGTGGTAGTTTTATATAATCAGAATCATATCAATAATGAAACGTTTACGTACAACTCTTGCGCGGGTATTAATAATTATATTATCCATACCAGCACGCATTATCATGGATTTTTTGTGTTGTTTATATGATTGCCATTTAATTTATTTATTTAAGATTTGATTTGCAAACATGTTTGATTTTGTGGAAAATAGTATACACACATGGTTTTCTTAAAAAACATTGGAAGTTTGAATCATCATCCTAGTCTATAAAATATACTATAATATGCCAACATAATAAGTTAATGCTATGTTTATTGATGTTTGTTATTCTAACTGAGTATTTTGCCAAATTTATATCTTATATTTATTACTTTTTTGGTAGTCTTAGATTTGCCAGTGTTACTTCTAGTGAGATTTTTGAATCTCTATTTGGGGTTAGTTTTTGTGTCTTCTGGTTGCCAGATATACTATCTTATTTGAAAGTTGCATTGCATGTCAGCATCAAGATGGCGTATCTACAGTGGAAATGGTCAATTCCATCAGTTTGTTTTTTTAGCAGTTTTTTTCTTTTTTTTTTTAATCTTTGGAGTTTTGGTTGGTACTAATGTTTCAGTAAATGTTTTTCTCTGGTCTATCCTTTTACTTTTCATTTTTTGGTAGTCTTGGTCGTCTCAGTCTTCTATATTCTTTTCTCTTTATTGCTTTTTTTTATGTTCTTTTGCTTTCTTTTAGCTTTTTGCTCTTCCTTCCTTTGTTTTCTATGACTTTTAATCTGTGTGTTTTATTTCATTTTGGTTTATCTAAATCTTTTTCTTTAGTAACGCCATTTTCTTAAAAAATAAGACTCACAGAGGACTAAGCACACCAACCGGTGACTTTTGGGCTGGATGGTTGAAGGAGTTATCAGTAGTTCTAGTAACGATAATTCCGTTTGTTTACTGTTCACGAAATATGGAAATACACATTGTTGTTAGTCCACACAATACGTTGTAAGGCACGGCTATAAGGGTTCCATTATAGCAATCTTTACGTTGTCTTCATCTACTGGACTTAATTTTTGAGTAATTATAATCTTATAAGGGTGTGATTTAATCTTGCAAGGTGCAAAATTTGCCTCACCCAAGTGCAGAGGCATGTTTCAGACCAGAACGTATTGCGTACTGCTCTATTGACGCTTTGACTGTAGGGATTTTTTTTAGGGGTTTGCGACCCAGCTGGTTCTTTAGGATTTGCAGATCCGGTTTTCTTTAAATTTTGATCTTATTTCAAAATTGTTTTTTGATCAGGAACACTTTAGGTTTGATTTAAATTGAAGCACGTGCAAAATGCGTTGCAGTTACAAAGCCTGTTTAAAATAAGTCTCTACGATGAAACTCCGTTGTTTATCTGACTACGGCATATTGAATACTGAAACCTTATTGTCCACCCCACCTAACGGGTTTAACCGTTCTATTTGGCTAGGTTATAGGGACTTTTATGCTACAATCTTTGATGTTGTCAGAAGTTTATTGTTTTTCAATGAGTATTCTGTATGGATCCGAACCGAATTTAGGGCTAAACTTTTTGTTAATATAAAAGAAACTAATGCAACGCTTGTTATGAGCTATCCAACGGTGCGGCAAGATAACTTCCTTATTTGAAATGTGTGCTTTGAAGCCGATCGGAGTCCCAGGCGGGCGTACGTGGTCTCGTTTAAGAGCGGGGATCCTAAGGTTTTGTTAACTTGTGTTTTAGTTGTCATCATGCGTTAGAGTAACGAGCAGCGTGCGTTTGCCTTAGAGGTTCATTTATCCAACTACCGTTTGATGGTTTCAACCCAGCGCGCATGCCTAAATCGCTTTAATATTGCGCCATAGGGTCCTGTCCTGGACCGGAAATTATTTTTTTTGCGTCACAACGTTTGGTGAAACAATTTTTGTGCAGAAAAGAAGAACTGGAGACGCACGTCTTATCAGAACACCTGAGAACATCGTAGCAGTGTAGGTTTCAGTTTTGCCATGCGGCGTTTGGCACTATGAACTTCATTTTACTTTCTTGTGACTTTTTTGTAGGGTATTTGAAATCCCGTGTTTATACCAACCGCACATAGACTCTGGACGACCTTAAAAGAAACATTCAGGTAGAAACGGCCAACATACTCATCAATATGCTGGAGAAAGTTATAAGATACACCAGAATTTGGTTTAACCAGTGCATTGTGCGTTACTTACCCGTTATAATTTATAAAACGATGTAACCGCAACTTTAAATGTTAAAATTGATTTTTTTTTATTGTTGTTTGATCAACTAGTTTTAAGTTAATTAATACACGACGTTAAAGCACGGTGTGGTGGTTGAGAGGTTTAGCGCACGTTGCGTTAGTTATATAAAAATTTAATTATATAACGGCGTAACAGTATATATATCTTCTTGTTACTTTTATCCAATTGTAGTTTTTCGATTTTTCTATACTGTAAAATTTGGTTAGCACTTATTTTGTTTTGTTTGTAACACTAATCAATGATAATAATAATTATTATTATTCTTATAAAATATTAGATTAATTTAAATTATTTGTAGGTCAAGAAATTAAACGAGGTGATTACCACTGCTTCAGTTGTGGAAGAGGTTACAAGCAGAAACAAACATTAATCCGACATGTGAGATATGAATGTGGAACAATTCCGAAATATGTCTGTCCAATATGTTCAAAACGATTTAAACGGAAAGAATATTTAACGAATCATTTAAATTCGAAGATACATAATTAGATTGTTTTTATTTATAGCAATTTTGATGTTGTTTATGATTAATTACGCTTTTACATTTTTACAACAAATTATCATATTTATTCTAAAATTGTTTACATTTATATTATTACGCATTCCACTTTACATGACATTGATTAAGTTGATGATAAAATTGATTTTACATACTTTAAATTAATTCTATTAGCTTTATTATTACTCATTTATATCCTAGTCTGAAATTTACCCTATCACGTTTTACATTACGTTACTACATTCATATACATATATGTAGTCTGTAAATCAGATATGATTACATTTTATTCTTATTTATATTGATTGAACACTATTTTAAATTCATTACAACTCCATAACAGTAAATTGACACAACAATTTTACTACAAGAGTAGTTAATGAATAATATTAAGTTTTACATAATTGAAATATTGTATTATAAGATACGACTATGATGTTATTACTAAAATAAATTCTTTTGGATCTCTGAAAATATCCAAAGGCTGTTAACTATTTTTTTTTTAAATAATGTTTGAATTAAATTATGTTAAGAAAATATTGTAGCATTTTTATTTAATTAGTTATTTCCGAGTAGATACTTTATGATGGTAGACAAAACAATCATAAAAATATTTAGAGAAAATAATGACCGACGTTAAATTCTCAAGGTTAAATCTATAGCGAAGCGTGTCCACGCGTTTGTCACTGAATATTATTAAATACATGTTCATGGTAAAATTTTTGCTTCTGCATAGTGATAATTGCTCCATAAGAAACAATGTATTTGATTGATAAAAGTGCGCATTGCTCTAGTGGACAGCGGCTTTGATTTATTGACCGTGCTTTGTAATAATAATAAACGTTTATTTTTTAACTATTGGCCTTGAAAATAATACCATTTAACATAATATTTAATATCCTTACATCTTTATATTTGTTTATTTATCAGTTCTGTTTTAATTTTCTTTCTTCTTGTTAGTGCTATCATCCATTCTATTCTTCTTCTATCTTCTTTTAGTACCTACCTCCCGTTTGCTATTTTTTATTGCATTCTTTTAGCATGTGTTCAATGTTTTCCTTAGCCTCTCTACAGATAATACACGTTTTCTTTTCTTCGTCTATCTAAAATTTGCACACGTTTTCTTCATTTCCATATCTGAATCTTGCATTTTTTTTTACACTTTATAGGTAGTATCAGCTATGATATGTACATAATTAAAAAACACTTTTGTAATATTTTACATTAATTTTTCTCTTCCGTTTTCGTTATACCTCATTGCAAGATTTTCTCTACCATAACAATGTGTGCTTCAGTTTTTTGTTTATCCCTAATACCCACCTCGAGTATTTTTTCTCCTACTCTTAATTTATCTATTTTTACTTCTTGTATAACAATGTTTGCTAGAGTTTTTTAACTAACTTTTATTTTTTTTTGCTTTTTCCATTCCTAAATTGCCGTTTTGTACATTAACATACTTCGTACTAAACTAAATATGTATAATTCTTATTTTGTAAGAAACAGTTTAAAATGTTGATTATGAAAAACACATGTTGGCAACACTAAAATTAACTATAGCTATAAGAATGATAGTAACTTTTATTTCTTTAGCTTTACTAAATAATTTTTATAACTGACGCAATCCGTTGCTCAGCTTCTCAACCTCCCAACGAGCATTTACATTGTATATTGATTAATTCTATTTCTAAAGTAAATTAAACCCAAATATTAATTAATCAAATACTAATTTACTTTCGAACGTAAGTAGCTGTTTGTTGCTAAACTGTTGTCTGCTACCAATTTATGAGACACTTTATTTCACTGAGGAAGAGGAATTGATTTCTACAATTCTTGATCCGCTTTAAGTTAATTCACTGCTTGCTCTCCGTTCGACTCGGTTCGGTTAATCTCGTCATAGTTTCCATGTGTTTTATTAATCAATTGAATCAGTGCATCATTATTAACATGTCTTGTGGAATTAGAAAACATACAGCCACACCACCGTTAGGTCAAGGTGCAATCATTCAAGACATAATTTGAATATTGATATGATAATGAAAGCTTTATCATCTATGCATCATACAATTAACACGTGTGACCCCAAAGGTTTAATATTGTGCAGCATTAAGGCCTCAAATGCAAGTACACAACAATTGAGCTCTATTTCGATCTTGAGATTAAGCATCATGTTGTTTTTCTGTTACTTAAATAATAACTACCGGT
Organism: Tachinus rufipes; assembly: GCA_963932245.1. Lineage (NCBI taxonomy): Eukaryota > Metazoa > Arthropoda > Insecta > Coleoptera > Staphylinidae > Tachinus > Tachinus rufipes. Next base: position 30,857,685 of record OZ010742.1, on the reverse strand, counting down.
CTAGAATGATTATATAGGGTTTTACAATAAGAAGTCTTATTTTAATTATAAAAGAAACATTTATTTATTCTTAAGTAGTACACATTTTTTTATTTAAATTTCATTAAGGACATCTAGTAAATATCCAATACAACGGGTCATTTTTTTATGAAGTTTTGCAAGACATGTTTGCACAACTGCAGCTTTATCTGGCGAGTAACAGCTTGAATGTTGTCTTTGAAGGCTCGGATTGTTTGCTGGGCGTTAGCGTAGACTCTTTTCTTCACGTAGCTCTAAAGAAAAAAGTATTGTAGTTAAATCGCATGATCTAAGGGCTAATTTCAATTCGAGTTTTGCGAAATAATGCGCTGAAATTTTTTGTGCAGCACTGCAGTTTTTTACGGCTTGTATCGCTATCTTGCTAGAAATGAAAATTGCCGGTGCTTCAATTGTCTAATATAGGCAAAAGAAAGTCAATTAGCGTTATACGGTAGCGTTCCAAATTGACTGTAATCGTATCACTTTTGTCTTTCTTGAACAAGTAAGGTTCTATGGCTCTGCCGACCCAAAAACCGCACCATACAGTAACTCGTTAGGGATAAAGAGTTTTTTCTACTATTGTTATAGAATTTTTGGAACCCTAGATGTTTCTGTCTATTGACGAACTCATTGAGATGGAAATGAGTTTCTTTGATAAAGATGATTTTTTTTAAGTCAGGATGCCTGTTTTTTTAACTCCCAAGAAACGAATGTTTGGCGCTAAAATCTTTATGCAGTATGCGATAAAGGCTGGACTGTAACATCTTTAATTGCTGTGAACGTTTTCTGCGACACTGTTAGCGATAGCGGCAACGTTTTGGGCTGACCTGATAGAACGAATTTGAACTGGCAATTTTACATCAGTAACTATTTTGCTTAAATTTTGCGGTTAGCTTTACAATGGCTTTGCGGGAAGGTGATTTATACCGATTAAAAACACTAAGAACTCTGCGATTTAAGGCTTGCTATTCATCAGATTAAAAATGCCGCGAAATTTAAAATGGGATTTTTATTCGATAACTTTATATTCTTATTTTGCGTTTTGTGTAATAACAGCTGTGCCATTATTCAGTCGTATTTTCTACGGTGGTCTACCACCTGCCGCACATGTAACGCTATGGTGTATTAACGGCATTTCAGTGTACACATTTATACTGTCTGTTTTTGTTGGTATTTTGTTATTTGCTTGCGTATTTCTTTTTTAAAACAGGCAAATGTATGGGAGTTTAATTGGTTACTACCTAACTGTAGATTAGCACTTTTAGCACACACCGTTTTGATTGTAATTGTTTTCTAGATTCTTTGCTTTACTTGTTTCCTAACATTTTTGCTTTAGGTTTGTGGTTGATATATTTTTTGTTTTGTTTTTTTTTTGCTTTAATTTTGTTATGCTATATCTAATTAGGTTTGCACTTTTTGGAATACTTTCTACCATCCAGGTTGTGTAGTGGTTAGCGTACTTGACTGCTACACCAGGGGTCTTGTGTTTGAGTTTTTTTATCTGTAGGATCAGTTATTCTGGTTAAGAAAAAATGTGTTGTGATGAGTACGCTTTCTTTCGGATAAGAAGAGAGACTTTAGTAGGTCCCGTGTACTGCTGAACCCAATAATTTAGATTGATATTCTTGAATTTGCAATTGGGAGGCGTTAGCTCTAAACTATAGAAGCCTGGATTTTTTTGATTTGTCTAAATTTTAGTTTTGGTTTTCTACATTAATTTATTATACGTGTTAAGTTTGTCTGCAGTTTTAGTAGAGTTGATAATAGTTACGTATTCTAAAGATTGATAGGTTAGGTTTAGGTTAGGTTTAAGTGGCAGCTAACTCTCACATAGGCCTCAGATTGGCCCGTTGTGTTACCACAGTACTTAAAAGTACAACCCTCCTTAGGGGATTTTGTCAAACTATTGCGAGCCGTGAATGAACTTCATGAGAGTCTGCGCATCTAGTGATGCGAGGTCAGAGAGGTCATCAAAGAAAGGTCGGCCTAAGAAGAGCAATTGTGTTGCGGACAGAGAGGGGCATTGGCATAAGTAATGCTGAACACTCTTCTTTCTCCTCGTCCAGGCAGCCTCTGCAGTAGTTCCGCTTTGCTATACCCAGTCTCTTAGCATGCTTGCCAATGGGACAGTGTCCCGTGATGACTCCCACTGCCAGTATGATATCGTTTCTTTTTAGGGAGACGATGTTGGTGCTTCTTTTCCTGTTTCGGTGAGGCCATACTTGTCTGGTTACTTCACAGGTGTCTTCATCTCTCTTCCTTTGCTCCGCTAGGTTCGAGGTTATTTCGTTATGGTCTCCTTGCACGAGGCAAATGGAATACCAATATCCCGTAGTACTTTGGTTGAGTGCAGGCTTGTGCCATTCTTTGCAAGCTCATCCGCTTCTGTGTTACCTGGGATCCCGCTGTGGCTTGGTACCTACATGAGTCTCAAGTTTGTGTGTGCTGCCAGCTCGTTCAGCTTTCTCCGACAGTCAGCGACCACTGTTGAGTTGGTGCACACGCTAGTAATTGCCCTGAGAGCAGCTTGGCGTTCGGTGTAAATGTGGATGTGTTTACCAGAGTTCCCATTTACCATCAGCCACTCTGCTTCCTCTTTTATGGCGTAGAACGCTGTAGTAGTCTGGCAGGCGTAGGCTGATTCCGAGGTTGAGGTTGTTGGAGAAAACTCCGCAGCCCACTTTGTCCTTTCTCCATGAGCCGTCTGTATAGACCTGCGTGTGTCCTGCTGGTATCCCTTTCTTCTCTATCTACTCCTCTTTAGGGGGTATGTGGTGTGAGAATTTGTTGCCAAAAGCAGGTGTTGCTAGACAGCGGTTATGTTTTTGGGCACCCCTTTAAATTCATTGATTATTCCGACGTAACCACGATAATCCGATGTCACATTTGCATCGACTTTAGCATGAGTGCTGTGGTAATGGCTTGCTCATTAGATCGACCGGGGCTATGTCCAGGATTGTCTCCAAGACTTTAAAGATTGATAACTTGATAAAAAAAAGTTTACGTTTGTTGTCATTTTATACTACTGCATAGTTTCACTACGGATGAGCCAGTGTAATGTTTTTAGCGTACCTAGCATGCTAAGCTATAGCTTACTCTAACATAAGGTGCACTAACTTTTGCTGTTTTTTTGTGGAAAAACTGTCAGGTTATAAAGCACACAAGATCATTCTTAACAGGACCATCACAAAATTCCAAATGCGCGATAACACATATTTTCTCTTTTTGATCCAACTTCTTACAAACATGTGGTGTAACATTTCTTCTAATTCTATTGATCTTTCTGACTGCTGTTTTGATATTTGAGTGATGCAGATTTTATATTCTGTCAGTCCTATCGGGTGGGAGATCTTCCTTTTTTCCGCTTAGCATTTATCAGGTTTGCCTTGTAGGTATAAGTTTTTTCATGTTGATGCCTTTTGTGATATGACTGTACTGGAAAGTCGTTGTTTGTGTTTAATTTTTTAAGCACCGATTTATTAGTTTGAATGGCAGTTCATGGTATTTTCAGCATTTTTCTCTAGCACTACATCTCGAATCTATAATCTGCAGCTCGCCATGTCCACGTTTCTGCCCCGTATATGAATACAGAAAACACGAGTGTTTGGACGAAGTTGATTTTGGTGTTCTTTGTTATGTTATGGACTTTCTATATTGGTGTTATCTGTTTTTCAGCTAGATTTTGTTTGATATTTTTTGCCTGCCGATAATTATTCGTTTAGTACGGGCGCATAATATATGCGCTGTCACATATAAGTTGAATCAAACTACGAAAGCTTACAGGACTGATAATCGGGCACTATGGACTAAATAAGAACATGCATATAATGGGAGTAAAGATGAATCTCTATGCCGGATGACAAAGAAACTTTGTTTCATCTGTTGTAGAAACAGAAATAAATACTTCTGCTGTTAGTGTTATAGCAAGTTTTGCGTTTTTGTTTACCTAATTGCAGTAGCTACAGTGTTTGCTTTATGCTTTGTGGTACAATCATCTTCCAAAGCAGCCTTGACTGATGATCATCTTGGAAAGCCCACATGCGTATGCCCGAGGACATTTTCCATGTTTTTTGCTTATTTGCTATTTAAAGTTCGATAAGGAATCCAAGCCACATATGTTTAGACGTAGCATCATTGCTGCATTCTACTTCCGCATAGCTTTAGCTATTTTATTAATATATTCCCGGGTGTTGCAGATGCAACTTCTTTGACTGCTTACGGTTTGGTACACCCTAAAAGTTTGAACGCAGCTACTTATGTCGGCAAAGCGTACAGTAGCCTCAATTTTGCTTTAATTGCTAGAAGCTTTTGGTTTGCTTATCCCGGCTCGTCTACGTCTAGCATAATAGGGGTTTTTACATTTTTTTTTGCAGGAACTTATACCTAGCTTATGCCGCTTTGCTTGGTTAGTAGTCAATCCGTCACGGTTTGGTAGTAGTCTGTAAGTTTTTAGCTAGGATCTTACTTTACTAACTACAATAACTGAGTAGCCAGCACCGTCAAGTCATTGGAAAAACCAACCACCTTTAACGACGAAGTTGTACACTTTGCTTTCTATAAAGCGTGTCCGTTTTTTTTTTTAATTTTTCACATCACGTGGTACTTTGCTACTATTTGTTTTACATACTTTGTTAGCATTTACTGCTGACTATTTTTTCCGAAATCTAAACTGCATAATTGAATAGTCTCCTACCGCATGTGGTTTATTCTTTTCTTTTTCTGATCAGTTGGAGAATTGGTTGTTTTCCTGATTTGATGGTCAGCACCAACTTTGACAATGTCCAGCTTACCTGAAGGTTGCCGTTCTGTACGCACTTCTTGAACAGCTTCAGCAAGTAGTTTGGGTGTCAACCTTTCTACCACCGCTTTCAGTACTTTGTTTGGCAATTTGTCCGGACTAAGCAGGTGTTTTTTTGGAGCTTTTTAGATTTATTTTCTAACAATTTAAACGCACTGTGAAAGTGTAATGAATTAACCAAGGAATTTGTTCTAAAACATAATTCCAAATATTAAAGTAACATTATCAGCTTGACCAATGATACGCAGAAAAACTAATTAACATCGGTGAGTAATAGTTTAAATATTTATTGACAAATAATTTGGCTTTATGGACAAATGAAATAGTGAATGTGTTTCGGTGTTAGTGGAAATTTACTTCATCAACCTTAACAATACTTTAAATTTAAAATAAGTAGATCAAACTTTTTGATAGAATAAAGAGGTCCACAAATATGTTGAGAAATCAAAACAATGGCAAGAAGTTAGAAACGAGCCACACAGCTAATTGAATTAATTGATTTGATCATTTGTGGTTATTTTTTTAATAAATTTAAGATTTTATGTTTATTTTTTGAACGCATATGTTATAAAATAGCACGCATTATTGTTTGTTGAGTCTTATTAGTTTTCTTTTTGAATTCAATTTGAGAAGTCTAAAAACTACTCAATTGCTTTATGTTTAAAAAGCTTCAATAGAAGTTGCATTTGTTGATTGCATTGAGATTTACTTTAGCACTAACAATTTGCATTTACGTAGCACCATGTATATATCTAATTTAGTCTCCTATACTTTGATTACAATTATTCAGTTGTACTAATTACAATTATTTTTAGGTGTACTTGATCCCAATGCAAAACCAAATACATGTCCACGTTGTGCTAGAAGCTATACGCATAAAGGAACATTATCAAGACATATGAAATACGAGTGCGGACAATTGCCAAAATACGTATGCCCAACATGTTCAAGAAGGTTTAAACGCAAAGAATATTTAGTAGGCCATCGCCTTGCAAGACAACATTAATAAAATGTTATTTAGATTTAACATTTTTTTCTCAAAATGTTTTATTGATGGTTTAAACATCACAAATGTTGTTTGTTTTAATGCAAGAAAATAATTTATTTAGGTAGTTAGATTATACAGGTGTCGTTAATTTATTAATGTTCTAAATGTCCCGGTAGTATTTACGTAGGTGAGTAATTTATTAAATGGAATGTAGAAAACACACAATATGCATTGGTTCTTTTATTAGACGATAAATGTTTTGCTACATAACAGGGCGAACTAAAGCAGAACACTATTCTCATACTTTTGTCCAGTTTTTTCCAGCTTTAAGACGAAACTTTGTAGTAGGATTCTTCAGTACGTTTTCGATTAAAAGTTATAGATACATTCCAGTTAATAAATTAATCACTTTTTTATAAATAAATGTTTTACGTTGAATGTAATCAATTGTTATATTTTAATAAACAAATTGAAATTATATTTTATTTATTTATTTTTGTATCACATATAAGTATATAGTTTAGATTTGATTAGCTGGTGGTGAAAGTATACAAAATAAAATTTAAATCAATTCTAACATTTATAATTTTCAGCTTTACCTATGAAGATTGAATTAACTGAATACGAACCGACGGTAAAAATAGAATTTACCACTCCTCATTGGATGGAATTGGATGTGAAGCCGAAAAAAACTATTTATAACAGAATTCGCGGTAATTTCAAATGCACTCAATGCGATAGAAATTACATAAGAAAAGATTCATTGCAAAGGCATTTAAATTATGAATGTAATAAAGAGCCGCAATTTCAATGCCCATTCTGTCCTCAAAAATGCAAACGCCGTTCACATCAGATTCGTCACATTAAACGGCAGCATAAGGATAAGATTGGAATTTTAGAGGAAAATAATCCGGATCTTACATTTAATTATCCCGATGTTTCATTTAATCCAGATGTTTCTCTAAATCCAGATGTTTCTCTAAATGCAGATGTTTCTTTAAATTTAGATGTTAAACTTACTAATCCGGACAATCCAGTTGAATAATCTTATGAATTAATACGTGATATTTCCGTATATTATTTTTCTACTTATTTTGAAACCAAATATTATTTGTTTTTGGCTTTTTATATTGACTAATTAGATTTAATTTTTTACATCACTTGTAATGTTTATTTATGCTTGATTTTTTTGGGGGCGGTGAATAAACATTTCAATTTTCTTTATATTTTTGTTTTTATTTCTTTTACCATTTTGTTAATTTTATTTGCTTTGTAAATATATTATTTCTTTTTTTTTTCTTTTATGTGCTAATATATGTTTCTTTTTCAGCTGAAGATTTACGGGTGAATCGATCATGGGATAGTTTAGCACATTTAGCTTTACCGATGTTATTAATGCGTGAAAATATGAAGAAAGCTATGTTGCAATCTGTTAGTCCACCTAAATCACCAAAGTCTTTAGTAAAAGTTGAAAAAGATAATGATAGTATGACTGGTTATGATTGCAATGTTTGTGGAAGGATTTATAAATTGAAGAGTTCTTTACGCAACCACCAAAAGTGGGAATGCGGTAAGGAGCCTCAATTTAAATGTCCATTCTGTTCGTATAAAGCCAAGCAGAAAATGCATATGGCTAGACATATGGATAGGATGCATAAAGAAATTGATTATTCAACCATTAAAGCTGAAGTTGAAGGGGATAATTAAACTATAATTATTGTGATGTATATTTTTTAATTAATTTTCTTATTTTTTTACAGGATTGTCAAAAAGGATTGATTATTTTAAATTGGCGATAAGATAAATGGTAGAAGTAATTTGCGTTCTACAAATTCTATTAATATTGACAGACTTTTGTAATTCGATTGGCATGACATTTGCACACAATTTAATGTTAGAACATTTATATCATAATCTAAGTGTGGTGTCACACTATGCGTTAGAATTGTTCTAGTGAAACGCATCCGTTTGAAAGGATGCCGACCGAACAAGGTTTATGAGTGGCGACTCACTCATATGAGTCTTTTTTCCGCATCAACCGCATAGTGTGACTCCGCACTAATAGAAACTTTTGTGTCATTGTTTGCTTTATCTAGCCAACTCTATTGTGTGTTTTTTATTGTTTTCTAAAATTTGTGCCGTGTTCTAGCTAATCTAATAGTGCGTACACCCTTGTAAAAAACTGCATTACCCCAACAACGTCGCGCAACATCCTCGCTAACATTAAGATTTTTGTAGTTTTGTCCAAAAATGCTGCAATTTTATCTTGTTGATTGCTACTTTGATGCTACCGCAACCAAACTTATAGATAGTTTTTGGTATGAACAACTTTTGCATAGCAACATCTTTATTTTATTATTTACATTATTTTTGGTACGTTTTATCAGATGAACCAAGTACTTAAGATTTATTTTTTAATACTAATTATATTTTGATTAATTGGTCATTATTGAGGACTTTGTTGGTTATTAAATCAATTTTATTCAGTCTTTGATAGTTCTACATTTTTTTAATTTTAATTGAAGTTGATGCTATTGAATCTTGAAAGACATTATTCACGAGAGCTTTTTTTACAAACTCTGAACTCGCTATTTTTACAAATTATGCACAAGCGAAGTTTTGTTTTTTGACGAACTCTGAACGTGCTATTTTTACTTTTATTATTATGTTTATTGCATGGATACTTGTTTGTTTTTTCTAATATCACAGTTTTTATATTCATTAGTTAGTAGTATTTTTGGGCTGCTGGTTTTGTTGACCATCATATACTGTTCTGCTTACTGCTGAAGTTTATATATTCAAAGACTTAGTAACAAATCAAATCTTTTCCAAAATTGATAAAACGATGTCTAAACATTGCTGAATTCCGAAAAGAGCTTTTTATAGTATTACATATTTATTTTTTGCGTGTAAGGTGCACGATTAACAAGTGTTATAGTCGAATATTTGGAATGGGTTTTTGGGTTTCATTCTTTGTAAATTTCTACAATAGTACAAATCAACTACTGCGATGTATTAGTACCGGTATCGAACAAACAAACAAACAGACAATATCAATGTGAGCCAATTTCTTATCACTTAAATTAAGCAGCTTTTGAGAATAGTTTGATGTTGCAGCCAATGGTGAAGATTTGTCAATCACTACCATTCAATTCAAACTTAGGGCCTTACAGTTTCTTTTCTCAAAATTGCGACCAGCTTTGTAGTATTTCTTACAATGTCAGACTGGAATATGGCCTAACTGTTTGGGCTTATCTACGTCTATCTTCTTTGTTCAGGTTTATGGAAAAATTATTCATCCAAAATAATTGTTTTTTTTTTTGCAAGTAGTTTATTGGCCGCTTTCTTCTGACATTTTGGACGCCTAGGCCTAAGTGCTTGTTTTTGCTTTTTCTAAGTTTGCTATTGAAGTTACCTACAACAATTGAACCATTGTGTTTTTTTTGCGTTTCTTGCGGCTGTGATGGCATTGTAAAATTGTTCTCCGTGTCTTTTTCGGTGCTTGTGGGGCATAGGCTTTATGATTTGGAGATTGTATTGGTTGAAAATCTGTATAATGTTGTAGTACATTTTACTCCGGGTAGTCTTGTCTCCTATAATTTTGCTGTAGCTTTTCTTTTAGTTCCAGTAGTCGTTCCTTACTTTTTATGGTTTGGATGTTGTATGCTGCGACCAATAATTTGGTTGTGTGGCAGTTATATGATTGCTTTGGTTTAGACGGTTGAGCAGTCTGACATGTCAGTGTGGGATTTTGTTTTATCTATCTGGGGGTAGTTAAAAAGTCTATCTGGCTAAGGTATGCTACTGTTGGTCATCTGCTACTATACTTACGATGCGTTCCTATATTTGGTATCATCTTGTGTCTGTCACTGCCCACTCTGTGCAAGACTTTGCAGTGCTAGTTGAGGGATTAGCAACCCACGGGGTCTACAGCCTCCCAATCTGGGTCAGGCGCTGTAGTATTGTCAGATTTTGTTTCATGGCGGGAATTTTATTTCTCTGGTTTCTTCTCGCAAGCCGGCAAGATTTTCCAAATTTCACTGGACGCACTCGTAGGATAATAATTTAATAATATTTTATATTTTTCAATCATTTTTTTTTTTAGATTTTTTATTAGAGCATAGGCTTTGACTCTACGGATAGGCAGAAAATGTCATTGTTTGTTTCTATCTTCACATCTTGATTACTAAGTAAACATTTTACTTTTTGGATTTAGTGATCGCATGCTGCTGCTGCTAATACAGTTCTAATAAAACCGATATTGTGGTATAAAGAAGTTTCTAGCATGTCGTCACCACCCAAAATTAAATCTAGGTAGTTGATTGGTTCGTGTAGAATTCCTTTATGCATACATATAAGTAGTATTTTACTATTTTACTCTCTAGCTTTATACCAGTGTTATGGTGCTGTTATATTGCATTACTTATTATAGTATAGTGTCTTTACGACATGGGCTAATTTTATCAGCGGATTATTTCATTACCAACCGTCTCAGCGCGGGGAAATTATGTTTGTGTTCGTACCTGGAACCCGAGGTAGTATTCAAGGATGAAAATACTGTATATATTTTTTTTACTTTTGAGTACCGAGGTGTTAAATAGCTTCTAGGTATATAATACAAACATAATAGCCTTCCCGAGGCGATTGGTAATGAAATAATTCGCTAAGATAATTTAAGTCAATATTGAAACATTATCAGCATTACTTAGTTTAAATTTAGAGTGGTTTGTAGCTGAGTCATAAACAGATTTTGACTTAGAAGAATGCGACTCTACAATTGCTAGAAACTTTTTTTGGTGTCGTCGTTAACGAAATTTGTTGACTATCATGACAGTTTGAAATTTGTTTACTGCTGTCTTAAATAGTTGGTTTAACCACGATATTCTTCACCTTCCAACACTTCTTATGTAGAAGTTTGTCCGGGCACTTCTCATAACGTCACTGAGGTATTCAAGCTTCCTTGTTGTTTAAGTGAAGAGGTCTGTATACTGTATAGGAGTACAAAAAGAATGTAACATAATACCATTCTAATCTTAAGAGAGGTACTAATATATTTACTGCAGAAGAATTGTTTTATTTTATTGAAAGTGCGGCGGGCTTGTTCAATCCTTCTTTTTATTTCTAGATTAAAGTCATTGTTCTTGTTTACTCATGTATTTGTGTTTATGGACTTTTTTGATGTTTTGTTGATTAACCGTTAACTGTGTGTTGTTGTTAGCTACGTGTTTGCTTATCAACATGAATTTGGTCTTGTTGATATTCAGTCCGTAGCGTTCACTGACTTCTTGGACGTGTTTCGTAATTTTACGTCGGTCTTCTATATCTGTTCAAGTCCATATCTACAATTTTTGGCCACAAAAAATTGGACTCTGTTGCACTGTTCTTGAACTGGCTTGTACACTTTGGGCTGAAGCAGCAATATTCTTGGCTGTACTCACTGCTCGAGCACTAGGACTGCTTCTGTTTGTGAGATGGAATTGTTATCTGTCTCACAAACTTTTTGGACAAATTACCGTACACTAGGCGCTGTTGACGCATTAATTTTTTTCAAAAAAATGCTTTTGGGCAACACAGAAGTCGCTTTCAAATAAGTTTTCAATATTTCCATCGTACCACTGAGATTCTGTCACTTTTTTGAGCGCGAAGTTCTGTTTAAATATGATTTAAAAATAACTGCTAGATGGACCACTGTTCATAATTGTATATATCTTTTTAAGCTTTTAAAATACAATAAAATATCGCAACGAAAAATAATGTTAAACAAATAAAATAATCAATCCTTTTTAACAATTCTTGTAATCAGCTTTTCAAGTATATCGTGTCCATATACAGATGCTATTCTTTAACTCTCTTTAAGTCACGAAATATTTGTTAAGTCTTACTCTAGATTAGGATACCCAATTACTGTGCCTTATAAAGACATTTTGCTATATATTCCGACTGAACCGAATTTAATACTGCCGTTTTTATTGACGTATTATATCAACTTTTTCTATCAACTTACATATTTTCAGAAACCTTTTACACTATCTTGTTAATATGTGATATTACAATGTGTGCTACACACTGACATTATATTCTTATGAATATTAATATATTTCTTTAATAATAACAACAATTTCATATTAATACTAATAACTAGATCTCAGATGTCATTTTAATCAGATTTTATTTTAACCGAAACTCATTAACTATTGTGATAATTTTACTTCCTACTTACACATTTGAAGAAATATATTATATTCATAAGGATTATATAATTGCTAAGTGATATTTTGATACCCATTTATGTGCCTCACAGTGTTATTGTTCCTTTCATAATTGGTACCCATATGTTACCTCTTAATACGATGAAATTCGTAATTATTTAATTTTAATTAATTTTGCTTTGGTCAGGTGGAACATAAAATCAGGTAATTTTAAATATTATTATTATGCAGCTTATACCGGGTGATATTATAAAACTTAAGTTACGATTTCAAAATTTAAATAGTGATTTTTTAGAGTTCTGTCATAATTTATTAGATAAGAGGCGGGAATAGCCCTGAATTAATTTTAACACGATCAAGCGCTAGAGTGCGCATGTCTGACATTGAATTCTTGTTAGTCCGTGAGCGGACGTAGATTTTTTGATCCGACACGTTTGTGAATACTTGCAGCTCAATGATACAGACTTAGCTTAATGATCAACCGTGCAAAGATTTTTATATTTTTTTATGTTTTGTTTTAAATGCTAATAATAATAATCTTTGCAATTACGAAGTAGAGCGCGGGAAAATATATATATATATAATTAATTTTCTACGTTCTACCTTGGAAATGAGTAGATTATTGTATCTAGTATTTTAAATCAAGCTTATAAGTAAGTAGTTTATTATGAATTCAGTATGTTGTAAGTAAAATGTTCGTTTGTTTTGGATATAGATTAGTAGATCAAGTAGATGAAGAGATAAAATATCATTATTGAGCTTAAGTTTTATAAAATCACCCGATGCTATCTAGAACAATATTCCTCATAAATTAAATAATGTAAATATTTTTTTAGTGTGTATATATAAAGTTCTAGGTGGTATAAATATGACGTTAAAATTATATATTTTTATATTAATTAGCTATTAGATAAATTGTTATTATTGTTAAGAACAAAAAAAAAAAAATAAAATATAAGTTATTTGTTGTAAAAAATTGGTGATGGGATTTTTGTTATTATTTTATATTTGTTAATTGAATCCGATAATACTCATCAAACTCAATATTAATGTGATTGCATATTTTTACCATATATTGTAATAGATAAAGTTCCTCAAATACTTTCAAGTTGTCATATTATTGTTTTATATATTATAATGAAGACATATTTCCTATAATTAATTTTTATACATATTTTGTTATATATGATGGTTTTAGTGTGTAGTTTCTTTATTTAGTGCTTTTTATATTCAAGATTATTAAATGCTTCTATAGGTAGTGGTAGCATATTTTAATAAAAATCAAAATATTTGTTTTTTTTTGGAAATTATTTATTATTTATCCTATAAATCCGTAGTGTTTGTGCGCAACCAGTGATGATTAGTAATTAAAATAGGAAGTTCTTTTAATTATTTTTTTGTGTTTTTTAGTTTTAATAATTTAAGTATAAATACTAATTGGTTTCTTTTTAGGTTTTGATGACTATTATAATTTGAAAGAATGCCCTCAATGTGGTAAAAAGTACAAAAGGATGAACACTTTGAGTAGACATATGAGATTGGAATGTAATAAGGTAGGGACATACGAGTGTCCAATTTGTCATAAAAAATATAAACATAAATTTGTATTAAATACACATATTAAACTACATACTACCTAAAATGTTTGTTTAATTTTTAAACGCTGTCTATATTTTTTCATTCATATTTTATTAAAATCCAACATTAGCAGGGTCAAATGGATAGACACGAATTGTATAAATAAATCTAATTACTAATTAATTAATCAATGGAAATTAAATTTGCGGTTTACTTCTTGGGGTAGAATAAGCTATCAGCCAATCTTGATAAGTAAATTTTGTTGATTAACATAATTGTGTAACCCTTTTATTTTAATACATTATATTGACTTTGTTTAATCATCCGTAATACATTTGTTTGTTTATCGTTTACATTTAGGACGCATCTTTATTCTCCTGGCTCACTTACATATCTTAATACCCATAAGATTTTTAGAGTGAATTTTTATATACTACAAGCTACATTTTTGTGCCCTACCGCAAAATATGCAGGACGCGTAAAACTTGATTATTGAGTTATGCCATTATTGCCGCCAATGAACGACTTGTATTTACACAAAGACGCAAGTTTAAATCTAGTTAGTTATCTTAGTTTGTACGTAAATAAAAACTAAACTTGTACTACGCACCCCGACTGCAATGCAGGCGTGTATAAGGTTATACGTCGTAAAAAATACTTCCAAGAAAGTTTTGCGTAAATCCTTAATTATAGTTGGTGGAGAGTTACTACGTGGTAATTTATAATACAAGATTAAATAAAACAATTACTATGTTTTTATATCACTATCTATTTCGTCACACTGTGACTGCAGTTTCGGCTGAACCTCATGTATTGTCTGAAGAAGGCTGAGGTTCAGACGAAACTGCAGTCACAATGTGACGAAATAGATAGTGATATAAAAACTTAGTAAATTTTTAATTTAATTATTTAACTTTGGTTTATTTCTGATGCCAAGTCTAATCACCGACGCCAGAGGTTAAGACTACTACATCTGGGAATTTTGCAGCAAATTCAGGAATTCCAACCTAAATTATCGGGTCCTTTACATAGTAATTGTTTTATTTAATCTTGAATCTATAATTAGGTAAACCTTAGTGGAGAATCTTGTAAAAGTTTGTTATAATAGGAAAATTGTGCTAATTTTATCTAATTTTGGTTTGCTTTATCCTAAAGTTTCTTATAAGTAGGTTTGCTAAAACTAGGCAAAAAAACCCAGTTTAAACTACTAGTACGTAATCATGTTCTGGAGTGACCTACTTATCTTATTCTTATAAAAACTTTTATCGTTTGTAGAAAAGGGAATTTTGTAACACTTTGGCGGGGGGAGCGAACTCTAGTCCATCTGTCCGTATTAAGTTTATGAAGTGATCTACCCGTCCAACTGTCCGTCATCAAGGGATTGAATGTCATTGTCACCTCTTTTGACATAGAGACTTTTAATTATTTCAGAGAAGGAACATTTTTAATTTTTTTATAAGTAACACTAGGGCGGGTGGGAGGAAACCTCCGTTTAAATTATACGTTTGTATTTATGTTATGGAGTAACGCATCTAGCCGCCCAAGTGTTCAGGGATTGAATACCACCATCACCTCTTTTGACATAAAGACTTTTAACGCTTGTAGAAATGAGAAAAACACTCTATTTCTTGATAACTAACACTTGAACAGGTGGGCGGGATCACAGCTCAAACCATTTGTCCGTACTTATTTTGTAGAGTAATCCGCCCAAGTGTCCGCTATCAAGGAATTGAATGTCACTATCACCTTCTTTGACATAGAAACTTTAAAGTTTGCAGACAAGGGAAACTTCCAAATTCTTGTTTACTAACACTTGGGCAGGTGGGCACGAGTTTCAGTGTTATCCATCCGTTCATGTTTTGGTGTGCACATCTACCCGCTTAAGTGTTTGTCATCAAAGGATTGAATGTCACTATTACTTTCTGTGGCCTAGAGACTTTTAACGCTTGCTAAGAAAGGAAGTTTCTACTTTCTTGATAACTAACGCTTGAGTGGTCGGAAATCCTAATTCAAAGCGTAATCATGCTCTGAATTGACTTACCCGCCCATGTGTCTACCGTCAACGGATTGGGTGACATCATTACCTCCTTTGTCATAGAGACTTTTAGCACTTGCAGAAAAGAGAAAACAATTTCTTGATAACACTTGAGCAAGTGGACGGGAACTTTAGTTAAAAGAATTTGTCTGTACTCATGTTCTGGAGTGGTCTATCTAGACTATTAAGTATCCGTTATCATGCGATTGAATATTACCATCACCTTCTTTGACATAGAGACTTTTAACCAAGGAGTTCTATAACTAGAGGTTTTAAGCTGCCGTTTAAACAATGTATAAGCAGCGTACATATCTCGGTATCTCCGTCTTTGTCGCACTATAACGTTTCTCTATCACATACAACGTAACGCCGCGCCGTACGCGTGCAGGGGGGCGTGTTTAAAGAGCCGCTCGATCATTAGTAGAGAAATGGAGAGGATCTGGTGTTGTGCGACAAGAACAGAGGGACCGAGATAGTACGGCAAAACGCTGGCTTGGAATTTCTAGTTATAGAACTCTTTACTTTTAACACTTTGTTTGGGCCGGTGGGCGGGAAGCTCATTTTAAACTATCCGTCCGTACTCATGTTCTAGAGTGGTCTACCTGCCCAAGTGTTTGATATCGAGCGATCGGATGTTGCCATCACCTCCTTTGACATAGAGCTTTTAACGCTTGCCGAGAAAAGAAACTTTTAGTTTTTTGATAACTAACACTTGGGCGGGTGGGCAGGAATTCTAGTTCAAACTATCTTCTGAACTTATGCTCTAGACTACTCTAGAGTGACCCACCCGCCCAAGTGTTTGTTATCAAAAAACTAATGGATGTAACTATCATCTTTTTTGTCAAGGAGACTTTTAACTCTTGCAGAAATGAGAAAACATTTAATTACATCTATTCAAGTTTTGTCAGTAATAAAAATGTGGTAATCGTTTGTTGAAATATCAGGAGAATAAGGAGGGTATGGTAACGTTTTCAAGCTCGGATTTTTTTCCTGGGTCACTTGCGCGGTATGAGCTAACTATAGCACTTTTTTTGACTGATCAAAACAGGCTGTTTTTGGATTAGTACTGCTTATACTTGGTGAAGCTATTTACAATAAAACATAGCAGTAATGGTTTGACCAGTTACTAAAAACTTGTTATTAACAATTTTGGCTTATTTTTGCTGTCAATAAATTTATTTTGGGTGCATGGAGCTTTTGGACTGTGTGGTATTTGATCAGTTATGGTTTTGAGTACACTATCAACTTTTTGTAGCAAGCTAACAGCTAGTTTTTATTATGTGATAAGAACAAATGGTTCGATTTATTATTATCTGACAATTTATGTTCTTCTCTTTTGGTATATTGAGAGATTTTATAAATTCCATGCATAGACTCTTGTTTTAAGGATGGGTATCTTCAGTTATAATGTTAAGAAAGAAATTTCCAACTCGAGATGAAGCTGTTAAATTTAAATTTCTTGTCTGCACTATTTTTATTTGGCACTGCGGAGCCTGCGAATTTATGGAAACTTGTGGTAGAAGATTGCTCTATTGAACATGTGTGGCAATTCAGATATCTAGGAGTGGATATATCAAGCACCCACGACTTAGCTTAAGTTTGAGATGTCAAATTATTAAACGGTCTGCACTACCAGGATGCCTACGAGACATATGGTGAAATCCGTATATGCACTCAAATAGCAAAATTAGAATCTATAAGACCGATCATTACATACGACACATAAGTGTGCGAAGCCACAAACAAGACAAAAAACATGGTAAGGGTAGCCGAGAAGAAAACACTGAGAACAATAGTGGGAAAAACAAGAAAAGACAGAGTGAGAGACACATTCATCGGAGAGCAATGCGATGTACAGGACATAGGCAACGCAAGAGACAATGGTACAAACAGTAAGACGGATGGACGAGAACAGCTTTCTAAGAATTGTATGGAAGGCAGTCTGAATGGCAAAAGACTACCAAAAAGATGGATATGTAGCTGCTAATCTACCTCTTAGTAAAACATGCGGTGTCAATTTTAGAATTAACAGATCTACTTATCTCTTAGAAGAAGAAGAAGAAAAACTGACTTTTGAACTAATGAACAGGATCCCGAGACCGCGGGCATAGTAGTTTAGTACGCTACTACTTGTTACTTTTCAATTTCATAACTAGATAACAATGTTGTTAATTAATTAATTAACATAATTTTTATGGAAATCTGACTGATACAGCTTCAACTGGGTTTACTATATTGTTTGATTAAATTCTGTACAGCAATCAGTTTGAGCCATTTGATTATCATACTATCAAGAATTTTGTACCTTAGCATATGTAGCTTTAAAAGACTGCTTTAATTGATTTTTTGTTGGCTAGAGGGATTTTGTGTGATGGCGATTGAAAGAGCCACGAATTTTCTTTATAAGGCAAGCATGATGATTGGTGGTTTGTATTTTAAAAACTGCTTGTAGCGATTTTATTGAATACGTTTACGTAGTAAGGCGCTTTCAGGTTTTTTTTTTTGAAATAATTCTATCCTGTTAAAAGGAATAAGCTGCCATACCCCAAGCTGGAGATGCATATGTCAGTATTGGGCGAATGATAGTTTTGAATAGTTGCTACTTGTTTCTAGCACTCATATTGTTGTTTCTACGCAGCAGCTGATTAATAGATTGACTCGCCATCTTGGCCTTTACCAGTATGGCCGTTTTGTGCAATCTGGAAGCCTTTATCTAACTTTATTTCTAGGTACTTTGCAGTATCCATGTATGGAGTTGTAGCTGTTTAGTTGAGAAGTACACGTACCCATACATCTATACGGTCAGTGTCTTTCTTTTCAGATAGGAACCAATTACTTTTATCAATTTTCGATTGAACTTTAAATGCTGAAGTTTCAAGAATAGACCATGGTCAGACTTTATCAAAGGTTTTTTCAAAATTTAGGAATATGACACCAGTGGTCTGTTTAAGTTGATGGGTTGTGGAAAGCCCATTCTGAAGTCATGCTGATGATTGGGCAACAGGTTTTAAGTCGAAAGTGTCCATCTTTTTTTTTTTGAAAGATGTATTACATTAGATCTCTCTATGAAGACAGAAAATGCGATTTCTTCAGCATTGCATTAATGTTAAAGTGTTCTACAACAATTGTCTGAAGCTGGCCGTCAAGTATAGATTGAGATCAAGCATTTACGAAGCAGAATATCTTTATTAGGCGTGTCAGCCGTTATGAAACTTTTATATATATTGAGTAACTCGAGATACAATTTCTTGAAATCTTCTTTGCCTGCTATTATCAATTTTGCCATGAGACCTTTGCGGGTTGATAATAATTTACCAGCCTTTTTTCTACCAGAAGATAGTGTTTGAGTGCTCGAACATGCATGGCATTGGCTAATAATACTCTATTTACATTTAACCTCTATTTTAATATTAAAGTTTTTAGCCGTATTGACATATAACATGGGAAAAACCTTGTTCTTTCTATTTATTTTGATTACCGAAACAGATTTAAAATCTGTAATGGCAAGTTGATTTGTAACATTTTGGTGGAATTAAGAAATTCTAAGACGGTAAAATAATCGGATTAGAAAATAAAACCCATAATACAAAATTAAGAAGTAATAATAAAGCTTAATACTAATTAGTTTCAAATAACATCTGGCGGTTTGTATTCTGAGAATAATGTAGTTAACAAGTGTAACAAATGGTGGACCAAATACTAAGCCTCTTTAGTATGTATAGTGCTTCTACTCTCTTAATTTGCGAGGTTACTAGAATATATTGTGTAATTAATTTACAGCTACAAGCGTAAGATTTAAAATAATGTTCTATGAAACCGGAAAAAAAATAGAAAAGATTTTACACGGGGGTAATTCCACGATAGTTCAGACAAACGTCCCCACATCGACATCTCCGATTTTGCTAAAATTTCGTACACATGTTTTTTAGGAATATTTTATCTTTTTTTTAGTTTTTGTGCTGTAAATAAGCAAAACATAGTCAAATATCATATTCAAAAGGGTGTCTCCATAGGACATATTCCATAGAACACGATCCCGATTGGATTCCCGAAATTTCTTGCGGAAAATGGGAAAAAAACCATTTTATTGAAAATTTGATATCTTTGATTTCGCTACACCTTGAAATTTAAATATGATACTACTTTTGATTGCAAAAATTAAAAAAAAACTGGATTTGCTTACCCTAGTGTGAAATATAACACATAATTGCTAAAAATAGGTTACTTTTAAAGGATTGTTCTCGGGCTTTCCGTATTTGACTAATTTTTTGGCATTTTTAAGATAATTTAAAAAACGGACATGAAGATTGCGTTCTACGTTTTTTTTTTTACTTTTTTGAGCAAAATC
Source organism: Tachinus rufipes (assembly GCA_963932245.1). Lineage (NCBI taxonomy): Eukaryota > Metazoa > Arthropoda > Insecta > Coleoptera > Staphylinidae > Tachinus > Tachinus rufipes. The sequence continues at coordinate 30,837,711 of OZ010742.1, read as the reverse complement.
GGAGAAGTCGGTGTGGGGACGTTTGTCCGAACTATTGTGGAATTACTCAGGAGGTAATGGTAAACAAAGTGTTAAATTGTGTTTTCTTGAATTATTTTTTGTAGACTGGTGTTTATGCTCAATGAGATTTGTAATTTTTACTAGGCTACACTGAATAATAATCTACGTCTTGCTATGGAGACGCAATAAAACTTTACTTGACAATTGATTAGTATATGCACTTATTGAAATTGGAACTTTGAAGTAAGTATGTACTGACGTGTTTTGCTCACATTTAATTTGTGCTTACTTGCAGACGAACGATTATTAGATTAACGAAGGTTCATTGATTAATTTACGTGGACAGCTATTACCAAATAGCAATTATCCGTTATATACCTAGGAAGGTAATATGCATTTTCAATTATGGTCTAAACATGGTACAGAAAATCTAATAAACAATGTGTGCCGAGTAAACCACCTTAAATTTAAAATTAAAATTCAAAGATGGCCAAGACGCATTTGATCAATTGAAAATACTGACGTGGTAGCGGAATCTGTAAAGAAAATCTAAGCAATTTGAAGTACAATTTGCTATTATTACAAACAGTTTAATATTTTCAGCCTCACGCTATATTGAATATTGAAAATACATCATGGCTTCCATTAATTGCAGGTAATGTAAACTGGAAGAACCGGTTCAAAATTTATATATCCAGACAGAAATGCGTGGATAGTATTCTGGACAAAGCAAACGATTACGAGTTATCAAGCGAACGAATACAAGCATTAACTGGTTATACGCCCGAACATTTAAAAATGTTGACGACGATGCTCACTTCGGTGCGAAATTCGGACAATCGCAGTGCGAATCAAGCTCTTTTTGTATTCCTTTTTAAGTTAAGAACTGGAAGTTCCAACAGCGTGACAGCGTCGATTTTTGATATGAAATGCGAACAGCAAGTTTCGGATTATTGCGAATCTGTTTTGAGGTCTTTTAAGGTTGATGTTTTACCTACACACCTCGGCGTACTAGCTTCTTCTCGTGAAGATTTAATATTAAACCATACGTCGCCCTACGTGAAACAGTTGCATGGCTATGAAGGACGATTAGTTTTGATAGCTGATGGTACATATCTGCGACATGAAAAGAGTACTAACAATTACTACCAACGAAAATCATATTCGAGTCAGAAAAAAGCACCCTTATGTAAACCGTTTACAGTTTGTACCACAGATGGTTTTATAGTCGATACATTTGGGCCATACCCTGTATGAAATATGACAATCCAGTAAGTAAAGTCCGGAACAACTTTTCATCATATAGAACATATTCAGTCATGCATGGTACGTACATATGTCAGAAAGTATGTGTAAATAGTATGTAGATGTTGTAATCTTATTACATACATGTTTTAGCACCTTTCTTAGAATTATGTGCAACTTTTTCACTTACACTACATTTTTTTAAATCATTAATGGCAGTAACATGGATGTTGTTTTAGGATACGAATATAATGAGGAATCTATAACTGTTACCGATTCCGAAGAAGTTCCTGGAAGATACAAATGTTTTGAATGTCGAAAGGTGACTTTATCATAATAAAATATTTCAAACATTTTTAATATTTTTTTCATTTACAGATTTATTGTACTAGAGGAAACTTAAATAGGCATAAGAAATATGAATGTGGACAATCAAAGAAACTTTATTGTTCGTTTTGCGAATTTAAGACTAAGCACACCAGCAGCTTAAAACGCCACATGCATCAATTACACCCAAACATTACTTTAAGTTAAATTAAATAGTCAATTTATTTAATTAAATGAATTACATTGTTTTTGTTTTTGTTATTTTTTTTTTTATTAGTTAAAAGAATTTTTTACTGTTTCTATTATTGCTTTCAAGCAATATTTGAAGCATTTTATTAAGATGGATGATTTTTAAATTTTTACGTAATGGTGAAAGAAATGTTGTGTGTTTATTGTAAATTAAGTAATTAATAAATTATAATTTAATATTTAGATTATGTCATTTTTCATTTCCAGATGCAATTTGTTCAGAATGGAATTTTCCTTGTCCGAACTGTGACAGAAAATATAAAATTTACGGATCGTTAATACGACATTTGAAAGTACAATGTGGTAGGAGGATTAAACCAATTATTACCGGATATCATATGACTGGTGATAGATTTATTTGCGACGCATGTGATAGAAGTTATAATGTGTTCGGATCTATGAAAAGACATTTGAAATACGAATGTGAAAAGACAGCGACTATTGAATGTCCTGTTGCGAATTGTCCTTATAAGGCTAAGCTTAACGATAGAATGACTCAACATGTTCGAATTGTACATCATTTACATTTATAGAAAATTATAGTATTAATTTAAATTATCCAATAGTTATGTTTTTGTAGAATAAAAAAATGACAATAGAATCCGTTTTTTATGTTCTAAACTGTCCTCGAACACAAGCATATCCAATTGATTTTCATGTTTTTTACCTCTTTAAAATATATTTTTTTAAATTTTATTTATTTCATCTTTTATTTAATATTAACGGCGACGAATATAAAAATTGAATTTCAATTAGTGATTCCACTTTTGTTGAAACTATTACGTTAAAGACGAGATTTAAGCAGTCTGTGAACATAGACCTTGAATATTTGCGGATAAGTTTTGGGAAATATTGAATTTGGAAGCATATTCCATTAACGATTGGTTGTTTAAAAAATTATTTTAACAGTTTTGGTCTTACAACTGTGAGCTGTCAGGCAAAGCTTAACCAATTAACTTGTCGACTAAGATTTCTTATGAGGTGTTTCTGCATCTTAAAAAAGCGTTTTTTGCGATCATTCGACTTCACGACGTGGAAATTATCATATAATTTTTTGTTACTTTTGCTCTACAATTTAGGTTATATGACTCTTTAGCGTACTCTTGATCTTTGTTTAGATATTAAACGAGAAAGAAAAAAAATTAAGAGATTGAAACTGGGTTTTGGGCTTATCACCGCTATCGAGCGTGAAACTAATTTCTGGTATTTTCGAAACTTTATTGGTCTTAGAAGTTGCATAATTTTGTATAATTTTAATACTAATACGTAAACATTTTGTAATTTGGTTTTTTGCTTTTTTGTCTGAATTCCTGGATGGAATGGATTTATGGAGAAGTAACGGCCGACATGCAATACCAACGATCAATAGATATCTGATTTCTATTTATTAATGCTGCGCCATTGAATTACGACACTGTTCACTTTAAGAGTGTGGTTGGACTAGATACTAGGCCTTGTCTATATCTGCAGCGCTTCTATTATCTTTATTGACGGGGTTTATGGTATATATATAGACATCTGTGAAGCAGTGACACGAGCGTAAGACTTAAAATATTGGCTTTTATATCCGAAAAAAAAAGTGGGATCTGCTTACCCAACATCATATTTGGCGAACGTTATTGTAAGGCAACACGCGTAAACTAAGTTGAAATTTTGTGGGTGTGTAGTTCTTAATAGTGTTCATGCCCACCCGTCCAACTGTTAGCTATCCAGAAGCTGGATTATTTTTATTTTTGCTGATGTTTGTTGTCATAAGTTGAAAAAGAGAGACAGTGACAGATCCAATCTCTTAACAACAAATACTCAAGTGGGTGCGCGGGAACTAAGTTTAATTTATGTGGACGTGTAACTCTTACAGGTGTTCTCGCATACCTGCCCGTGTGTTTGTTATTTAGAAGTTTAATATTTTTTACCTTCTGCTTATGTTAGTTGTCATAAAGTTAAAAGAAAGAGTTAACCGATCTTAGTTTTTTGACAAATAACACTTGTGTAGCTCTTATTGGTGTTAGCCAAAATTCTTTTTGATCAAGCGTATGCAAGATCTCCCCGTGCTCACATTTTGTAACAAGTGGCTTTATTAATTTATAAAATTGTCCGCAATGCCGTAATAACGACAAAAAATTGGCAAACGAATTAAATGGTATTGAAAACAAGAGCCCAACGGCATAACTATGGGTGCGGTATTATCGACTGGTTACTAAGGTAAGAAAACTTTGTTGTTGTTTGTGTTTGTTACCGGCCAGGCACCTGCAGGTGGTGGAGTTGCCGCCTGTAGCGGGTAGCGTCTATTGGTACCCGCCTGGTACGTGTGGTACATTTGTGTTGGTGGAGTTTGGTAACCCACACGGTGTGATACGCATGTACGGAAATGCGTATTGCCTTCCCGGCTGGTACGTGGGTGTTAGCGTGTAATCCAGGGAGTAGGTTATGGTCGTTGCGTGGGTTGTCGTTGGTTTTGGACGAGATCTTGCGACGGGGTGTGCTATGCCGCAGAGTGATGGATACCTGGTGTCCAGGTTTGCACACATCACCAAGTCCTTGGGCGTAGCGGTTGTTATCAGGTTGCGGTTGTGGTAGTTGTCAGAATTCATCTCGGCGAAGCGTAGAATGGAAGAGCCAATTCGTACCGTTTTGGTCGATGACTCAGGTTCAACTGATCTTTGGCCTTGAAAGTTTTAGTTTGCTGCACCCTGATTGGTCCGTGATGCTCCACCGCTTGGCGGCATCAAAGCTCATAGGAAACCTTGGTCAACAATTTGAGGTTAAGCTTTTCTAAGCTTGCTGTATACTATAAAAAAATTGGTGGTAAACCTAAGCAATATTGTTTGTAGAGTTGTAAATTAGGTTGAAATTTGTCTTATACGTTTTTTGCAATGCATTTGAATAGATTTTTTTATGGTTAGTAACATTTAAAAAGAAAATATTTTGTATTCTAATGTGTACATCAAATTATGCTAAATTTTATGATGATTTTGAACAAGAACATACATATTATTATTTTTTCTTTATTCTCAGCCATCGTTTGTCCACTTCTGGACGTAGGTTTTATTTCAATTTGTTTTATTTCTTTTGGGGCGGTTTGGATCCAGTGCTTTTTGGTAACATCTTTCACATTATCCGTCTATCTTCTTATTGGTTGTTCTAGGGTTTTCTTGGGTTTTCTTGGACGTATTCTACCACTCGTTTTGTTTGTTTTGTCTAGTCTTGCCGGCAGACATGCCTTACTCAGTTACATTTGAGTTTGAATATGCGTCTGATCACGTCTGGCACGCCGGTTTTTCTTCGGATTTCTGTGTTTCTTATACGATATCTCAACTTGGAATTGGCTATCTAAAAAAATTATGGAAAAAAGAAAAGCATTTACGATGGTTAAAGTAAAAAAAAAAAAAAATCATCCGTACACTTGGCTCATACATAGCCATATATATTCATCCACATTTGTGAGCGTCTGGCTCATTGATGGTTACTGCTACGTTCTCGCTGTTTATGATTTTAGTTTTTGATTGACTCATTTTTAGGCTTACATTTTTTGACGGTATTTGAAATTTTTATTTTGGCTTACTTGATATTTTATAAATGAGGCGTTCTATTAACTGAGATGTAGTTTTAATAGCAGGTGTCAAAGAAGAACTAATCACGCAAATTCAAGAGATTTACAAGGCTTCGAAGCGCATTAGCTTTAAAATACTCTACAAAACGAAGTACATGACAACGAACGAAGTTTCCGAACAACAAATAAATCTGGAAATCAATAACATTGAAAGGGTAACTAAATTCAAATACCTAGGACAAACAATAACTATAGAGAAGAATAACCAAAACTTAGATATAAACGAAAAAATCCGTCACATATTGGTTGCATATGGGAAAACATTGGACATTCTCTTTGGGTTAAAAACCGAACCATACAATCAATGCATTCTTTCAACTACTTACGGATCCCAAACTTGGATTTTTACGAAGTTAGTACTAAGAGTAAATCAAAGATCCCCAAACAGAAAATACTAGGGATAACATTATACGATCGAAAAAAAATACGAACGCTTGGATCAGAGGAAAACGGTACAAAGTACAAGACTTTGAGGGACACATTGCCGGCATGAAATGGAACTGGGCAGGACACGCGGCAAGAGACCAACATAAATGGAGCAGCAAGCTTTTCAGATGGAGACTAACAAGTCGTCGTCGTGGTTATTATCAAAAAGTTTTATTACCAACGACGAAAATTTACAGTAGTTAGTAATAGTAATTATTGATTATTGGAATAAATTAAGTTGTGTAATTTTTAATAAAAAGAGCGTTCACATTTCTATTGGGCTTAGTATCAGATTGAAATGTAATTATTTGTTAGGTTCATATGCGGAACAGGTTTAACACTAACGCAAAAACCAAGAAGTACTCGAACAATAGAAAATTTAGAAATACTAAGGCAGTTTAGAGATTTCCGCGCTGTTTTGCATTAAAACAAGCGAGGTGTGACGTAAATCACATCTAGACTTTAAGTTCTATTCTTACAAGATGGTTCTTGATCATGAAACAAATAAAGGCGTCTGAATGCGTGCCCGGTTTTGCCGAGAAATATTTTTTTTACGAGTGATAAACTTATTTAAAATTTGTAAGATTTTGTGAATGAGTAAAATTGCCGTTATTGGGCTTTTCCTCTTACATATTCAGCGAGTGACAGTTTGGGCGATGATGTTTCCGTTTGGAGTGTGGGTGCTTTACTAGTTACAATTATATCTGCATGTTATGTCCAGAGATCTTTCTGCAACCAAAATTGTAGCAGCTTTGTGGTGAGATATGTTTTCAACAAGACGGGACAACTGCTCACACAGTGTTTTTATGCAACCAGATTTTTTTTGGCATCTTGACTTAGCATGGCCGTATTGCTCACCCGTTCTTGCGCTATTCATTTTTTTCTCTGATAAAAAGTATCTATCACTGTCATCAAGTTAGGTGTTTGTTTAGGTGTCGAGCACACCGAGTCACAGAGAAGACATCTGTATGGTTGGATGCTTATATGAGGTAACGGGTTCATTTGGAAAGAACTCTACGCTCTGTATCACTTTGTTGGTCACCCCTCCAAGTCGTAGCCTGCTCCGATGTTGCTTAACTTTTGTTAGCGCTGTTAATCATACATGTCTTCTCTGCCGTACTGCTGAGAACATAATAATAAAACTTAAGTTATCAAATGTCATTACAATGCAAAAAAATGCGGCTATTATTTTTGTTAAGAGTATTTATGTACAACAACAACGTCAAAAACAATTTTAAAGTTATGTTATAATAGCTACATACGGGAAATAGGTGATTCTATAGTTAAAAACATTAATTATAGTATAAACGCAAATTGACTTTTCTTAAATATGTTCAAACTGCCATTTTTTTACCACAGTGAACGCAAAGCCACTTCGATAGCGATTGCTAGTAGTCTACTATAAGTCTTATGTTGCTTTTAAACTTTTTTTTTTTAATTTATTTTGTAGTTTATTTGTCTCAGTGCAACTTTAGAAAAGTTAACACCGCACTTGTATTCACAATACACAAAATATTAGACTATATAAAGCGGAGCAATATGCGGGATTCAGAGAGGGAAGATCAACAATAAACTACATATTCTTTTCAAGTAATAGTGAAGAAAAGATAGCAACGTACCACCTATGGGAAGCGCTTGAAAGAACAAACATCAGTGCTTGCAGACGACCAAATAGTAATAGCACAATACCAACATGATACTGAGTATATGACCAGGATGGTCATAGTAGAATATGATAAATGCGGTATGTAAGTAAACATACAGGAAACGGCTATTATGCGTGCAAAAGGATTTCATCTTAGAAGACATAAGGTCCATAAAAGGGATTAAGACATAGAATTACTTAGGAGCTCAGATAACCAACAATAAAATACTAGACGACAATATAAAAGACGGAATTATACAAGGTAGAAAAGCAACATTTATGTTGAACGGAGTATTTTATGGGATAAAGGCATATCGAACAAAAACAAACAGCGAATATATAACCGCATAAAAAGCATAATTGCATTTAGTAGTGAAGTATGTACACTTAAGGGCAGAGCAGAAAAAACATTCAAAGCAACAAAAATAGATTTCTCGAGAATGGCCGCAACGAAATCAAGAATGAATAGGATTGCTAACGGCGGAATTTGAGAAATCATTAATTATGCACAATATAGTGGAGGACAGATTAAATTAGCTAAGATGATTTTTACATGTTCAAAGAATGTCGGACGAAATTCTACCAAAACCAGTATGGGAATGGACACTACAAGGGAGAAGCAGAAGAGGAAGACTAAGGAAGAGTTGGAGGAGACAGATGGATGGACAGGGAAAAAATGAAGATTGGAAATCGGAAGTTGTTATAAACCGATGTTTATATATTATGGTTATTTATATATTACAATATACTTGAGCTTGAACCTTCTATCACCATTTCCGATAATTCCTGTTACAAAATCTACAATGTAAAAGTGAACGACACTGAATAATGTTTTAGGATTTCTGCTCTACTGTGCGACGCTTTAAACTTGCAAATCGAATTTTTATGTTAATTTTGCATTATGCGCTAATAGAGTACGTTTCAAACCGGCAATTTGTCGCGAGTTTTGGCGCGTAACTTTGGCGTGCATGTCAGGAACGTTGAAGAAACTGTGTAAATGCACTTAAGATTAGACTTAATTTTTGTTCTTTGCAATCGCTTTTCCACCTTGATTCATTTTACATTTTTTTTGTTTTTTTGTTACCTTTATTGTGCATTGTCTTTTATTTTAGCATTAGCTTTTGCATTTTTTTTATTGTCATATCTAAGGACTTTGGTTTAATTTTTATGTTATAATCTCAAATTTTGATCATCAAATTCCAAAGTGAATACTATGAAATGTCTACTTTATCAAACTGAATGCAAACCAAGAAAGAGCCAAAGAAGGATCAAAAGCCAGTTTGAATGATAAATTGAATCATAGTTTGAATGATCATTTGAATTATTTGGATGATTGTGTGTTCGAATAAAAGATTCGAATGATCATATGTTAAAAGAGCGTTTGCATGATCACATTAATCATAAATCGAATGATGATTCGAATTATTATGAATATTTATTTGATTATTAATATTATTCCATTATTCACATTTTTGACTTTTACCTAATTTTTGTGTTCTTTTTAATACAGTGATCGTGCTTAATTATTTAAACCTTACTATAATTTTAGGAATATTGATATAGAAATGGTCAACAATAATCTATCCAGCAGCTTAAACATTGTATTAATTAATTTATTATTTTTGTTACATAAAATTTATATATGACTCATTTGTGCTTATTAATATTAACCTTACTATCTGGGCAAACATTTATTGGTATCCTAAATTAATTTAACGTTACATAATTAACAGCATGGTCATTGTAACTAGTTAATATAGGAACAATTTATTAAAATTAACTTTACTAACCAAATAAACAAAAAAGCTTTGCATGCTCAGACAAACTTTTGTTTTCAGGTTTCTTTAATTACTTCGCCGATAACTTCCCACCAGAATTGTTATATCCGTGTCCCAACTGTGATAGGAAGTATAAATGTAGCGGATCATTAAACAGGCATTTAAAGCATGATTGTGGAAGGAGAATTAAACCAATTATTACCGGATATCATATGATCGGTGATAAATTTCAATGTAGCACTTGTGATAGAATTTATAATGTATTTGGTTCTATTAAACGACATTTGAAATACGAATGCGAAAAGATACCAAATATAGAATGTCCAGTACCGCATTGTTTGTATAAAGCTAAAATTAACTGCAGAATGATGCAACATGTTCGTATGGTTCATGGGTTAAATTTGTAAATATAGAAATGTATATTTTGTAGAATTTTATTTTATTTGTTTATTTTTGAGAGATATTTATTTTTGTTTTTGTTCTGTTAAAGACTGATTATATTAATATAGAGTTTATATTTATTTTGGATTATTATTGTAATAACATTATGAGATCATATTTTTGTTTATATTATTTGATTGAAATTTAATAAAATTGTTGCTTGTACTTTTGTTATGTATGAAAATAGCGATACCGTATTTAGAACATAATTTTTGGAAAAATCAAGTTCTGAGATTTTTAAAATAAAGGATGGATATGTTATATTTAGATCACTTGTTGTTGATGTTGTTTTTACTGTGGTTGCTTTTGATGGTAGCATGTGAAGGTAGATGGTTGCGTAATATGTATCCTGTTTGAGATTGGCCGCTTGCTATCTGGAGTCTCAAAAACAATTTGCAATTTGCTTTCGGGGCTATTTGCTCTTAATTCTACTTAGTCAACGGAAGCCATTACAAAATAAGTGTGTATCTACAACTTTTTGTTTTATTGACATTCACTTTAATTTGGCATGCTTGAAAATAGGAGTAGAAGCAGACTTCTGCGCATAATCTGTACGTTAATACGGTATATGAAATAAATAGTTATCGCATAAAACTCGATCTGGGGCACAAACTTTTTTTAGATCTGTATAATATATCATTTAGTGACGTTGTAAAGACAAATTCTAAAAGCTGGCAAGCTTTAGCCACAACGATATTGATATTTAGTGATAGGCTCGAATCAAACGTAATGCTTAAATCGACGATAGTGTTAACTGTGGACATCAGTTAATTTATTATAGATTAACCATTTATTGCCGTAGACTTACGTCTAGGATATGGCATTACTTTGCACTTATTTAAATAAAAAAATAGAAATTTGATTTTTATAATTCATTAGTTTCATCATTCAAAAATTGAATTTTTATAAAAAAAAATATTTTGCCAGCAAACAATAAACACTTATTTAAAAAACAATGACTCACATTGTTGATAAAGATTTTGAACAGCAGGTCCAAGATGTGAACCCTGTGGAACACTAACTGAAATTTCTCAGATAAATAAGACTGAATTTACTTTAAGATACCCTCTATTTCAATGCAACGTAGCTTTATAATTAGTATCTTGTGCTTTTGAAAAGTTAGTGTAATTTAAATTCACCTGAAATCTGTTTTCTAGCGCATCTGTTATATAAAACCGTGTTGGTTGAGGGCTATTTCTGATTGCAGACTGGCAATTAATTGACAGGTAACAAACTTTTTTAGTCAACTGTTTTAATTCAATATCCTTTTGAAACATTACATTTTTTTTAGATTGATTAATTATTGGTTTGGGCAGACAGCAAAATATTCTACTTATGAGGGGTAAAGCAGGTGAGGTGGTTGCCGATTTGCCAACTCACTTACGTGCTTCTTGGCAATCTAAAGAAAATTCAATTTTTGAGTTAAAATTGTTAAAGGGGGCATTTTTTAGTGGGAACATTCGTTCCTACTATTAGCCACCGACTCTTTGGAAACTTAAGTTTAACTTTGGCGATTGCACCGCTATTTGAAGCATGACAATGCTGTTCTTACTGCAAGCTTTTATAGGTATTTTCCGGGTATTGTATTTTTTTAAAAAAATTTAAAATTTTAAACTTTCAATCAGAAAAAAATCTAACAAAACTGTTTCAGTTTTTTTTTAAATTTTGTTATGATTTTATGATTATGAGGCTTTGGAATGTACCGCATCTGCAGCTATTGTCTATGTGTGTTGTGTGGTTTATCATTAAGCAAAGCAGGGAAGACGGTGATTTTTGCGAAAATTTAACGACTACTGTAGGAGTTTTGTAAAAGCAATTGTTCGGGGATGCTAACGTTATCCCCGGACAACTGTTTTTACGAATTTATTTCAACGATCAAACGGAAGTTTTATGAAGTTTAGAGCGCTGTTAGCGATATTTTAGGTTAGATAGCGCTAGTTATTGCAAAAACATAAGCGATGATGTTAGGTCGGGTTAGGTTAAGTGTAGCTATTAAGAAAAGTACATATATTAACGCGGACTCCACAACCAGTGTTGCCAACCTCAGCAACTTAAAAATCCCTCAAATATTTAAAAATAATCCCTTTTTTAGCAAAAAAATCTTTTTTTAAAAATGTTTTATTATGTCTTAACCTAATACCCCATAAACCGATGGGACGAGGGGGAGGGAGTGTTAAAAAACCAAGAAACATTGACGTACGTAGCGGTAAGACAAGTTGCCCTACCGAACTTGTTGTATGGGACTATGGGACAATGGGACAGACAGAGAACCAATCGGATCGGGACCCTCAAAGCTGCTGACTGTGTATTATTTGTAGTGAATAATAATAATTTATTTTAAAATTGTGATTTTTAAGAAAATCAAAACATCTCTTTTTTTTAAGTAAAAATCCCTTAATCCCACGAAGCACTAAAAAATCCCTAAAAAAGGGACAAATCCCTCGAGTTGGCATCACTGTCCACAACAGTGGTGGCAACCTTCAAATGTTTAGCGTTGCATTGATTACCCAGCTTAACCAGCTACTTTGTATTGGTTTTACGACCTATGGGTTGAATTATTTTTTTGTGGACCTAGTGAGGTGTTGGTTGCAGTAAGTGGCCCTTAAGAATGACTTACGCATGGTAATACTCTTGGTTTTCTTTTTTGTGGAAATCATGTTGTTATACTTTGTCAAATTAGTTTAGATTTGGCACTAGTTCGAGGTGGGCACGCTGCATTTGCTGCACACATGCTGTCTCTGGCTTCTTTTTCTTTAGAGCCCCTACCTTTGTCCGTCTTTTTTGTCTTTTGTATTTTTTTATCTGCACTGACATCCACCTCTGCATCATTCTTTTCTTTCTTCCATCCGTGTTCTATTTAGTTTTATTATTTGGTTTGTCTTTAGATGCATACTTAGTTTTTTTAGGTTTTGGTTTACTTCTTCTTTCTTCTTTTTCCTTTATGAATAGTTTTTGCAGATTTATTAGTTGTATTTCTTTTGGCGGTTTTACCTTCAGTGATATCCTTGTATTCATCTGGGAACGGTGAGATGGCTCAGTTATAGAGCGTTAGCGTAGCACGCTAACAGTCCGGGGTTCGATCCCCGAATATGACTAAAATAATAACTTTGCTCTTTATCTACCGGGGTGATTCGGAAGTCACTTAATAAGCCGTTGGACCCATCAACCCCCTTCATACAAGTCGTAAGACTTCTGGGGCGATGTAAATTAGCTGTAAAACGCGAAATAAAGAAGGATTACTTCTTTGTGTTCTCTTGTTGACCATCTCAAAAGTTGCTTTATCGGTCAACATTGAGCTTATCTATCATTTTGTTATTCTGCTTTTAAACATTTCTTTTCCCTTATTTCTGCAATTTTGTTTGGTATTGTAGTCTATAAATGTTTTTTCTATTTTTTTGGTATGCATGGTCTTTTATTTTTATTTTGTTCTCTCCTCTTTTTTCTTTTTCTTCTGTGGCTGTGTGATTGTTTTTTTGTAAGTGTTCTGTTGATTGTTGTTTTATCCACTTTGCTTATCGGATGTATATTAGAGAAAATATTATATGTAGATTGAGTTGATATAGACAAGTTAGGTCGGAGAGAAAAGAACTCTAAAGCAACGGCTGGGGAACACAGAGTTGAAATAAATAGTAGTTAATATTTATTAATTGCCAACCTGCAATTGCCGTTAAATTTAAAATATTTGCTTAATTAATTGCGACGTAAAATGCTCGGTGTGGTGGTTGGGTGGTGAGCATTACCTTATTAAAAAGATATATTTAGGCGTAAAACTTGTTCATATTTGTGCTTTTACCTTACTATATTATAGGTATTACCCCGTACAGATGAAAACAAGAAAATAATACTAAACACAGAAGCAACTTCCCATGTTAATGCTTTATAACCAAACTTTTTGAAGTTGAAAAAACCCGAAATAACCGGCTTTCCAATATTACGGACAGAATGAAAACCAGATGAAATTCACGCAGAAATATTGAAGCCAATAGAGGAGGAAAACATCAATATTTTTTTAATTTTTCAAAAAATTTATTACACAGGGGAAATACCAACTTAATGGTTTTTATTTTTAAGGACGTAGTGTTGGCATCAACAAGTGGCCTTTGAGAATAACTAACGCTTGGCAATATCTTTCGGTTTTCTTTTCTGCGTAAGTCTTGCTGTTAATGTGTTCTAGTCATTGCCTCTAATGTGGCGCTGGTTTGAGGTGGGCTGGGGTTTCGACCTCTCTGAATTCACTGGCTGCAGCAACACATGTTGTCCCCGGCTCTTCTCTTCCAACTGAATGGCTAAAATCTGCTTTTATTACTATTCCAAAGAAAGCACATGCTTAATGAGTCATACCCTTAAAGTGTTTCTGAATATTATAAAAAAACAGAATATAGAAGAAGTGTGATAAAAAAAAACAGTGACGTACACTTTGGGTTTCGTAACGAAGTGTTTTTTGCATTTCAGATCATTGTTCAAAAACGCCAACACCAAAAAATTATCTACATTTGCTTTATAGACATCAAAAAGCTTTCGACAAGGTAAGACACGACGAGCTAATTGCAGATCTCAAAAATTTGGGGTTTGGTGGAAAGGACATACGCATCATCTATAATCTTTACTGGCATCAAAAATCAGGAGAGGAAACAAAAGAACTGAAAATAAGAACGTTCATGTTCTTTAACGCGTATTTTGAGAAAATTGCTTTAGAGGATGTAGAAATAGGCATAAAGTTGAACAATAAACAAAATCTAAAGTAATGAAAGACAGCAGAATTACACAACAGGCTTGGTACTATGGACATAACACTAAGCAACTTAAAGATTGTGCAACTTAAGACGTATAAGTACCTAGAAGTTAAGGCTTGCTTAACGGAAAGTGGGACTTGGAGCAAGAAATAAAAAGCAGAATCGAACAAGCCAGAAGCACATTTATGAAGTGGAGAATCCTACTTTGTGATGGCAAATTTAACCTAGGCAGTATTATTGTACGGAGATAAAACATCAACCTTAAAACCAAACATTATGATCAAGATAGAGGCTTTCGAAATGTGGATTAACCTACGGATAACAAAACTGATCTTTGAAAAATGTGCAAAGACGAGGGACGGATTGGGGGCCGATGATCAATTGGCAGACGAGAACTCTATCATGGTTAAGCAATATCCGAAACTAGACAGGTATGGGCATGGGACAACTGTTCTATATGGCCGCCGATAGGAAAAATATGGTGAAATGGTCACCAACTTTCAATAATGAAGAAGTATCTTATAAAGACAAACACATTCATTGCTGCTCCTTGGTTTTACTGATCGATCTATCTTGATTCTTTTGTGGTTATGTAACAACACACCGCTTGGTCAGTGATGAATACTACTCTCTATCTTTAGCTGCGCGTTAGGTCGGCATTGAATTTACTATAGTCACGGTTGCTTAGTTGATATGATAACACTTTTACACCTTTTTGACGCTTCTAAATGTGCTTCTTGACTCTGTTGGTGTTTTGATATGTGGCGCTGATATAATTTCTTTTTGCGATGAAAATTTTTACTGATAAGTAAACCGTTGGGGGCTTTTACAGCAAAACACTCCTTAGTTGGTGTTGAATACTATTCCTTCTTTTAGTTGTACTTGAGATGTACACGTAAAGAACGCTTGTGTTTTTTACTTTAAGTTGATGTTGAATTTACTATAGTCACGGTTGCTTTGCTTTTACACGCTTTTAACTCTTCTATAGCACTATTTACGCTGTTGATGTTTGGACTGATACTACTTTTTTTACGAAAATTTTACTTTTCTAATTTGGATGCTAAGAAACAAGATAATTTGATTGTTTTTATATAGTTTTTAGGATATTTTGGTGCTTTGTAGTTTTATCTTTAGGTTTGGTACTAAACTCTAACGAGTCAGCTTCTACAAAATTGCACTGAAAAATTGAAACGTATTTCTATAAAAGGCAGCAAATTGTTCTTTAATATTTAAGAAACATTTTTTTTTTACTGATAATAATTAATTTGTCTTGTTGGAATTAAGTTTAGATTCTTATAGAAAATAATTCAACGTAAATGTAACAATATTATTTTAGTTTTTTGTTTTATATTTTTTTTATGTTACGTTATTTCTAGATACGATCTAGGCGTTTTGAAATGTTTTGATTGGTGGCCGGGCGGCATTTTTCATATCATATCATGCCAATGTGCTTCAATTAAGCATAAACATTTTTCTGACTGATGGTAATTGTTTCTTAATATATTTCTCTGCTTTAGTGGTGGTACAGATATTTGACTCTATTTAAGATCAAAAGCCAACTTCAACAGTTACGCCGTAGTCCCAACTCATGTATAAATTACAAATTGGCTTTATTAATCTTCTATTAACATTTTTTTTTATATTAATTAAACAATGTACCATAAAACGAGTTGATAGATTATTTACAAGGTCTAATTTAATCATTTAATTTCAGGTCAACAAAATTTTGCATGTGAACATTGTCATAAACAATACAGCAGAGGAGCATCACTATACATACATCAAAAATATGACTGTATTAGCGCCACAGGTTTCTCATGTCCTTACTGCGATCATATCTCAAAACGAAAACACGACTTAAAGAAGCATCTAATTAGAAAGCACACAAGTTCAATTTAATGTGTAATAATATAAATAAAGATAAAATCAACTTTTTTTTTCAATTTTGAATCCATCTTCAGCTTATATTTCTGCTTATAATTGTCCCAGCTTTGTTGTAAAACTAACAATTTTGCAAAGTATTAACTATTTTTTTTTGTAGATGATTTTTACCTATGTCCAAGTTGCACGAACGTGTTTTCGCTGGGTGATACACGCTCTATGGAAAATATGATGCCGATCATATGTCCAGGAGATGGTTGTTCTTTAATGACAACAAATGTACAAGAAGCCATTAAACATTTTACTGTTTGCAAATTATTTTTAAAGAATATACTTTCTACTGTTCATTATCAAGAAATTAAACCCAGTCGCAATTTACCAGTAAAGAAAGCTTCAAATAAAAAAAGAAGCAAACGACTTGTTGCTGTCAAGCAGGAGTCGATTAAACAAGAAAATCAGAAACCATTAAAATCAAGTAAAGTCGTAAATCCATTACATAAAAAGAAAGATACCAAACCGAAACTAACAATTGGCAAAAAGAAATCAAAGAAAGGTGAAAAATTCAGATGCCTTTCAAATGTATGCTCATTTACAACTAATTTAGTTAACGTTATAAATCCTCACATTGAAAAGTGCAAGGAGAAAAACAAGGGAAAGTTTCGATGTCCTTGGACCGCATGTAATAGCTTTATGACTAGAAAATATGATATGAAAAAGCATTTCTATGACACTCATGTCAAGAGGAACCGATTTTTGTCATTGAATAAGAATAAATAATTTGCCAAATACCTATTTTAGTGTACTTAATGTTATTTGTTCATATTTAGAATAGAATTAGTTTTTTGTTTGTTATATTATATTTTATCTGGTCAAACGCAATTAAAATTGTGTTATTGTTGTTATAGATTGTTGTACAAAATTATGTGATAACAAATATCATTCTATATTACATTTTAGGTACTAAAAATCAGATCTCAATATTAAGACTTAAAGTCTTTATATGTTAGTATTAAATCGGCAATAAAAAAGTAATTGTATTAAATGTGTATATTTACAGTGTATTTTGTTATATTGTAGTATATGTAAAGCATTATTATTTTGTACATTTGCTTAAGCTGATGACATAATTGTAATAAATGTGAATAAATAATTGTCAATAGTTCTATTAACTTATTTAATATGATTATTTTACAATTTTAGAATAATTTATTATTTGAAGTGCACACAAAAACTGTATCTACATATTTTGGAACAACTAAGGTTTGATGCAAAATTGTCATTTTTATTTTCTAGATGCTATTAAACTAATTGGCGAGAATTAAGACCGACATATAACGATCTTTAATTTTAAATTGTATTATAAAGAAACAGAATTTTGTTACAGATTGTATTAGACTTATGCCCGTATTCATAAAAGTCAGTTACAGTAACCGGTCGTTAAATTTGACAACCGCAATAATCAGCTTTTAAGAATACGGGCACTACTCTTTTACGAATGATGCAATTTAGGGCCAGATAATTAAGAATATGATGTTACTGTTAGTATCTCCTATTATGTTCTAAAAGTAATTCACAAAAGGATGTACAACAAATTGAACAGAAAATAAGTGATACCCAGTTTGGCTTCAGGAAAGGGGTAGTGGCACGTGAAGCACTGTTCAATCTGCTTGTACAGCGTTGCTTTGATGCTAACCAAGATGTATATACATGTTTTATTTACAACGAAAAGGCGTTTGAGAAAGTTCAACACTAAACTGTTAGGGAGAAATGGAATGGACAGTTGAGATTTACGAGTTCTAGAGTCTCTTTACTACAACTAAAAACCTCCATAAGCATTGAAGGAGAAACATAGAAAAATATTCCAGTTAGACGATCTGTTCGGCAGGGATGTATCCTATTCTCAACTCTATCTTATACTCTGAGACAATAATGCAGGAAGCGCTGGGCGCAGCCCGAGCTGTTGCATTGATTTAGAGAGACCGGTCTCAACGTAATGTTGCACACGTTTTTGTAGTCATGTGTCCACAGAATGTAGTGTTTTTTGTAACGATAAAGAATCGCCCGAGATGACCATTTTGTTACTCTGATAATACTCTGCCTGTGGAAGGTGATGGGTGGATGAGTAACTTATCACCCAAAACAGCAGGTCCCAAGCCCCGATAAAAAAGAGGGTTTGAGGGTAAGGTTAACAGCCTGCCGAAGGTTGGAAAACAATTTGAACTAACAACATGGCTTTGGATTCAGGTGACAACGAACATGTTTTAAGCCGCCTGTGATGCATTCCGATGTAAAAAGGTAGAAGTCAAAGAACTAGCAGCTGAAAAACGAATTGCCTACCTAACATACAGAAGTCAGAAGACATCAGAGAGATGAAAAAGAAAAAGAAAATGTAGCTTCTGGGAGAAATTCTCAAAAGACAGGTGTGGTGGTGTGGAATTTGATTAGAAATAGGAAAAAACCGATAAACGAGCTCAAGCAAGGGAGGCCCATTCCAGATACAATATAAATAAACTATTTTAAAACTCTATACAAAAAACTTACAGATGCACAGAAGAACCCGAGTCAGATAACAGAATAGAGGTTGATGAAGACATAGAGAAGGCAATTAAGTTACCGTGGAATATGCTAACAAGGGTTTTAAATAGATCCACAATTGATGCAATATTCACCCTACGACAAACTTTTGAAAAGTCTATTGAATATAACAAACCAGCGTTTGTATGCTTTATAGACATTTATAAACACAAGTATTTGATAGAATAAAATTACCTGATGTCTAAAGGATCTTGAAAACAAGAGTCTTAACTCCAAAACATAAAGACCTTTAGAGCCATATCTGGTCTTATTCTACGGAACAGAGTAAGAAGTGAAGAAATTCGAAAAGAATGTGGAGTCACAGACATTGTGCGCTGGACAAGATCAAGACGTTGCGAGTGGCATCAGCACGTGCTACAAATGAACGATACCAGAAGACTAAACATCAAAACCGAATACAAAGAGGCTTCTTGGGAGCTTACCCAAGAGATGGAC
Organism: Tachinus rufipes; assembly: GCA_963932245.1. Taxonomy (NCBI): domain Eukaryota; kingdom Metazoa; phylum Arthropoda; class Insecta; order Coleoptera; family Staphylinidae; genus Tachinus; species Tachinus rufipes. Next base: position 30,818,346 of record OZ010742.1, on the reverse strand, counting down.
AGCTGGACATTCGGATCACAGGAAGCACAGTAGTTGAAAAATAACATGACTTATCTTACAATAAGAAGAAAAAGAAGAAGAAGAAGAAGTAGAAGAAGAATTGTCTTTCATAGGTTTGAGATGTGCGTGTTAGCGACAGGACGATCAGGAAACATCTTAAAGAAACTGATCTAATGGCAAGTAGACCATCACACGATTCCGAGCTTACGAGGCAGCACAGAGTCAACAGACTTGCATTCGTTTATGAACATATTTATTAGCTATGGAGCAATGAAACCAAGTATTCTTTACTGATGAGTTTCTTTATTGTTTACAAAATCTACATAGTTGTCAAAGAGTTTGAAGAAGGATTGGCGATTGATATTTTAAATGCATTAATTACAAACTTTGAAGAGCAATCTGCTTTTTCTGTGACATAGATGTCAAATGTGACTTCCAGCAATAAAGATTTTTTTCAAAAAAATAGTAATGTTTACGCCAAATTGTAACTTTAGGACTCTGTGGAGTTTTGAAATGTTTTGTTTGTGATTGATTTTTATATTTCATTAATAACATAATATAACTTCTACATAATTTTCACTAACTTATATGGACGAAAATATAATTTTTGATGTAAAAAAACGCTTCAGCTCAATCTCTTTTAGTTTGGTGGATAATGAATCTGCGACGAAAGTGACGCTAAACACTGCGGTTCTCCTGGATTTTATTACGATCTAGCTGACGTTTACAATATTTGGGTTTTGAAAGTAGCGATTTAGCTATCAGTCTCCGACCTAGTTAAGTTTTAATAAATCATCATGTTTTCTTAAATATGCACAACAGTTTATCAGTTGTGGGTACATTACAGATTTTGATTATTTGGAGTAGGTTTTGTATGTACGTTTTTGTTTTGTTTTTTTTTTTCAATAAGATCGGAAGTAGTCTCTTCTTTCTGGTTTTTTTTTTTAACTAGACATAATTATGTTATGTGTTATATCCTCTGTGTGAGGTGCTTTTTTGGTTTAATTATACCTTTTGGGTAATTACAGAGTAATCAACAGGTTGAATTACTCACTTTTTTGTGTATTTTTTTTTACTTATATTACGTCACATCTCACTTTTTTGAAGAGTTGGATTTTTACCTTTTTTATTAGTTTTATTTTTGCTCATCTTCTGTTTTTTTCTTTGTCTTCCGATAGGTTTTTTCTTTTTGTTTATATCGATTTGTGAACAGTTGGAAATTGATTGATTGTATTAAAGTTTTTCTGAAAAATAACGTTTTTTATCAATAAATGTTATAACATTTCTATTAAAAATAACATTAAAAAGTTATTGCAATTTATCTTATTTTAAGTCTTCTTTTTGGTCAAATTATGTTTGTAATTGACGTTTATTTTTTAACTGTGGGTGTTGACGTATTTTTTGGGTTGCGTTGGCTAACTTAAATGATCTGAGGTGACGTAATTAATCATGCTGGTGATGATTTTGCAGACTTGAACACTTATCTTTGTCCTATGGTTTTGTGAATGAAATCATTGTTAGGAAGATTGTTGATACTTATTTCAGTAATTTTTATGTTGATTTTTAACGTTTGTTTTGCTTACAAATGAAATTTTGTGGCATAGGAGTATAGAAAACTTGAGCAGTATTGGTATTACGACTATTTACTTATTTAGCAAAAAGCTATGCAACTTGCTTGGAATGGTGTATATTAGACTTACGCCCAGGAGATGGGGAAAGGGTAACTATAATACGTTTTGCAGACGACATTGTCTTATTTAGTAGCAGAGATGTTATTCCAACTTGACGAGGTATCAAGAACTGCGGCCCTTCATATGAGCCTAACAAAAACAAAGATCATGGGTTTTAAAAACACAATTAAAGCTATAAACGACCAGCAAATAGAGACGTCGAAGAATATATATATATATATATATATATACCTTGGCCACGCTATAAAACTAGACAAAGTCAACTAAACCAAGGAAGTAACTAAATAATACGAATGCAGAATTTATCAAACTGGGCTTTATACTAAGAAATAACGACATAAAAATAGGGCTGATGACATTGCAGAACGTATTTCCGAGCTGAAATGAAACTGGGTGGGACACTCACGCCAGACATGAAATGGGGAGAGATGGACAACTGAAGTCACTTATTGGCGCACAAGAAGAACAAAAACAGGAACGGGAAGGCTGAAGAAGAGATGGCTCGACGACATAAATGATGTAGTTCGTACAGGATAGCACAAGATAGAACGGCATAGAAATTGTTAAGAGAGGCTTACGTCCAGAAATGGACATCAAACGGCCGAACAGAAGGAAAAGGACTTTTTAGGGTACCACGAGTTTTTGGTAGAGATCAACGTAGATGCCTTCCCGGTTATGGTCGGGACTAAACTATCTAAGCTTATTGGCCGACAGTCTATTGGAGTTTGATAATGTTAGGCCGAGGTTGTCGGAATCACTCTCTAGTGAATGGGTCATCTTGGTTTAGATGATTCGACCTATCGCGGTTATTATGTGCATCTCAGCAGTTTCTGATGTTGGGTGATATTAAGTTGGTGGAAGCAGAGCCGATGTTGGAGCCTTGAAGTTTTGTTAAATTTGAGGTCATTATGTCGTCTTTTTTTTTAATTGGTTTGGTAGGCTTTTGTAAAACGAATTAATATATTTGAAAAAATGATCACCTGGAATCTTAGAGATATAGTTTTTTTACAAAACTACTCTGATTTTTGGAGGATGTAGCCAGAAAATACAAATGTTTTTTCTAGGACTTTTTACAGTATTTTTTGGACGGTCAAGTAGACGAAATTACTGTCAAACCACTATATATTTTGACTATTTGCCTGTACTTATAGATTGAATACACCGTACTTTCAATAGTTACAGATATCACTTTAAGTTGAGAAGGATACAACTTAAGTATTTAGTATAATTCTAGTAGGTTTTGTAATTGGAAACAAAGTCTTTTAGTCTATATACTTTATCTGCACAACTTCGAAGCACAACGGGTAGTAATGAAAGGTATAATATATAATCTTATTGATATATTGTTGAACTAATATTTGTCTATTTTTCAGGCAACGCGAACAATGAATTAAAGAAATACTACTACTGGATGATACTAAAATATTAATAGAAAAATATATAGTTACTGTCTGGTTACGAGTGCTTTTTTAAAACTGGAATTTAGATCGAAATGGTTTTATTACTCTATAATAGAATTTTTTTTAATTTTTATGTTAAGTTTGTAAAATCTAACTTAGTACGATTTTTTTAATGCCCGGATGTTGCTAGGTTTATTACGATTTATCACAATAAAGTTTTCAAACTGTTTTAAACCGCAATTTGTACTCTCATTCTTAAATACGACTGAATGGTTTGAACTGAACTGCCAGCTTGGGTATGAACACAAAAAAGAATTTAGTGTTCTTGGAACTGTTATATGACGCGGGGATTTAAGAGATGGTAAAAGCGCAGGACAAGAAAACTATAAATGAAAAGCTTGTTGTACAAAGGAAAAGAGCAAGAAGCAATTTGTTCTTGCGATGGATCGATTAAATACAACAAGCAACGAATAGCACTGCTCATCAAGCTACACACACCTCCACAAATATGGAACAATGGAGGCAAATAGTAAGGAGGATAAAATAAATATAGAATTAAAGTCAAATGAATTACGGCTCTTTTTGCAAGAGGATACCGAGAAAAACCAAAGTGTAAAGTGCACTGCATACAACTTTAAGACCTAACTGGCTAACCATGATAATCTTTTGCAGTTATTATGGAACTCTTAAATGCCAGTGCACAGCATGTTATCAGATATGGTGTTAACATACAATCTCAATGCTTGAATTACCAGTGAGTGAATAACACTGTTTTACTCAAAATCTGGGAGAGTACCTAGATTGCTACAGCTGTTAAGAATCACAATAAACTCAATGCCAACATACTTAACTTCAAATGCTTTTACCAGATTAGCAAATTATAACAGTATTTTTTTTACATGTTTTAAACTTACTTTTTACAGGAGATTTATTTTTAAGATAGGTTTTTTGATTTTTTTCTATCTTCTCTATCTTCTTCATCACTCTCATCTTGGTCAGGTGCGCTACAAGCTATGAACCAAAACAGTTAATATGAAGGGTATAGTACGTTGGATTTTTAGTATTTGACTAAAATTTTGTTTTGTTTTAGGACAGAATTAAGGAAATAGTACTTATGGTTTCTTAACTAGAACATAAGTACACGTGATGTAAATTGTTAAACTAAAATTTTATTAAATGACAACAGAAACAGTGATTTGATTTAATTTTAATTGTTGAGAAAATGCAGAACTATAAATCTTTGTTTCAGATATAAAGAGTTTGTTTTATTGGGCAGTTTGAGAGATGATTATTGATAACCAGTCTGGAGTCAGCTGTTGCTGTGTATTATTAATAAACTTTGAACTCTGTAGCTAAAGTAGTGCAATTATCAGAATTATGCGTATTCTTATATTTTTAGTAATTACTTTTTGTTTTTTATACAATTTAAAATAAAAATATGAAATTTTGTTATATTTTATACAATATTATTTTAGGTTTACTTGAAGACAAGAAATTTGTACCAAATGTTGAGATCGTGTCAGTTTCAAAAATATTCAAAGCAACTCATAAATTTATTAAACAACCTGGGCAAGCTGCACACAACAGAAGATATTGTAGAGGCTGTTATTCTAAAAAGCAAGCAGGACTTATTGACAAAAATAAAGTTAGAAAAGTGACTACTTATTGCGAAGATTGTTTAGGCAACCCTAGATATTGTTTGGATTGCTTTAATGCAGAACATAAATTAGAAATGTAACGGTTTTGAATAAATTATTTATTGTTTGTGTTAATATGAAGTTTTGTTACTGTTATTTAATTGCATTTAACTGCCTGAATAATTATATTAGTAAATATAAATAAAGGGTAAAGCAGTTAAGCAGAAAGATGAAATAAAATTAAAGTGCTTATATATATGGCCATGTATCAGTCAAGTGTACGGAATGAAAATTTGTTTTTGCTCAAACTACTGAAAATGTCTTTGTCTACATATGATTTTTTTCAGATTTTTACTGTGAGCCATTTCCGAGTATAAATCAATCAAAATTTGAAAAAACTAGGTTTTTGAAAAAATTATAAGAATTTTTCAAAGTATAAATTTTTATAACCAAAAATTATTTTCTTAATTTTTAAAATTTTTGCAGAACTTTAAATACATTTTTTTTTAAGATGACGAGTAATTTCTTTTTGTTTTCAAATATCGATAAAAAAGAGAAAATACAGTATTATATATTTGTCTGTTATCTATTTATTATATTTATTTATTGCGTTCCTTGTTATATTATGATGCTACGAGGGTAGTCTTATAAGTACCCGTCCTGACGTATAGATGGCGGTTGTTGTTTGAAAAGAATGACTATGGTAGAAAGTACCAATTTTATAAAGCTTAAAAGTTTGAACTACGCTACGTTGTTTAGTATTTCTTTGTTTGGCAGCCATCAATAGTGAACGCTGTTAGTGAATTTGTTTATAACAGTAAACGAGGTTGTACTAGCTGCCAAAACGAGCGATGTCTGTCTTGGCAGTTTGTGGTTGACCAAATCTACAAAATGGTATTCGATGATTATCAACTGAAACTGCAAGAGCTATTTGATACTGTAGGCGAAGTGTTAGCGAACTAAATTTTGTGTATATTATTCTTGTTTTAGTGAACCTTGTTAGTCGATTAGTTTTTTTATGTTTTGAGATTAATTAATGTCGTTTACCATATTCAAACTTGTTTGTAGTAGGTTGTATTCATGATACTATAACCATAAAGATATGATTGCTTAGCGGATGCGTTTTGGATTGTACTGCGCATTCCGTCACTACGTGAATCAAAACTATGGAAATAAATTGGTTGGAACTATTTCATGCATTTAAGCAGTTACGTTATAATGTGTGGGAAATTCAGCGCGAGAATTTCGCATGATCGTATCTTCATGCATTTAAGCAGTTACGTTAAGCAGTTACGTTTTAATGTGTGGGAAATTCAGTGCGAGAATTGCGCATGATCGTATCTTACTAGTCATAGTATTGTGAGGTGGATTACATTTTTTTTTTATTATTGGCTTTATTTTGAATACAATACAAGTATGATCAGTATTTATAAATAAAGTAGTTTGAGTTCATTCTACAAAATCATGTCATTTTGATTTTATGATTATTATTATTACTGATCTGTATTTGATTTTTAGATTTACCTTCCTCAAGACAGTTACAATGTCATCATTGTAGGAAGCTATATAATTACAAGAGCACATTGAACAGGCATTTGCGATATGAATGCAGTGGCATGAAATCTAACTCAGATTTACCATAAGTATCTTCATTGAAAACTGGATTTCAATGTTCATATTGTACTTCTATTTTTAAACGAAATGATAATTTAAGCAAACATATTAAATTAAAACATAGTGAATGTATTTATTAAAATTAATAAACAATAACAGTACAAATATTTATATGTTGTTATATAATATACAATTACATACGAAAATTATAGATTTTTAAATATTCTAACAAATTTTTACGGTTGTAATTGTATGTAATTTGGTATTTTTGTGCTGTAGTTATTTTTAAAGTTAATTTATACTGAAATGTAATGTTACGTCCAGTTATTTAAATTAGTTTTTTTTTGTATAACTGACGCAACGTTTGACTTCTCATCCACCACACCGTGCGTTTACGTTGTCTATTAATTAATTAAACACTAGTTTGTTGCCAAACCGTTATTTTATTTTTAATTTACTGCGGATACGTCACTGAAACTGTTTTCTTTGATTTGCTTCAATTTGCTCTTACTCCACTGCGCTCAAGTTGGGTTTGTGTATTTCAATTCGTTCCGATCTTGTGCAAGCTGTATTAATGTAGAAGTTTTGTTTGTTCATTTGCTTGAGTATTTTGTTATTTGTTCCTTTTAAGGAAGTTTTACTTCGATACAACTACATTTTGAAGGCTTCGAGTTTATTCAAGAAATTAATGTCCATCCTTTAACTATATAATTAAATTAAAAAGATGTAACATTGATACCTGATTTTATGTGAACGGTTTCTATTACATACAATAAGTTGGAGCTTTTAAATGATGGTTCTGGCTATTTCAATTTGTGCTTTGATGTCATGGATCGGATTTTACTGTAGCTGCTCAGATACTTGAATCTTTGAATCCGTTCAATTGGTTTACCGTGAATAATTAGTGCAGCATCGTTGTTTTTGCTAATAATTAATAATTTAGTTTTTGCGATATTTACATGGAGCTCTGGTTATCTAACATGCGGTTTGAAACTAACGACAAACAACAAATCATCTAGGTATCTACTTACATAATTTTTGTAAAGAATAATATGTTTTTGTTTTTATTTTGCAAGCTTTGATCTTCAAGGTGGGGCAAAAGTAATGTCATAATGTAAATTGACTGGCCATTTTGTTAGAAATAAAAAAAAATATGTTTTACGGAAAGTTGGTGTAAAATTGAAGACATCTGGCTACAAATTGGTGATTTCTACGCTAATGTTGGCTTTTAAGACTTGCAAGTTTTGTAGGTTGTTGTGGTAATTGCGAGATTTAAAAGAACCTTAAAGGAAGAAGTCTGGCGCCGTTAGATTTGGAGATCTGGCAGACTAGTTCAAATTACCAAAACGGGGGATCACAAGGTTTGGAAATTGTTTCAAAATCTCCATAGTTGCCCGATCTGTGTGAGCGGTTGCTTTGTCCTGCTGGAACCAACAATGCTTGAGACCCAATTGAGCAACTTGCATAAAAAAATACTTGTTTAACATCTGTCTTTTGCGCTCACCAGTTACGGTTACGGTGGTTCTATCGGCGTCCACAAATTTTTTTTTTTTTTGTTGCAAACGCCGCACTAAACAGTCACTTTGAGGGGATGCAATGGCTCTTTGTGCATATTATGTGGATTTTCCGTACCTAGAACTGCAAATTTACCTTTGTTAACATAAAATGGAAATGGGCTTTGTAGCTCATTATTATTTTGGATACAAAATCATCATCATCTTCTTGCCCCAGGTTTAACAGAACAAGTTAATCTTACTTGACGATCATCTAGCAGCAGTTGGTAAGGGAATATATTCAGGTCTTTTATCAAAATTTGACGCAACGAACGTCTGCTGATGCCAAATTGTGTCTGGTCTTGTCTTGGCGATGTTTGTGGACTCTCTCGGAAGTTCTCGGGCACCGCAACGATATTCTCGAACGAACAAGCAATTCTTGCAATAACTAGTGGACCTAGTTTCTACGAGACGCTCAGCCAAATGCTTAATTGTTTGCGCACATGGTGCAGGACGACGAGGAAAACGACGACGAAATTTACGCAGCGTTAAAACAGCAGACCGGAATTCCGCGTTCTTTGTGTGTGTATCGCTCTATTGCTTGTTGTCAACTAATTCTATGTCCGTCTACAAAATAAATGTCAAAGCACATTTGAAACCATTTTTAAAAATTATGACGCATTTACATTATTACATTACTTTTGTCCCACTTTGTGTATTTAAAATTAATTGATCAAAAATGTTTCTGTACATAAATTTACATAAATTGCAGTTATTCCAATGTATTATTAAAATATTTTGAAAATTTATTATTTTAACATATTTTCCATTTAATAAGAAAGGACATAATGCTTTAAAATTTGGAAATTTTGGGTTAATAATCAATCATCATTATTTTGGACACTATCTAATATATTATTTTTTTAGGCTACGCCTTCTTTCAACCACAACGAGTATTTTGCCAAAATTGTAACAAGAGTTATAAATATAAGAAACACCTGAATAGCCATTTACAATATGAATGTGGAAAGGAACGGAAGTTTGCATGCAACATTTGCGATAAGAAATTTTATCAAAAGTATATATTAAATGCGCATCTTAGAATGACACATCAGTTTAATATTTAGTATATTCATTATTAATATAGTAAAATGTAATGTAAATGTGTTTTATTTAATTATTTTTTTTATAAATTATTTGATCCTAGTCCATGTGTGTTTTTAAATACTTGGGATGATTTTATTGTTGTATTTATAGTTTGAATTGTTATTGGAAAAGACAGTTAGCATAAATATAAATTTATGTTCTCCTATTTCTTATCGCATACTTTTTCTACGGAGTAAGTGTGCGTTAAGAGCTTCTTTCACACTTTTTATACTAGCAAAATTTAGGAAGCAAAAATTTTTTAAGGCACAGCTACTTTTTGAATACTTTTAATGCTCAGTTGTCTTTAATGCGATGAATAAAACTGTGCGGATGAATTTTTTATCATTTCTTTTATGTTTAAGTTTAATTTATTTTACTTTTAAATCACTTGATCCAGATAGTTTATTGCTGTATCTGTATCAATTAGTCTGTGATTGACAAGCAGCTGTAGTGTGCTTTTCTTGGTCACATCTATGAAAGATTGAGAACAAAATATTTTGTATTTTTTGTTTAGATTCCAATCTCGAACACGAATTTTCATTTTTTGCCTCCGGATATAAATCACTCTGTATAGTAAGTTAATCATTAAACAACGACTGTGGCTCCAGCTAGTGAAATGTAATACTAATATTTGTCTTTTGCTATTATGCGAAGCTGTGTTCATACAAGGCTCTCTGACGAGGTGAAGAACCGAAACAATTGTGTGTGCTTGACGCTAGACCGCAGAGATTGTTAGATTGAATTTCAATAAATTATTAATTTATTTCATAATATACAGTAAGGTATTTTTCGGTTAGGTTAGGTTTAAAGAATTTAAACTGTCCAAATGTTGCTCATGACGGGCGACATTTGGAGCAGTTCTTTGCAGTTTTTGTTCACTTTTATCAGAATATCTGGAGAATTTCTGCCGATTTTTCCATAAATGTTTTTCTCGTATGAAGTAATTTAAGGTCAGTGTGCAAAATTTGCATGTTTCCGAGCTGACTGCAGCATAATTGTCTTTTCGGATTTGGGACGCTTAGCTGGTTTTGGAACACATTTATTTAAATTTAAACCGAAGCGAGTGCGAAATTTTCTCTACGTCAACAACTCAGTTTAAATAAACCTCCACGATAAAGTCGCTTTGTTTACTGGACTAACGGGATTGACCCAGCCGCTCTATCTGGTTACGTGGTTATTTGAAATGTGGGATTCTTTATTATTTCTCATACGACGAATACTGAGTTTGTACAAATTGAATGCTGCTATATCTTATCTCATCTTATTTGTTTGTCAGTTTTTTTTACTTTGTGTAAAACAGTTTTAGAATCCAACATTGCCGAGGTGATTGCTAAAAAAAACGTTAAAAGTTATGAATTTTTTATTTGAAATGTGGGGTTTTCTATTATTCTTCACTTTGTTTATGTTGGACATTGTTTACAGTCACATTTGAACATGCAAATTATGACAGAAATACAATGGAATTGCTGAATTAAGTTAACACATTAAACTAATGATAATTTTTGAAGTTTGTTTCATCTAATTAGGGCAATGCAATTTCCTGACTATATACACTGATACTGTCCAATTCTCTATGAATTTTTTGCTAATTAAACAATCTTACAAGATGACAATATATACCCGAATACAACTAATTTAAAACGACCAAAGCGAAAAAACAAATCAAAAATATAGAGAATTGGACAGATTTTCTGTTCAGTTTGTAATAAAAATTAAACATATTTTTTTTTCTTATAGTGCCGTGTAGGCGCCTCTCTCGTATGTCGTGGTGTGCGATAATAGTTCTACTCAAACATGCGGGACCAACAATTTAACGTGGAATCTGAACGATACCACTAGGGAGGTTTTCTAGGCAGATACTTTGCTGGTTTGCTATTGTTTTATGAATTAGGGATTTCCAATAAGAGGTTTCATTTTTATAAAAAAAAAACGGGTATTTTTTATGAGAAATCAATAAATGTTTATTTCATTGTAAAGATGAAGGTATGCCATTAACATTTGAAAACGATATCAGTCAAATGGCCGCCACGGTTACGGTTGCAGTACTACATTCTTTTCATGAAATTTTCCATGACTAATTTGCACATTTGCGGCTGTATGTCCTCGATAACTTCACGAATTCCATCTTTAAGGTCTTGAATCGATTGTGGAGCTTTGGCATAGACCTTATCTTTCACGTGGTCCTAAAGAATAAAAGTCTAAAGGTGTTAAATCACAAGATCTCGGTGGCCAATTATGAATACTTTTTCAAAAAATAACACGGTCAGGAAACTTTTCTTGCAAAATTGCGATTGTTTCGTTGCTTGTGTGGCACGTAACGCCGTCTTGCTGAAAATAAACGTCGTCCACATCAATATCTTCCAATTTCGGCCATAAAAAATCATTAATCATAGCTCGGTAGCGCCATCTATTTACAGTAACAGTTGCACTAGCCTCATTTTTGAAACAGTTGGGTCCAATCACATCGCCAGCCCAAAAACCGCACCAAACAGTAACACGTTGATGATGCAATGACTTTTCATCAATCAGTCTTGGATTTTTTAAGCCCCAAATGCGACAATTCTGCTTATTAACGTAGCTTCCGAAGTGAAAACGGGCTTTATCACTGAAGATGATTTTTCGATGAAATTCCGGATCATTTTGATGCATTTGAAGGACCCAATCAGCGAAGATACGACATTTATGGTGATTGACCGGCTTGAGTTCTTGTGTTAACTAAATTTTAAAAGCCTTAAGACTTAAGTCTTTATGCAAAATACGGTGTAATGTTGTTTGTGGAATGTCTTATTCCAAAGATCGACGAGGAATCGACAAACCTGGGTTTTCTTCAACACTACGGGCTACATCAGCAATATTCACATGTGTTCTTGAGCGATGCAGACGGTTTCAATTCTTCACATCACAAACTTGTCCCAACAGCTCAAATTTATCCACTAGGTTTACTATTGCCGGCCGAGAAGGTGCTTTACGACGACCAAAATGTGCTTTAGTTTTGCGAACTGTGACTGAAAATTGTTCATCATTTTTGTAATGAATTTTAATAATTTCAATGCGTTGTTGAAGCTTGTATCGTTCCGTTTTTAATAATAGCGTAGTTTTTACTTGTCAAATGTCAAAAGATAATAGCTTCAAAATTGACAGCTGCATAAATAGCCTGCTATTCAAAATAAAACTTCTTATTGGAAAACCTTTTATTATATCAGATATGCTCAATAGTCTTCGTACTAGTCTATTGCGCTAGTTAAATATATAAAAACTTTATTGCATTGATTTTTAAGAATATTTACTTGTATTGACAATAACATGAATTTATAAGAGGATTGAGAATTTTTTACTCTTATCAAGACCCATCTAAATATCGGGAATACCTTTGACTATATAATTTTATATTTATGCTAATATTGGCTTATAGTAAAATTGTGATTTTGTTTTTAGAAATATGTAAAAATATTTAAGTACAACTATTTTATCGATTGATAGAAGTATATTAATTTTGTTTCATAATAAATAAATTGTTGCTAATAAGAACAGACTTTTTTTACTTTTTTTAGTTTTCCTTTTTATTTTTCTCAAATAATATTTAATATATGAATATAACTTACTTGAAGTAAAAGTTAAATCTTAATGCGTCTAGTGGTTTAAGCTTGACTCAATTATACGATATAATTGTTGTATAAATTGTTGCAACAAAATTTAATCTAGATCAATTTGCTATTTGGATTTATTATGTAGCTATTGACTAATGTAATTCTAAGTTGTACCTTGAATGTTACCTTTATTAATTAATATTATTTATTGTAGGGTTGGTATGTTCAAGTTATTATTATATTTTTACAAAATTGTGATTTGTAATAGTTAACTTTCAGCAAAATGGTTAGGAGAAAAACAGTACGAGTATAAACAAGCTACTACGGACTGCAAGATCCTATTAGAACACATACAAGGAAAATTAACGCAATAGCAAATTGGTTAAACAAGTTTGGAAATTTGGAAAGTTTACTTTGAGATTTTACAATAAATGGCTTGTATATATGAATGAAGTTCTCGTGAAACGTACACTTTATTTTTGAGGTACTAACAACTCTCCCCTTTTCTTACTTTTGTAACATTCTTAAGTGTATTCAAAAGATTCTGTTCTATAAGGCAAGGTTTGACACTAATTAAATCTAAAATTTGTAGGTTTGCAAAGTCTCTATCGAAAATCTAAGTTGTTTGATTTTATTAGGTACATCAAGATTTTTTGAAGCACACTTTATCTTTCTTAGTTTAGTTCTAGGACTATCGATCAATTCAGATTTGTTTTAGATCTTGTTTGCTTTATCTTCTCGCAGTAGCATGATAACCTGAACTGCATTTTGAGGTTCTACCGACCTTTTCTTTTGCTTTTGATTTTTTTTTGTTTAGTAAAATATCTGACACAACTTAAAACTAAACTATTTATTTTTAGACTTTTGTAGGCTTGCCAAGTTTTTATAGAGAATCTAAGTTGATTGAGTATCTTGGGCTCTTCAGTGCGCACCAAAACTATTCTATGCACATGTAGTTTGTCTCAGTTTAGTAATAGGTTTATTCAGAGTATTTTTAACTGCTTATTTATTTACGCATACTGACTATCTAATTTTAAGAGTCTGCTTTGTACTTTCCTAGGTTATTCTATGCTTACTTTGTTTGTTTTAGGCACAAGTAAACTAAAAAAAATGTATGTAGGAGATCAATGGCTTAAAATTAACTTAGATTTTTAACAGACCTGGTTTGTTTTATGTTTTATGGCTTAGCATGGTTAAATTAACACGTTCAGAAATTAATTTTAAATTTTATGTAGTAGTATTGTAACTTCAACTGCATTTTTAAGGTGCTACCGACTTCATTTTTCTTCATTTAATTCAATAACCTCTTAATACCGTTAGGTGTGGAGGTGTCGGACACACCGAGCCACAGAGTAGACATGTATGGATGCTTATATGAGGTAACGTACCCATATTGGGAAGAACGCTACTACGCTCGGCATCACTTTGGGTTCACCCATCCAAGTTGTGGCCTGAGCAGCCGTTGCTTAACTTTCGTTAGCGCTGGTATTTGGACATGCCCTCTCTGCCGTACTGCCAATCTCATTTTTCTTACCAACACTTAATTTTCTCCAAACGTTTTTGACTGCTTTTGTCTTTGAATTTTTTTTACAGACAAGACTTGACACTAATTAAAACTAAACTGTTTTTTTTTTTAGATTTGTAGGTTTGCAAAGTTTTTATAAAGAATCTAAGTTGTTAAATTTTTATGTAGGAGATCCATGGTATAGGATTATTTTTAGATCTGGTTTGCTTTATGGTCTCGAACTAGCATAGTTGAATGAATACGTTTAGATATTTTTTAAGTTTGTGAAGCTTTTCTGTAACTTGAACTGCCTTTTGAGGTGCTACCGATTTTTTTTTTCTTATGACCACTTTTAATTCTATTCAAAAGTTTTTGACTGCTTTAGCTTTTAAAGTTTTTTTTATAGGCAAGATTTGACACTAATTAAAACTAAACTATTTCATTATTTTTGTAGATTCTCGTAGGCTTGCAAAGTTTTTATAGAGAATCTAAGTTGTTTGAGTTTTTAGGTTCTTCTAGGCGTACAAAAATTGAAGTTTTTTTAGTTTAGTACTAGATTTATTCAGACTATCTTTTAGGCTTTACCTATCGCTTACTTAGTTTTGCATGCTGATTATCTAATTTTAAGAGCGCACTGGAGTTTGATTTCTACTATTTTAATATATTCTATGTTTACTTTGGTTTTTTAGGTTTTAGTAATCTTTTATGTATGTAGGAGATCTATGGCTTAGGATTAACGTAGACTTTTTTTAGACCTAGTTTGCTTTAAGTATTCATGTAACATGCATTGTATTTTTGAGGTTTTTTTTACTTTCTTTTTTTGAACATTTTCAAGTTTATTTAAAATAGTTTTTGACTAGTTTTCAATGCTTTTGAAATTTTACGCAAGGCAGGACATGACTAAAATTAAGTTGTTGTTTTTCATAGACTCCTGTAGGCTTGTACTTTTTATAGACAATCCAAGTTGTTTGAGTTTTTTGAGCTTTACTATGCGCAATAAGACTTTTTTTATCTATACTTAGTCTCTCTTAGTCAGTAGTAGGTTCAATAAGACTACCCTTTTGACTTTACCGTTTACTCAGTCTTGCGCACTGACTTTATAATCTTACGCAGTTTGACTAATTTTTAATGTTTTACAAATTTTTTTATACTAATTTAAACTAAGCTTCTTAGTTTTTTTTCTAGACTTGTACCAAACGTTTAGATTATTTTTTTAACTTATGTCTTCTTTTCTTCTTTGTCAGCCATTCATACGCCACTGCTGGCGTCTTAGCCTCTTCTCTGCTTGTAATGCTGGCAACTTACATTACAAGGGACCTACAGTTTTAAGTGGATTCCGAGAATCACTGGAGAGAATTCATCACTCCTCAGAGAAGGTTTTAGCCGTAAAACCCCACGCTGGCAAGGCGGGTTGGGGAGTGGGAGAGCGTATAGAACGTGAAAAGTATATCACGGTATATGGGAATCGAACCCACGATCTTCGGTACAGCGGCCGGATGCCTATACCACTGCGCCAAGCTCTCTTAACTTATGTATATATTTTTATATGTATAATATAATTTTTTTCAGTGCAATTGCATCATTTTTTATGAATTAATTCCACATCAAGACTATTTATATACAAGGCGAGAGTTTGGTAATAATTCCGGCACCTCTGTTTGTCATGTATTGGCACAATTTAATTTACTACGAACGCCAGTTTGGAGAACATTTAAACGTCATGACGTAAGTTTACTTACCTACAAAATTTGCTAGTCTTGCAAATTTACGAGGAATGGATTAATGAACTGAAAGAATAGCACATGAACTAATCTTGAGATTTGCAGAATCTACACGACATTTCGGTGTTAAGTTAGCAACAAAGATTTTCAGTGTGGAATAACATGCTCATGACTCTATTTGTTTTTGATAGCTATTTAACCGGCGCCGTCAGGTATTTAAATGTTCTAAAGATCATTTGTGGTGATTGATAGATAATGTCCTTTTGACGATCAGACATGGTGCATGGTACTAACATGATAATGTCGCTCTCAAAAATAAATATGTTTTGTTGCCACATGCTGATGGTTTACTAACATGGTTTTAACTGTTGGTAAAAAAATCAAGTTTTCTAAACACTAGTTTACTATTTTGCGTAGCAAAAACTGCCCAAAACTTTTTGACCTTTCTTTAACTAGACATGGATTAAAATTATTATATGGTAGCTTATTGCTATGGCATGATACACTTTTGTGGACGCATAATTTAGCAGATTTTACTATCTGAGCTTAGAATACTATTAGTTTACATTTTTTCAAAAACGTTAAATTAAATATAAACAGTAAAAGCTAACAAGAATTTTTAACTATTTTACGTAACACAATATAGAAGATGAGTAGAGTACTTTGTTTTATAACTGGTACACTACAGGCAGTTCTAATAAGGAGTTACGTATCAAAACATCTACACTAGCACTAGCTCGACATTATAAGCACAGCGTTTCTATTATGAAGGCAACACTTTTGCTTTTGTGTTGTTATGTACATTGTATTTTCAGTTATATGTTTTTTAATAAAAATTGTCTTAAGCTTTCTTTTTTATATAATAAAAAATGCTTTTGTTACTGCAAACAGGTGATGTGTTGTAATATTGTACATATGCAGCGTGTTACATGTTGCTGATTATATATTTAGTGTAATGCCATCTTAATAATACCGTATATTAAATATTAGAAATTTGATCTAGTTAAAATATGTATGTACTTGTATTTTTTGCTACAAAAATGTGTGTTAATATAGTTATATATTGTTAAGATATTAATTGTATTATGTATTGATATTTTGTCAGTACAATTTGCAGTAGGGATTTTTTTAAATATAGTTGGTTATTTAATTTCATTAAATGTAAAATATAAATTATACATACTAATATATATTTTTGTAGGTATCAACATAGATAATTGTATAGTCTACCCATGCCCAAGATGCGGCCGAATTTACAGACACTCATCATCATTATGGAAACATTCAAATTATGAATGCGGGAAAAAACCACATCTCGCATGCATTGTAGAAGGCTGCAACTATAAAGCCAAGCGTCGCGATAATTTAAGAGCACATATGCGCACTCGTCACAAGGAATTATTATAAATAAAACTAGTTTCATTTCTAACACCAGTAGAATAGATTTAGACTCAGCTTATAAATGTATAGCTTTGTTAACTGTTGTAATTTTTATAGGTTTCTTCGTATTTTATATTTGCGACAGATGTCATAAGAAATATAAATATGCGCATTCTTTGAGCCGACATCAGAAATATGAATGCGGAAAGGAAGCAACATTTTTCTGCACAGTACCCGGATGTACCTACAAGTGTAAACGCAAGGATAATTTAAATGTACATACTAGGAGCCATTGGCGTCCGCAAGTATATAAACAGGATATTGAGCTTCCTAGTTCCATACCATAACAAGAAAATACATATAATTGGGATACACAATAAAATAGATAGGATTTTTTGTTTCAAATAATTATGTAATTGTAAAAGGGCTCCAATCAATTGGTAATAATTGAAAGTCCGTCCCGTTTTTAAATTAAAATTTGTTGGTCGCTGATAGAATGACATTGGAGTCCTGATATAGTTTATGGTTTTGGAAGTATTAATTAAGTTAATTTGCATGTACATACGTTAAAAACCAAAAATATTATGTATAAGTTGTAATTTAATTAGTTATCAATTTTTGTATTGACTTTAAATAAAGATTTTGTTATGATTATATTGGTTGTCTTTAAAAATTCTGATATCTATAATGTGGAAACTGAAATAAAAGGTAAATATTTTTGCATTTTTTTAGTATATGTTACTTACATTACTTGTTTCAGGATTATAAAGAATATTTTAAATTAAAAAAAAAAATAATTGGGCGACTATAATTGGGCTTGGAGGTATCAACGTTTTAGTTAGAGCAAACTTTCAATACAGAAATGAGTATATTAAATCTAGTTATTAAAAAGCCAGACCAGATGATTGGGAGTCAATAATTAAAAAAATATTTAATTGTATCAACATAACATAATACAGGATGCGGCAGCGAAACTTGCTGATTTGAAATGTCAACGAAACAAATATATTTATTGTTTTAATTTTTAATTTTTTGTTTCAACATAAATATTTCTTTCTCTCTATCTTTTTTTTTAGCTTGTAGTTGTCCACTGCTGGACGAAATCTTTCTTTAAATTAAACTTCCTTTTGCTATTTGATGCAAATTGTTTCTTGCGGGTTACATGAAGTTGTCTTGCAACATGATGATATTTGTGCTTTTTTAAATTGATGTTACGGCTTTTGCAATTTCAACTTGTGTGTGTGTGTGTAGTTGTTCATTTTACATTCATTTATTGATTATTTGTAAACAGTTACAGAACCTTTTCTATTTCTGCAATTGGGTTTTCAAATGTTTTTATCTTACTTTAGTTCTATTCAAATAACTTCTAAACTGTTACGAGAGTAGCGATATTGTGATATTTATACATAGTTTATAAGCGGTAGTTTGATTTCTGTTTTTTTTAAATTTCCAAATGTAATAAGAAAGCTTATTTATTTTTATAATCGGTTTTGTTATAATCAGCCTATACCAGAATTGATGTTGCAGTCAATATTTAATGGTTCAGAATTGTGTTTTTTTGATATCCATGATTGTTTTTTTTTTAAATTATGAATGATTGCAGTTGTTTTTGATTCTAGGTTAGTACTTACGTTTGATCGATTTTATTAAAGTCTTTAAGGCAAACGTCAATAGTCTGTAATAAAGGGTGGGGTATCTAACTTTTGGAATTTGAATCGGCTATAAATAAAAAAACTAATGAATATTTTTTTAAAATTATGAGTTTATTAGGAAGATTTAACATTTTTATTTAAGAATGAAACACAACTTTATTCAAATGACTGCCACGGCTGGCTTGACTATAATCCATCCAATTAACCCAATTTTGTAGTACATTTTTGATTATTTTGGATAGTTAGCGTAACACTTAACCTTAAGGTCTCTCCACAAAATAATCCAACGGGGTCATGTAACAGCTCCTAGGTGGCTAATTGACATCAGCATTTTGGCTGATTATTCGATTTCCAAAAAATGTGATTGAAACCAAATGTCCTCCATTTCATACTCTTTAATTTTTGGAAACAAAAATTTGTTTAGCATGGCCGGATCAAAAACCACACTAAACGGTTACTCGTGTGTGTGGATTCTCTGATCCCCAAATGCGTCAATTTTGCTTATTGACATAGCCTCCGAGATGAAAATGAGCTTTATCGGAAAACACGTTTTTTTAATAAAAGTGCTCATCTTTAGCCAAACGATCTTTAGCCCATTGGGCGAACTGAAAACGTATCGGAGGGTCATGAGACTTTATTTCTTGACTAATTGAACTTTGTAAGCCTTCAAACTGAGGTCTTTATGCAAGATTTTTCTTAGAGAAGTGCGAGAAATGTTCAGTTCTTGAGAATGATGACGAGTTGATGTTGATGCATGTATACGCACACTTTGAGCAGCATCATTCATTTTTTGGCTGAGCGCACTGGGCGAGAACTTGAACGTGTTGTTTTATCCACTAACGATCCAGTTTTGAGAAACTTGTTTTACAAATTGGTCTACAAACTGTATTGAAGGCACTTCTTTTTTATCAAATTTGTTTCGTAAATTTCTTACCGTTTGAGTAGAAGACTCACCACTTTTGAGGTAAGTTTTCATTATTTTCTAACTTTGTTCAAGTGTAAAGCGTCTCATTTCGTAAATATCAAACATAAAACTAAATTTCTATCAACTCATAAATGTCATTTACATTTGAAAAACAAATTATACGGTAATTCAAATTCCAAACGTTACATGGTCCACCCTTTATTTCAATTATACCTTTAATAGATGCCACACTACTCATTTTATGATTTAATTATTCTAATATAAATAATACCTATATATGTGTGTTGTGTTTTAGAAAGATTAAAATATTGAAAATTAGAAATTTTATATATTTTTGTAGTGAAGCCTAAAAATGCACCATGGTAATAACGAAGTATGAATACAATTAATATGAAAGCTACTCTGTGCTTTTTATTTTAAGTTTTTTTTATATAATAAACTAATTATGTATAAATGTACACACAAATTAATAAATAAATTCTTTTTAGGTACTTATAACTGTCCAAAATGTGGAAGGAAGTACTCTCATCATGGTTCCGTTAATCGTCATTTGAAATATGATTGTGGACGTAAACCAGGACTATCTTGTAAAATATGCCAATTTAAAACGAAATATAAATGTTCTCTGAAATACCATTTAGGTGTGGTTCACAAACAAACTTTAAATGAAATTAATGCATATTTAGATAATATTGAAAATTGATGTGTATTGGGCATGGAATACTGGAAACCTGACTCGCGTTTATAAAGTGACGCAAAATATTTTACGGCGGTCATTTTGTGAGTGACTTGATAATACTAAATATGTATTAAAAACATCTTACATTTTATCATTTTAGTTTTTAAACATGTAAAACATGCATTATATGCTACTAACATTGTAAACTAACTATTAAAATGTTCCGGACAACATTTGGTTAATTGGATCCAAATTTAAGACAAATAATGCGTTTGTGATAAAAAATTAATATCTTATAAACGAGTCTTTCAACTTGAACCAAATTTTAAATCAATATTACGACACGTATTGCTGACGTTTTACTCTCATAGTTAAACTTTGTATATACAAGGGTTTTTGCAGTACAGTAACTTACAAAAAAAACTTTTTTTTTTTACGAAAAACAATACAAAAATTGGCAACAATTGTAAAACATCACCAAACATAGGCTATTTACGTAGAGCATTTAGATTTTTCTTTGTAAACTTTATCCATCTGCAATGGAAGTGATTTATATGTTAAATCAACTGAATTAATTTTTCTAGCGTAATATTATCAAAAATCTGATTTGGTTTAATAATACCTCCAATATCCGCAGCAAATTTTATGATAATTATAAATATTTGAAAAATTTACAAATATATAAATTAAATGAGTCATAACAAACATTTTTTTTTTGTGGGTTTATTAAAATAATATTAAATTGATTATGTTCAATATGAATTTAATACATTGATAGCACTTGAGTTTTAACATTGTTTACATTATATGCTTTATGTATATGATGATAACGTTGAAGTTTTGTAAAATTTTAAGAAAATTGTTTTGTAAATAAATCAGTGGCGTGCAAAAGATCAAAATAAGATTTAAATTTCAGAATAACAATATTTGTTCTTTTGCACGTTACTGTTTTATTTGCAAAACAATTATTTTGAAAGTTTTTATTACCATATCCGTAATGCATATGATTTATACAATGTTAAAACTTATATTAGTTGTTAATTACACTGGATGAATTAATTCAGTATGCTGCGCATATAAACCGTCACTTCCATTGCAGATGACACACACAGAAAGTCTACAAATAAAAATCTAATTACACCATGTAAATGGCTTATATTTTATGCTAATTTACGATTGTTGCCGGTTTTTGTACTATTGCTCATAAAAAAGTTGTGCAGGTTCAAGTTACTGTACAGCAAAAACCACTGCATATACAATGTTTGACTACGAAAATAAAACGTCAGTAATACGTGTAATAATGTTGTTCAAAAAATTGATTTAAGTTGGTAAGTCAATTTAAAACATATTAATTTTTTATTAAAAACACATTTTTTGTCTTAACTTCGGATCCAATTAACCAATTTTTGTCCGGACTATTTAAATGGTTTCTTGTTACTGCTAGTGACATATAATGTATGTTTTAAATATATAGAACCCTAAATTAATAAAAAGTAAGATGTTTTTAATATTTACTTTGTATTACATAAGTTACACATAAAATGGCCGCTGTAATATATTTTGCTTCACTATAGAAACGCATCAACATAGGGAGTCAGGTATCCAGTTATATATATATCCATGGTATTGGGTATCATTATACGTATATATTTAGTGAGTGTGTGTTTAAATAAAAAAAAAACAGTAATAGCATTGTTATATTTTTGAAATTTATTTTAAATACATGATGATTTATTTTTAGTAGACCGGTTTTAGTTCTAATTGTTTGGATGTTTACATTTTATTATTACTGGGAGTTTTTGGAAATATAATAAGAAGTCTCCAACTAACAACATAATTCAAAATTTGAAACAAATACCAACGATGGTCTAACTGCCGAAATCTGTCGTTTTATTTTACAATATATGCAAAAGATGATACTTATAAAAGTCATTATTTTATTTATAATTTATGTACATTATCTAACTTGACTTGTGCATACGAAAGATACTTTGGAGTATTGTGGTTTAAAATTAAATAAAATTTGGTTTTACTTAAATCATGAGCGTCAATTTTTATGTTTGAGTTTTACTTTTTAGAAATTGATGATTGAATTATGATATCGTTCTAAAGAACAAAAGTGTTTAAAGGGGTGCTGATATATTAAGCAGTTTGTCTAGAGAAATATAGTTTTTAAATTGAAATATTTTGATTGAGGAAATTAATTTACAGGGAAGGAATTGCTTTATTTTTTTTTAAGTTTTTTCAATCAATTTGTAGTTTACGACAGACATTTGACAGATATTAGATTAGCTATTGGTTTGGCAGGTTTTGTATGGTTTGGTACTGTCAGTTTTCTGATTTTTATATGATTCATAGTGGGTGTAATCTAACTTACTTTTTTTTTTTGTATTACCTGGGATGACTTGTTGTTTGTTTTTAGAGCAGAATTGCATTTGTTTTTTTTAATTTTATTGATCGTTTTACTTTACTCATGGACATTTTTTGCTACGGTACTTCAGTCTTGCGGTGTGCCAGTTTTTCATCTTTTATTTATGTATTGCACTTTGTTTTCGATGTTGCTCAACATTGGTGATATTTACGAGTTATAAAAGAATTGCATTAGAGATAGTTAGTTTAAGTTTGTTTTGTTTACCTGGAAGTTGCAGAACATTCAAGGTCTACGGTGCAAAGTGGCAGAAGTTGTCTGTAGGTGTTTTGTGTTGAGGTTGGATGTTTTCACGTAGGAATGCATCTGGTTCCTAGATATTTTATTGGGTTGATTAGATCTTCTTGGACGTGTTTTTCTTTAAGTATTATTCAGTTTTTGCAATTGGTTTGTTATTCACTACAGATAGTTGAAAATACATGCATGGACAAATGGAAGTTATTTAGATTACATTGCTGTATTGTATAGTAGTTGTAGAGGGCTACTAGACCATCCAGAATTTGCTTGGGTTGGTATTTCAGTCTCAGTCAGGTTTTTATAGTGGGCCTGGTCCGTTTTTTTTTTCTACTTTGGTATTTATTAATTTGGGTACAGTTTTTGCATTGCCAGAGATTACCTTCTATTTGACTTTGAAAACAGAGTTGCGTATGATTTTCGATTTTTAGTCTTGTTTTAGTGTGCTACTTTTTTATTCTTTATTTATGTTGCAGAGTATTTTTTGGACCTTGTTTGAGATGTTGATCACCTTTGATGATACCTTTGGTTTTAGGTTAGAAAGGAACTGCTTTGAAGTTTTTGTTTACTTGGATGTTGCAGCTGAAGGGTTTGCTGTGCAAACTGTGGAGTTTTTGACCGACTTTATCAGTAGCTGGTTTGTGTTGGTGTTGGATGTTTATTGCATTTGCCATTGAGATATTTTAGATATTTTTGGTTTTCTACGGTTTTATGCTATTTGAGGTTAGTTTGTAATATTTTTGCGTGGAGGCATAATTGGAATCCTATTTTCAACTCTTTCTGCAATACATTTTATTTATGTAATGGATTAGTTTTTAAGGTAGTCTTATAGTGTAGGTATGTCTGTATTAGTAACTGTATCGTCATTTGATACTTGTTCTACAGTGTTATTATTGTAGAACACTCTAATCAAAATAATGGCAAGTCATATGGTGCCCTCAAAATTACAAACTTTTTAAATGAAATATTAGATCCAAATTAGAGATTTGAACTTTCAGCTAAATGTGGCGTTTGTTATGAAGTCAGCAGGCTGTACTTGGTCTGGTTTGGATTTGGAAATGACTTTTTTTAACCTAATAATCTTTTAATGTCTAATCAGATAATGTTGCAGTATAGAAGGTTATCTTGGTGACTACATTGACGCATACATTTTTTGTAGACTGCATAGGTATAGGATTCTGTGGGCGTCTGGAACAAGTTTTCAATATTGGATATTTTGGCTATTTTACAGCTACGGTTTTCAATTTTTTCTAGATTAGTGTGTTTTGTTAATATTGCGAATAAGTTTTTCTTCTTCTGTTGCTATATCTGTCTTCAGACCTTGCCTGTTATAATTTCCACTAACTGTCGGTATGCTTTGGTCTACTGCGGTTCTGAATATTTCTTCTACATATAGGTTGGTCTATTTCCGTATGTTCCTAAACTATGATAGTTTTTTTTTGCTAATCCATCTTTTTCTTTTTGGTTTAAGAATGTGGCCGAAATAACTAAGTTTTCTCTGTTTTACGGTGTTTATTTTTTTTTATTTTCAGAAAATTGTCAGCGTTGTTAGTTTGTTCAGTAGTGAGTATTGCCAAGGTCCAGATTTTGCACCCGTAGAATAACAGACCATCGATGAGTCTTATCTTTATATTAATGTTATGGTTGATTAGTATTGGTCTTTATGTTCAAAAGATGGTTTTGGATATTTCTATGCAAGTAATTACTTATTTATCCACGTTACTTTGACAGTTCACACAGCAACTTAGGTATTTATAGTGAGTCATTTTTTCACCAACGTTGTTTGCTAGTACTAGGTTAGCTGGATCTACCTTGACTTTTCTAACCATTAACTATTTTACATGAGTTATTAACAGCATTGAGCAGATTTTCAATATTTTTTGCCAACAATGTCTTTATCATCTGGGTAGCTGATGCAGCTCTCCCCTATCTATATACTGTCAGATCAAGCTTCTAAAGTTTTTTGGAGTATAAGCTCTGAATATAAGTTAAATAGAACAGACGACAGAACACATCCCTGCTTATTTTAGCATATATTTTAGCTTTTGCGAAGTCTTAATTGTCCAGACCTATTTTGTGTAGTTTATTTAACAAAAGATTATGCTGGACACTGTCGAATGCCTTATGAAAATCTATGAAACATGTGGGGGTTTTTATTAGTTTGCTGTATTTCTACTTTAGAATGTTTGTGCAAAAGTGTACTTTCCGGGTTTCCAGACCGTTACGGAAGCTAAACAATCTAAGTTAAAATTAGCTTTAACTTAGATTGATTTTGAAGATTTTGTATATGCGGTTTTGTATGATTTTCAACAGAATATTTAAGTTGTGGGATATAAGACTTATGAGTCTGTAATCATTGCATTTATTTTGTTTATTTTTCTTTAGTAGGGGTATAAACCCGTTACCCATAAGTGTTTAGGAAAAATATGTTTAGTTTTCAAAATTTTATCTGCGTAGGTAGCTTGGGGAGGAGTTAGCAGGGTTCTTACCGTTGTGACACTATGTCTACATAGATTAACATTGCAGGTCATTGGCAGGTTTCGGAATATATTTAAGGAATGGAGTCAAAGATGCATAAAAGTCTCTTTAATGTAGCAGAGTAACAAAGCACGTGTTTTCATAAAAAGTCACGTTGGAAAGCGATGAGGTTTATTAGTGTTTAATGGAAACTTGTTGATTATAGGAAAGTATTAAATAGACCATGAGCTGGTAGGACAAAAAGAATCTAGGTAGGCTTAATATTAAAATAACGGTGACAAGTTACAAAAGATATCTTTGGTGCGACGAAAACTATTAAATGTTGAAGCACATAAAGTATACTATGACATTTTAAAATGGATTTATAGTGTAGTTGGATCTAGACGAATTTGGTCTGTTATTAGGTATTAGACCTTGCAAATTGAATCTAGGAGAACTTTTCTATGCCTAAGAGGGCTTGGTATAGCACACGAAGGTTTCTGAGTCTATAGCAAGATATGCTAATAGGAAGTTTGAGTTGGCTGCGTGTGGTTAGAACATTCTAGTAGGATTTTGATTGGACATAAGGTAGCACAAGCTGGTCTAATGCGGTAAGGTATCAAAAGCCTTGTACAGAATTTGGAAGTATTTGAAAACGTTTGTATTAATGTTAACTTATTCATCTTATTTAACGAGTAAACAGTTTTAGATTCTGCGATGTTTGTACTCGGTACTCTTGTTTGTACATGGTGTTGTAGAAGTATTGGTACATACTGTAAAGTTTATATGAACATATATCCAGTTTTTAATGTAAATACATTTAGTTCAATTAAAAACGAATTTATTTGATTAATTAAATTTGACGAATTTGACATTGAATTTGAAAATATTAACTTTCTAGTTCTAGTAAAAAATTTTAATATTGTGCGTTGCAATTCTTTATCATCATCATCTTTATCATTGGTGTTTTGCTTTTTGCAGGTTCTACGAATTTCTCTTCCAGTTTTCTTTTTTTTATTTCACTTTAATAAACAAAAATTCTTTTCAATGCATGCCTTGTTCATTCTTTCTTTCTTTTTATGGTCGTACTTGCTACCAGTTTTTTTTCTTTGTTTTTTTACAACACTTTTTTTATTTTGGATCTTGTCTGACCACTTAATGCCCATTAATGTCCTTGGGAGCTACATTTTATATGCTTCTATGAGGTTCTTTATCTTTTTTCCAGTTTTACATCCGTATAGGAATCTTGAAGACGTATTTTTATTTCTGCAGCACTAGCTATAATGGAAGAGTTTAAATTGTCAGGCGTGCTTACTTTTTCTCGATAAACATCACCTTTCATCTATTACGATAGTCCGCAGATCTAGCTGGTTAATTGATGAGACCACCAAGGCTGATCCTGACGGCTGTAGTGAACGGAAGCGCCATCATGTTGGAATATTATTTTGGCTTTTGCGAGTAATGGAATGTTCTCTAACAATATTGGAAGTTTATTCTGCAGGAACTTTAAATAACTGGCCTTTGTTAGACACTTTGATAATACGAAAGTTTTAATCAAGTTGTTATTGATTTTTCACCATACATTAACATAGAATTTTTGCTGGAAATTCAGTTTTACTCTGACATGTGGGTTGTTGTTGGACGAACGGTGAACATTGCGCATATTAATAATTTTATTGCGGGCTAAAATCGATGATTTGTAATTATTTATTTATAAAAAATGAGAACATCGATTCGTGCAGAAAGTCTTGTTGTACGTGTAGATGGACTGCGTTCTACCGATTGAAGAATGTCTTCTATTTTATAAATTTTGCTCAAATGCACGTTCAGAATGAAATGACTACTTGGATCAACACCAGTTTTTTTACAGATTGTTGAATGTAAATGCTCTTGATCCTGATACTACTCGGGTAGAAACCGCTTCTGGTATTCTTTGCTGGCAGTACGATCTTTTCCATTGCAAAACTTTTAACTAATCACCATCTTAGCGTATTTGCCTTGAGTAAAAATAAGTGGTACTTTTCAACTAATAATATATGACAATTTGTTTTATAAATATATTTTTTTTGCTTAAAATGAACAGTAGTATAAGATATAGTATTTTTCCTGAATACCCTGTATATAATAAAAAACATATCTTTACAAAAAGTCAGTTGTCACCGTCATTACTCTACTAGTTATGGTAATCTTATTTTGAATGATAGGTTCATATCTTTCTAATATAACTTTATTACCTTTTTTCAGATTTTTAGATAACAGAATATCTTACTGACAAAAGAATTTATTTATTAATATTTTAGGAAATGATTATGATTAAATAAATTTAAGAA
The DNA here is from genome assembly GCA_963932245.1 of Tachinus rufipes. Taxonomy (NCBI): domain Eukaryota; kingdom Metazoa; phylum Arthropoda; class Insecta; order Coleoptera; family Staphylinidae; genus Tachinus; species Tachinus rufipes. The sequence continues at coordinate 30,790,468 of OZ010742.1, read as the reverse complement.
GGCGAAAGATTGTTTAGTATTTCAATTCCAGAAATCGAATATTGTTCTAAAGATTTAAAGAACTAATTGCAAATTATAAAACAGTAATAGTAAATGATCTTTCTGGATATATTCCTATGATGACGAAATAAAGATATGTAGGAATAATACAAAATAGTTTGGCATGCAGATGTTTTTTTTTGTTTTTAATGTTGTAATTCCGTTGCATCTTGAAGACAATTGGTAAGATTGATTACCTTTTTTCATATCTAATTTTGTTAAATTTATTTTTATTTTCAGCATTTAAAAAAGGATTGATGTGTACAAAATGCGGAGACATATTTGATAACATTGGCAGTCTTGATAGTCATATTGTTGATCAATGTGGAAAAATATCTTTGTTTCTTTGTCCAATGGGGAAATGCTATTACGTAGCTAAAACAAAGACCAATCTAAATCGACATTTGATTCAATATCATAATATTTAGGAATGATAAGTGTATAATTTGATAAAGTAATAAATAAATGATGTTGTGATCTTGAAATGAAATTGCGTTTGTATTATTTAAAAAAAATATGTTTTTTAAGCATTTCGAGTCATTGATCTGGAACTAAAGTGATGTATGGTAAATGATATGTTTATGAGTGTCAGGAACTCGTATATCTGCTTTACCAATAAACGTACATTTTGATTATTATACCTTTTAAGTGGAGTTTGTTTGGCTGTAATAATATACAGCCAGACACGAATAGTGTGGCCACTATAATAGGCAACTTAGTATACACAAAAATTATGTTGAATGTGGTTAAACTTATGCCTTTGCCCGTTTTAGCATCTTTCAACCCCAGAACAACGTCGCCCATGGAATGTTTAAAATGTTAGCTCAATTGAAAAATATTAAAACGGGCAAAGGCATTAGTTTAACCACATTTAACATAATTTTTGTGTATACTAAGTTGTCTATTATAGAGGCCATACTATTCGTGTCTGGCTGTAGTGTACCACAAATTATTTATTAGTTTATTAGATAACTTAATTAATATATAATATAAGTCATATAACAACAATATTTATTTATTCTATTGATATTAATATTTGCGATTGACTATAAAAATTGTTTTAAAGGAATGTTCTTATAACTAACAAATTTAGATGATCTAATAATTTATACTAAAACACTTTGCACTTAAATGTTGTCACTCTATCTACATGTTACTTCATATTTTCAACATTTTCTAATAATTATATTATATTTTAGATTATCTTTTTTGGTGCTCATCTTGCGGCAAGAAATACAAAACCAAAAATTCTTTGAATCACCACAGATTACTGTACTGTGGAAAAGAGCCTCAATTTTTGTGCCCAATACCTCTTTGCGAATATAAAGCGTACACGAAAAGCAATTTGAAACATCATATTATCAATCATAAATATTACAACAAGGAATATTTACATAAGTGCACTCTGCATATTAAAAAGAAGAAGTAATTGTTGCGTATTTAACTTTAATTTTAAAATATTTTAATTGACAACTGCAATGCTGATATTTATTTTAACACGTTAAGTGCCACAATGTTAAAAAAAAATTGGCCCCAGTGGCCATTTTTGAAATTACGTTTTTTTGCTTTATTATTATATTGTTGATATAGATAAGTGTTTTTTTTTTCTTTCTCATTAATATTTCAACTATTTTTTGGCATTTATTTTTGTGTATCCTCGTTGGATACACGCGGCCAGTATATGTATTTGTCATATTAGAGGCCATATGTATCCAACGCGGATACACGAAAACACGCGGCAATAACGCAATGCAACAACGCAAAACCACGTGTTTGCCGCGGCTGTTTACTTCAGTTCTGATTCTGGAGTCAGTGCATACAAGTGAATACATTCAAGGCTTTTTATTCTAAAAATGAGTTACGAAAAAGAACAAGAGCGTTTAGAAAAACTTATGCAAGAAATATTATCTGACGAAGAGCAATCGCTTTTTGGTGATGTTTATTCTTCTGACGAGTACAATATCGAGCATGAAGAAAGTGAGGATTCAAGTGATTCAAGTTATGTAAAGCATCATCAGCCTAAAAAGTTACGGATGCAAAGAGCTACTAAAGGTATTTGAGATTGATATGTACAAAAACCTGCTTCGTACTACTGTGTATTTTTTTTATAGTTGCTAAAACTGGCCTAGATAATAATCGTAATGCATCGACTTCTGCAGTAACAACTAGTACGATTATTGTTCCGAGTAATGTAACCCAAGCATTAGATGATAGTTATGTAAACCATCATAAGCCGAAAAAATTACATATGCAAAGAGCCAACAATAATGGTACCGACCTAGATAATAATAGTATTGCATCGACTTCTGCAGTACCAAATAGTACAATTATTGCTCCGAGTAATATAACCCAAACAATTGAAGATGTTATTTCCCAAATGCAAGAAAAATCCTCTTCAGAAGATGATATCGAATCTACAGACAATGACCCACAATGGGGTCCAGTAAACGGAAACAATTTAAAACATTTTACGTTTACTGAATCGAGTCAAGGTGTCAAGCCAGAAATACATGAACAGATTTTTGATAAAACACCTTACGACTTTTATCGACTTATGGTGTCCGATGACATAATAAACCTTATTGTTGTTGAGACGAATCGCTACGCCAATCAATGTAAAGCAAAAATTAACGTTCCAAAAGAATCTAGAATAAAAAAATGGATCGATACAAATGCAGAGGAAATCGAGAGATTTCTTGGAATTCTTATATGGATGGGATTGGTTCAATATTCAAGCATTCAATCATATTGGCAGAAATCATTTTTATATTCCAATGAAATAAATACATTGATGAGCCGAAATCGGTTTCAAATTTTGCTGAAAACGATTCATTTCAACAATAATAAAGATGCTCCAGTAAATCGACTCCATAAAATTAACCCTCTGATTGATCAACTTATAGAAAGTTTTCAGGCTGCTATTATTCCCCAAGAAGAAGTTTGTATTGACGAGACACTAGTTCCTTTTAGGGGGCGTTTGTCGTTTAATCAATATATCAAAAATAAAAGACATAAATTCGGAATAAAGCTCTTCAAGTTATGTCTTGACAAAGGATATACGTATAATCTAAGTGTATATTGTGGAAATGATAAAACAAACGGCCTTCCTGCTTCATCCAAAGTTGTATTATCACTTATGGGCAACTTATTAGATAAGGGAAGAACTCTATACACTGACAATTATTACACCAGTGTTGGATTGGCTCATATACTTATTAGTAGGCAAACACATTTGGTGGGAACACTGCGTACCAATAGAAAATTGAACCCGAAAGACGTTATAGCTAAAAAGCTAAAGAAATCTGAACATGTTTCAGCAGGTGTAGTGGTTTTGAAGTGGAAGGATAAGCGAGATGTATTAGTACTAAGTACTAAACACGACAATAAAATGACTATTGTAACTCAGAAACGTGGCACAGAAATAGAAAAGCCGACTATTATTTGTGACTACAACAAATGCAAGGCCTTCATTGACCTGTCCGACCAGATGAAGGCTTATTCGTCATCCCTTAGAAAAGGTGTGAAATGGAATAGAAAATTATCAATAGAGTTGCTAATCGGTATGGCATTGGTCAACGCGTACATACTACATCAAGATGTCGCGAACGACAAAATGTCAATTACCAAATTCAAAGAACTTCTTGCAGCAAGCTTGATAAACGTTCCCCAAATAGCAAAACCAATAGCAAGTAAAGAGCTACATATTATAGAGGAAAGCAGAGGTGCTAGCCGAAAACGAGGCCGTTGCGTGAACTGCTATAAAAAAATAACCGAAGAACTAGGAAGAACTATGGCATCTGCTCGAGCCACTCAAGCAAAAAATAAATGCATTCAGTGCAACAAATTTTATTGCCTTCCATGTTTCTTTGAAGTTCACAATTGTTTTATGCCGTAAATGTAACTATATCTTACTATTTTTTGTAATAACCCTTACATACTAAATATATTGATGGTATATAATACATATTATTTGTTTCCATTTGTTTATTACCTTATATTTTCCTACAATATGTGTATTTTTAAAAGTTTGATATTTTTATTTCCAAACATTTTTTTTTAGTCACCACGAAATAAATTTTGCTGGCCAAAATCACTTTTGGGTCTCCTGTGCCATCAGTATTTATTCTCCATATAAAACTACGGGCTCCGTGCATCCAACGTAGATACACGCGGCTATAATAATGAAAAAATAATGAAATGTCTGGAGACAAACTATTTTACAAATTTCATAATCATTTTCAAGAAATTACTAATAAATGTTTTCCGGAAAAAATTTACAAGACAAATACTTCAAGTAATGGATTTAACTGGTTCAATGATGATATTAAAAAAATGCGGAACACTATACAATTTGTGTCGGCTCATTATAATCAAGCTGAATCAACATCTGTTAATAATTATATCAAGAATTTAAAAAAGAAATATAAACAATTAATTACAAAATCTAAACAAAAATCAATTGATGATTTTATTAAACAATCAAATAATAAAAGTAAAGCTTGTTGGAAAATAATTAATAAAATGAAGCATAAAACATATCAAGATACAAACAGCAAACTATCATCGGAAGAATTTGCAGAACACTTTACAGAAACACCTCACAAAATAATATCTAACATAGAAAAAAATGGATGCTCTATTGGCATGGATAATGTATTGACAAGTTCTACTCTTACACTGGAACCAGTTACTTATATTGAAATTAGAGATATAATTCAAAATTTAAGTAATACTAATAGTAGAGATATATATGATATAAACTCTAAAATGATTAAACTGGCAACAAATTCAATTAATAGTCCATTAGTAAAATTAATAAACATTTGTTTCAATCAAGGTACTTATCCGACTATACTCAAAACTACAAAAGTTATTCCTATTTTTAAAAAAGGAGATGTAAATAATTTAGACAACTACAGACCAATTTCAATTATTCCAACATTTTCTAAAGTACTTGAGACAGCAATAAAAAATAGAATTGTCAACCTTATGGAAAAACACAATCTTTTCCACAAAAACCAATTTGGGTTTAGGAAAGGTTTATCAACAACACAAGCCATATACCATTTAACATCAAAAATAATGGAATGTTTTGAAAATGGCAAGTATATGAAAGTGGTATACTGTGACTTAACAAAGGCATTTGACTGTGTGTCTCATAGTTTATTACTTAACAAGATGAAACGGTATGGCATGGACAATTCTATCATTACTATAGTTCATTCGTATCTGTCTAACAGGAAACTACACGTGTATTACAAGGATGACATTTCAAGTGTAAAAGATATTACTGTAGGTATACCACAAGGTTCAATATTAGGACCAATTTTATTTATTATATGTATTAATGATTTTTTTGAATTTATACCTTTGATTGAAAGTATTTTATATGCTGCTGATTCTACACTTTTGATAAGTGATAAATGCAGAAACAGAGTCACATTAGCTACAGACAATGCTATTGATAAAGCAAAGGAATGGTGTGCATTAAATGATTTAGCACTTAACAATAATAAAACTGTTATAATGGAATTTTCAATGCGTTTATTACCTATGGAAATAACTGGAAACAACTCAGCAAAATTTCTTGGCGTACAAGTAGATTCAAAATTGAATTGGAATCTTCACTGTGATTCAGTAGCCATTAAAATGAAAAAAAACATATTTGCATTGAGAAAGTTAAGAGGAATAGTTTCTCAAGCAATATTGAAAATAGCGTACTACGCTAATGTACATTCCCATATAAACTACGCCATACTTGTTTAAGGAAATTCCAGTGACTCCAAAAGAATATTTTCGTTGCAGAGAAAAGCAATTAGAATTATAGCGGGTTTGTCATATCAAGCTGATTGTAGGGAAGAATTCAAGTCATTAAAAATTTTAACTGTGCCATCTCTTTTTATGTATGAATGTATTTTATTTGTGAAACGTAACCAACTTTTATTTATGAAAACCAACGTTGAACATAATCATAACACAAGACAACGCCACAATTTAAGACAACCACAAGTGAGATTGACTAAATCATTGAAATTTATTAACTACGTTGGAGTAAAATTGTTTAATAAACTTCCAAATATAATAACCAAACTTGAAGAAAATAGCTTTAAACATGCAATTAAATTATTTTTATTAGCTAATGCATATTATTCTGTAAACGAATTTTTAACTGAATCAATTAATGCTAACCATTTTAAAAACTGTATTGTCTCGGTTTAAATTGTGTAATTTTAATATTGTATGTAATTGACTTAACGTTTTGTATAATGACGATTGTAAATACTTATTGTATATTTGACATGAATAAATATATTATTGTTATTATTATTATTATTATATTATTATATTATTATATTATTTTATTATTATATTATTTTATTATTATATTATTATTATAAGTAAAAATGTGTGCGTGTATCCGCGTTGGATACACGTGGCTCTTGGAACAAAGTTACTGTGTATCCACGTTGGATACATATGGCACTTAACGTGTTAACAAAACAATTAACACCTTATCTATTATGTACAATAATTTTGATCAAATTAAAAAAACAATAAAACTTAGCTTATTATGTTTTAATACCACCCATTTAATTCTACTTTATCAATCAAGAGAAATGTCATGGTATTTTGTAGTCAAATTTGATTATTGATTTGATTATACGACTCAACAGAAAGCCGATAATAATTTTATCAATTGGTTTATTTTTTTCCATCCGGTAAGAAAAATCTATAAGGTCGAAAATATGTTATTACTGCAAAATTAAAAAGATGCAGTTGCGCTTGAATTAGCAAATGAATAACAAATCACCTATCATATTAGTACAGAAGAATAATTGTTTTAAATCTAGGGTGTCACCATCTACTCACACTGATCATATGTTAGACTAATACTTTTTACTAATGACAGAGATCTTTTTCTTTTTTAAAGGCCAAATACCGTATGTATTGGTATCATATTTGTATACAATAACACATATTTAATCACAGCTTGAAGAATGTTTATGAGAGAATGGTGATAATCTATAAAAAATAACACATTTTTTTCAAATATTGGTGCAAGCAGTTCAAATTGGGAAGGAAATTTATTATAATGACATAAAGTGTGAAGACCTCACGAATTGACGAAATTATCAACAAAGTTGAAGATTTGCTGTGTTGATAGACCGCTGAGTTATAGCTAGAGAAATAGAAATATCAGAAATTTTACATAAAGATTTGAGGATGAGCAAAGTGGAGGACGGTGGTTTTTTAATATGATAAACAAAAATTGTATGGGCGACAAGTTTGCGAGAAGAATTTGACTGTTTCATCTCAATATGAAAATTGTAACAGGGAATTAGACCTGGGTACACCACTCTCACCAAGCAAGAGTTGATGCAATAGGTTTATAATCTTAGAGCTGTTAGCTCTACCTGTATTGCATCAGCCTTGATGCAGTAGAGTATTAGTAGAGATTGCAGAAGCTGGCTCACTCGTGTTCTTTTTTAGCTTCTTCTTATATTGCACGACGGTGAATCTTTCTTTAAGGGGCGGGGCTTTGGAGTGGGGCGTGACGTAGTTATTTTGTTGGACGTTTATTATTTTTCTGTCTTTGGAGGCGGTAACGGAGTTGACTAGGTTTTTGGCTTGAGGGAGGGGTGAGCCGTATGGTTTTGGTGGGCTTGAACGGAGCTTCAGCTCTGTAGTCTTTGGGACTTCATTTGAGGTTGTGGCCGGAACCACCGGTGCTGTTGGTGGCTGGGTGGTCTGCTTAGCGATGAGTGATAACAGTGCTAATGTGGAGGCGACTTCACTCTTTTTTATTTCTTAGGAACTGTGGTCGTGGTCTAGCTTGTTTTGTTTGAGGGCGTCTATTTGGATTCCGATCCGTTCAGACTCCTCGTCAATCAGGCTGGTGACATATTTCTCTAGTTCGTTTATTTTTTTGTCATACTTTTTTTAGGGGGGTTTCCAGCTTTAGAAGCAGGACACAGTCCTATAATTTGGTCGGTGCTCATTCCGAGCTTTATGCTGAAAGACTTGGAAAATACTCTGTAAATTACATTTATATAATACTGAGCTTTCAATAAATTTTTGTGAAGTTGATATTTTTTATTTAAACAATCTTTCATATTAATTTCATATTTATTAATATAATATTAACTGTTTTTTATTTTTAGGAGATGGAAAAGTATACCCTTGCGATAAGTGTGGAAAAGTCTACAAGAAACAAAATTCGATGTTTTGCCATAAATCAAAATATTGCGGAAAAGAACCCAGATTTGTTTGTATGGTAACTGGATGCACCTTTAGGACGTATTTAAAAACTAATTTGAAGAATCATCTGTTTGTCCATAAAGAATTACCTAAAGAATTTATTATACAGAAGTTGAAAGATATTAAATAGTTATTGCTTTAAGTGCAGCGAAATGATAATCTCTAAATTAATATTACATTTTACAATATATTAATCAAATATATATTAATTGAGTGGTCTAGTTGCAAAATCGGACAAAATCATTTTATTATTTTGAATAAAGCGAAAAACGAAAATATTGCATTTCTAAATAATATCAAATGTAATAATGATTTTTTTAACATATATAGAATTAGTCAAATATTAATTCTATATATGTTAAAAAAAATTATTTGTTACATTTAATATTATTAGGAATGAAATGTTTTTTTTTTACTTTACTCGAAATGGTAAAATCGGACAAGATTTTGCAACTAGAACGACTCCTCAATTGTTTAATATATTTATATTATAGACTGATAAAGTATTTTATTTTTAGTTATTTTGTATTTCATTGAATAAACATTTTTATTAATTAATAAAATGTGTTTTTTTATAGGTTAGGTAAATATATTGTATTTTTATTGGAAATTTTTGCGTTTAATGAATACAGTGTATTTATAACTTTTATTTGTTATTGTATATTGTCCGCTATAAGTAAATGCATTATTAGTGTTTACACAAATATTAATTATTAACGTTTTTTAATTAGTAAAGTTAAAATACATTTTTCCTAAAAACGTAGCTACAATATATTCACATTTACTTATGGCGGCTAGTATATTATGCATTGGAATATTTAATTTTTAAAGGTTGATAGCAATAAAAACTAATTATATAAAATAAATAAAAGACATTTACTACGTACTATATTACGAATATATTAAAAAACCGTAACTAGTTTCAGCTTTACAAGGCTATCATCGGACGGTGCTACAAACAAGATTTACAAAGTATATATCCGACAGTAAAACAAAAAATGTACAGAAAGGTGGAAAATTACATTCAAATTATTATGATTAAAATGATTATGAATTACATACAATAATACAAGAAGGAAAACCCAGATTAAGCAGGTAGAGAAAAAAAGCTAATTAAGACATAGAAGCGCAAAAAGTGTAACATAGTAACGGCCACCACCATTCAATCATATAACTGATTATGCATATGTGCGGCTGTTTAAACAGTTTTAACTTTTTTTAATTGTTGATCGATTGTGGTAATTGTAAAGCAGCATAAAACACACTTATAGTTGATATAATATAGAAGCATACTTGTTCACTTAGAACTTGTTTAATAAACGGCTTACAGACGGTATCCGGAGCAAGTATGGGTCAAAAATTTGCAATACACTGTTTAAAAAACTCTTATATTTATGTTAATTTTTGTTGTAGCACTTAGTAGCGTGTTTGTTGATTGCCACTTAAGCTGATTCTTTGGTTTAAATTATTTGAAATTAGGAAATTTATATCGCAGCTAACAGCGAAGCTAACGACATTTTTTGTATCCCAAAATTATTTTGAAGCTAAATTATGATTCCTTAACTTTAGTTATATATTATTAACATGAGTTAAATAGTTTCCAGAATTCCTTTTTGGTTTTTTTAGACCCGAAATCTGGCGTTTGGCAGCGCGTAACCTACTTTAGGTTTTGAAAATAGTTTAGAATGTTTTGCACTAACACAGTATGTTTTGTTTACATGTGATAGTATTCGAAGCAACTAACAGGGACTAACAAGAAAGTTGTAGTAACCTTCGTGTTAATCCGGGTGGGCTTGGTGCCCAATACTAGGTGGGTGAGGTCTTTACTTAGTACCGCTTGTTATAAGTGAATCTGGTTAAACTTGTTGGTGATCAGGTGGAGCGGGTGTGACTTTGAAAATTTTGTTGGTATAATTGTTTATGCATGGCATGCATGGCATTGCATTGGTGCATTGTAGTACTTTGGCGTTTTGGATGAGCAATTGACTTCTATGTAAGGCGAGAGACGATGGTTTTGGTCTATGATAGCTTTGTGGATCTTTGTTTTGGTGATATGCCCGATGGATTTCTTTTCTTTTTGTACATCTGGGAGATTAAAATTGCTTGTAAAGCGACCGTTGCCATTTATTTATAGTCGGTTATGACGATTTTTGTTGTCTTTGGCAATTCAGGTTTGAAGGAGTATTGCTGTCTGTTGTATTGCTACGAACTGAAGCTACTTATTGTTAAGGTGGTTTAAGTTGGCGTGATTTTACGTTTGGTTGCTCTACGGTGGCTGTTCAGTTCTTTGAGGATGGCGGTGTGGTAGTTTTATGGTTTTCTTGCTGTTCTTGGTTTTTCTTGTTTTGGTGTTGATGACGTGTCCGTTGATTTGGGTTTTGTCCGGGATTAGCATATTGGTGTCTTTGTGTTTTAGTTAGGATACGTTCTCAAGTTTTGTGTATGGTCTGACTACTGGTTTGCGGCGAAGGGTACGCAGCAGCTTATCCAATAAATGTAGAGATAGTTTAGAGGGTTTAGTTTGCCGAGTAGCTTAAGTGTGACCGGCAGTTTGGAGTTTGTTGTACAGCTGGATGTGTCATTTTTTGTTACTTCTGTTATAATGTTGACGACATGCTTATCAACTTAATGATTCATCAGTAATTGATCTTTGTTGACTAAGGGCCGCTTTTACAAGCTCCAGTTTAAGCATAGTTAGGGTTTGGAGGGAGATAAACCGGGGATAACTTATCCAGTGCTCGGAGCAGTAGTTATACTTAGTATAACGCTCATAACCTCGTAAGCGACGTACATATATTATATTTGTAAAAATGAATAAGGAAAAAAGTAAAATTTGTTGCTCTAATTTTTGTCTTTTCTTGTCACTATCTGATTTAAACACATTTACGTTTTGTAAAAGAGACAATCTAAACTTACTTATAAATAACTTACGTCAATTTTGACGATTCAATAGGTTATCCAGAGATAAACTAACCTAGCATTTGTAAAATGCATTTTGTGTTAAACCAGGTATAACTATCGAATAGTTTATTAGACGATTGTAAAAACGGCCCTAAGTCTACTAAGTAGTTTTTGATTAACTGCCTTTGGGGGCGTTAGTTTTTTTTAGTATGTTTTTTATTAGGTTGTTTGCAGGTGTTGAGTGCCGATTGCCTTACGAAGGCGTCAATTGTTATAAATCGGGGGGTTTCTTCAGAGAAGCCTTTGGATTGCTAGGTAATTGTCTTGCAATCTTCTCCAGTGGGTTTGAGTTTGGGTTTTGCTAATGGTGCATCATATGCACTTACATAAGATGATTTTGTTTGAGCGGCGTGATAGTGCTTAAGGCATTGTACTGAATGTATTATGTAGCGATGGTGCAATACTAACAGATTTGGTGGATCTGGCATACATGGGTGGGTGAAGTTTTTTTCATCTTAGTACTTCTTGTGGTAAGTATATATAAATTTTTTGGTGATCAGGTAGTGGAAAAGAATCTGGTCTAGTTTTTTATTCAGTATCCAATTATGGCAGTTCTTTTAGGCTTTCAGTGAATGCCACAGCGACGGTCTACAGTAGATTTACTTATGAATGGGGTCCATGGCATTCTGTCACTAGCTTTTATTCTTCTACAGCCCTTGCCTTTGTCTGTCTTTTTTGTCAACCTTGAGATGGCGTACTTAACATTTGGCATTTGTCTAGTTATTTCTGTTATTCTGCTTTCTTTTAACATTTTTTTTCTCTTTTTTTTTAATTTTTGCAATTTTGTTTGGTATTATAGTAGCTTTACTACATTAGCAATCAAAGTTGAGGCTTAGATGCTGATACCGTTTCAGATGTGATTAACTCTTTTTCTTGTGATTTTTGAAGGGAATCTTCACAAGACTTAATGCGCCAACCGACTAACGTCTCCCTTTTCTCTCTGGTGTAAACACTAGGAAGTATAACACATTTCTGCGTAGTGTTTTCTCATCTGATTGTGCGTTATAAATAAAGTTTTTGAGAAGTCAATAAAAGAGCGCATCTTGCGCCAGCCTTGTAGGCGATGATTTGTGTGGTGGAGACGGTTGATGAACAAAGTTTATTTTTCTTAAGCGAGCATGTTAATTGATTGCTTGTATTTTGAAATCTGTTTGTCTTGTACGGCAAGACAGGATGAAGCCGCATAGCCCAAGCTGGACATATTGCATTTATGGTGCGGTCCTTTCGTAGCAGCGGAGTCAGAAGATTTTTGCCAACTTGGCTGTACCAAGTATGGCCGTTATGTGCAATTTGAAAGAGTGTTGTTGAGGCAGAGGTTCTTGTGGGGAGTCAAAGAATAATCTCAAGAGAAAAGTATAGCTTTGTTCTTGGGGTTCATTTTTACTCACCAGTACCTTACCCAAGTTTCGAGTGCTTTACAAGCCATCATCATCATCAACAGAGTATTGAGTGATTTTGACACTAGGTGTGATGCAAGGTATGCAGATACATACAAGTTAAAGAAAGAGGATGTTTTTTATATCCGTGCGCGTTACCGCTATGCTATGATTGGCTGATGGGCAAACCGGTAACAATGATTTCCGACGTATTACGTTTTATTTATTACAATTTTTGTGAGGAATATACTTTAATATTTACATACACAGAGGGTTTTTTGTTACAAAATCCTAATCTCATTGTTTGAGTTAGCTGTTGCTTCTTGGACTTGTTTGCATTTATTGTTTTTAAATTCTTCTGCCACATAGTAACTTATAAAAATAGTAATCATGTGGCAGGAGTTTGTCAGTTGTTACTATTAATTATTTAGTACGGAATATAATATGTAATTAGTTTGTTCTGTTGGGTCTAGTTTGGCGAGTTTTTTGTTTTCTATGGCATATGGCTTGATAGGCTATGTACTTTTCTTTGGCTTTTTCCGGTGTCAATTGTTTATAGTGATTTACTAAGGCAGTTGTGATTTTTATCAATAGTTTTTGGTGAAAGTTGACATCTTATCATGGTTTTATTACGTGAAGGGTTAGGACGACGGTGGTTATAAAGTTTTTATAAAGTTTGGTGCGTGTTATTTTTTATTTTAGTGATTTTAGAAGTTTCTTAAGTTTAAATTTTTAGGAAATGTGACGTGAGAGTTTTTAATATGGTAATATGGCTTGATGATGTGCATAGTAGATGGCCTAAGTATTGCTTTTGCTAAGTCTATTGTTTTTCTTTTCTATTAATTTTTTATTTTTGTTCAAATTGTACTTTAGCCGGGCCTTATTGATGTTTGTGTAGCTTTAATAATTGTCGGTAGTGGGCAACCTTCTTTGTGATTGGCTCTTCACGGTAAGTTAGATCTTTTTATGTTAGACCGATATTTTTCTTGAATCATTTTACTGTTTTTGTTTTGTACGTAGTACATTTATATTTTTTTATGTAGCAAATTGTTCTGACGTTTTGCAGATTGGACTATAATGCACAGTTTAAGGCTATATAAGTGAACAGGTTTACGTAGCATTGTTTTGGGTGCTTGACTACTTGACGGAAATCATCTCTTCATTTTGCCGTCTCTTATTTACAACGCACTTAACCTAATACATTAAACTCAGCTTTGGGTTATCTTAGTAGTACGTGATTTGGTAAAATTAGATAATTAAATTTGTTTAAATAAATTCATCATTATCATTAGATTTGAGAAGATATATTACCGTCTTTGGTGACATCGTTTGATGTACTACTGTGAAATTATCAATTTGCAGAATTTTTATAAGCGAGTGCTCCGATGCCAAAACGTTAACTAACAATTGCTCAATTATTATGGATTTAGTTTTTACGTAAATAAGAATTAAGGTTTACAAGAGTTTAATTTGTTTAGCATGTATAGAGAAGATTTATTTAGGAACACTTTTTCTGCACGTGAGTATATTTTACTTTAAAAATATAAAGAGCTTTGATTAAACATATGTCGTAAATCTAATACTGATATTTTATTTCAGCTTACTTTGGTTGTCCAAGCTGCGATAAGATTTACAGGAGCAAACATTCATTACGAAGACATTTAAAATTAGAATGTGGGGTAGAACCTCGATATCCATGTCCTTATTGCGCAAAGAGATGTAGACAAAATGCGCATTTAAAATCTCACATTAGTAGAGTACACAAAGTAGTAATTTAGAAAGTTGGGTGTATTGTTATAGGAAATTATTAAAAACAGTTAATACTTAATTAATTTTTTTTTTCAGTTTTCAATTGTCCTAATTGCACCAGAATTTATAGGCGAAAGAGTACATTAACACGACATTTGAAATATGAATGCGGTACAATACCAGGATTTAAATGCCCTTTCTGTGAAGCTACATTTAACCACAGATACGTTTACCTAAGACACAAACATTTGAAACATCCTGATTTTTAAAAAAGGCCACTGTTACAAAAATTTACTTAATTAATTTTATACTTATGAATTTTAACATTGTTCTTTATTAACTAAAACAAACCTTATGTAGCCAAAAACAACTAATGTATTTTGTTCTGAAATAAATAATATTTTTGTTAATATTTACTTATTTTATTTGAAATATTGATATATATTTATTACTTGATAAATATATTTTATTTATTTTGTTAAAATTTGATCAAATTAGTCAAAATTGTTTAGTGTATAATATTCAACATTTGAAGCATTGTAGAATCATTAATGGTTTTGGTAAGTTTTTGATTATTATTTTGTTTTAATAAACGTCCGTCTAGTGATATTCTTGATTGAACTATTTTACTTGTGATGAATGGTTAACATCATCAATTTCTATAATTCAATTTGCTGATTTGTTTTGTTTTTAGGCGGTTTTAGTTGTCCAAGATGCCAAAAAGTGTTCTCTCATAGACAAAACATGAGCAGACATTACAACCACGAGTGTGGCCAGATGGAAAAAACGAGGCAATGTCCTTTTTGTTCATATGGTACACACAGAAGAAACTCTATGAAGTTACATCTGTCCAAAAAGCACGATGTTGACATAAATTTGTTGTCGTTGCATGATCTCAAAAAGAAACAATATGTTAATAATTATTTTATCTAAAAATACTGAACTAATATTTTGACTTGATTGTATTATTTTAGTAAATTAAGACATGTAATTATATTGTAAAATAAATCAGTTGACTAATATAAATAAGGTTGTAGGTTCTAAATATATTATAGAAATAAACATTGGTGCGAAAATTGGGAAGGGGTGGATGATATACGTTTTTTTTTTTTAATGTAATATTGTGGTTCTGTAAAGAGTGTGTATGGAACGTGAATTTATTGCCGGGAACGTATCATTTGTATTTATTGTAAATATAACATATTTTTATATAAAAATAATACGACATAAATCTACTTCTCAAGGTTTGAACTGGAGGTTGACACTACTTTTCACTGCATGTGTATCAAATTGTTAAATTTTCTGTTTGATTCTATACTTGCTATTTGTTGGTAACTTTTGCTTTATTATGTCTCTTTTTTAGGATTATAGTGATGAGTACAGGTATTCTGAGAATGCGTTTGTAACATTACTATCTAAGTTTCTACTCTATAAAGTAATGCCAAGAATTTGTAGCAGCGTACTAAACGTAGATATAAGTACTCACTTAAATGTCTAGAGCAACACACTTTGAGCATTCCTTTAAAAGCAATTCTAGTCTGTTATATATTTACTTTGTTTTTAGTTGTTTTATTAATACTATACTATTATTGACGCACACCTGGTAGTTATAATCAGTGATTTGTTTAGTTTACGTAGCACAATAAAGGGTGTTGTCTGCTTTTTTTCTTCATAGTTTTTTTTCTTTGAGTTCCGCTTCTAACGTAGATTGGAAACCATCATGACTATGCGGACTTTGTTGGCAGCTGCTCTGAATAGTTCAGCAGAGGTACATTCAAATCACTCTCTTAGGTTTCTGAGCCAGGAGATTTTTCTTCTGCCAATTGATCTTTTTCCTTTAATTTTTTACTGAATAATTAATTTTAGGTTATACCTGTCCTCTCTTAGAATATGACCGAGGTGTTCTAGTTTTTGCTTTTTTATTGTGTTGGTGATCTTTTTTGTTTTGTTCATTTGGCAAAGTACTTCCTCATTGGTGATCTTGTTGGTTCATGAGATTTTGAGCATCTTCCGGTAGCACCATATTTCAAATGCTTCTAGGTTTTTGATGTTGTTTGCCTTGGTGGTCCATGCTTCCATTCCATAGAGAAGGGTGCGCAAGATATAACACATATAACACATCGCGGTTACAAAGAATTTTCTGCATATTTGTGAAAACATTGCGAGCTATCTCTATTTTCTGATTTCTTTTGTGTGTTCCGTGTTTTTGGTTACCCATGTTCCCAGATATTTGTAACAGGATACCCATTCTATAGTTTCGTTGTTAATATATACCTGGGGTCTATTATGGTGTGTATTGATGTTTATGTCTTTTGAGGTGTTCATGACTTTGGTTTTCTTTATGTTGATGTCTAGATCGTATAGCTTGCAGTGAGTGTTTACTTGTTTGACTAGGTGTTGTAAGATCTTGTTATGCATGTTAAAATAGTCATATTTGTTTTCATAGGTTTCTATTTCTTTGCATTTATGTGTTAGCTATTTCTCTTTGGCTAGTCTTATTTCTCTTCTGATGTCATTATTTATTTTTGCGTAAATTGTTATGTCTTTGTCTTTGTGCTCTCTACGTAGATTCATTATTTCTAGTATCTTTGCGCTCATCTATACTTTGTTTTTTTTTTCTTGTCGGTTTTAACTTTTTGTTTCCTGCTTTTTTTAGTGCTTTTTTTATATTTTTTCATTGATTATTTATGGTGGTGCTGTCGATATTTTGGGTATTTATGTTTTCCTTAACTGTTTTGTATATTATATTGTCTTTTAGCTTTTTAGGGTCGATATTTTCATTATTTTACGTTCAACTCTTGTCTCATTACACAACCACGGGCTTCAGTCAGATGTTATGTCTGCACCGGGATATGTTTTTACTGATTTGATCGAGTTCTTAAATCTCTTTTGGATCATGATATAATCGATTATGCCTGTCTTCCCCTCTCCTGGTGTTTTCCACGTATATAGACGTCGTGGAGGTAGTTGGTAATAGGTATTGGTTATTGCTAATTCTTCTTTTTGGCAATATCCAATTAGTTTATTTCCTCGATCGTTGCGGTTGTAGGGGCATATACTTGTACTACGTTCAATGATACTTTGTTTGATGTCAATTTTAGTAGTATAATTTTGTCAGAATATGGGACCACACTATATACCGATTGTTATGTTTTTTTGTCCACAATGCGTGACCCTATCCATTGCACATCGCTGAGGCCAAGTATGTTTATGTTAGTCTTTTCATTTTTAAAACAACATTGTCTATTTTACCAGGCATATATAGACTTCTGACGTTTCATGACGCAATTTTACTATTTGTTTTATGTTTGGCTTTGTTCAATTCTCTTCTCCCCGGAGTACCGATTGGAGGAGTTTTAACTCCGGAACATTTTAAATTGAATAAAGTCAAAATGGTTTTTACTAAGGATATCCTTTGGGATCTTTAATTCAGTGTTTTCCTCTGGTTTTCTGAATTCCTGTGTTGTTGACCATCTATTGGTTCATCCGTTTTTAAAGTCTGTTCTAGACTTAAGGGCAAAGGAATGCCCTAGTTTTCTGGTTGTTCATTTTGATACAGACGCCAATTCTCAATTCTTACTGTAATGGTTATGTTGCCATGTCTCGGACGCCAGAGCCTCGTTAGTTATCTGGCAGTGGGTATCACGTGCAGGAGAGGTTGACATTTGGGTTGGACTTGTTTGGTGTTTCTTGCCGTCACCCCTTACCCACCATAATTATAGAGGTGGTAGTTGAGGTTTTGTCAGGTTCTTTTTCTGGCAGGTGGCACATTCAACTGGGTGGTTTTTGATGCTGGCGTTTTTTTTTTTAGTTTTTTTTTACTTCTTCTTCTTTGATTTTTTTGGTGTTAGCTTGCATGCAGATTTTGCAGGTTATTTTGCTTGTTAGTTACTTGTACTTGGTTGCTGATCCGATTTGGCTGGCTTGCACTTTTTTCTTTTTTCTTCTTTTGGGGTTTGTTGGTCTTGATTACTACTCTATGGATTTTTGCTAGATTACTAGTACTGTTCTGTTGGCTGCATTTATTGTTGGTAAGTGGTTACATACTAGGATTGGAATGCGCATTTTTGGTGACTAGTTTCAGTTTGCTCCGTAGAATTTTAATATCTTAATGACATACACAAACACAACGTTTGTACCGAAAGTGTAACGTTCTTGCAGTTTTTTTGTTTTGTTTTACTTGAACACTTTGAATTGACATAAACCGATTTAGGAACTTGAATCTACATTGAATTGCACACCTGTTTGGAATAGCTTTAGTCACTTTTTTTGTTTGTTTTGTTGGTTTTTGATTGCTCTCTGGACGTGTCTTGTCGAGTAAGACTAGGCTACTGCCGGTGTTAGGTGATCAGATCGGCTCAGTTGTGACCAGGAAGTTTTTGCTTTTTTTGATATGATTGGTTTTATTTTTTTTTCGGTTGCAAGTGGCTTATACGTAGTACGTAGGGGTAGGAGACATAATGGTCATTGTGGACTTTTTTTTAGTTTTATCTATCTTTATTTGTTCTCTGGACGTGTTCTGTCTAGAGAGACTAGGTTGCTGTTGGTGCGGGGCGATCGGATTGGCTCCGTCGGGATCAGGAATTTTTTTGCTACTTTTTTTTTGTCTTGTTTGGGTTATTATATTAACTAGAATTGTCTTCTGTTTGCTTTTTTATTGGTCGATGTTGTCCGGGTTTGTTGTCTCCGAACTCTGTAAGCATTTGCTGGAGATTGGTTTTTGGATTTTGGCTAGTTTTACGTCAGCTTGAGATGCTGTAACTCCAGTAATAGTGCTTTCAGCTTTACATCGGCGGGATTTGCAAGTACAACAGTTGGCGGATTTTTTTAAATTTTTTAGGCTTTACACTAGTAGTGGTTGCGGCGTAGTTTTTTTTTATTAACCGATCGCCGTCTTTGGTGTCCTCTGCAGCTGCGACGAAGTTCCACATATTAGCGAAGTGCGTATGTGGTAATGCTTTTTAAGTTTTGAATTGCATTAAGAAACGAATGGATTTTGCCACATTTTTTTTCAATTTTAGGGATGTTTGTTTCTGGCGTAAGTGTGAGTCGGGGTGGGAATACTATGTTTTTCGAATGCCTCTAAGATGTCTTATTGCGTGGGCGTTAAACGATACATGGAGGTTGCTATAAGTGGTCTAAGTGGTTTGTGGTTTCTGCAATCTAATTCTCAACCATTGATAGTACCAGTATTCAAATCTATTGTGGGTGGCAGCGGTGTGGCAAAAAGCTAGAGGTAGTTGCTGGCCCAGGATTTTTTCTCTAGATACGGTTTTAATGTTGGTGTGGCAGTGCGCACGGGCCGTAATATTTTCATATTTTTTCTTACTAATTTTGTCGTTGATTTTATAATGATTGACTTTTTCTATGTAGTGTATTTTGTTGCCATTTCTTAAGCTTTTGGATCATACGCCTTTAATGTCGATTTTTTATTCAAGGACAAGTGTCACTTGTTCAGACACTCGAAGTTTTTGACTGTTAACATGGAGACTGCTTATACCCACAGTGTACTACGATGCGGCGATTTACCACTACACCTCAAAAGGTTGAGGAAACCATATTACTTCTGTCTGCACAACTCAACTTTATGTTTTGATCGTGTTTGATTTTTATGACTTACTTGAAAGATTTCGGTAACAATGATTGCTCTTTAACTTTTGGCTAAAAATTTTTTTATAATGAAAAATAAAGGTAATTTATTTCAGTAATCTATGTACTATTGTTGCTTTTGTATCGTAATTTTGCTACATATTGTATTCTTTTGTATTTATTTAAAAATATTATTTTAGGGGATGAACATCAAGAAGAAGAACATCATTGTCCAAAATGTATTAAATCATACACAAATAAAAGTTCTTACATTACACATATAAGAGAATGTGGGATGACATATTATTGCAACTTTATTGGTTGTAATTACTGTTGCAACCGAAAATGGACTATGAAACGGCACATGATAGGAAAACATAATGCAATGCCGCAGTCTGAATTATTTAATGACATAATTTAATATTTATATCTAATTTATTTATTTTAAAGATTATACAGGGAATATTTTATATTTCTGTATTAACCAAAACAAAATTATATCAATGTTTAGGTTTAAGTCAGTTCTAGTAATTTATATTAGTTATTTATTATGCAATTTAAGATTGCCATCAATGACCTTATAATTTTTAAAAAATGTACGTTTGTGACAAAGCGAGTATAGTTTAGTCGTATATTTGTGATGCTGAACACAAATTGTAATTTAGTTTTACAAACGCCAACAAGGAAACTGAATTAAATCTTTTTATTGTTTATAAAAGAAAATTACAATTTATGTTATATTCAACATCACAAATTATACTATTTTTTACTATATTTGGTTTTTAATCGTTTTTCCATTCTTTTTTAACATTTCAATCTGTTAATGAATATTATTTTGCTTGTGGTTTTTGGGACATCTTGGTAAGGACTTTTTTGGTCTATTACTCAGAAGATTTTACTATTGACGATTATGTTTTTTGCGTTTATTTTGGTCTATATTTTGTATTATATTTGATTTGGAAGTTACCTAATAAGACGGTCTTCTCAACTTCAACTATTCTAAGAAGTAATAAGTGTTTTGGGCGATGTAAAATAGCTGTAAAACGCACTATAAAGAAGATGCATATGGGAGAATGATGTATACTAATTTTTGTGCGGATGTAGTTTCTGGACGCAATTAAAAAGGGCGTGTGTATAGCAAGTGTATTTGGTCATCAGGTTAGATAAGTTTTAGGATAGTAAGCTGGGTGACAGTGGTCATTATTCTATTTCCATATGGTTGTTGTTGGTTGGCCATAACTTAGTGTTTTGGTAGAGAGCGTCAGGTGGGAAACGGGGGAATTAACTAGGTTTGTAGAAAGTGCCGACATTGGTAAGACAGAATTAACCATATTTATAGCAGGTGTCTCATTAGATGATGTTAATAATGGTTGCTAGATTGTGGATACATATACTCACAAAGAAATAAATCTTGACAGGTTCTGAGTTTTTGTTCATTGTTGTGGTCATAACTGGAGCTTGACTAGTTTTTTTGCAATTCATGTAGGGAATTTTTTTTAACTTGTTGGATTTACTTTCCGAAGGAAAATGCTTACCGACAAAACATTGACGCACATAAATTAATATAAAATTTGTGCATGAGTTTGTTATCTATATAAGTTTGTATCGTGTTGCACCATCTGTAAAATCTTAACAGATTTTGCAGATGGTGCAGTGCTCAGTTTTTTAGTCATCTTTGGTTGCTGAATAATTAACAATATTGATTTATTTTTTTGGCTTTAAGACCTGATATTTTAGGTCTTACTCTTGTATTACTAACTCAGACCTGTGTTTGAATATGTACCTGGATAGCTTGCTGATTTTTTTGCGATATTTTAAGTCTTACGCTTGTTCTACTAACTCCAACCTGTTCTTGAATATGTATCTGCTTGAACAGGGAACAACTGGCTATGGCGTATTTATGTCAGAGTCTTCTTTGGCTGCTGATAAAGTTTGGTTTGGATGAAATGAGGTCGGGTATTTTAGATTGCTACAGTTGAGACGGCTTCTGATCCGTCTGTAACATACAAATAAGATTAACAGCAATAAATCCTTAAAGCTATTTTAATAGTAGCGGGTCTTGCGGATCGAAGATTTCAGCTGCCTTCTGAGTTTCTTCCCGCCTAGAGACCCGCTGGAGACCGTGGACAATCCGGTGCGGTTATTGATGTGGAGGTCGTAAATCAGCTTTGGCCTGGATACCAAGCAAGGTTTGGTACGTGGTTGAGATTGGTAGGTGTTCGAATTTATCTTCTTCACATCTATACGAAAAACTCTTGTGTATTGCCGATCGAATGATGTCTTGACATATATTGCTTGTTACAGCATGAAAGTTTGATATTTATTCATTTTTTTTACTGTTATCAGAAAACTAAAACCTAATTTTGTTTGGCATTTGACAATAAATTTTGTATATAGAACAACCGAAATTGATTGACGCGTGTGTGAATGAGCATAATTGTATAAAGCGTGAGAATCTATAAGGCGATTATTACTCACTACTTTAACAAACATGTCTAATTCATTTTTAGGTTGTTTTAATAAGTGTAGTGACACTAAACATGACGTTAATTTTTAATTTTAATTAACAATATATTAAAAACTTATCGTAACGTAAAGGGTTTCTATCACAACTACCTGTCAATCACATGCGATAAAAATATGACTTATGAAATTTGTTTCTTAGTATACTATTAATGTACATGGAAATTGTTTATGTGTGAAATACAATATGAAGCAATTGTTATGGTTATATAAGCATGATATGTATATATAATTGTATTAATAAGTAATATATTAATTAAAACTAGTTATAATTGTTTTATTATATAATTTCCATACTTTATCAATAGTGCATTACCGTTTATATTAATTAATTTATTAAATTTATAATTAACGATGATTATGTTTTAGCATATAATCAACGTTACCAATGCAGAAGGTGTCAAAAATCGTACAAATTTAGAGAATCTCTGGTGAATCATGTGAAGAGAGAATGTGGTGTTGAACCTAAATTTGTATGCACATTTACTGGATGTCCATATAGATCTAAACAGAAATGGAATTTGAAAACACATATTAGAAATGTACATAAGATAGATATATAATTGAGTATGTAAATTAAATTAAATTAGGAAATTAAATTAGATAAGAATTTTATTTGTTGTTTTATTATATTTATATTTTACTTGTTTATTATTTGCTGTTAATTAGGTAGGAAATATATAAAGTGGTCGTTAACAATCTCAGCATTATTGGGGCATTTCTAATTCACAAAAGCTAGGAGATGTTTCATAAAAGCTTCGATACTTTTTAATTAAATCCAAAAAGTTTGGATATTTATTATGGAAGCTTTGATACATGTTTATATAATGTCATAATTGTAAACAAATGAAGTATAAAATTATTTATATTAACTAACCAAAATTGACATGACACTGTCATAAACAGAATTAATATTAATATTACATTTTTTGTGAAGTATAGAATATTGTATGCACAACGTGCATTTCTACATAATAATGCCTATCGGTCGACGGACACTACAAAGTTTTAGCACAGTAGAGTAGACCAAAGGTTCATTGAGCTGATAAAAGAAATATACCGGCATGGCTGTTGAAATGAGTCAGACAAGGGACTTACTATATTTTCACACATACTCTTGAAGACCTGTTTAAGAAAATTGACTGGACAGACAAAGGGATTAATGTTAATGGTCAATGGCTAACTAACTTAAGATATGCCGAAGATATTATACTTATTGCCAAACGCATTGAAAAACTAAGTGAAATCATTAGTGACTTTCACATTTTTTTTTCTAGTTGGTTTAAAGATGAACCTATACAAAACCCAACTATTGTACTCAGGAGAAACAGTGAAAGTAGAAATAAATGAAAAGGATATAGAACGAGTGAAAGAGTATAGGTATACAGGGTGTTTCAAAACATGTGTCGAAAAATAAAAAGGGTGGGATTGGTTGGCTAATTATAAGAAAAAAACTTCTCATTAACATGGTTCCGCAAACGCCTCGTTTTCAAGATACAGGGTGTAATTTTTTTTTTTTAATTTTTTGACGATATCTCAGGAACCGTTTGAGATACAAAACGTTTTTGTACACATCTTAGCATTAATATAAGCTACTTTTTAAGCGCTTATTCAATATTTTCATGTGCCTTTGACGGAGATTTTAGGGTTGCGTGAGGTTTTTATGGCTCTAATTTCTATGACACTTGGGAAATTGGCGTTCTGAAAGCACATTATGAACTACCAATATTTTCTACACAAATAAGGTACTCTTAGTCAAAAGCTCTAACGTAAACCGTTTTAGAGAAATACGGCATTTTATGATTTAAAACATGAAATAAAGTAGCAACATGTTGTTAAATATCTTTTTTTCAAAAGGAGTCAATATTGCGAGATCTTATTATCTTTATTACCCAATTAATTTGCCCATTCTTAGTATTTTGCTTGCGTGGTGATAGCAAAATGAATAATTACAGTGATAGCGAGATGTGCGATATGCATTTTGTTTATGGCGTTGCCGATGGAAATGCAGCAAAAGTCGAATTTATCAAGAAAAGTTTCCAAACCGACAGGTACCAAATGAAAGAACATTCATTCGTATTCACGAACGTCTACATCAAACTGGAATTGTACATAATAGAGCTGCAGGAAATGGGAGACTTTGCCTGCTACCTCCGCAAATTGAAGAAGATGTTCTTCAAGAAATCGAAGACGATCCATCAACTAGCACTAGAAGAATAGCTTGAAACCTAATCCTTAGTCACGTTACAGTGTGGAGGATAATAAAAAGCCAGATGTTATGTCCTTATCACATACAGCGAGTACAAGGCCTTTTACCAGCGGATTTTTCGCAAAGATTGGCTATGTGTCAATGGTTTCAAAAAAAGAATTGCGCAAAATCCTCGATTCTTATAGCAAGTTTTATTTACGGACAAAGAAATTTTTTCTCGCGATGCGATTATAAACTTCCATAATAATCATGAATGGGCCGACGAAAATCTACATGCTATATTTTGTTAATGTTTGGGCATTTAATAGGTCTATAATTTTTGCCGTTTAGGCTAAATGGTCAATCATATCGTAATTTTCTTGAAGATAAGCTGCCAGGACTTTTAGAGGACGTTCGGTTCAATTAAGAAACGAAATGTGGTTCATCTACGATGGTGCTTCTGCACATTTTAGTTTAGTTGCGTGTCAATTCTTAAATGAACAGTATAGGAACCGTTGGATAGGTCGAGAAGGCCCACAGGCTTGATCTCCTCGGTTCCAGATCTAAATGTTTTGGATTTTTTTTTGTGGGGTCACTTAAAAAGTTTAGTTTACACTACATCAGTTAATACTGATCCTGCAATACGATTTGAAACACTTCAGGCATTTTCGAACGGGTACGTCAGTCACTAAGTTGGTTGGAAGCCTGCGTTACCGTAGGAGGAGGTCATTTTTAACATTTTTTGTGATTTTTCTTGTTTTTTATGTTATTGCTTAGTTTTGTAAAATATAGGTTTTGTGATCATGTTGCTACTTTTTCTTTTCGTTCCTGAGATATTGTCAAAAAATTTAAAAAAAATATTTTTTTTACCTTGTATCTCGATAACGCTGCGGTGCGTTTGCGGAAAAAGAGCAAGGTTCCTAAAATGGAACTACGAAGGTAACGTAGCAAGAAGCGATATAAAAAGATTATCCAACCATATAAATACATACGAGAAAGATGAAGACTACTAAATATATGGCATGACGATATTAAACGAGCAGCTCGGCAAGCGTGGATAATAGAAGCACAAAACTGAGAGTTCTTTTTTTTCTTTTTTTTTTTAAATATTGTGTTTCTTGTGGACTACAAGTTCATCTATTTTTTGGGTGGGCATTCAAATGGTTTTTTTTGTATTTAGTTTTGCTGTTGAGGTTTTTTTTGCTAATCTGCTGTTGTTCATTTGTAGCACGTGGTGATGCCACTCGCAGCCTTTTGATCTTGTCCAACGCACGATATCTGTGACTTCACATTTTTTTTTCGAATTGTCTTGCTTTGTTTTCTGTTTTGTAGGATAAGACAGATATGGTTCTGAGTATCTTCATTTCTATTGTTTGTAAGCGTTCCTTTGTCTTTTGGTGTCTGCTTTGGTCTTGACAGTGGTGTGGTCATAATAGGTCTGACGCAGGTTTTATATATCCGCACTTTGCTGTTTTTCTGCATACATTTGTTTCTTCATATTACGTTTTTTGCATGCAGCAATTTTGTATGCTTTGTTTATTTGTTGTTGAGGTTTTCTTTGGCGCATTACTTGTTTTACTGGACTATCTTTGACGATGGTAAGTTTGTATCTAATCGGCTTTTTTGAGGACATTATTGACTTTTTTATGGAGATTTTCTTTATGGAGATTTGCGTATTGACTTACTTTGCTATCATGTTGAACTTAAGGAGCAGGCGCTGTAGGTAATCTTTATTTTGTTTTTGCTTGTTGTATATCCGATATTTATGGCTTTTATAGCTTAATAAGCCTTATTTTTTGTTGCTGTATTCAGAGTTTTAATTATTTAGATGGTTTTGGAGTTAATACTTTTTGATTTTAAGATTTTTTTGACATCAGGTAATGTTTCTCTACCGAATGCTGAAGCATATAGACTCTGGTTTGTTAAATAAAATAAACTTTTCGGAAATTTGTCGTAGGATGAATATTGCATCGATTGTGGTCAAGTTTTTTGAAATCCTTGTTGCTTTTTGGTTATTTCAATTTGCTAAACGATCTTGTCTACATAATTTTATTGTTGTTGCTAAAAGGCATAATCTTCGGTAATTATTAGGGTTGTTCTTTGACCTTTTTTATATAGGCATAGTGATACTGGTGTATTTTTGGTAGCTGGTGTCTTTTAATCAATAAATGTTTATTTCATTGTAAAGAGGAAGGTATGCCACGGTTACGGTTGCAGTACCACATTTTTTTTATGAAATTTTCCATGACCAGTTTGTACATTTGCGGCTGCACCAAACAGTGCCACGTTGAGGATGCAAAGACTTTTCAACAATCATTCTTGGATTTTCTAAGCCCCAAATGCGACAATTCTGCTTATTAACGTAGCCTCCTAGGTGAAAATGGGCCTCATTACTGAAGATGATTTTTTGATGAAATTCCGGATCATTTTGATGCATTTGAAGGACCCAATCGGCGAAGATATGACGTTTATGGTGATCGACCGGCTTGAGTTTTTGTGTTAACTGAACTTTAATAGCTTTAAGGGCCAATATTACAATAGTGGTTTAAACTGCAAGTTTACTAACTGCTAGTTAAAATTTAAATCCCTAGTTAGTGGGAACGCGTATTACAATTGTCTCTATATTTTATGTCAACAAAGTATTTAAAATCTTAACCTATAAATTGACGCGTCAAAAAATTGACATTAAAATTTTATTTAATAAATATATTGAATATCTAACAACAACAAAAATGCAAATTAATAAATATGGATAACTCCTTATAAACAATAATAAGTTTCCAGTAATCACTATTAATATAATACACCCATTTCTTATAAGTAGTAACTCACATAATTTAAGGTTATTTAAACTGCTAGTTAAATTGTTAATCGCCCATTTCCGCCAGTTAGCTATCCAGATATTTTAATCCACAGTTAGCATTAATCCACGTATGTGTGAGTTAAACCACTATTGTAATTTCGGCCCTTAGACTTAAAACTTTATGCAAAATACGGTGTAATGTTGTTTGTGGAATGTCTAATTCCGAGGAATCGACAAACCTGGATTTTCTTCAACACTACGGACTACATCAGCAATATTCTTATGTGTTCTTGATCTTGTTCTTGCATTGCACACGGTTTTGATTCTTTACATCACAAACTTGTCTTTAAACAAGTCGTAGACTTACTGTGGCGATGTAAAATAGCCGTAAAAAGCATAAATAAAAAATAAACAGCTCAAATTTTTCCACCACGTATACTATTGCCGGTCGAGAAGGTGCTTTACGACGATCAAAAAGTGCTTTAATTTTGCGAACTGTGACTGAAAATTTTTCACCATTTTTTTAGTGAATTTTAATAATTTCATTGAGTTGTTAAAGCGTGTATCGTTCCATTTTTAATAATGGCGTAGTTTTTACTTGTCAAATGTCAAAAGATAATAGCTTCAAAATTGACAGCTGCCCAAATAGTCTGCTATTCAAAATGAAACTTCTTATTGGAAAACATGTTTAAAAAAAGAATGAATTATATATTGAATGACAAATCTGCAAATTGTACACGTTATAACGACTACGTTCTGGGTGAATTGAGAACTGCTACGTAATTATTATGATATAATTATATAAAACGCTCAGGTTATTTAATTTCCGCTTTGTTCCATTTGATTCAAGCTTAGAACGAAGCGATCTGAAAAATAAGGAGCTTGTGGATTGTGGTGTGTCTTTATTGGTTTTTTGACGAGTAGCTTTTTCTGTAGTTTTTAAATACTTGTGTGCGCTTTTTTACTCAATTGTTCAATAGGATGCAAAAAATGTTATTGTTTCATAAGGACTTTGTGGACTACTGGTGGCATCCGCTACTACAAATATTTATTTCTTTGTTATGTATACTCAGATTTAAATGAAATGCACTACTCGGTGAATTGTGTGCTATGATTTTGAAGATTTTGTAAATTAATGCTTTCTTTATGTTTAAGTTTGAATCGATTAACGTTTTATTATAAAAACTATAATTTACACAAAAAAGTTATTAATGAGAGACATCTCCACTTACATTAATGCAAGACGTTACTTTATGTGGCATTTTTAGTATAAGATTGATGTCCTATCTTATTCCATGCAACTATAAGATGGCGTCGCAGGTTGTTTGAATTGTTCAGAAGCTTGGGTAATATTTTAAGCTGTTGTCTCGTTATGTACTAGACGTGTTTGATTTAGTGATATGTTTGGTGATCTGAATAATCAAGGCAATATTTGAAGCTTCCAATCCAATACATTATGGATGTAACAATGGGCGTTCAGAGTGCCTGGAATGAACACGGGTGTGATCTTCTACCAATACATATTGCAACCCAAATGTAAATGCTGTGTGGCGTCTTTAGCAATCTGCATGTTTTTTTTTATACCGGAAAACTTTTCTACGGCCATTACTTACCACAAACAAAACCAGAATTTATTACTAAACACAATTTTATTCCATTTACGTTTTTAGCCTTGCCGCTTTTGACACCACACAAGCAGCTTTGTGAACTGTAGTTAATAGAGCTTTTGATTTGGTTGGAATAAAGGCTAAAAGAAGAAGTTCTTCTATAATTTGTTGCCAGCAACATGTGGCGATTAAGTGTACTGTTCAGTCTACAGCAATGGACCTTGTTGTTTGAAACTGATCTCGTGTGGCCACCTGTCTAAGGAGTCGATGTTTATGAATACTGCTGTTTTTAGAACGTCTTTTAGCTGGACGATTTGGTTGGATTTGAGTATACACCTTCCTTAGTCTATGCAGACTATACTATAGCAACTAGTATGATTTTGATTTAGCTTACTGGGGCATTTTATTTGAAAGTGACTGTATTTGCTTTAAAAGATTTTGCGTTCTATGTAACTACTAGCGAATGGTATCCAATCCAATCTTTTGATGATGTCTATCATATATTAATTTTGATCAATAACAGAAAGTAATGAAGAGCTACTAAGATTAGTACATAAACTGTATGAAGCCAGTGTTTAACATGGCTTAAATATAAATATAAATAAAACTAAAAAAAATCTTGTTTCTACTAAGACACTAAATCCTCATACACAACCGGCCGTAAACAATCAAATAGTAGAAAGAGTATATAAATATTTTTAGGTGTTTTAATCAATAGCAGTTATCACCCAAAAATAGAACTAAAAGCAAGAATTGAAATAACCCGCAATGCGTTTATAAAAATGAAAAACATATATTTTTTTAATAACACGATAAGCAATTACGAAAACACGCAAGCCAAGATTCCCAATCTTTCTCTATGGAATAGAAGCCGCCTCAATGACTCAAACATTTATGAAGAAAATAGAAGTCTTGATATGAATAGAGATATGGTTATTCAGAAGGATACTTAAATTATTCTACATAGACCGAGTTACTAACGAAATGATTCAGCAACGACTTAAAAAAGAAGCAGAGATAAATACAGATGTGAAACTTTAAAAACTACAATTCCTAGGACAAATCATGATAAAAGAAAGATACAAAGGGGGACGAAGAGGAATGTTATATTTCCGCAATTTAAATAAGTGGATTAATTGTTCCACAAATCAATTATTTAGAAGAGTAATTGATAGAGTTAAAGTAACTTTGATGATTGTCAGTTTTTGAAAGAAGACGATATCTTAAGAAGTTTCTGCATTTTTGAAGGAACGGCTGCCTTGGCCGTATTACCATTATTGGAATGGCATACCTTGGATTGAGAAAATCTACTAATAGTTCAAGTTGGGATTTTAACTCTTATTAGATTTTATTTTATTGTCTGTAAGGATCTCTTATTGGGTTTGACATTTTTTAATTGTAATTTATACTCAAAGAGCGTATTTTTATTTAAATGACTTTATTGTGAAATACCAATATTTATATGAAAATGTGTATGAAAAAGGCGAACGATCATTGCGCCTGCTTCACTATTTCTATGGATAACCTGAATAAAATGCCGACTATGGACGAGTTAATAGAAGCTCATATTATACCCGATCAGAGCCTTCACAGTATAAGCTATGTTAATCAAATGCAAGATATGAGATTATCAATTAATAATATTATATTTAGCATGTCAAATTTTCATAATTTGTAATGGTTTATTCAAACAAATAAAGATACAAACATGATATCATACATACTTAAAAATTTCTTCTTGTAGGTTAGTAAACGGAAACCTTTTTAAACTAATAACTAGTTATAAGCACATTTGTTTTACAATTATATTAACATTTCTTATATTTTAGATTTATTGGACAAGACCCGTGGCAAAAAACGTGCTAAGTTGGGTCGGCTGCAATCTGAAAGAAATGTAGCTCGTACTCATGAAGTAACTCCTTCGTGGACAGTTGAAGCACGCCAAGAAGATGCTATTGAAGGCGGCTATTTATTAGATGCGGAAAGTGACGCTGAAAGTGAACATTTTTATCATAATTCAGACACTGAACAATCAGGAGACGAATATGATGATCCTGATTTTTCTAACTTGAACCTTTTTGTTGGAAGAGATAAAATTACTAATTGGTCGGCACATTCTTTTAGTCCAGATGTAAGGACTACAAAATATAAAACTGTTACTCATTCGCCTGGTGTAAAAGCCGCCGCTAAAAATGCAAAAACTGTTAGAGAATGTTGGGAATTATTGTTTCCTGAAAATATGATTGAACATATTGTTAATTGTACTAACATTTATCTTGCAAAGATAAGACCAAATTATCGACGTGAACGAGATTGTCATCATACAAATATTACAGAAATGTATGCTGTAATTGGTCTTTTGTATATGGCTGGATTAAAACAAATTAATACCAAAGAGCTCTGGCTTAACGACGGAAGTGCGCCTGAATGTTTTAGACTAACAATGTCTAAAGACAGATTTTACCTACTAATTCGAGCGTTAACATTTGCTAACATTAATGACATAGAAGAGAGAAAACTATATGATAATTTGGCACCAGTAAGACAAATGTTTGAGGAATTCTTATTCAATTGTCAAGAAAACTATGAAGTTGGTGAAAATTGTACTGTAGGTGAAATGTTGGAAAGCTATAGAGGGCGCTGCAAATTTAGACAGTACAAAACAGGAGGTAAACTTGTTAAACATGGTATAAAAGTATATGCCCTTGTTGATTCTCGAATGTTCTACACCAGTAATATGGAGATTTATGCCGGAAAGCAACCTGATGGTCTTTTTAAAATTGAAAACACTGCAGATGCTGTTGTAAAAAGAGTTTGTCAACCAGTTTTGAATACTGGTAGAAATATTACTATGGATAAAAAATTTACATCAATTCTACTAGCTAATGAGTTAACTCAAATGAACACAACTTTAGTTGGGACATTACTGAAAAATAATAAGGAGGTACCATCAAATTTTGTAAATATAAATAAAAGACCTGTTTCAAGTACTATTTATGGTTTCCAAGATAACATGGTTCTTATATCTTATAAAACTGAAAAGAATAAAAATATTTTGGCGTTATCTACTTTACATGCTGGTATAAAGATTGATTCTGAAGTTGATACTAAACCAGAAATTGTCACTTTTTATAACCTAACAAAAGGAGCTATTGGTGTTGTAGATGAATTGAAATGTACATATACGGTATCTAGGTTTTGTTGCCATTGGCCACATCGAGTATTTTTTACAATGTTGGATATTGGAGGTATTAATTCACAAATTATATTCAGTGACAACACAGGAAATAATCTAGAACGTCGACTATTTTTAAAAGAATTGGCTCAGCAGCTTATACATCCACATATGGTAAATCGGTCATCAATTACGACTTTGCCATTGAACATGCGTAGACGTTCCCAACAAATTTCGGGAGTTCCAGACCCTGTTGTGGGAGCAGTTGATAAAGGATTTTGCGGATTTTGTCCTAGAAGAAAGAACCGGAAGTCAAAGAAACGTTGTAAATCGTGTAATATACCAGTTTGCACAGAACATACACAGTTTATATGTCCAGCATGTGCTAATGCACAAGATTAGATTAGTTTTGTTGCAATATTTGTAATATCTATGTACCTTTAATATTTAATAAAATAAATTTTAATTTGTTCTTAAACTAATATTGTAGTGTATATGTTTTTATTAAAGTTTTTTAATTGTTTGTGTAATAGAGCGTGATTTGTTTTTATATATCTTCTAGACGTCGTTAAAGGCGTTGTTGGTCTAAGAAGTTAAAGAAGTCAATTATTGATTAATGTAATGAGGAAAGAATGAAATAGGGAAGGGTGGGCTATATGAAAAGTTTATGACTGCAGGAATGAGTTTAAAAATGAGCAACAAAACAAATGTTACGGGTTTAAATAATAACGTATACAACGATCCGTCAAGTAATACAATTGAATATTTGCCAGAGTACATAAAGTTTATTATTTGGGCGTGAAAGTAAAGAAAATCGAAAACGTGCCGGAGAAAGAACTAGCTGGTGTTAAATATTTTAATTAGATTAAAATTTGTATTATGTTAAATAATGGTTGCAACTTTACAGCTAGTAGGGCAGATGTTATTAAAGTTAGAAAGATGGGCGTTCTGTGCTTTCTATCTTAGTATATGTACTTTTTTATTTGAGTTTATATTAAGTTGTTGGTATTTTTATTCTGTTTTACTAGGTTTGCCGCGGCAGTAAACATCAAACTATTCTGTTTTTGTCGGAAGTTTCGGGGTGTAGTACTTCACTATCTTGCTATTTTGCTTAGCCTGGTGGATGTGTGGATGCTTTAGTGAGGATTCATTACGTTACTGCACTTTGGTTGGAGATTCAATCATATTGATCGGTCGTTTGAATTTGGTGTAATTTGGTAGGTTCTGAGTGATTGATCATAAGTCAGGGTTATTGTGTTCTTTTGTTTTGTTGTTAAATTTTTGCAGTGTGGTAATTTGCAGATCTTTTTTCAGGTTTTTATTTCTGATAAACTATGGTTCCGTCCCAAAGTTTATCAGAAATAAAAATTTGAAAAAAGTACGGAGTATTTTAATTGAGACCTGATGTTTGATTTGTACATTGCTATTTCTTCTGGTTTTGATTTTCATCTGTTTGAGTTGAAGGAGAGGGAATTGTCCATGGGGATACCTAGATATTTTACTTGTTTTGTTCACGGTATTGGTGTATTGTTCATGATGATGTTTTTATGACGGTGTTTGAGTCTTCTGGTAAACAGGATTGCCTGGCTGTTGTTGGGACTGGTTTTTATGCTCTATTTATTGGTATTGGTGAAACTGAGCTATGTTTATACATACTCAATATCAATATCAGATTAGATGGAAGAATGGGGCAAAAAAATCAGTTCCAACAACAGCCAGTCAATCCTGTTTACCAGAAGACTCAAACAAATATAGCAGGATCATCAGCATACTGAGTCATTGATCATTTTAGGAAGGGCTCTTACGTAGACATAATATAGAATTGGTGTGAGAGACGACTCTTGTGGGACACCGACAGTCATTTGTTTAGTAGTTGATCATGTTTTATCTATTCTCACTTGGAATGTTTTTCTTGTCAAGAAATCTTTAATGCAGCCTATGTGGTTTGAGAATTTAACTCTGTATAATTTAGCTGTTAGGCCGTTATGCCATATTCTGTTGAACGCTATCTCTACATTAAAAAGAATTGTTTGTGTTGATTTTTGTATGTTAGCGTTGATGTGGTCGTTGATGTGTTTGAGATTAACTGTTCTGGCTATTTTGATTTGAGTTGATAGGCAGACTGATCTGACTGATTGGCTTGTAGTTATGTGGAAAACAAAACTTCTGGATTTAAGTGGTTTGGGAAAACGATTAATATGTCATATTACCATTTATCGGGGAAGTGTCCAGTCTTCAGTATTCTGTTGATGATGTTGGTTTAACCAAAAACAGCTTTTTTGGTAAGTTTTTAATTGCGGTGTACGATATATTGTTATATTTTGTGGTTTTTCTGGCATTAACCGACTTGATGATGTTGGCAACTTTGGTTGGTAGTAGTCAATTTTCCTTTCAATCTCATCGATCTTGTCGACGTTTAATAAATTAAAGACTTCTGAAGTGGTTAAGTTACGTATACTTTTTAAGATGGCTTTGTCAAGAATGTCGGGACGGTGTCTTTGACGGCTAAAGTGAGTGGGTTTTTTGGGGCTGTGCAGTTTCAGGTTGCGTGTTTTGCGTTAAGGTAATTTCTTAAGCCTGTGGGGATGTTGTCTTTGAAGGCTATTTGAAGGTTATTTTTAATCGTGGGTTTGCTAGGAGGCTGATATGCCAAACAGATTTTATTAGTATGGCTGTGCCTTTTTGTTTGTTAATCTTGTTGTTTTGATAGATATTGTAGTTAGGGAATTTTGGATTGTTTTTAGTCTTGTATTTCTTTCTCAGAAGAGTTTTATTTCTTTGATGTATTTGGTCGTGCACTTAGTATTTAAGTGGCCTATTGACTAGTTATGGCCAAGATAAGTTTGATCATATTTTGTTTATTGTTGCTTGTTTGGATGGCGTTTAATAATTTGGTTT
The DNA here is from genome assembly GCA_963932245.1 of Tachinus rufipes. Taxonomy (NCBI): domain Eukaryota; kingdom Metazoa; phylum Arthropoda; class Insecta; order Coleoptera; family Staphylinidae; genus Tachinus; species Tachinus rufipes. The sequence goes on along the minus strand of OZ010742.1, from coordinate 30,755,301 downwards.
TAATGATTGATTAATTGTTGGTAGGTGTTTTAGTCTTTGGTTTGTTTGGGTGGATTGCATTGGTGTAGGTGGTTAGCTGTGGGCGTGGTTTAGAAGTTATGTCTATGATATGCTTTACTGGTGTTTATTTTTTAATTTTGATTTTGTTTTTCTTGTAAATACGGCATCTTTTGGGTGGTTGCCTTTTTAATTGGCAGATAAGGTTTTATCCTTGTTGGCGGAAGGAAGTTTCCTCATATCTTACACAGACCTATTCATTTGTGCACATGGATGTAGCGAGTCCGTATTTCTGGCATCGGTGAGAGTAAGCTGGCCTTCCGGATTTTAATTTTTTTTTTTACCGATACTATCAGGCCAAGAATGCTTGTGATGTTTAGTATTTGTTTATATTTGTCGTTTTTGTTTAGTTGTATGTACATAAGGTCTTAGGTTGTGGTTTGGTTTTTTGTGGAATCAGATTTTATGAGTTCTTTGCAACTTTATAGGTTTTGTCCTCTTCTAGCTGATAGGTATGTGATTTGTGATTTTTGGAACTTAAGTATGATTCTGCCCATCCGGCGGTCTAAGGGCGTTTTTGGGTGATTTAAATTAAGTTTTTAAGACATTTTTTTTCCGTCTCTTTTTGTTTTTATGTCATCGTTGTCGGATTTGATTCTATCAATTTTATTGCTGCTGGAAGTGTGGAGCCTTTCCTTTCTTTTACCTGTTTTGTCCACCAAGTTTTATTTATTGTTTTTTTATGGGATCTCCCAAGTGGTTGATTATTTAATTGGTGTTGTTGAGCTTTATTCATTTGTTTAGGTGCATTGTTTGGTTGGCTTGGAGGTAGCGGGGAGAATGATATGCTTCTCCATGACTCCGTTTGCAGCTTTGTGGTTGGTTTTGTAGGTTTTTTTTCTTTTTGTTTGGCGTTTTATTTGGTTTATTGTGGTTTGGAGTTTTCATTTTTTTTAATACTCGGTTGGGGTTTGTAGGGTTGGGTGACAGTGCATGTGGAGGAGTCATTTTTCTTGCATCATCTTTATTTACATGTTCTCATGTTTTGTTTTTCAACAAACGCACTCATATGGATTGCAAGTTGGTTGAATCTAATAGTCATTTTAGACTGCATTTTTGTCGATTTGTTCTTTTAGTATGTCTAATTCTGGAGAATTTTTGTTTTTTTGTTTATGGTTGCTATCTTCGCCGTCTGGTTCGTCCATGGCGATAATGTCTTGAGAGCTGCGGCTGCATCGTGCCAGGTGAGTAATTGTTTGATTCAAGGTCACTTTTTTGAGGTTGTGTGTCTAGTCAACGGGCGAGAACAATGTAATCTTATATGAATGAAGTTATATAAAGTAGGATATTATAAAAAACAAGAAATAGATGAAACAAGTTTTTTAATGAAATTATTATTGTTGCAAAATGCTTGATAATATTTTTAAATTTGTTTTTGTAACATATATTTATAAAAAAAATTAATTATAATTAATGCAAATAATCTGCTTGCTTCTGTATCGTTTTGACTACAAATTAAGAAAATGTTTGTTTAATGATTTTCTTTATTTTAGTTAAAACGTCATTAGTATATTAATTGTTAATAATTTTAGGACTTCAATATGCTTGTGACAATTGTGGAAGGACCTATAAATATTTGCGAGGACTACGATCGCACACGAGATTTGAATGCGGCATCGAACCAATGTTTGCTTGCCACTACGAGAATTGTCACTATAAATCAAAAACCAAAGGAAATTTAAAAGTACATATTCAAAAAATGCATGTTAACAGTTCTGTAGCTAACTATTTTCAATAAATTCTGTTAAATATTTCTTTTTCACAATTAATCTAAAAAATATAGTTAATACTAAATATGATGTTGGTTAAAATACTTGAAAATAACTTTCTAAATAACAATATCAATTAATTAAAAATTTTGTTGATGCTTTTGAAGTTGTAGATATATAATACATTGTGTATAATTTTTAGCTTATCTAGTTACAGTAAATGCTCACTTACGAATTATTGAAATTTTAAATAATTACTATCATTTTTTTTTTTTAATAATTGATTGAAGACTAATTTTGATTTATGATAGTCTATTATGTAATGTTTATAATTCTAAGCAATGTTCTTAGTTTATTTTAAAATGTGATATTATTGTTATTACTAATATAATTGTGTCTAAATATTTTTGATTAAAATTGACACTAACATCGAAAATCTAGTGTCTAATTGAAATATTTATTCTTCATTTATATTCACCAAGATGTTTTTATGTGCAATACACAGTAGAATAGAACAAGGTAGAGGTGTGATCAGCAGTTTATACATTTGCACATTTCCATTAATAACAATATCTAAAATATATTTTGTTTTAGTATGTTATGGATTTGAATGTGATACTTGTGGAAGAATATATAAAGTCAATCGAAGTTTATGGAGACATAAAAGATATGAGTGTCAAAAGGATCCTACATTTCAATGTCCTGCACCTGGGTGTCTATACAAAGCCAAACAGAAATCTAGCCTAGGTTTGCACTTAAGACATTTACATCCAACGTTTTACCAGCAGTATAGTAATAAACAAACTTTTCAACAATTATAATTAGCAATGTAAATAAAAGTTGATATTCTAATTTTGTAGGTGAATAATTATATACAAAAATGTACTAGAAAATCAATAACAGTTAACTTATTACCGATTTGTTTGCATTCTGTATGTTTTGTTTTATATTATGTAATAATTGATGAAAAATTAAGAATGTAATAAAGGATTTTCCACAAGAAGTTATTATTTGAGTATATATTTTGTTAGATTCTTGAAGTACGGAGTGGACTATTATTAATAATGACGTGTTACATTATTAACAAATGCACTATTTTGACTATTTTATTATTCATGTTTAAAATGTGCGTAATATTTTTTTTTCAGCAGCAATTCTATGCAACAATTCTATAAAAAAGTCTCATTCTTAATTTTAGTATTTACCTTTACATAATACATTATGATAACGAGATTTCTTTTTCAATTATGGGACTTTATTTGCATTTTATAATAGTACTTTTATATAACTAAAATCTGTTTAATTTCTACGTCAAGCCAAAGAACATCAAAGTGCATGTTTTTTTTTATGGTAAGAGTATGTAAACGATTTATTACACAAATCCTATATCATTAGTTTTTCTGCAGGGTTTTTCTTTATTTTACTATGCTATTGCAATTGCCCAGCGAAGTAGAGTGGACGACGTCGGCACGTTTTTGACAAGTGTTGATGGTCCCTGTCGATGGGGGTGGAGTGGAACTTTGGTATGTTTGTGTTTTATGTAGCACCCGGTAGAAGAGTTCTTTAGGTGTGCGCGGACTTCATCTTGCCTACGGCTGAGGTGCAAAGCTGTGGACGCGGAGGAGGTAGTATGGTCTCTCTGAATATGGAATAGGTGGTCTTTCACAGTGTCTTATTGCTGTTTTCTTGCTTCTTATTATTTATGTCTATTTTTTTGATAAGTATTGTTAGGCGGTTTTTGATCAATTTGCAGTTCCTGATGTCATTGGTAAATGCCTTGTCTATGCCATCATCAATTCTTTCCTCGTGCTGGTTTTTGATCTAATAACAATGTCTTTCCGCCGATGTAATAATTTCTTTTCGATTCTTCTACTTGATGGCCAGTTCTTTTGCGCGGCTTTGCACCATCATTATGTCTCCCGGCTGGTATTTGACGACAACATCTCTTTGGGGGTAGCGGCGACATTGGTAACCCGTTTGTCTCTGTTTGGCCTGCTGCAGCTCCTGGGTCTCGTTCTTTGATTTTTTTTAGCAGGCTGGGTGTGCTTCTTGTTGCGACGGTTGTTATGGAATGTTATCTTCTGTTAGGGCCCGGATACTTTTTTTTAACTTTGCGTGCTTTCTCTCCACAGAGTTGGCTTGTTTATGATAGGTTGCCTTTGTCTGGTGGATAGATTTCCATCTCTTTGCCGTTTTGCTGAAGGTTATGTTGACAAACTGAGGGCCGTTGTCAGTTGAGATTATCTTCTGGTAGCCATAACGGTGGAATAAGCGTTTTTTTATGAGTCTGACGGCGGTTTTGTTGGTGACTTATCTCGACCTACTTTGTGCATAAGTCTATGAACGTTAAGGCGTACTTATTTTTGGCTTGTGTCGTCTTATAAGGCCCGTTATAATCAAAAGCCACCAGGCTAGTAGTATGACCGTAGGATATTGGCGACGGTTTTGTCTTGGTTTGGGTGTTTCTGACGCATGACAGTGGTACCACTAGTTGGTTGCGGCCGTTGGAGGTTTGGTATAACTCCCTAGCCTAGTCGGTAATTCAAATTGTTATTTGGTGGTTTATTGAAATTGCCCGTTAATGCTTTGCATCTTGCCTTCAAGGCACGAATTTGTGGGCACTCTTGTTGTGCGCGCCTCACTGCATCTGCCAGCGTCTTCGTCACCAGGATTGTGATTTGGTGGCGGTTAAGATGGTATGGTTGGGCCAGATGTTTGTACAAGGTCTTTATTGAGGTTTTTTCTAACATGTTTGTCATACTATTAGCGCCTTCTAAGTATTGACTGTTAATTTTAGTCTACAATTTTTAGCGGAATTAGACGTCTCGACTGCAACCTCACTAATATCCAGATTTTCAGGCATAACATCAGCTATAAAAGAACCGACATCGGCAGTGTAGCTATGAGGAAAGCATTTTTTAGCAAAAGTTGCGACGGTGTGGGTTTTGTTTTTCTGGTAGATGATCTGGAGTTTACATTTGGCTTGCCAAGTGTTAGCAGTATTTATTTTGCAGAACTGTATGCTATCTATCAGGCTTTTCTCTAGTATAGTTACAATTTATGCTATATGTATAGAGTCATTGGGTGCATTAAGCGCTATAGATGACCAATGTCCTGATCATTACTTGCTGAGACAAATTTATTTAAATTTTGTTTCAGGTGTCTGAAATAAATGCCACTGTTTACTTTGTCTGTATTCCCAGTCACGTAGGTGGCAATGAAAAAGCTGATGTTGCAGACAAAGTTTGTGTTACGGATATTTGTAATTTTTTACAACAATTACTGTTGTCTAGCAAGCTAGCTAGCGTTATAACACTTTGACGTTTTTTATACAGGCCGAAGCGTAGATAACAACAAATGCCTGCAAATTCATCAACATTGATCAATGTATAACCGCGTAAGGATAACTTTTTTCTCACGCAGTTTTACATCGGTCAATGTTGATGGATTTGCAGGCATTTGTTGGCATCTAATGTGCTCTCAGTTTCTCATATCTGTAATGTTTTGTTAACTGTATGTCATACCTTATTGAATTGTTGGCAATTTTTGGAACAAAGACCTGCGTCGGAATTATCACTCAGGTTGTCGATTGTCTTGGTCGATCAGATTGCTGATGTTGATTGTCTCGAATTTGTTTAACGAAGCAGATTGTTATGATTGATTGTTGATTTATTGTGATTAATGTTTGTGTATTGTCGTATTTTTGTCATTTTTTGTTGTTGTAGTATTGGCATTAATAGTCTTTTAGGCTGATTTGCTAAAAATCTAAATTAATGAATTAGACTGGGTTGGTTAAGATTTTTATTTCAAAATGTACATAAAATAATAATCTTTTTTTTTTAGGACCAATAAGATGCAACAAATGCAACCAAAAAACATTTTACACTACGTCGTCACTGATTACACATTTAAAATATGAATGTGGAAAGCAGAAACTGAAATGTGAATATCCATTTTGTGTGTACAGTACGTATATTACAGGAAATTTGAAGGGTCATATATCCAGACGTCATAATGCAACCTTGGATATTTTGAATAATTAGGTTTAATTTTATTGTATCATTTATATTTCTAAAAAACGTGATGATTTATGTATTAATGTTAATTAATTATTGTGACAAAATAAATGAATATATTTATAAGAGTGCAGTGTAGATATATTATAATATAAAAATACATTTTTTTAATGTTTGCACTAGAGTGAAGAACTAATTTTCAATGTCAGGTTGGTAGACTTAACTAGGTAGGGCTAATAAAAAGACCGTGTGCCGGATTCAGCTTTCGTATCATTTTTTTTTTTTTTTTAAATTTTAAAATGTGATATTTAGAAGTTTTTAATATGTTTAACAACATAAAAATACCTTTGAATTTTAACGAGTGAAACCACTCTTATTAAGACTATTACATTGAAGTCTAGATTTAAGCAGTCTGTGAACATTGGCTTTGAATATTTGTGGTTTATAAGTCTCAGGAAATACTGAATTTGGAAATTTATTTCATGTGTCGATAGTACGGTTAAAAAATCTTTTTTTAAAGTGTTGTACCTACATCTCCGAACTGTCAGTAGCCTTGTACTAGGAGTAAATATTTCATTTAAATCTATAAAAAATATTGGGTTCCAATGCTGCGAACACAACGTGGATTTTAGTTTCGATCATGCATAGCTTTGTTAAGGGTGGGCCATCTAACTTTCGGAAATTGAATCGGCTATAAATAAAAAACTAATGAATATTTTTTTCTAATTTAAAGTTGATTAAAAAGATTTAACATTTTTATTTAAGAATGTTACACAACATTATTCAAATGACTGCCACTGCTGGCTTGACAGTAATCCACCCTATTAACCCAATTTTTTAGTACATTTTTGATTGTTTGGGCTTCAATTGCATGAATGGCAATTCGATTTTGTGTTTCAAAGCATCAAAAAATAAAAAAATAAAACAACGGGGTCAAAAGACACCTCCTAGGCGGCTAATTGACATCAGCATTTTGGCTGATTATTTAATTTTCAAAAACAGTGCGCAAACGATTGATGGTTACGTTGGCTGTATGACAAGTGGCCCCGTCGTCGTGTTGAAACCAAATGCCATCCATTTCATACTCTTCATTTTTTGGAAACAAAAATTTGTTTAGCATGGCACAGTATCGTTCGCTATTAACGGTAATGACAGCTCCTTGCTCATTTTTGAAGTAATAATTGGGCCATTAATGCCACCAAACCAAACCACACTAAACGGTTACTTGTTGTGGGTGCATAGGCTGTTCAATAGTCGTGTGTGGATTTTCTGATCTCCAAATGCGACAATTTTGCTTATTGACGTAGCTTTCAAGATGAAAATGATCGTAAAACACGATTTTTTTATAAAAATGCTAATTTTTGGTCAAACGATCTTTAGCTTATTGTGCGAACTGAAAACGCATCGGATTGTTATGAACTTTTTAAGCCTTTAAACCAAGATCTTTATGCAAAATTTTCTTCAGAGAAGCGCGAGAAATGTTCAGTTCTTGAGAACGATGTCGAGTTGATGTTGATGCATGTTCACGCACACTTTGAACAACAGCTTTAATTTTTTGGCTGAGCGCACTGGACAAGAACGTGAACGTGTTGTTTAATCCATTAACGATACTGTTTTGCAAACTTGCTTCACAAATTGGTCTACAAAATGCGTTGTAGGCACTTTTTTTTTATCAAATTTGTTTTGTAAATTTCTCACTGTTTGAGTAGAAGACTCATCACTTTGGAAGAAAGTTTTTATTATTTCCAACATAAAACTAAATTTCTGTCAACTCATAAATGTTATTATACTTTTTAAAAACAAAATAAACGGTAGTTTAAATTCCAAACGTTACATGGCCTACACTTTATCATAGCTCAGCGCTTCGACCCTAAAATACTGGAGCTTTGATCTTAGAAGTATATAAATACGAGGGCTGGAGCTGTGAGATTTTAGAATCAAAGAACTGAGCGATGAGCAAAGGTACGATGCTATGATCTGAGCGATGGTCGGAACAAGAGTTTTTGTTTAGATTATAGCATCTTACTCTTGCTCAGCACTCCGACCCTGGAACACTGGAGATTTGGTTTTAGAAATATATAAATACTAGGATCGGAAGAATACGTGAAAGAAACAAACTGGGATTGAAGCTTTTGTGCTTTAATAAGGTCAAAGCACAAAGCGATGAGCAAAGGCACGATGTTATAGTTGGAACAAGGGTCCCAGTTGTATTTACACACTTCTAGTATAAGTCAGTTTTTCATTTAAGGTTTTCTGAAACATTATTAGACGTTAGTATTGAAAGTTAAAAATAAAAATTAGTTTGCAAGCTAACTGTTTTGCAAAGTACTGTTTTTAAATCTTTTTGAGTTTATAGAATTAAGTCTAAGAGCCAAGAGCTTGTAGTTACCAGACTTTAGTGATCTTAGGTATTTTAAGCTAATAATTTTTAAAGTTTTTAACACATTTTAAAATATTTACCCAAACTTTTTGTTAACTGACAAATAAAACGTATTTGAAGTATAAGGTGTTCAGTTATGTAATGATTTTAAATATTAAAAACTTATTATTTTATTTCAGATTTACTACTTCAAACTTGTGAATCTTGTGGTCGAAGATATCATCATAGGTCTTCTCTATATACACATATCAAATATGAATGTGGGAAACCAAAAATTAGATGCGATCACCCAAATTGCACGTACAGTACGTACCAGAAAGGGAATATGAAGCGGCATAAAATAATACACAATATAAACCCAAGTTAATGAATATGATAATAAAATAAAATACTATTTAAGTTTTTTACCACAAAAACTTTATTGATATAAGTATATATATATTACTAAAGAATATATATCAATACAAACAAAAGTTTACGACTCGAGTTTTGACTTTTGAAGGCTATTATACTTTTGTTTGTATTGATATAAATTTTTAGTAACATATATTTATATTAATAAAGTATTTGTGGTAAAAAACTTAGATAGTTTTGTTTTATTATTATTATGGATCGACGTTTTAGTTATTTAAGGGAAATTTTGTTTATACTATATATTTATTATATTTTGTAATAAAAATATATTTAATAAATGCTTATTTTCTAATCGTATATATTCATAGCTGAACATACATACGTTTTAAGCTGTAGTTTTGATGAGTACAGTAAGGATTTAGGGATGGTGAGTATAGAACTTCTAAACTGAAATACAATTACCTTGTAAGGCATATATTAACTTATTTAATGGTCTGAGAAGAAAATATAATTCTAGTTAAGAAAACATAAAAAAGTTTTTTTATTTAAGTCATCAGTTGTAAACATTCAAAGGCAATTTTATTTACGAATTTAATGTTGGGCTACACGGAAGATTTTAAAGACAACAAACAATTCACTGGAGGCATAGTAAAAACATCTAAAAATATCGAACGCCTCAAACAAGTTGTTGATCGACAAATTGCATTTGCAATAAGCTAAAAGATTCCCTGGTTAATCGGAATCTTTTAGCTTGTAAACAACTTGAATTTTTTGTGTGGTTTTCTGCAGGTGGTTTTTGCAAATTTTGGAAAATAATGAAAATGAAATAGTTTTTTTATTGATGTCAGATGAAGCTCATTTTCATCTTAGAGGATATGTTAACGAGCAAAACTTCTGCTACTAGGCTGAAGAAAATCTACACCAATTTAATGAAAAACCATTTCATGATTGTAAAGTTACCGTTTCTTCTTTTTTTTTTAGTTTTTGTATTGCTATTGTTTTAATTGTCTCTAAGCTTTTTGTCGTCATTCACCGTTTGTTGTTGTCATTCCATCTTGTTTGGGGTTTTTCAATACTTTTTTTGGTTTTTTTGGGGTCTCCTAAAGGTAATTTTATTCATTTCTTGTCCCAGATTAGTTGTTTCTATAGCAGAGGTGAATAGTTTGGGGGAGACTTCTTTGTTGAGACTTCTTTGTTGAGATTTTTTTTTATGAGTAAGTTGTTATTTATTTTTACGAGAAAGGTGGCTTTTTGTAACTCAAAACTTAACATTGTTGAAGGCCGTTTGGTTTATTGTTTTAATTTTTGGAATTGTAGGACTATACCTATTTGTCTGAAGAAATTAATCAAAAGGTTACGGTTAATTCTGAACCTTTCATTCATATCCTAAAAATATTTTTAAAGTGGAATTACACAAATTTGGGCAACATCAAGTATGGTTACAACAAGACGATGCCACTGCACATACAGCTGTTGGACCCTGTATTTAGTTTATAAGTTTATAAACCGTAAGTTTAATTTTTAAGTGAGTAGTTGTTTCTACTGAGACACACTCACCCGCCCAAGTGTTACTCGTCAAAAGATTGCTTGTCTCTGCCACCTTTTGTGTGCTTGCATGTTAGTATCAAAGAATTGTTTAACCATAAATTTCTTGATAACAACGCTGTGGCGGGTGGGCGGGAACCAAGTTTAATTTGTGGACAAGTAGTTTTTTCAATTGCCTAAGTGTTATTCATCAAAAGATTTCTTGTTTTTCCCATCTTTTGTGTGCTTGCATTTAGATATCAAAGAAATGTTCAACAATAAATCTCTTGATAACCAACTTTGGGGTGGGTGGGGGAACTAAGCTTAATTTGTAAGCGAGTAGTTTTTTTTTACTGTGACTTACTCATTTGCCAAATTGTTAGTCATTAAATGATCTTTTCTTTCTTCCACCTCTTGTGTGCTTTCATTTAGATATCAAAGAATTGTTTAACAGTAAATCTTTTTGTAACTAACGCTGGAGTGGGTGGGCGGGAACTATGTTTGATTTGTGAGCGAGTATTTTTTACTGTGGTTCACCCACCCGCCTAAGTCTTACTTATCAAAAGATTTCTTGTTTTTATTCATAATTAACGCTAGGGTGGGCGGGAAGTAAGTTGAATTTGTGGGTGAGTAGTTTTTTCTACTGTGACCCATTCACTTGTACAAGTGTTAGTAATCAAAAGATCTCTTGTTTGTCTTACCTCTTGTGTATAAAGCATTACGATTTTTGCTGTTGAAGGAGGAAATAAGCTGTGCGTTGTAGTAGATTGTCTTACATGTGTCTAAGTAAGACTGGTAGATAGTTACGTGAAAGATATAGTGCTGTTTTACGGCTTTGATGGTACGGTTTAGGTTTACAAGGCATCGTTGTTGGAGTGTAATAGTAATTGAAGTCAGTTGGCATGGCGGTGGTCGGCTCTATGTAGTTTCAGTGCAAGACACAAATTATGGGTAACACTTCTGGGTCAGTCGGATAGGCGGAGTCAGGTGTCATTGTTGTGATCGGATTGAAGTGGTTTTAGTTTCTCATGATGACCTTGGGTGCAGACGTTTTACAATCTGGTCTATATTTTATGGCTTACGCTGCTTACTAATCACTAGTGTTGCATTTTTTTGTGTGTAGTTGAAAGTATTCAACGTTACGATTGTTGTCATTGTAGGACTAGCTTCTAATTTGGCTAAGTAAGTTTTGTAGACAGTTACGTCAAAAATAGTTAACTTTATAACGGATGATACATTTAGCTGTTTTGTTTCTTCAAAAATTTATAAGAATAAAAAAAAAATTATTGTCTATTCTGATCTTTCAATTTTTTATGAAACTTTTGAACATTTTGAGTGGTATTTGACGGCTTATTACTGTAGATTTGAGCCCAAAGGAAAAGGTTTAGAAGTGTGATATCACATGATCTAGACGATTAGTTTACTGAGTCGTTCTTGCAATAAAGCGATGGTTTCACGGGCAGCAAATAGTCTATTATTATTGCACCTTAACGTTGTCATTTACAGTTACGTTTTGGCTGGCTTTTTTAAAGAAACTTGGACTGATGATTCTACTAGCTCATAAACCACATCAAACTATTGTTTTGCCTAGATGTAACGACAGCTCTTGAACCTCTTTCGGTTGCTCTTTAGCCCAAATATGCAAATTTTGCCTATTCACGTAGTTATTTAGCATTGCTTAACAAAATTTAAAAATTTAAAATGTCAAGAAGAAAAAATTTGGTTTTATGTTTTATTTTGCAACAATCAAACTTTGTTAGATCTAGAATTTGTTTTAATATGAATACACTTTTTGCTCAATTCTGGACAGGGATCATCTGGAAAAACTGTAGTAGTTTCTGTAAATGGCATTTTTGCTGTCAGATTCTTACTAACAAGTTTCTTGCAGGACCATATTCCATTAATGCAAATACATTTGTTACCTCTATTTGAACGTGTTTTTCCATTGGTACAGATCGAAGCTGTAAATACAACAATCAGTATATCTTTTAAAAGTAATATTATTAAAGCTATTACTAGCTACCAGTTTTTATTATTTTATTGAAGCAATAGCGACTAAAAAAATAATTGTAATTTATATTGTAAGAAACGAATTTTATAATACTAAAATAAATTAAATATAAATTCATTAATTGATGACAAGATTTATCTAATTTGCATAATTTTACCTTTGGTTTCAGTTGAATTTTGACAAATAGTTTTCTCAAAAGTTATCCATTGATTATTTTTATATTCTCCGCATTCATACTCTTTGCACAACGGTTGGTATTCGACGTAGTTGCTTATGAGGTAACACGTGTTACCTAAAACATTACATTAGTATCAGGCCAATATATTCTTTATGTTTATTTAGTTAACGATTGTTATTTTTAGTATAATTGTAAACAAATTATATTACCATCTACATTAATTGTAGGTTGGGTACAGGTTAGAACCTCTCCTATGAAAACCAAAATAAGTACTTTCATATTGTTTAAGTTTATGGAATATTTAAGTAGATATCCACAAATTGTACTACTTATGGTTATGTAGAATAATTGTAAAATGATTTCTTGTTTGTTTCTGTGTACTGTTTAAGTAGTAATATAATATAATAATCATCGTTTATAACCATAACCTACATATTTTTATCTATATAAATGAATGTGTGTGTAACCAATTATACCGTACACCTACTTTGTATGATTTATCGATTAACAACAATACAAAGTTATTTTTATCATTTTTTTTTTAATTATATTATTTATGTCATTGTATTTAAACTAAGAGCCGTCTGACACGAGACTAATTTTAATACAAGTGTCAGTACAATAATTTTGCGCGCCAATTATTTAAAAATTTAATTTTATAATCCAGTGTTCTTGGCGACATATCTATACATTGGCGGACTTATGTGTCAATTATTTAGTAAGATTTCATCCAAGAAATTAGAACCTGTTCTAATTTCTTGTTTAAAAGCTTGCTAAATATTTGAAAAATTGGCGCGCAAAATTATTGTACTGACACTTGTATTAAAATCAGTCTCGTGTAAGACGGCTCTAAAACTATATTCATTAATGAATGTTTTGTAGCTGAATACTTTTGTACATTCTATTGTAGTTTCTTATTTTTTATAAATAGTATACAAATACTTCTTTTAAGAACAAAAATGATTTATTATGCAGGAAATACTTTTTTTTTCAGACTGTTTTTGTTCACTGCTGGACGTAGGCTTCCGTCGTTTTTGGTGCCATTTTTGTCCAGCGATAGTCTTGATCTCTGCCTGATTTGCTTTGATTGAAATCTCTGTTTTTGGTTATTTTTGCCGTTATAAGATGACCTAGATATATGTACTTTTCTATATTTTCTATTAGCTTGTTGTGATTTTCTGGTTTTCTTGCTTCATCGTCTTAGTTTTTGAGAAGTTCATTGTGAAACCAACACGTTTTGATGCTTTTTTTAGCTTTTCTAACATAGTTTTTAGATCATCTTTATTATCAGTGATCAAGACCACATTGTCCGCATCTCGTAGGTGGCTCCACTATATTCCGTCAAAGTTAATACCTTGTGTCTCCTATTAAAGGTTCTTGAAAATTTTTATTGCAAGTATAAATAGCTTCGGCGATATTGGATTACCTTGCCGTACACGTTTTAGAATTTGTATGGTTTTGGTGATCATATCCATTTTAATCTTAATTTAGATTGTGGTTGAAGTATTTTGAGTAAATCTTAGCCGATCATGACGCTTTTGTGATGACCCACATTTATAAGGTATAAAACGCCATTTTTCTAATCAGCGAAGGCCTGATACAAGGGGATATTTATTCAGTACTTTTCTCTATTACGCAGTGTGTGTAGGTGGTTAATTGTACTATAGTTTGTTCAATATTTAGAGCTACTTTAGAATCAATTCTATTCGCAATATATACTACCAGTAGCGTACAAAATCTTTTATTTTGTTTAGTTTTTTTTTTTCAATGGCCTTATTTTTTTTTTTTATTCTTTTTTAGTCATTATAAACCAACATTTTCTTATATCGCATTTGTGTATTGATATCTAATTTAAAATATTACAAGCTCTCATGAGAATATAATAATTATTTTTTTTTTTTCAGAATTTCCAGTTATACCACCAGTAACTTGTTTTAAATGCGGTAGAAAATATATGCATAAAAGGTCTTTATCTAATCATTTAAAACATGAATGCGGAAAACCGAAATTGAAATGTACATACCCAAATTATTCCTACGAGACCAACCAGAAAGGAAATCTGAAAGGCCATATGTTTAGACGGCATAAGCCAAACAACATTTAAAAGTGTATATTTAATTTATAAGCAAACATATTTATTTTAATGTAAAAGTCATTATTTACGTTATTAATATTTTTGTTTTTTATTTAAATTGTTGTATTATTCCTATTTATTAACATATGTTTCTATTGTAATTTCTTTCGATAATAAATTATTATATTTGTTAGTTTTTAGTCTTAATCAAAATTTAGAAATTGTAGTTGTTGCTTGCTTTAACTGTTTTTGTTGCTGTTTTTACGGAACTTTAACGGTTGAGTAAAAGAACTATTCCGGTCTTACTTACTTTACATTTCTAAAGCGAGTTACGATTACTTTAAGTTAACCTAAATTATTATTATATACCAAGAAAGTTGCTTCTGTAGGATCAGGTGGTCTATGTGGGTGCATGTTTTTTTATGAGTAGGTAGCCGGTGGTGATCTAATATTTGGTTAGTGTACACATTTGGCGGAAAACAAGCAAAATTTTGTATTCTCCAAACAAAATTGTTAAATTATATTTTGTCTGACGAACTATTCATAAAAAATGGTTAAGGACAGTGCAAAGGCAACAAAACAAAGCCTGCAGACGGTAACGTATTTGTATAATAAAATACCAACGCAAACAGGATTTGTTTTTGATATTGTAACAGCTAGAATAGTTATTATGTTTATGTTTTGCAAATCTTGATATACCAATGAGTACTGCGATTTTTGCAACAAATGACGTACGGTTTATGCAAAAGACACAGACGTTTGGCGGCTAAAGATGGAATTTACTTAACGGGCGCAACTGCAAACACTTCTGATTTAGTCAAGACATAATAATAGAACTTTATTTTTATCTTACACAAAAACAATAGAGCAGAGATACGCAGGGACAATCAGCGAATTATTGGCGAAAATAGCCGACTACGTTGAGTGACAGTGGATAATGATAAATTAAAGAAAAAAAAATAAATCCTGATCATCTTTGCAGTATTGCCACTATCACAAAGTAGAAGGTAGAATATAGACCACACACCACCACTTATAGTAGCGCGTACGCCAACGTACAGGTAAAACACAAATAATATACAACTGAAATGAAATCAGTTGTTCTGGTATCAATGAAAATAAGATGAACCAAACTCAAACAGTTATTTTTAATGGGAATGTCCGGGTGTATGGTAAAGCGCAACCGGAAAAGAGAAGTGGTGCGTACAGGCCCAAGAGTCAGAACAGGGACAGAACCTAACAATAATCTACACCAACATTTGGTTGTTTTAGAGCAGCATTACATAGAGTTGTAAATGTCTTCATTATAGCCAACGTTTGCTGAGCGGATACAAAGAAGAAAGACCAACCAGTTAGTTATAAAAAACATAAAACTGATAATTAGAGTTGAAACTTGTTGTATTAGCTAAGCAGGGATACCTACACCGTCTATTTCTAAAACGCAGACCAGATAAGGGTGGATGTTTTTTTAAGCCTATTTGCATCCATGTTGGGTGTGAATAGGTTTAACAGCTAGTGCAGAGACAAAACGCAATAGTAATCTAATTGTGTGGATGGTTTTATTTCAGAGCTGTGAATTTGAGGACAGGTACCCAAGAGTTAATATACAATATAGATACAGGAGCAAACAGTAATCTACTTGTAGATCGGTTTACTTCAGAATTGTCTTTTTAGGTTTAGGCTGAAAATCAAACACGAATTTAAATGTTGGGAAATACAACACTGGAAGTGTGCTTGGAAAAGTTTATTGGCAAATGGCCAGCTGACACATCAACACCCGGTGGGAGTATACTGATCTGTGCATTGCGCTTTAAATATTTGATATATTTGTTAAGAAGCGCATAATTGATTAAACAAACATCATACAGACCTGTCATTAGAGTTCAGAAACATGTTGTGTTAGCTAACCTTCTCTTTTAAATGGAACTAGTACAGTCTTGAAGAGGATAATACTTAAATGAAGCATTTAATACAAAATGGATGAGAGATGAGTGCGAGAAGACGTTGTGTTATAATAGAACTTGCCTACAAAAATATTTGTTTGGTTGTTTCTAACGAAATGATCTTTTTAGGTCTTATAATTTGTGAAAAGATGGCATTTGATTATCTGAAAATTACAACGATAACACATTTCACACCCTAAAATCTAACAGTAGTGACAAAGTATAACAAAGTTTAAAATTTTCATAGTTTTTATTTGTGGCAGGCAAAAAAATTGAGTTTTGTTTTGTGCCAAAATGGTTGAGCAAGTCTTTGCTTTTAGCACACTTACTCGCTTTGCTACTAAACTCAATTTTTGGCTTTTAATACACTATATAAGGCAACAGTAGTTATGCTTTTGTAATCTGTTTTGGGCCTACTATGAACTTTAATCTATGATGCACTGCTCAGCTTTAAATTGATGCTCTTGAGTATACAGATAACTTATTGCAAGCGGTTAAAATAACTAACGGCATACTTTGACGGTTTGGACAGACTAGGAGGAAGATATGGAAAGTTGTATTAACTGTTCTAGGCAATGAAACTTTAAGTACAACTGATAACTTTGCTTGGGAAGCAATTTGATCAGATTTGGTGCAAATTATATATTAAAAGAAAAGAATCTACAAAGCAGCCACACTTTAAAAAATCTATCATCCAGCAATTGTTTTTAGTCTTTAATTTTTGTTGCCATACACCTATGTGCTTTGGCGAATTGTTTTCTACTGGATAATAGCTACGGTTCAGTTGATTGCTGTGTGCCGTAGTTTTCCAAAGTTTCTTATTCCCTTCCAGTATTTTATATTCTAGAGCTATGATAACTGTTTACGGCCGCTGCATTTTTGTTTCATATTTTCAAGGATTAGTTTGGGTATTGGGTATTGGTTGAAAAGGATTTGTCTACTCCTACCCTTTTTAGCACTTCTTCCTTGCTAATGTGGTTAACCTACGATATTTGGAACATTTATCTCAAGATTTTTATTGTCTTGGTATTAGGTTTTGGTTCTATACAATAATACTGGCTAGACGTAAGTTCAGGTTATTGGCACATAGTAGGGGGCATTGAAGATCTTATCTGTAATTTACTAGTATCTTGTGTTTTTAGTTCTTTCAACAATTTTCCCTCTTACCGCGATTGAAGCTCCTCTCTGGTTATTACGACTTTTGATTTGGCTCTGTTTATTGTTAGTCCAGTTTTTGTTCCTTGATTATTTATGTTGTTTATTAGCAGTTATAGGTCTTGTTGATTGTTTGCTATGACCACATTGTCGTTCACGTATCTAATATTGTTGATTGTTGAAACTACAATCATATTCACTTTTATGCCAACTTTCAGATTATCGAAGTTTTTCGAGAATATTTGTTTGACGGAGAAGGTAAACAGCATTGGTGACAAAATGCACTCTTGTCGCATTATTTTGTGTTTTACAGTCGTGGTTAGGTTTTTATTCTGGCATTGGCCGTCTGTTGCCAGTACAAATTCTGGAGTATTATTATTGTTTATACCATCACTTTTCAAGTATTCGATGAGACGTACGTGGTTGATGCTGTCAAACGTTTTTTTTGTAGTTGATGAAGCATAGAAAGATATTTTTCTTTTGGTCATAGCAGTTTTGTACTAAATTGTTTAGAAAGAATATTGCTTCACGTTTGCCGGTTTCACTCTTAAATCCGAACTGGGTGTCTCCACTCAGCTTTTC
Source organism: Tachinus rufipes (assembly GCA_963932245.1). Classification (NCBI taxonomy): domain Eukaryota; kingdom Metazoa; phylum Arthropoda; class Insecta; order Coleoptera; family Staphylinidae; genus Tachinus; species Tachinus rufipes. The sequence continues at coordinate 30,737,318 of OZ010742.1, read as the reverse complement.
AAGTTTGGTTTGGTATGTAGAATCTGCAAGAATATTTTTAGGACGTCGCAAAATTTGTCTATGGTTTTTGCACTTGGTTGCATTCTGTTTTCTAGGGAGCATTATGAATGTTGACCTTAACTAGTCAACTGGAAGTTGTCCTTTTAATTTGGGAACTTTTGAATATTTTCTTTTAGCTGGAACCGGGAGATTATTAGCACTTTCCGGTCATTTAAAGTCTATTATAATATATATATATATATAATATATATATATATATATATATATATATATATATATATATATTGCACAAGTGAGGAGGATAATTGACTGGGTCATTTATTGAAATAATTGATTTACCAAATTTTTATGGGTAATTAAATTGTTTATGTGGCAAGTTTTCCTGAAATGACGAGTTGAGAGTATACAGGTTGGGAAAACAAATTAGTCAACATTGAGCGATAGTTAGCTCCATTCATAGTAACGGGGTTGCTAGCAAAGTTGAAAAAAGTTAGTAGATTGAGTAGATGTAATGGTTGTTTGTTCATTTTTTTTGGCTGATTTTCAAACCGATATAGAGCTTTTTGTTGCTGACGATATTTTTTTACAAAGTTTGGGATTATTGTGAAGTTTTTCTAAATTTTAATTATTGAATCTGCGACGCAACAAATGATCGTTTGGTTTAACGATTTGAGTTAAAGCAATTTTGTAGGCACGGGTTACAAACTTTTTATTAAAATTTCCTACAAAGTTTTACCAATGCCCAAAGTCTGAGATCGAGGACGAATTGACAAATTTGAATCATTACAAACAAATTGTACGTCAATTTGCTACAATATTCTTTTTGCTCTTTGCACTTTTTTGTCTTACTGGCGTGAGGATGTTATGAAGTGAATGTGTTGATTTGAACAATAGTTTTTTGACTTTGAGTTAATATACGTAAAGTGGTCGTGACTGAACATTTGAAATTATTATTATTTTTATAATTATGCGGTACATCCAATAGGAGCAGGCTGTTTAGATTGTTAATTGCAGCAGTTACAATTAAAATCTAATAACAGCCGTATAAGTGACATAGTCACAGGAAAAATGATTATTGGAATCTTAAATTGTTCTTTGGAATAAAAAAAATTATTGATGCGAGACTTGTAGAAGTGACTATATTTGCTATACAACAGTGCGCCTAGAACATCAATTATTAAATGAGATTCTAGATTTGTTGGTAACAACATTGACTATCAGAACACCAGCGATCATGTTGAAACTAGTTTTACATATCGGTTTATAAAACAAGTTAACACAATTCGGGAACCTTACTACATCCACATCAAGTAAGTAATACAACAAGTAGTATAGCGAAGAATATCTGCTTGCTATTAAGTTTTGGAAATTAGTTTTTTGTTTTGTTTTATGGGTGTTTTCTGGAGTTTTATTTGCTGAGTATACTTTTTAGTTTTACTTATTAGAGTAGTTCCTTTTTTATTGTCGATTTGATTTTAAATCTATGATGATACATTTTAGTAGAATTTTTTTAGAACACTTATTAAATTTTAATTACTATTTTGAAAGCATTGATTATGTCTATCTAATATCTAATCCGCTCACTAATACGTATTTAGTTAATTTAACTATATCTTCTGTATTTTATTTTTCCGAATTATTTTCAGAATCACATTCCTGCGAAAAATGTGGTCGACAATATAAACATAAATCTTCCGTGTATACTCATTTTAAATACGAATGTGGAAAAGAAAAAATGAAATGTGATTTTTCATTTTGTAACTATAAAACATATTACAAAGGAAACATGAAATTACATCTAAAGAGGCATCACTGGAATTAGAAAATTATTAATTGAATTTAACGTGGTTAAATTGAGTATGATGTTTTAATATTAATTTGATCAATGTTTCATTATTTACCAATGTGTTACTTTTAATATTATTACCATAATATTGTATGTAAATATTTACGTTTGATATTAAATTAATATTTTTTGAGGTTTTGGTATCATTTGTAAATAAAGTAGAGTATTCTTATATTATAACACAATATTTGATGTAATACTAAAATTTATATTTTGTTCTAGTTGGTCAATATAATTGTAATAAATGTTGGAAAAGTTACAAGCATAGAGCATCATTAAGAAACCATGTGACATATGAGTGTGGAAAGATTCCTAAATATAATTGCAATCTGTGCCCTTTTAGGGCAGCAAGGAAAGGGAATTTTAGAATACATCTTTACTCAAAACACAATATACGTGTGGAAAATGATGAAATTTAAATATAAAATAAACATGTAATTTGTGTTTGCTAATAAATAATAAATTAACAATTAAACTTTTTTTAATATATAGTTTTGAGTCACATTTTATTATTTTTACATAATTGTATTTATCTGTATTTATGAAAACAATGTCTAATAAAAATTATGTAATTAATATGTATGTAGTAATACATTGGTTTGTTTTAATTCAAACCCGAATTTTGTTAGTGTATTGTGCATTTGCAAAGTTTTTGGGTAAGTATTAAGTTTTTGGATTTGTATTTAAACGCTAACTTAAAGGACAAACTGAAAACGTGGCAAGAATACGTGAAGATGACCGAAATAACCTCTTTTCGAAAACTAACAGAAGAAGAATTGATTTATGCTATTAACGCAACTAAGAATAAAAAGGTGCTAGGACTAGAGAGCTATTCAAATTGATACAAGAAGACCAGGTCTATGTACTAGAGAATTTTTTCAACAAGACGTACAAGTTTGGCAGAATATCGAAGGCATGTTTAATATCAGCATATCACAAAAACTTTTGCTACCGTATGATAATGAGCCACACACAGAAGATTTTTTTTTTAAATCATTTATAATAGTTTTTTTTATAAAAAATAGAAGAAGATATAGGTGAAACTCAATTTGGATTTTGAAATGAAATGGAACCCGGGAAGCATTGTTGTTTGTATACTAACCAAAGATGCCTATATGTAAACCAGGAAATATTTGCCTGCTTTATTGACTACAATAAAGCTTTTGATAAGATTAGACACGAACATATTTTTGAAGTATTAAGGGCAAAACGAGAGATATGAGAATAATAACGAATCTTTACTATGGCCAGAGAGCAATAGTTTGAATGGAAAGCGACACGACCGATGAAATCCAAATTAAAAAAGGAATTAGGCAAGGATGTGTGCTGTCACCGATACTGTGTAATATCTATTCTGAAGAAATCATGAAAAAAGGGTTAGAAAATTAAGAGATAGGGATAAAGGTCAATGGAAAGTCTATCAACAATATTAGATGTGCTAATGATAAGGTTCTTATAGCGGAAGCGATAGAAAACTTACAACACATTCTAAAGAAAGTAGCAACAGCTAGTAAAGAGAAAGATCTGACATTAATTGAAAAGAAAACGCAATTTATAATTATCTCAAAGACATATAGTGTTAATGGAAATATTTACATTGATTGTTTGCACAAATATTTTTACTTTGGAACAAATGTCAATAATAACAATGACTTAACTCAATAAATAAGAATAAGGTTTGAACATTTGTAGGCATGAAGTGCATTTACTGTAGTTACGACATAAATTTACACTTTAAAATGCGACTAGTTAGATGTTATGTTTGAGATCTTCAGAAGAATGGCTAAACATCGAAATGTTTTGAATGCATGGGTTTCAAGAAGTTAGAAATGCAAACTGTTGCAACTGATCATGCAGGGAAATATTTAGGGAAGAAGATGTACAGGCCGCCGACGTACAGCTTGTCTTCGAAATTTTTGATAATAGTTCTAGTGCACATTTATTTAATTCTTTAGGACAGCTGTTTTGAAAATAAGAATAGCAATGCCAATCATTGCAGCGGAACTTAAAGAAGAAAGTATATTAGTGATCTGTTTTAATAGGTAGGTATTTTTAGCATTTAGAATGTTTGGATACCTTGATTAAACGGTTAAGTATAAAAAATACATACATATATAAACACCTAGTTTACTTTTTTTTTGCACATATTTATCTTCAACATTCAACTAACTTTTACGTGGTCTATCTCTGCGTTTTGATCTAAATACATTTTTATCAAAAATTCATCTAAATTTATCAAAAAAAATTGTCATAATAATATTATTATTTTACATAGTTGCATTAAGAATATTATAAAGATTTCAAAAAAATTAATAAAAAATGTATGTTGCTATTTAAAAAAATTAAGTTGGTTGTTATGGCAACTATACTAAAAATATAAACATACAAGTGTCTACCTGCCTTTATAATACTCAAAAAAACCATTTAAGATAGTTTTTGAATAGTTTAAAAAATAACGGAGTTATTCAGCCGTACCTACGTACGTAACACCCTGTATATTATTTTTTTATGTGCATAGTTTAAACAGTTTGAGAACCGTCAGAATTGTATGTTGCAAGAGATTTTAAACTTAGCTGCCTTAACGTGCATTAGATCTAGGTTCCTTAGAGAATTTTTAAATTAAGTATAGTTGCAGAGCAATGAGTGTTTACACTACACAACTAAACAAAATTCACTATGTTTTTATAACAATTTTATTCTTAGGAATTTAGTATTAGTTCTGTTTTTCTGCTAAATGAACTGCGTACTTCTAATAGCTGTAGTTAATTTGTGTTTGTAAGAACAAAGCTATCAACTACATACATAGAATTTTAATCCTTACAATGCATTTTTTTTTTCTAAGTTGTTTTGCTTAATGTTTTTGCTTTGTAGGCATAATTGCCTTACTCCTCCTTTAGCAGTTTTGTTTCTTCAACAAACTCCAATAGCTTTTCAGCTCTTCTATAGCTTAGCTTGTGCTCGCCAAAGTGAGCTGTGCGTTGCATATTGTGGGTCTGTGTTTATTTCCATTCTATGCATGTGTTTATTCAGACCGCAGTTTCCGGTTATAGTCTTGTAAGCTTTTGTAGTTTTACTCGACTCATATGTGACACGCTTTTGATATTTTGTGATGGTTTTGTTCTTTTAATAGAATTTGAGACTGTACTAAAGCACAATTTGGACAGCTTACAAACTGTTTAAAATTTGAACACAAATAAATTACGTTCCATAAAGATTGCTTAATTATGACATACTCCTACTTTGTTTGTATGAGGTTTTATTATTAATCAGTAATATTGCAACTTCATGTGGTATTCAGGGTGGTTCTGGATGTTTACGAGGAATGGTTTGTCTGATGGCATCAGGAGTCATCTGGGGAGACTCGGGACAGTTGTCAGCGTGTAGGCTTAAACTTTTTGTCGGCGACCTGGAATCGGTATTATTCCAATTGCGAGTTCTCTTTAAGTTGGATGTTTTTGCATGATGCGTTTGTCGGTTTTCTTGGGAACGGTGAGCGTTTACTGGAAATTGAATTCTTGTCTGTAGAAACAATGCTATTGCTGCTGCAGAATTGTGGAATGAATTTCTTCTATGGTCTGTGTTTGCATGTGTGATGTGATGTGTAACAATTTCCTCTTATTTGGGAAATGGAATTTTGGGTTCTTGAAGTAAAAAGTCACTTGGGTATCACACTTGGTTTGAGTCTATGGAACTGTTGTTGAGAAGTAGTAAAAATATAAAAGTGTCCTCAACGGATTCCATTGTAAGTTTTTGATGTTGCTGAAATTAAAAGTTTTATAACTTGCGCTGTGGATTTTTATAACTTATACTCCAGGTTTTTGAGGAGGCTCCGTAGGCAACTGTTTACTTGATGGAAAAATGTTTTGTTTTACAAGTTTGTTTTTTCCGAGTGTATTGAATGATAGGTCTAATTGCCTTTGACGGTTACTTTGCACTTAGTCCGTGTTCAGTTTCGGTCAAGAATGGTACGCACACGTGTTTGGTTATGAGCACTAGGTGGTGCATTGATCCGCTTTTTTTGCCAATGTTTTTCTTTATTTCACCTGGAGCTTTGGTTTTTGTCGTAGTTTTTATTTTTTATCTTGGATGCGGTTATTTTCTTTTTTTTTTTTCTTAATTTTTTTAGAAATGTTTGTATTTTTATCGGTTTTGTTAGAACCTTGCGGGTAGTAGTTGCAGTCATACAGGGCTTACGGAAGATGGAATTTTTGTCTCAAGAAATGATGCTGTTTCTACGATTGCTGCCGTTGAACTGCCTGCGGTTATTTTATTGTGGTCTTGGTGGGAATCTTCTAAAGACTCAACGTGTCACATTTACTCTTCTGGAAAAGTGTCTCATTTTTTGATTAAATTATTGAATAAACGATTAACCCTAACGAAACAAGTTGTTTTCTTACATTTTTCCGCAAACTGAGACTTTGGAAGGATTTTTTGTGTTGCGTTTGAAATGTGGAAAAAATACGTTTTTTATGTATTTTACTGCCGTTCTGAAATTTTTTATATTGTCAAAGGTGCCGTCGCCTTATGTTAATTGCGCGAATTATGGATGGCGGAGGTTTTTCCTTATTGCTCACAGAGGTCGTTAAAGTGGGATAGGATTTGAAACCGTAGGGTTTGCAGAAGTGGTTGTCTTCTACGTGGATAGGGAAAAAGCTTTGGATTTTTTTTTTTATTTGTTTCTACGCAGCGACGTTTTGTTATTGTTTTTGGAGGATGATTTTGTATGGAAAACTTGCGTCTTTGAACTGATGGACTTTATTGGCAGAGGTTAGTCTGTTTCTGACTTTTTTTGGTTGCTGAATTGATTAGCAAGGTAAGTTTTTTGTTGGCTTGCTGCATTTGAGATAGTTAGCCCATCTGTATAATAAATGGATTAACAGCATCAAGCTTCCTTAAATGCTTCAGTATTGGTACTGATTGAAGAGTCATAAAAAGCTGTTTTAGTAACAGCTCTATTGTTGCAAATATTTTGGGGACCGAAGATTCTAGCTCTTGGAGTTTTTTTATTTTCTTCTGCGTTGATTGAGGGACTAAATTGAGTCCTCCAGTATCTGGTGATTTTGAGAAGTGGTTATTTGGAGTTTGTTTTTGTTCTGCGATCCTATGCTTATCTAACATATTTTTTTTTATTTACCGCTTTATTTTCTTTATTATGACGGATATAAAAAAATTGTAAATAAAATTTTGTTAATTAACGTGATAAATCATAAATAGTTCAAAATATTGATTATTATTGCTACTGCAATGAAAGAACTCTTACTGGATGGCTAGCTGGCTGTTTCTTTATGCGATGTTGACTGGTCGGTTACTGCCTATCGAATCCTATGGAATTCTGGAATGATTTTATGTTTATGCCTTATGCTTGTTCGTAATAGGTTTGTCGCATTGCGATGCGTGCGTATTTTTTGTTTGAAAGCGTTACGTAGCGGCCGAATTGTTTAAGAACAATACAAATTCTGTGATTTTTTAAAATATATATTTCTTATCAGCCACTATAACATTCGATTATTTAAAAATTGGACGGAATTTTGAAGATAGGTACCAACCCACAAATCTCAATTTATGCAGAACTACATTGAATTTATACTAGTAAAATAAATGTCTAAGGATGCTTGATTTTACGATAAGTCACACGGACGATCTTTTTTAATCAGTTAGCGCACGGCATTGAGGTTTGCTTGCACTAATTCTTCATTAGCTTTGTGTATAATATATATTTAAATCACCGAAAGTTGATCATTGTACTGCTGTCTACGTCAAATGCCAATGCCAATGAAAAGAAAACAAATTATGTTTAAATAACAACATTTTTTGAGTTCAAATGCCGTCAAAATGTGTTGCACTTTGAAAAAGCGGGGTTGCCTATTTGCAATACATAGTGATTGAGCAACTACGTATATGGGAAAGGTACCACTATACAAGCTTTTTCTTTTTCTTGTAGGACACGTTCTGTTATTTTCCAACTACTGTGCTTCCTGTGATCCGGATGTCCAGTTATCCAATAATCTTTTGGTTGGGCGTCTAAAGTGCTTTTTTGTAGTCGGTTTTGTTGTTTAGGTTTTTTTTTGCTTGTTTGATATCGTTCATTCTTAGCACGTGTCTGCATACCACAATCTCCAAATAACAAATTACGGGCGCAGAGAGTTGTTAACAATGTCATTACTTAACCTGTACTATTGTTATTTTTATTAGTGGTAAACAGTGTTTCTGGCCACTGAATTAAGTAAAGAGGCTGATGTTTTGTTACCGACAGGATTAACTGTTCAAAATAACTTTAGAGTCTCGATGTAATTCTATCAGGAAATAAATGTTCAGTGTCTTATTCCAGATTTTATTCCAGATTTTATTCCAGGAATGTTACTATGCGAGTCGAGTAATTTACTACATGGCCGTGTGTATAATATTATTATCTTAATAAGAAGACTAACCTAATCTAACAGTTACATTTTGTATTTTTAGGAATTGGCATGAAAAGTATTTAATAAAATACTAACAAAACGGTTGTATGCAAATCATTTTTATTTACCTTATTAATAACTATAAATTAGTAAATATTTATACTAATTCAAATTAATTTTTAGGTTCAACACATGATTGCAATAAATGTGGGAGAAGTTACAGACATAGGGCTTCATTAACAAATCACTGGAAATACGAATGTGGAAAGGTTCCACAATATAAATGTAAATTATGTCCTTTTCAGGCTGCAAGGAAAGGAAACTACAGAAGACATCTTTATACTCAACATAATATGAGTGTGCAAAACGATGAAATTTAGTTATAAGAATAGAATTTATATTAGTTAAGATTAACTACTGTTTATTTAGTATATTTAGTAACAAATTATTTTATTGACTGACTATGTTATATTGAATTGATGCGGCGGATACATGTTGAAACTCCTTATCAGATTAATAAGGATTAGCTATTGTGTGGTGCATCATGTTGCATTTTATCAAATAAATCTTGAATATTTTAACAACATGTGTTATATTTGATTATACAAAATTAATTTTAATATATTTTTTTTGATTATATGGTTTTTGAGTGATTCAAATTTAATCTTAGTATGTTTAAAAATATTCAACAACTTTCGAATGTTTTTTGTTATACTTATGGATGATATGTTTAATATTGAATTTTGGTTATTAGTATTAGTCTAGACAGTGTGGGTGGAACAGATATTAGGCTTTCTCAGTATTTGCAGCGTTTTTATTGTTTTATTAGTTAACTTTATCTCATATACTTACACCAACGGATAATGAACAATAAAAAGGAAAGTTTCCGTAACTCATTGGTTCTGTCACACTGTCAACTAAGAAAACGCATGCACACTATTGGTATTGGAGACAGTTCAACTTGTAGAGGATGTGAAATAGATGACAAGACGATGGAGTGCGTGCTTTGTACATGACCGGCTCTAGTCTATGTTGTGGAATTGCTGTGCTCGACATGGCCAGTATAAGGAAAACTCTTTTAAGCGTTGTACTCGCATACATCAGCCACATGGGGTGGTTGAGTGCTGGGACAACGGAGTGAGGTCACCACTGAAGGAAGTAAAAAGGGCCTAATGAGGCATACGTATAGTAAACTTTGGTTTACCCTCTAAACACCAATCCAAACACAAAAATTTCAAAAACGTTGATATTTTTTTTTGTTTTGGGGATGTCTTTGCAGCTGAGATAGACCTAATTACTTTTTATCAGAAATCGAAGATTTTAAGATAGTAGTGATTTCAAGAGCAGTTTGCTGATGAGTGGATTTTGTATTTAGAAAGATTTACTTTTAAGTTTACGAGAGATTTTTTTATAAGGTAAAAGCTGGTCTAGTCTAGTAATGTTGTTATATAAGCCTTGGGCGCTTCTGCAAATGGGTCTGTTGCTTAGAAAGCGTAAGTTTGATGTGAAGGTTGCTGTTTTTGAGAAGATTTTTTGTTCACTATTGTGAATTGTTGTTTACTTTAAAACAGTTTGTCAGTTTGTGACTAAAAGCAAATGTTAGTTACCTTTGCTACTATATTGCATAATTTTTTAATTATTTAAATTTATATTTTTAATGTATCTTTGATTTCAATAGCTTAACTTGTTTGAAAAATTTCTTGTAAAAACTACAAGATGGTAGGTAGTTTTTTGTTTGATGTAAGTTTTATTTAATGCAAGGTATTTGATTATTGTATTATTTATGTCTAATATTGTAAAGCTAATTTATATTTATTTTGTAGGTCAACATGCTTGTAATAAATGTAGCAAAAGTTACAACCGTAGATCTTCATTAACCAACCATTTAAAATACGAATGTGGACAAAATCGTAAATATGAATGCAGATTGTGTCCATTTAAGGCAGCCAGGAAAGGAAATTACAGGATACATCTTTATACTAAGCATAATATTCATGTTAAAAATGATGAATTATAATTACACAACTATAAAATATGATTGCATGACCGACGCGCATAATCATGTCTTACTAATCTATAGTATTATGTATCTAAACTGTTTAATATCCAATATAAAATATAATTACTGTCTAAATAATAATAATGTTATGCATAGAGGTTAGTTCAAATGGTACATAATTACATTATACCGATGTCTAATGTTCTTTACATTTTAATGTGTCATATCTACATCTTTAATAAAAACATTAATGTGTTTGCTTTATCTAAATAATAATTTAATAATTCACATTACTAGATTAAAGTTATGTATTATATATTTTTTTAATTTAATATTAAAATTAATTAAATATTGTATTACTAAGTTAACTCGTTCTATCCTTCCGGCGGCTGAATTAGTAGTTACTTTGCCAACTGACTACATTCAATATAGTATAACCGTCTGTAGTCTATATACTAAAACCTATCCAGGCTTTCTACACTAAGTTGCTGGAATCAAGTTAAGGAAATCTTACCAACGTTGACCAATACTGATAGTGATCTTACAATAAAGGATATGATCTGAAATAGGTATATAAATTATTATCTACAAATGCTAACATTAAATCAGAATCAGATCGGAAGTAAGATTTTTTATTTGTATTAAGATATATTTGGTTAATTAATAGTTTATTCGTTTTCTTAATAAATACTAACAACTTGTTTTTAGTTTTAGATAACCCAGGATATTTTGTTAATACAGAAGGACGCTATGAATGTACAGCTTGTCGCCATTCTTACAAACATAAGAACAATTTATCAAGACATAAAAGATTAGAATGTGGAGACAAGCGCACCTTTACTTGCTTCATTTGCACGAATAGTTTTATTCATAAATCTCACCTCATATCACATCTTGCGACTCACAATAAAAATAACAATAATCAACAATTATTCTAGGTATAAACGTGTTGCAATATAAATTAATTAGTCGATCAAGCGAATGAATGTTTTTAATACTATTTCTATATTTCAGTTTTATTTACATTTTTAGGAATAATGCTATTACGACATAAAAATAATAAAGTGAATTTAATTGTTGTTGAAAATTGTATGTGTAGTTGTATTATTATATATTATAGTTATTAATTAATTCTCCAATGTTATTATGTTGTATTTGGTGATTAATATAATACAAGTAGTAATATTTAATACTACCTTGATTTTTTTTTGTGACGATTTATTATCTACCTATTTCTGCGACTGATTAATTAAATTTGGTTTGCAACAGCTTATTAACAGTTTAATTATAAAATATTAAATTAAGTAAAAATACAGAAATATTGATAAACAAATTAAAATAACTTATTATTTTGCATCAAGGTGATGTATTGCTTATGAATACAGAGCAAAATAATGCCGGGAGTTAGTGTCGTGTTGGCTTACTAGCTTGATGGCAGAACTACTTGGTTGTGAATACACTTGGCTTCTAAGAATGAAGAGTCTCTGTAGTTCTATGAAAAAGTTTATTTGATCAAACGTTTTATGATAAAACAACTTTTAGTGTACATATGTTTTGTTGATGGTAGTTTTCCGGTTTTTAAACGATTGATTATTTTAATAAAATATAAAGTCTGACACCCAAACTGTTAAATGTTGACTATTGTTTTATTATTTTTGTCAAGCTATATAGCATAAAGTTAATCAAACCGCTTATAAATTTGAATTTGAACAAAATACACTCAAAATGAATGAATGAATGCGTACCAGGGCATGGTCTTGCTCTTGAAGTTTGTGATTAATTAATTTAATTAGAGTTAATAAGTTTTTTTTTAATGCCGCTTGTGGTACGTGTCTTCTCTATGCACTCAATAAACGGCTATATGATCTCTTTACTGGAAAAGTGGCTTAAATGTTGTTTTTTGTCTGGTTTATGATTGACGTGTTTCTGGCGGCGTCTCAGATCTAATTAAATTTTATATCTGGATTTCATATATACCCGCTTGCTTTCTTGCTAGTTGGTGTAGTGGGCGATCAAGATTTTGATTTTGTTTAAAAGCACTATTATTGGGAATGGAGGTGATTGTTTATATTATCTTAAAGTCTAGGTTTGACTTTTTTGTAAGGAGACGGACGTTTGTTTAAGTCTATGATTGACTGACATTGCTTGTAAAGCGATTGTAGCCAGTAATGTCATAATTGGTTATGACAATTTTTGTAGGCGTAGGCAGTTTAGGTTTGAAGGTAAATATTTCTTTGTTACTTTAGTTGATAATGTTTGGAATTATCTTAACAGATAACTTGAGTTGTAGCAGCTACGCAGTTTGCTTTACTGGTAACTGTGTTAGCTGTTAGCTTTACAGATTTTAGGTGTGTATGGACTTTATCCAGGGTCGTTTTGTAGATAATGGCAACTTTTTTTGTTGAAATTTAGTATAATTACTTACTAAATCAATAATGTCTTTGCTGCAATGGTATTCAGTCATTGTTTGGGCATTGGTATCTTCCTTCAGAAAATCACCAAGGAGGGCTTTCGAGTATTGCTGTCTGTACTTTTGCTTCAAACTGTAGCAATTTTTGGTCAAGATTTGTAGGCTGCACTACGGTGTTTGTCTTTTTTTGCAAGGCTTGCGGTTTGGTAGCTTCACGGTTTAAGCGTTGGAGCATTTATGGTTTTTTTTTATGCTGATTGTTGTTGTTAGGTTATTGGTGATTTTGTCCGGAATTGTTTTATTGGTTATGACAACTTGAGGTTGTGGCACAGTTTTAGTTTGACATTTTCTAGTTTTGGTTGAGACCTGACTTCTAATTTGGTGCAAAGGGTACGCATCCGGTTATCTATTGAATTTGGAACTGTCTACTATGTCTTGGAGTTAGCTAATCATTATTATTACGGTACTTTGGGCAGTATCAGTTGTAACTATTGTTTAATTATATCAATCACTGATAATTTGAACAAAAGTCATTAGAAAACAAAAATTATCAAAAATAATTTATCTGAGTAAACACGAATAAAAATTCATAACTTTTAAACACTTTTACGAAATTTGGTAGTAATATACTCAAACATTATTAGTACCAATTGTGCAAATTTGATAAAAATCTATACGATCAGTATGACATAACCTCAACTTTTCTCGAGTTGCGTAACTAAAGCAAGGGGTTTATGGGTTTAATTCAAAATTGCTTTTTAATCATTTAGTGGAAATTGATGCAATTTTGTAATTAAGTGCATCAATATTATGAGTACCAGCTGTGAAAAATTAAAATGCTCAATTTGACATAACTTAACAAAAGCAGTTTTTTATTAGTTTAATAAAAACAATGGAACTTCCAAGTGGTGCATTAAAAATTGATACAATTTGGTACTAACATACTTCAATATGAAAAGTACAAACTGTGCATATTTGATTGACATCTATACGCTTAATTATAATATAACCTTACTTCAATCAACATGACCTACCAAAATGGAGAAAATTGAGGAATTACTTAAAAAATCATAACTTAAAAACGGTACATTAGAGTAATTTGGTACTAACATACCTTAATACTATTATTAATATTTAGGAAAATATAATAAAAATCCATTTGCTCAATTTGACATAACCTCATTTAAATAAACATGACGTAAATGAATAAACTTGGTGGATTACTTGAATATTTATAACTCAAAAATGATACATTTGAATTTTATGCAATTTGGTGCAAATATAATACCTTAATACTTTAAGTACCAACAGTAAAATATTTATAGAAATTTATAAGCTCAATTTGACATAACTTTATTTAAATCAATATAACTTACTAAATAGAAGAAACTTGCTGGATTACTTAATAAATTCTAACTCAAAAATAGTGCAATTTTAGTACAAAAATTGCATATCTCAATACCATTTGTACCAACAGTCAAATGTTTATAGAAATTTATACGCTCAATTCGACATAACCAACTTTTGATTTAAGTGACCAAACTAGAAGAAACTTGCTGGCTTACATAAAAATTTGCAACTTAAAACTGGTACACACAATTTTATATTGTTTAGTACGAACGTACTTTATTGCCATTGGTATCAATAGTAAAATATATATAAATTTATACGTTCAATTTGACATTATCTCAAATAATTTAACATGACCTACCAAAATGAAGAAACTTGAGGGATTACTTGAAAATTCATAACTCAAAAATGGTACATTAGAATTTTATGTAATTTGGTACTATCATACTTTAATAACATTAGTACCATTTGTAAAATATTTAAAAGAATCCAATTAAATCAACTTGATCTATCAAAATAGAGAAACTCAATAATTCATAACTCAAAAATAGTTTATTGGATTAGAATGCAATTTTGTATCAATATACTTCAATATTATAAGTACTAACTGTGTTAAATTTATAAAAGTCTATGGGTAACACACAAACTGTTTAAACTATAAATCCAATCTTTTTGTCAAAGTGTTTGTTTTTGGTGCATTTGATATTTTGTACTTAAAATAAAATTTGTAGATATTTATAATAGCTCTAAATTAGGTAAATGTAACCTATTATGTCTTACTTACTTATGTTTTAAGTAATTTACGGAAAATTGTAACTCTTAAAATGCTTTTTTTAGGATAATAAATGCAAACATTAAACACGCACCAAACATGTAGTACGTAAACTACTACAACTAATCACTCTAAACGAATTATTTTGTACGATTTTAGACACAAAAACGAATCACATTTAAGTTGGAACATGTTTTGCACTATTTAGTGCAGCTTAATTAATAATGTTTTTTGTACGGTTTCGTAAGCAGATGTAACAACGTTGCTAGCTTTGACTGAATTGTCTGAACTTTGGAAGGCATATCTTTACCTATTTCTATATTGGTGTCTTAGAGAGGAAGATCAGCCGGATAACTACATAATACACAAATAAATCTTTAAAGAAAAAAATAGTTTAGCTGGAGGAAATGCTCCAGTTAATGAAACAGGTGCTTACGATATGATTTTTTTCTTTAAGATGTTAAAATACTAGACTGTGCTTATTGCTTGAGAGGATAAATAAAGAAATTGTAGGATGGGACATTGTTATATGAACAAAACGTGTACGGGCAGGCAAGCTCAGCAATTCATATTATACAAAGGATTGCAAATATATAAAATATAATATAAAAAAGAAATGTAATTTAAAACTTACTTTTAGGAAGAAGTTACTTTTTGATGATTTAAATATGATGAAATTCTATTTTTAAATATTAGTGTACTAAATATCAACAGCAAGTCTAAATCCCATGATGTAATATCGCATTGATCACTTTTTTATATTTAAGAAATAGTATAGAAATTTACCTTAATTTTAAAATTGGATTAATTAAAATTATTTTAAAATTCTTGTGTAATTTATAATTATTACAATGTTACCTTAAATCCTGCCATTTATTTACGTAATGTAAGAACAATTATGTATGCATTAAATATATTAATTTATATTGTACTATACATTCTGAATGAAACATATTGTTTTAACCTATCACTAATAAGACTAATAAAAACTAAGTGAATATATTTTGGTTTTCTCTTTTTTAACAAATTATTAACTGGAGCTTTCTCTGCGCAACATGGCATTTTTTCAAATTTATTAACATAATTTAATTTCAGACTATTTTATAATTAATCAAGAACCCTATGTCTGCGATAAATGCAATCATGCTTATAAATATAAGGGATCACTACAACGTCATCAAAGGTTTGAATGTGGAGTTGCCAGGCAATTTGAATGTAAAGTTTGTGGGAAACGTTTCAAACAAATTAGTCATCTAAGAGTTCATCTGTCAAGACAGGATCATTCTCTATAACATTTTCATAAAAATAAATCATCTGATTAATGTGCAAATATGTTTTAGTTTTATGTTTGTTTTATAATAAGTTTTGTGTTTACTATTAAATTTGATTGAAATTAATTTTAAAGAATTTAAATTTTGTGTATTAAAAGTTTTCTGTTGGCTATGAGTGTATAGTTAAATACCACGAGCAATAATAATTTCCTAATGTATATTAATATATTGTGTAATATTATTAAATAAATCGTTTTATTTCATGAATTTATTTAATTTATAATACCATTTTATAATTTCTTCTAAATTTCATTTCATATAGTAAATAAAACTAACAATACTAACCAATTCTTATTACTAACCAATGTATTTGATTATATATTAATTTTTGTATTTTTTAGGATATTATCTTGATGACGATGGTAAATTCGTGTGTGGAAAATGTGGACTTAAATATAAATATAAAACCACATTGCAACGACACAAGAATTATGAATGTATGATTGCTCCACAATTCCTTTGCGATATTTGCAATAAACGATTCAGGCAGAAGAACCAACTTAAAGTTCATATTAAGTTGATACACATTGCACGTAATAGTTTTTAACATGTTATTTTTAATTCGGGTTATTGATTGAAAAATTAAACAATTAAATTTTGGCTATAAATATTCACTCATCTAGCAATATGAATGATATCGGATTTGGTTTTCTGGAAACCATTACAACTATATCATTGCAAATTTTTATTTTAGTATACTTTAGTTTTAATTTTTGTATTTGTTTATATCATATTGAGCACCTAACAATTTTACAATAGACATTTACATGCGAATATTTTAGATTAGGCAGCTATTATTTACTTTTTGTTATTGACCTCAGCAATTATATGTAATATTATTTTATAACTATTTTGTATAAAACCTATAGTTTGAGTTATTTTATATTTTATTTTCTAGGATTACCATTTTGTCAAATACTTTACAACTAATAAACAATTTAACAGAATTTATCAGTTTAGATCACAATCACATAGGTCATTCTGAAATTGAGTAAATTAAAAATATCGTTTGTCAAGATTTGAACTAAATAATTTTACTTTCATTACATTGTTTTTGTTAATGATAAAACATTTTTTTAGATTTTTTTTATTTGGAATTTTTTTTTTTCCATTGGTCTCAGATCTCCATTTGCCCTTTATCTATCGGTTTATTTGCTAATATCTATTAATAATAGTGGTTTATGACGCAATTAATACTCATAATATTAGCCATTATCTACTTATATTTGAATAGAAATTGTTATTAATATTATCTATTTGGTAATCTCAAATTAATCATTTTGCAGTTTAGCTTTGTTTTTCATATTTTGGCGTAGTGTTTATTTTTTATGCAATTAATTTTTTTTTTAATTAAACCCATTTTTTTTGCAGTATTCAGTATCTGTGACTTATGATCAAATTTTAAAATAAAACATAAGTAATATTCTGCAGAAACTTCTTCTTTATTTCTGATGGTTGGCGACTATTTTATCTTATTTTTGCATTCTGCGACCAGGTTTGGAACAGTTTGTCTCACGCCCATACCTATCCAGTTTTGGATGTTGCATAACCATGATAGGGTTTTTCCACCAATTGATTTTTACTTCTAAATCTTTTCCTCTATTATCAGACGCAGGGTGTCGTATTTTTAGTTGCGCAGTATGTATTCAAGATATGCGTTTTTTTTTTTTTAATAATAAGTAGTAACTCTTTTTCTTTGTTCATTTTTTGAAATACAGTTTTGATTTGTATTTTTTTAGTATTTGTCAGTAAATACACATTTTTAGAGCATCTATTTTGTTTATAACGTTTGCTTTTAAGGCCCATATTGCATTTGACAGTGTAGCATTTTGTCTTTAAGTTTCATTTGCTGTTACAAAGTAGGTTTTTTTACGTTTTTTGTTAAGGTTTGTTTTTTTGGTACTTATACGTTATAACTTGCTCGATCTTTATGTTGTTTATTGTTATGTTCATGGTACTCATATATTTTGCTGACTTTTATTACTTAGTTTTTGTTTAGTTTATGGTCAAACTTTACTTTCTGCATACATTCGGTTTAACATATCTTGCAGGTCTGATTTATTTTTGGCAAGGGTGCAGGAATCATCTGCACCTACTCTTTAGGTTGTTTAACTATCGGCCGTTCATCTTTATGCCAATCTCTACATTTCTAAGGCGTTTTTGAAGTTTTTCTCGGAATACACGTTAAAGAGAATTGGAGATAGAATACAACCTTGCAAACCTTTTTTTTATTTTCAGCTTTTTTGTTTTCTCTTTTTCAAATTTTAATATTATTTTTTTAAGCTAGTAAAGATTAGATGATGCGTATGTCCCTTCTTTCGAGCCTTAAGTCGAAAGCTTTGTGATAATCTATGATGCAAAAGTAGACATCTTTTTGGTGGTCTAAATATTTTTGTAACACGATCTGGAGTGCAAAGAGTGCTTTACTTGTTCCTGTTTTTTTTTTAACTTTTCATGTATAATCTGTTTTTTATAATATTCAGAAATACTTTGACTCATCGGGCTTCTGTTTTTGACTTCTGTAAGCTCTAGCTCAACTGTTAATATTATTTTTAAATATCTGAAGATATTTGCTTTTTACGAGATTACGTGCACATAATTATCTGGTTTTAGACTTTTTTAGAATCTATAATACTCTGTTTTTGTCGTTGTCTAATTTTGATCTCACTTTATTTCTGGATTTAATTCTTTATGCTTGAGGAAGTTTAATTATTTTTTGAGGGTTTTAGCAACAGTATATTATTGTAGAAAATTTTTAGTAGAGTAGAAGTTTTGGACAAATTCTCATCAGTTCAGATATCAAAACTGATTCTAAGATTTACTTTTATTGTCAACTTGTTTTTTATTTGGTCTTTATAAATGAACAAAACAATAATTTTTAATTGTATGTATAAAAATATTTTTGGAAAAAATTTGAAAATTTTTATTTTGTTTATTTGTAAAATTAATTGAATCTCAAATAAAAAATTACAATTTCTTAAATGTAGTTTCATACAAAGCAAGAATAAAGTATTATGATTTGAGTATTTATACTCAATATAAAGCTTTGTTTTTTTTTCATTTGTTTGTTGTAAAATATATAACAAAACTAAATATTTTATTGATGAGGCGAAATGGTAGTCCTAGTATCCTAGTATTAACATTACGCATTTAAAATATACCATTATATTTATATGTTTTAGTAAAATTAACGACATATAGTTATTCTAAACAATTATTTTATAACAATAAATTTTTTGTTCTCAAAATATTTATCATTATATTAACGTATTATAGAACTAGTTTTGTTTATGTAAATTAGTTTTATTATTTAGTAATTTTTTATGTATATTACTTTGTGAAAAGATAATAAATAACGCACAGTTTTTGATTAAATCATTATAATAATTGCAATAAATTGTTTTTTTATTATACACTTTATATTTATTGTGTGAAATGAATCTTTTAAGATCTAATCTTTTGAAATTATACAAGTACAATATTAAAACCGTTACCTTTCAGCATTGGTGACCCCAAAAGGTTCTAAATAAGGGGCAATAGAAAGGGAACAATTCACCCTACTAATCTCTCTTTCTATTACCATATTTGTGAAACTTTTTTAAGTTGCAAAATCAGTCTCTTTAATTTGTAGTGTGTAGATAAAATTATTGTACTTTTCCGGTCTGCTTATCATAATAATAAAATATGATTTTATCATGTGTGATGTGAACACGTGTCGACATTATGTGCTTTCTGTGCTTATTGATTTTATAACGGTCGTTTTCTAAGCTTGGTGTAATATTTATGTAGAGGTTATGTTGTGATAATGATTTTTAACTTTACATCAAACTGCTTCTAATATATTACTCATCGTATTTGACAATTAATATATGTACTTTTATATGAAAAAGTTACCTATAAAATATTGTGGTTTGTATAGTGTTGGTGTCATAGATTATGGCATAAATAAATCATAAACTATATTGTGATATATAATATATTGGTGCTATTTCCTGGATTTAATTATGTTTACTTGGATTTCTTAAATGTTAAAGGTTCCTTTTGTTTAATGAGTAATTGACAGGAGGCATTATTCGAGTGATTGTTAGCTTAGTTTACGGCTTTATAAATATACCACACATGTATTATGAAGTATTTATTTCTTAATTTGTTATAAACAATAATTTAATGATCAATAGTTTAGTGTTGAATTACTTGATTAATTATTTTAAAAGTTGCTATGTGTATAGATTTTATATTATTTAAATTCTGAGCCGAGGGTTTGTTTTAATTTGATTTTTGACGCCTAAATTAAATAACTATCAATTGCTATTCCGAATACAATACAAGGACATGTATATCAATTTACACGACCTTGTTTAATCTTATTTTTATTAAAAAAAACGTAGGGGTTGGTTTTTTATTATATTGACATTTATATGTTTATTAAATTCATTTAATATCTAGTAAACTAGTCTCGAGTATTTCGAATATATTTTTCATATTGGACACGTTTTTTTTACAATAGTTTTTATTGACGCATTGTTGTATTTATTTTAAGAATATGACCACCAAAACAACATTGTTAAAATCAAGTAGTTTAGAAAAATATCAAATTTAGCTCTTTCATGTAATAATAATAAAAAAAAAAAGTGTCAGATTGACATATTGACATATTATAATTTTTGTCCTATATAAATAGTAAGATTATCAAGATTATACTGAATAATAAACTCAACGGCTTGTTATTATTAAAAAGCATTATTTCTGAAGTGTTTACAAATAAATGTACGCGCCCGTTAGGGTACAAATAATAAAATGAATGGAAACGAAGACAAAGCTGAAAATAAATCAGTTTTATTATCAGACGAAGAGCGAGAGGCAGATTCAATAACAGAAGAGTCACAGACAGATACTGATTATGAAACACCAAAATCAAAAAAACGAGGTAGACCAAAAAAAGGGAAACAAAATATTATTTTTAAAATACCTACAAATTTAAATATGACACCATCAAATAATAATGCAACAACGTTATCTACAACTTCAATGGTCACGCAAAATGTAATATCGGTCCCATTAAAATCTGCAGAACAAACAACAAAAAACCAGCAACAAATTAAAACTACATATATACAAAGAAATAATACATACAAAAATGTATTTTATATAGAAACCAGCAAGAAATACACACGCACACAATTATCTGACGTATGGTGTCATGATAACCAAAATTTAAACGACACAATTCTTGTTACAAAAACAGGCTTTGTAATAAAATCTAACAACAGCAAAGAATTAACCATATCTAAGTTAAAAGAATTAAAACAAAATAACGTTTTAACATGTTTTAAAGAATCACCATCATCTACACCAATAACCAAACGAATGCCAACTGACTCTTACTCCGCCGTAATTACGTCGGTGGATCAAGATCTAACAGACGAAGAAATTTCAAACGTTTTAAAACAAAATAATATTGAGCACCGATATTGCAAAAGAATTATTTCAAGAGCAACAGGTCAAGCTACTTTCAAAATAAGAATAATTACTGGTAATTTAAACTCCTATCAACAACTTTTAATCCAAGGAGTATTTTATAAAAGCAAACACTTCCCAGTCCAGGAAAGTTTTGCTCCTTTACCAATTCCAACACCATGTGGAAAATGCAACTCTTTTGAGCATACTACAGAAAACTGCACGTCAAGTCCTAAATGCGGAAGATGTGCCGGAGACCACCATACATCACGTTGCATCACCACCCGCCCTGTAATATGCTTAGCATGTAAAGAAGAAGGTCATGAAGCATGGTCGTTAAAATGTAAAAAAAGACCAACACAACCAATTGAAGGTATTCCCAACGTTAAAATTAAATCTGCAAATAAACGATCTGAAGACATTGACAAACAAATTACAAAATCATCTAGAATTCACGCTCCCATTACCATACACGATCACATCATTGACACATTTATACACAAAATTAATTCAACTAAAACAATTGACCGACAAGAACTTATTAAAAAATTAAAAACAAAATTCATAGAGACTTATCATATAGACACACTCGTATCATTTTCAGGAAATCGTATGTTTATTGTAATGTTAGACTTAAATAACCTAGACGAATTCCCTCCTACACAACCTATAAATGGTGTCCAAGCATCAGTTTCTTGTAGTCAAAATGTCTAGTTTAAAATTCATTTATTCCAACATAAATAGTTTTCCTCACAAATCACATTTAATTAAAAACTTCCTTATTAACTATCAAATTTCTTGTGCCATGTTTGTTGAAACCAAATCCTCTAACCATATATCATTCAGAAATTGGTCCATTATTGAAAACCCTGCCAAAATTGCTAACATAAACTTTAGAGGAGGTGCTGTAGCAATGGCTGATCCATCTCTTACACTCATTAAAGATAATCCTCCAAGCATCAATAATCCTTTAAACGAATGTTTACATTTTTCTATCCCATTCTTACAAGACAAACTGCATGTATTTTTAGTTTATATTCACCCATATTCCCAGATAGATAATACAATTTTTGTCAAAGCATCTCTTTTTCCTCACTCTCTAATTATTGGTGACTTTAATTTAAATTCTAGAAAATCGCGCCACCTCCAACAATTTCTGGCAAACTCTGATTTTACAAAAATTATTACTCTACCCACATTCATTATGAATGAAACTCAGAGTACCACCCCCGATCTTATCCTTTGTTCGTCAAGTATAAAATCCTTAATTCACTCTGTTAAAGTTATTCCAGATTTATGTTCGGATCACATGGCGCTTTATTTTGAAATTAACGTTCAAAAATTAAATTTTAATAAAGAGTATACTTATAATCTAAATCTATGCAATATTATAGCAGTTAATCAAGACATGGAGTCATTTATTAACTCTAATTCAAATATATCAAAAAATACAATTTCATCATTTACAAAATCACTTTCATCATCTATTCAGCAACATTCACCTAAATTTTTAAAATCATATTACAATTATCCACTCCCACCATTCATTTTAAGACTTATTAAATATAAACGACAACTTTATAGAGAGTTTAAAATGACAGAAGACAGATTATTAAAAAGACAATTCAATGACCTAAACAAAAACATTCATAACTTAATATTACAATTCAGACATGACAAATATGTAATCGCTTGTAATAAGATTAATGAAAAAAAAGGTAAAAATTTTTTTCAAGAAATTAAGAAACTTACTAATTATAGACGATCATCACAAGTCTGCTCTATAACAGACCCTGACACTAATGAACATTTTTCTAAAAGTACAGATGTTGCTAAAATATTCAGTAAACATTTTAATAACTCATTTTCTTTTTCAAACAACAATAATTTTGACAAACATCATTTAGAAGACATAAACAATTGGTATGAGACATTTTGTAAACAGACGTATATCACTCCGGAAGACGATAAAATTGACGAAGACACATATTATAACGTATTATCTAACGGCAAAAACACAGCACCAGGACACGACTTAGTTACACGAAAAATTTTAAGACAATTAAATTATAGCATCCATGACTACATAATACAAATGTTTAACTTTTGCTTTACTACTCAATATTTTCCAGACGAATGGAAAAAGGGAACCATTATTTATATTCCTAAAAATGACTGTAATGCGTCCCATCCAGCTAACTATCGCCCAATTACACTGCTTCCTGTTATAGGGAAAATATTTGAATCCATTCTGCAAAATAAACTCATTTCTCATGTAAATAACAAAATTCCTATCACACAGTTTGGCTTTATGAAAAATAAATCAACCACCCATCCATTAATAATAATGACATCCAATATACAAACATCTCATCTTGAGGGCCGGCATTCGAGCGTCTTGTTTATGGACATAAATAAGGCATTTGATTCGGTCTGGCACAAAGGTCTTATTTTTAAATTGTCTGCTTTAAAGATACCAAATCATCTCATAAATATTATTAAACATTTTCTATCTGACAGATCTCTTAATATACGTATAGGTTCAACATATTCTGATTCTTTTACTCCTCAGCAAGGTGTTCCGCAAGGATCACCGCTATCTCCTCTTCTGTACAATATATTTTGTTACGATATTTATAACCCAAACCCAAAATATTTTAATCCAA
Organism: Tachinus rufipes; assembly: GCA_963932245.1. Taxonomy (NCBI): domain Eukaryota; kingdom Metazoa; phylum Arthropoda; class Insecta; order Coleoptera; family Staphylinidae; genus Tachinus; species Tachinus rufipes. The sequence continues at coordinate 30,713,089 of OZ010742.1, read as the reverse complement.
ATTTATATATTCTTCAATATGCTGACGATACTACGTTAATATCCCACGCTGCTTCATTAAAAAAATCAATTGAACAATTGCAAAATTTATTAAATAATACGCAGAGGTGGTTTAATAAATGGCGTCTTTATGCAAATCCCTCCAAAACTAAATTGCTAATTCCGTATCATAAAATACTAGAAAATTCTCTTACACTTCAAATGAATCAGGAAACTATAAAACCTTCTCAAGTATGTAAATACCTTGGAGTAAGTTTTGACTCTAAACTCAGTTTTAATCCACATACTCGCTTCCTCAAAACCAAAACTGTATCCCGTGCAAAACATTTCCGATCCCTAACATACAAAAACAATGGAATAGATATAAGATGTGCTACTCATATTTACAAAACAATTTGTCGACCTATTCTCGATTATGCATCAATAATTTTTTTAAATTCTAGTAAATCAACATTAAATAATTTATATGTTGCCGAAAGGTCTTCCCTTCGCTCTATTTCCAAAATTCGACATCCAAATAATCCTCTTCATAATCCTTCTAATGACCTCCTGTACGAAAAAACAAACTTACTTCCTTTATCAGAACGACTTCAAAATCTTCATAAAAAATTTACAAATAATCCAACTAATCCGGAACTCATAAATAAACTCTTAGTTCGCAGAAACCCCATAATTTTTGCTAGATACAAAAAACCTAACATCCCGCTATATGAAATTATACTCTCACTTATAAACGACAATGACAATGACAATAACAATGACAATGACAATGACAATGACAATGACAATGACAATGACAATGACAATGACAATGACAATGACAATGACAATGACAATGACAATGACAATGACAATGACAATGACAATGACAATGACAATGTCAATGAAAATGAAAATGAAAATGAAAATGAAAATGAAAATGAAAACGAAAACGAAAACGAAAACGAAAACGAAAACGAAAACGAAAACGAAAACGAAAATGAAAATGAAAATGAAAATGAAAATGAAAATGAAAATGAAAATGACAATGACTGACTAACAAATCATATCATTTTTTTGCGCTTATTACCATAATTAAATATTAATTTCTCAGGCTGAAAGACTTTGGTCGATGGCCTATTCAATAAAATATAGAATTATATTATCTTTAATTGTAAATTATGCTATTGTATGTACTTTTTCTTTTTTTTTTTTGTTTATTGAATAAAAATGATATATATATATAATAATAATATTTATTTATCAACAGAAAAAGAATTTCAATTACTGATCAAAGTTATTATACGCTAAAATATAAAAATAAGAATAAAAATAAAATAAAATAAAAAACAAAAGCAACAATAATTCATCAAATATAATCTAAACTATGGTAGGTAACGAATGGTCATTAATTTGTTATGATGGATAAAGAAGCTTGCATATATTTTAAATTTTATTAAAACGTAAATGGTGTTTACAGTGAATTCCTGAGTTTATTTTAAGGTTTTTGTAGACGTGGGTGGAAAACGATTATTTGCGGAGTTATAGTCTTTATAAGTTAATCTAATAATTTCTGTGAAAAAGAGTTGTTAACATATTTGCAAAACCGATTTGTTGCGGTACTGTATGTTAATTTGTTTTTGGAACAAAATCCATAGAAACTAAATCATATTTATTGATGATTTTTTATTTTTTAATAGATTTGTTTCAACCGACATCATTTAGCAGTTTGCAAACTGATTGCGACTAATACATGGATTATTTTTGCGCAACCAAGTTTTTGACTAAATCCGAACAGTTTTAAAAGGTAAGGTTATGTAATGTAAACAAATCGTAAAAACTAAAATTGTTTAACATATCACACTTGAAACAAATAAATAATTAAAAGGTTAAGTATCTTTAAAAAAGTATTTTACAGTGAGAGCACATTTATTTATTTTTTCTTTAAATTTATAAATGAGTTTTAGACAAATAAATTACGCTATACTAGATAAATAAATTGCGGTAGATGCAGCAGGAGGTATTTTAAAATAACTGACGGTTTTTGACGACCGACTTCTTTTCAGAGTCATGGTTTGTGTACGGTTGGAACGCGTAAATTCAACCGTGCACAATCCTGACAATTTCCAAACCGCCTTTGGTGTCGGTTGTGACAAACTTGATGTTTTGTACATTAGAAAAAAATATTTGTTTCAAAAATATAAAATTTATTGTATAAGAGATTGATAGCGTGGTGCAGTGGTCTAGACACCTGACCGCTGTACCGAAGATCGTGGATTTGATTCCCATATACCGTGATATACTTTTTACTTTCTATACGGTCTCCCACTCCCTAACCCGCCTTACCAGCGTAAGGTTTTACGGCTAAATTTTTTTCTGATGGAGTGATGAAATGTTTCCAGTGGTTTGGAATCTACTTAATACTGTAGTTGCCAGCATTACAAGCAGAGAAGAGGCTAAGACGCCAGCAGTGGCTTATGAATGGTAATTAAATGTTTTTGGATCTATTCTAATATGAAAGTTTATTTCTTGAAGTTTATTACTGTCATTTATAAACATCCTGTCATTATTGGTGTTTTTTGCAGGTTCTACGTGCTTCTTCTCTAGTTATTTGTTTTTTATCTGTTTCTTTATTACACTGTACCTTTTTCTTTTTTTTAAAACATCGGTCATTTTGCATTTTTTTCTTTTTTTTTTTTCTTTTGATTGCATTTACTATTCTTTCGATAACGTTTTTCAATAAACAATCTCTTCTCAGTGCATCTTTTATCTATTTTTTTATGATCGTACTTACTAGCACTCTCCTCCGCTGCTATTCTCAACACTTTCTTACTCCGGATCTTCTCTGACCACTTAATGATTATTAATCTCCTCCAGAGGCATATTTTGAATGATTCTATGCGTTTTTTATCTTTTTTCTTATTGTACAAGTTTTACATCTGTATACACATTCCACATTTAAATTTTTTTTGTAGATTTATATCTAACTTGCTACTCTAAATCTTGTTCTTTTCTTTAAAAGTTTTTATATTATTTGAAATTTTAGTACCAAGGTTCAATTTATCTTTGTTTACCCACACGTTCATTTTTTTTTCAATTCGTATAATTTTTGTTTTTGTTTATACTCTATACATTGATTTCTTTAAGTTTTATAATTAGAATGTTTGATTTTTTTGTGTTTTCTGCAAACACTTATATCATTGGCAAAGTTGAATAAATTCTTTTTTTTTTCTTTTTCTACTCTCTTGTTCTTTTTTCAGTACTCCGCTACCATTTTTTTAGCATACATATTAAATATCTTTGGTGATAAATGACAACCCTGTCTTGTTCTTTTTCAATTTTAAACTACTTTTTTTTGTCATTTAACCTTATTGCTACTTGTTGTCTCATATACAAATTATCTTTTTAATGAACTTCTTTAACTTTAAATATTTATAGTTTTTTCACCGAACACAGTTCAATAAAAATCTAAAAAATACACACTCAATTTTTTGTATTTTTTTTAAGGACAGAATTGTCAGGAATGGTTCTGTAGTAAACCACCGGGAGCGCTTCACTCGCACTGGAGTAAAATACCGCCCATGACGCCGACCACCCAATAAAATCAAACTACCAATTGTGTAATAAAAACAGTACCAAACGTAATGGGTGGAGCCATCGGTGGGCTTATTGTTTACACCCAAAAGTATTTTCATCTTTGGTGCTACTTTTAAAGCAAACGAATATTCATTTTGTGATAATTTTTGCGGCATATTTTTTTTATATAAATATCATTAATATGAACTAAGTTTGAAATAAATTGAACAATTTTTACCACTAAATTTTTTTATTTATTAATATATTTTTACCAAAATAGCTTATTCAAATGTTGTTATTATACTCATAATAATGCCGAAAACAAAATTGAATTATCTTAATTAACTTCCGAGAAAAGCTACACAATAGTTTTATGGGACAATTTTCCCACCTTAATATTTTTGTCAAATTGTCTTCACTATACCAATTGCATCCTTTGTCTCTATTTTTTTTCTTTTGAATTTAAATTGTATATACTACCAAATTGATTCTTTTATTTTGCCATTTGTATTATTTTTTCTTCTTCTTATTCCTCTTCTTATTCTTTTACTTCTTTTTTTTTTCTTCTTAATGTAGCTCTTGGACCTGTAGTTATTGCTTCTCTTGCGATATTGAAGACCAGCTATCCCACCATCTCTTTGGGGGTGTGCCTGCTGGTCTTATGCCGTGGGGCTTTTTGTCTCTTGTGATTTTAGGGAGTCTGCTGTTCTCTATGCGTGTGATGTGGTCGTTCCATTCTCTTTGGCGAAGTTGGGACCATCTGACTTTGTCTTGGGTGTTGCATTCCTCTTTGATGTTGGTGCTTTGCATTCGATCGTGTAGTGTTCTGCCTGTAATTGTTCTTAGGATTTTTATCTCTGTTGTTTTGAGGGTTCCTTTTGTTTTTGCTGTGTCGCCCTTGTTTTGACGGCGTATGTAAGTATTGGCCGGACACATGTTTTATATATGCGGACGTTACTTTCTGTTTTCATGAGTTTGTTTCTCCAGATAAGCTTCTGCAAGCATCCCAATATCCTTGCAGTATCTAAGACTTCAAACTTGCGTGTTGCGGGATGTTGTTTTTTTCTTTAAGTTACCGTATCCAGCTATTTCTATGCCCAGGTAATTAAAGGTTTGGACTTGCTTTATTGTTTTGGCATCGATGGAAAGCTTGGGAGGTCTTTTGAGGTGGTTAGGCACTTCGTTTCTTTGACCGAGGTTATCATACTGTAGTATTTGTGGCTTAGGTTAAACGTATGGAGCAATCTTTGGAGGTCGTCTTTGTTTTTTGCTGTTAGTACCGCGTCGTCCGCGTAGCATATTATTTTAACCGTTGCTGTGCCCATGCGGTACCCATTGCCTACATTCCTTATCTTTGATATAATTTTATCCATCACGAGGTTGAATAAGAGCGGGCAAAGGCTTTATCCTTGGCGAATCTTAGTTATTATGGGTATTTCTTCGGCGAAGTTGCCATTACGACTTATTTTTGTGGTGTTTTGGGTGTTGAGTTGTCGTACCAGATTTATGATGCTGTTGGGCACACTTTTTTTGCATTATGTTTATGACATTTTTCACTTTCACTTTGTCAAATGCCTTAGTTAAGTTGACGAAACACTCATATGCTGGTTTATTGAATTCTAGCGACTTTTCCGTTAGTTGTCTATTGATATAGATAGCGTCCGTCGTGGAGCGGTTTCTCTAAAATCCTTGCCGTTCTTCACTGATTGGTATTATGTCGTTTATTGCGGCTGCCAGCAGATGCGTGAATAGTTTTGCGAATGAGCTGAGTAGTGTAATGCTTTTATAGTTGGCCGGGTTCTTCTTCTTGGTATGGTCACGCTCGTTTTTCAGTTGTTTGAGACGGTTTGATTGTGTAAGTTTTTTTTGAAAAGCAGGTTTATCTCTTTTACTAAGGGTGCGCTTCCGTACTTTATGAATTTATTGGGTATCCCATCAGCTCCTGGGGCTTTTCTGCTCTTTAGGCTCTTGACTGCTTGTTGCACCAGGTGTTTGTCGATTGTCCCTAAATGGCCATGTTCTTCAACTGTTGTATTTAGGTCTCGGTCTTCTTTTTCTTCTTCTTCCTCGATTCGGTTGCCATATAGTTCTTTGAAGTAGGTGGTCCATTCAGATTTACTCACTGAGGCTCTCTCTGAGTATTTGTTTACGGTTTTTTACTGCGCCCGGAGCAATCTCCATACTTTTTTTGGGCTCCGTATAGGTTCTGTTCTATCCCTTTTGTGAATTGTCCCCAGTGGTTTTGTTTCATATTCTTAATCCTGGCATTAACGCGATTTCTAATTGCTACGTATTTGGTATAGCTTTCGTCGGTTTTCATGCTTCTATATCTTAGGTAAGTTGCACGTTTCTTTTTTGTTGGTGTTTTAACCTCTTCTGTGAACCAGGGTTTTGTATTTTTGGTATTATTTCTGTTTTCAGTAAATTGGTTGGCTACTCTTTGCTTTCATTCCATCTACTCTTGAAGTCTTTTTAACTTTTATATTTTTTAAAGCTGTTATCACTTCTTCTATCTAATCTAATGCTTTTTCCTATATTGTTTTTATTGAAGAGATCATTATTTTCCACATCTAATTTTTCTGGATTTTATTTGTTTTATAAAGATCTTTTATATTCATCCATATATTGATTATTTTCTCTATTTTTATGTTATTTTTTTGATTTTCTGTCTTAGTGTATTTGAATAATTCTGTTATACACCGAACTGTACCTACCCATCTTATTCAATTTTTCTATTTATTTACACTCATTTTTAAACCATGCTTTTTGGTTTTATCCATAGGTTGAAAATATTAGAAAATACACTTTTTATTTAAAACATTTCCGTAGTAGTTAAGTAGTATACTACAAAGTACTTATACTAAAGATAGCATTTTTTATTATAATGTTATCAGTTTTTTTTATAAAATAGTAAGGTAAAGGTCGGGTTTATGTTGGGTCTAAGACAAATTGGAGTTTAATGGAGATTAATTGAGGTGATGAGTTAGGTTCGGTTGTATAAGGGTAAGAGTGTTAGATTGGGTTGGATTAGGTTAACTAAGATAAATTGGGTTATAAGTGATTTTATTTAATATGCCGGAACCTGCTGTATTGTTTGACTCACATTTGCAAGTTTTAAAAACTTGAAACACCGATGTTTAGGTGACATAAGATACAATAAGAGCCTAAGAGGAGATACTGTGAAAGCGTTCAGAACAAACTCACATGTTCTTGTGTCTACAGAAAGCAATGAGCAAAGATTGTAGTACATTACAAACATAGCATCGGTGCTGACAAAAGAAGGAGATTACACAGAGTTTGCAAACGGTCTCTGCTGGAGCTACTGCAGACCTAGTTTCCAGATTTAGCGCTGTCAAAAGTTTCCAACCAAGAGGATTTTGACATGCTTAACAAAAAGGCAAACAAAAAAGATAGGCAGAAGCTAATGCCATAGTGAACTAAATATAGCATCTTAATGGAAAATTAACATTTTTGAACCATTCAAGTTACCATTTTGAGACAAGTAAATCTAAATATTATTTGTTTTAGTTTTAATGGACATAAAGTAGGTTTAAAAAATCTATTCTTATGTTTGTTAATAGATAAGTATTTAGTTATAGTTGTCTATAAGTTTTAGTAACTTCTGTAGAATACAATTGACATATTATTGTGCTATAATTTAATTGTTTATTTTCATGATTTTTTGCAGATTTTATTAGTGTAGTTATCGGGTTTGTCATATAAAAAGAAATAAACCAACTTAAGTAGGTATATATAGAATCACATTTTTTGAGTTTTGTTTAGTGCACGTATTTTCATAATCAGGTAGTATATTTTTCAATCTTTTGATTATCAATGTGTATGTAAAATTACCAATTTATTGCATTTCATATTATTAATATATGTTTTATATTTCAGGTTTAAATGATTGGTTTATTAATGATAATGGCCGTTACCAGTGCCCCATGTGCAATCGTTCATATAAGCACAAAACGCATTACATTCGCCACAAAAAACAACAATGTGGAGTGGAACCTTTATTTCCATGTGGATGCTGTGATAGAAGATTTAGATACAAACACGAATTGAAAATACATTATTCCATGTGGCATAAAGAAATTGATGTGGAAGAAATTGAATATACTAACATTTAGTATGCTAATTTTAAATATATTACAAATTTGTTTTAATTTGTTTTTTTTAAATATTTAAATAAAACGAATTTAAATGAATTTTAATAAACTGAATGTTTATTTATATATTTTTTTAAATTAATCATAAAATTCCGTTGACTGTGTACTAAATGTTTTGATTATTGTATTAAATTAACTAGTTTTTTATTAATAAAATCAGTTAATAATATTCTTTAGGCCATAAATTTATAAATATATTGGAAATTACATGTTTAGAGCTTTTAGAAATTTTACAGACAACTAAATTGGGCAAAATGTACGCAGATTTTAATCAAATATGTTAAATTTTCAGTTATTAAAGCTTCTACAGTCTGCAGACAAAAATTATGATGTTAAATATACAAATGTATTTGAAAACTAATTAAAATATTATTTTAAATGATTAATCATAAAGTTACTATCAACATTGACTGGTTTTATTGATCTCACAACAGGGTTTAGATTAGAATTTGATATTCATTATCTTGCTTTCATTTATTAATTAGTTTCTTGTGAATACATTAAATGTTGGTAGTATTGTACAATATTTTTGTAAATTGTATTTATTCAATAATAAATAAATAATTGTGTGAATGAGGAATTTTTTAATTTGGTTTTAGTTTGTGATTAAAATCAATTTGTGGCAGAGTAATATTTTTTAGCTTGTGACGTCACTAGACTAAATTTAGTATATGAAGCTACTTTCTAATAATTAATTTTTTAAATCATATTTTATACTCATGTATGTATATGAGTCTATTTGATATAGGTAGGTATTTTTGTAGAGCTATTTCTAATTATACAAAATTTCAGGTATTCAGGATTATTTTATGAATAATTTGGGAAGATTTGAATGCTTGAGATGCGGACATTCCTACAAACAAAAATCACATTTGCAACGACACCACAAATACGAATGTGGTGTGGAACCAAAATTCCAATGCACAATGTGTCATAAACGATTTAGATATAAGAATTATCTCAAAGTTCATTACTCACTACAGCACAAAGCTAATAACATGACAGAATGAGTTGTAATTTAAATCAATTATTATAAGTATTATAACATTTTAAATGATAGCAATAATTATACATACTATTTACTAGTTCACTTTATAAATTGTTTTTATTAAATAAATAAATAAACAAATGGGCAAATATTTTGATTCAAATATTTTCTGTTGCATATTAATACACTTTAGATTCTTTCTACTTTGTTTTGGTGTTTGACTAAAAGGTCTGGTTGTGTTTTTAATATTGTTGTAATTAATATGCTAGTTTTTTATAGCATAAAAAACCATCACATTTAGCGCTAAAATTAATCAGTTTCTAACTTACTTACAATACAATTTTTTTTTTTTTTAATTTAAAATAACTTTTTTTTTTTAATTTATTTATATTATGTTCTTTGTTTTTTATATCAAACTAATCTGTAAAAAGCAAAGAATATTTATATTTTATTAAAAATATAAATTATGCATTGTTGTAATTCTAATATAAGCAATGGTTTAGTATTGGTTATAATAATTTCTTGCGGAGTTCTCAAGTCTTTGAATGCGAACTAATAATCGAAATTCATGAAAAATATCCTTAAAATATGTGTATTTAAAATGCAGGTTTTGGTTTTATTAGTCTAAGATAGCGCAGCAAAGACGCCGTTGAATGGTTTTTTTGGTTAATTTTAGAAGTAGTTGCAGGAGAGGGTGTGGAAGTAGGTATTATAACGGGTTGTGATATGCAGTATCGGGGAGACGTTTGAATTAAAGTTGAATTTATAAATGCGTTTTTTGTTGAGTCAACTGGAACTATCCTTTCAAGCATCTTAATAAATCCAAAAATGTTATGGACAGCAAATATGGTTGTTGCATCCTGTGCCGAAGCCGGGTTTTTGCTATTTATGTACTGAGAATAAAAAGAACAAATAAATGAATTCTATCAAAAATATTTGCCTTAAAGATTAATGGCTTTTGCATGTGATTGAACCACTTTTCAAAGCACTTTGTCCAGTCAGAAATCGTTGTCTATGCAGATTATCTTTATTTACTGGGAACAAAAAAAAAGTCATTAGGTGCCAGGTCGGGGCTGTAAGGCGGATGACCCATTAATTCGATTTTTTGTGTGTTCAAATACTTGTTTGTTTCATGTAATGTATGTGAGCTCGCATTATCGTGATACGATTTGTCGTTTTGAGTTGTTGTCTCTCAATTTACCAAAAACTTCAGGCAAACAAATGGTTGTATACCACGCTGAATTAACCGTCTTTTGGTTTTCAAGAGCTACAGTTGCCACATGCCCGGCTTTCGTGAAGAAACACGCTACTATTTGCTTCTTATTGCTTTGAGAACGAACAACTTTTGTTTGCTTTTTTTCACGTTGTGTTTCAATGTGAAGAAACACCCAAACTGCCGATTTTACGGCACCAATCGACACGAGAATTTTTTGGAGCATCTTTCAACAAATGTGGAATTCAACGTGCACACAGCTTCCGAACACCTAAATGTTTGTGCAAAATCTTATGTATGCTGGTTATACTAATGCTTAAACATGTCTCAATTTTGCTATATGTGACATGACGATTTTCTTCAATTAGTTTTTGCACATCGACCGATTTTGGACGACCTTCTTTAACTGTTTATTTTTGTCCGTGAGCGGATTACGGCCACGTTCGAATTCAGTGTACCAGCGATATACAGTAGCTGTGGATGGCGCTTCATCGCCAAAAGTTGAATTCAGTTGATTGAAGCACTGTTCTTGAGTTAGAAAGTCATAATAAATCATAGCTCAAACATTTTTGCGACTTAATTCCATCTTTTGGCCGAGATGAAATTTTCAACTTGCTGTTAACAACACAAATAGTGCTCGCACGTCAAAAAGTACGTATAATGTCAAAATGTCAAACTTTACAATGGCAATGTCAGAATTCACTTAGCACTCCCGAGCCTTGAACCGTTGTTCCGGCTTAAGCGAAAATCCAGCTTCGACAGCCATCCATAATTTTTTTAGATTTTTTGAGAGGCTTGAATACGTAGCTTCAGTTAACAGCAAAAAGTTTGACAAAAAGTGCACTTTAACACGTTAAGCTCTAGGTGGCATCAATCTAATGCCTCACTATCACAAGGCAATAGGACTGTGAGGCGTTACCGAAACGCCTCGCAGAATGTATAACTTTAGGTAAGCCAGAAAACATCCGGTCCGGTAGGCACCAAAAAATTAAGTAATGTCGGGGCTTAACGTGTTAATATTTAACTTTAATTCAAACGTTTTCTCGACACTAAAGAGTACAATTTGTTATAACTCTTTCTTTAACCCCCCTTTCTGCAATTATCTACAGATTGACAGCAAACAAAACCCAATCCACATTGTCTCTGCTATCCTAGTTTAGTCCCCTATCTGGAGGGTCAGTTTTTTTGGTTAAGAAAAAATGTGTTGTGATGAGTACGCTGTCTTTCGGATAAGAAGAGAAAATTTAGTAGGTCCCGTGTACTGCCTTGATGTTGCGTGCACGATAAAGAACTCAATAATTTAGGTTGGAATTTCTGAATTTGCGGCAAAATTCCCAGATGTAGTAGTCTTAACCTCTGGCGTCGGTGATTAGACTTGGCATCAGATATAGACCGACGTTAAATAATTAATTAAATTAAAAAAAAATAAGTCCTAGTTTAGACTAGGTTAGGTATTTATTTTTTATGTCTCTTTTGCATATTATCATAAATTTTGTTTACATTTGCTCATCGAATTTACCTTGGCCAACATCTTTTGTAGATCTTGTTTACTGTTGGTATTTTGTTTACTTTGATGTTTTTGTTGCACGTCTCTAAGGCTTCTTCGAAGATATGTATGTTGAACAATAAGGGCGAGAGGACATGGCTTTGTCTAACTCTTTTGGGTAATTTGATGTTTTGTCCTGCATCACTTTTAAGTTTTATCTTTGCTGTTTGTTTTTCGTATAGATTTTTAATTATTATAGTAACTTTATTAGTTTATCGTGTTTAACATTATCAAATCCTTTTTTTCTAATAAACAAAATATGCTTAAACTTTTTTTTATCCATACATTTTTGAACTAAGAGTTTTATTGCAAAGATAGATTTTATAACCGCGTCTAAAGTCAGATTGAGCGTTATCTAGAATTTGTTTTTATTAGGAATTCTTAATTGAGCTACCAAAGGTACGTGAACGGCATTTTGGGTAACTTTTAACCATGTGCAATGCGGAATCTGTTGTTTATTGTTATAAAGTCTATTTGGTTCTTAGTGATGTGTTTTGGCTTGTCTTGTGGTGACTTTCATGTATATAATCTTATTGGCAACAGTTTGAACCAAGTGGTTCTATTATTTTTTGGTTGAGATATATCTTTAACTTTTTTGCATCTACTTTTAAGTTAAACTCTTCTACTACAATATTTATAGTTTGTGTTTTTAGGTTTTTCATTGTTTTGTCTATCTGATGGTAAAATTTGAAACTTTTTATTGCTACTCTCCGTTGTGTGTACATAAACTTGCATGATATTTATATCTATAGGCTTTGCGCTTAACTGGATCATTGTACACCGTTCTGAAACTGGTATTACATTTTTTATGTTTCTTTATTTTGTTGTCGATCAAGATGGCTTAGGAAATGGGCGTATGTGCAAAAAAAGAAATGACGTTATACTTTTGGGCAATAGAGAAGAAAACCGTGATTACAGACATACTCCAGCCATATGTGGATGAAATGTTAAGAACAAGATGTAGCCTTGCTTTTAATAACTCATTTGCTCATCTTACCCTAGTGACTAAAAATTGTCACTAACGGCGACGAATCCACAACAATTAACAGCATGGAGATGCAAAAGGCTAAAGACTACTATACTAAAGATTCTCAACGATAATCTAAGTAAAACTATAAGAATGAACAAGGAAAATTAATATAGAAACCCATACTAGTTGAATAGCGCTTGGCGTCATCAAGTTTCCGAGCTTGAGAATGAGAAATATGCACGGCCACGCATTGGCAGATAACAGGTCATGGGCGGAAAGTATGTGACTGGACAATTTTATCAAAATAGCTACATTGAACGTTAGACTGCTGTAAGCAAAATGAAAAGACTGAACATAGATGTGCTGAGCATAAGCGAAATAAGATTGCTAGGCAATAGCGTATATGCAAAGAAAGAATTAACAATATACTATTTGGGCAATAGAGAAAAAGACCGTGATCACAGACATGGAGTATGTAGCTATTTTGATGAAATTGTCCAGTCGCATACTTTTTGCCCATGGTATGGTATCTGCCAATGAGCATATGCTAGCAGGATTGCATGGCATTATAATATTGTGATATTGTTTCTATCATGATAATATTTTATTTGTTTGTCCAAAGTTGTCCGAAAACACGGATGAGCATACAACACCAAGTTAATCCAAAACACCATATATGATAATATGAACACGAGGGCACTACTATCTAAGCTGTTGCAAAGTAAAATCAAGATGATTAATACACAAGGAATAATTGTTACCAATAAAAACGACATAAAAACTGTGGATCAAAACTTTTATTTAAACCTATATAGTTCAGTAGCTTCGAAACCAAGAAACCAACAATAACAACAATGTGTGTAAAATGTGGAATCCAAAGAGATCCCTGATATTGATAAAGAGGAACTAATGTTAGCGCTCAGACAAATGAAACGTGACACTAGTTTTTAAAGTGCTTCGTGGGATTATTGACTGTCCTGACTTGCTCAGCTCTATAGGTATACATGTCCCAGCTCGAGTTTTACGCAATGACTATTTATTTCATATACCGTTCAAACGCACTGATTATGCGGTGCACTCTGCATCTACACGTATTTTGCGGCATGCCAACGAAGTTAATGTGGATTTTTTTAAAGATTCTTTTAATACCCTGCGACGTGCACTTGTCACCCATACGTGACCTTTTTTATGTTTTGTAACTATTTAAGTTTTATTCTTATTTTTAATATTAGTTGTTTTATGTTTAATTTATGTTTTTTAAATTGTAAATATATACTTATTTTGTAATGGCTTCCGTTGACTAGTAAATAAATAAATAAATAAATAAAAAAAAAAAAAGAGAAAATTGCTTGGTGAAGATAGAATTACGAGCGAAATGATGAAAACGGGCGGAGAGGTGTTAGAACACGCATTCAGAATACTTCTTAATATGTGTTTTTATCAAGGAATACCTACATACCAGACCCATGGAAGAACGAAGAAGTTATTCTGATAAAGCCAATGTGGAAATCTACCGACCAATAAGTCTACTGTCACACCTCTACAAACTTCTAACAAAGATTATCACGAACTGTCTATCCAAGAAACTGATTTTTTACCAACCGGTCGAACCTGCAGGGTGCAGGAAAGAGTTTATTACCACCGACCACCTACAAATAGTCTGTAACTTTATAGAAAAATATACCAAGAATAACATACCCTTCTATTTGGCATTCATCGATTATCACTAGGCATTTGACTCAGTAGAGACGTAGGCATTTTTAACAGCAAGGGTAGACTTGAGATACTCTATACGTTATAAAATACATATATCATAACCCAAAACTGCCGAGGATACGACGAGGTCAAATCTTTAAAGATAGGAACATAAATCTTGAAAGAAGAGTCTATGATACCTGTATCCTACCTGTAACTACATATAGACTAGAGACTGCAACCTTAACTCAGAAATATGCAAAACGTCTCAGAACATTACACAGAACAACGGAAAGGTCTATGCTGGGAATTACCTTAAGAGATAAGATACGCAACACTGAATTAGAACGCTAACAAAGGTGAAAGATATCATAGAGCGTATAGCTGAACTAAAGGTGGGACATGTAGTAAGACAAGATTATAATAAGTAGACGACAAACTGCCGGAATAAACTTGCACCGAACTGCTTCGAGTAGAGACATATGGAAGATAGCCCTATATCTAGAAGTGGATGAAGGGGGGTTGAGGAAGAAGAAGAAGAAGATCATAGTCAGGTATTGTCAAGGTTTGGCATACTTACCAAGTTGTGGTACGCAATACGTTCATGGCTATGTTGTTTTACTTATCTGTTTTATAAAAATGTGTTTTTGGCTGCGTGATTTTCTTAAGTAAGTACTTATCTAAGCTTTTTGTATATTTTTGATTTCAGCAAGATAATGGGCCACTTCAAGATAATTGTTTGTCTGGATTATTAAGATCTCTCGACTTGAACTTTATAGAACATGTCTAGGGTGTAATGGACAGAACATTGCATTGTTTACTACATTCTCTAAACACTTTAAATGAACTGCGTAATCAGCTCTAGGTAGCATAGGACGTACTTCTTTAAGATACAATGACATCATCTGATTTCTAGTAAGAAATGATGAATGCATAAATATGCGGACACAACAGAAATTTTTGCTCCGACCGTATCATTGTACTTTAGCTTATTACTCAGCGTTTTGATCATAGAATACTATTTTTAAGATTAAAGCTTCAGTGTTCTAAGGTTGGAGCGGTGAGCGTGGATCCTTTTTGTGTGTCCGCAATCTTAGAGTACGCGTAGATACAGCGCATTACTATTATTTTTCTAACTATTTTCAATAAATTTCGGAACTGTACATCAACTCAACGTTAATGGTTTACTGATTAACTATTAAATACAAATTAATTTTTTTTATTGCGGCAAAATTGTGGTAAACTTTGAATTTGCATAAAAAATGTTTTTGCTGTAACTCGTTTTATATTAAAATTCATCAATCTTTCAAGATAGTTTGACGATTTTTTGCAACATTTTTTGAGAATTTTTGAGATTAATCATTTTGCATCGTTTGAAACCGGATAATTATTTGTAATTAGATATTAATGTTTATTCAGTGAAGTTTTTTTTTGTAAATTGAAATGATGAAAATGGGCTGCGAGGTGTTAGAATGTAAATTGTTATTGGTACAACTTTCTCCACATCACGGCCAAGATTTAAAACGAAGAATCATGATGAAATATAAAAACTAATAATGTACATAAGATCTATTGAAGTTTATGTAACTAGATTCACATATAAGACCTTACCTAAAAATGTGAATGCATGTCGTGCAGTAAATTCATAAATGTAGAATTTTGTTGCTAGTTAATGAATTATGAAAGTGAATCTGAATTCTTCTTTTGGTAATTATATATTTAACTAGCAATAGAAAAATTGGAAATTAATAAATATTGAGTTTAATTTACTAATGTACTTTGAACTTGATTCAATTTAAAGAACAATCTAGCTGGTTATTATTGTTGTTTTTTTTTCCAAATTATTATTTAATCTATACATGCTTGTGTTTTATAATATAATCATTGCATTACTTGTAACTAATAATACTAATACTAGTTATATTTTAGATGGTGGTATTGGATTCTTTAACGATAATGGAAGATTCGAATGCTTTAAATGTGGCAATTCGTACAAAAAGAAGCAACATTTATTGAGACATGTGACTTACGAATGCGGCGTTTCACCAAAATTTAGTTGCTCTGTCTGTAAAAGATCGTTTAGACATAAGTATCACTTGAGAACGCACATGTCATTAAAGCACGATATTTTACTTAGAAATTGAATGTTATAGTAAATGGTGAAAAATATTGTGGGCTCTTTCTGATTATTAATTCCAATTTTTTACATATTTTTTAGGCACAATAAAATAGAGCTGTGGTTTTAATTTTTATAGAAGTTATATTTTATCATTCATTTTGAAAAATTTATTAATATTATTTATTATTTAAATAAAATATAGATGATTTTATTTGAATATTATTATTTATATAATGAATGATATATTTAAATTGGAAGTTTTTAATATAAAATGATTTTTTTTTTAATTAATTGGTTAACCAATTTTTATTGAACGTTGTTACATGCGAGCACGTAGACAAAAGTCGTCTCACGATAAATAAGAGTTGAGAAATCAGCTTTTTTACTATATGCACTGTATAATAATAAGAAAAAAATATATCAATAACAGAATACATATTCATAGCGATCTTTTGTGATAGGTATTTTTTGTTAATTTTATTTGCATATAAGGGCAGAATTTGATTTTGATTGCTCTTTTTTAGACAATCGTAATTTTATTAAATTACCAAACAATACCTATATAAAGCTACTCGTCTACAAAAATTGTGTAATAATTTGCCGCTGTTCAAGCTACAACGATTTTATCATACTATAATATTTTCTATTTATTAATGCCACAGTTTTTTATGAAGAATTGTTTCGAATGTAATAATTTAAAGAAGGTATCTGTGTGTTAGTTTAAGTTTGGGATTATCCAAAGGCGTTTGGACATCCCAAAATTAATTATCATAATTACATACTTGAAATGTAATTCGTTTTAATATTAAATTGCTCAATATTTAATAATTTTTTATAGATACCGAGTAATGAGTATGGTTGTGATATAACATTTTTATTCAATGTTATTTACTATTATTTTTAAAATGATTATCAAGCACATGTTTATTTATACAGTATTCTTTTGAATAAGTTATATAAGTTTACTACAGACTTTACAAAATATTAATTACTTCATGTAGTAGGTACAACGATATCCAACTTCTTGACTATATCTAATATTTTTATATTTATAAAACTGGAATTCAAATTAATACGAGCCCATATTACATAAAATCATCACAATTAGAAAAATATTAATTATATAGTAAGCAATAAATTATTCAGTAACATGTATACATGCGTATTATTTAACCCAATAAAATATTATTTATTTGTATTAGACTCTGCAAGATGATTTACATGGAATTTAATACATTTAACTTTATACACCATGAATGTTGGAGTATAGTTAGTTTTGACTTATTTAGCAGATCTAAATGTTTTTTTTTTATTCATGCTTTGTTAAGATTAGTGCGAGGTGGTTAATCTGTATATATTTCCTGTTCTTTGCAGGGCTATTCTATCAGTGTTACACATTTTTTTATATATTGTTCAACAAATGAACTGGAATAGTTGCATATGTTGGTGTGTTTTTTATTTTATTATTTTTAAAGAAATCATGAAGACTTTGTTTTATAGTGTTTATGTTAATTATATTTAATTGCACTATGCTTAAATATTAACTTAAAACCTTAATAAAATTACCTTCTTAATGATCAAATTATAAAAGTATAAAAGTATAAAATTAACAAAAACAAGAGAAAAAAACAAAGGACAAGTAAATTAAAAGCGTGTTGGGCTTTCTTAAGCGTTTAAAAAATCCTGGCCTGTTTACTAGTAGCAAGCCAGTTAATTGTTTCTTTCTAAACCTATGGGTTTTCTTTTTTTTTTGCTATACCCACTTAAACTCTGAACTTCTATATCCTCCTGGACTTGCGGAATCACCGTTGTGGCGTTACTTCACAAGTCTAAGACACTTTCTATTTTTGGCTTCCAAGTCTCTCTCTTTTTTCTTTGGTTGTCATTATTTTTTACGCCTTTATCAATGTTGCTTGCACTTTCTACTATAAGTGGGTTCAGATAGCTGACGGTTGTCTCCTTTTCAACTTTATTCTGTAGTTCCATGCTGATGTCCAGCTAGAGCATTCGACCAGTGTATGCTTTGGATGATCTGTTTCATCATAGTAGGGGCAGCAGTCATGTACTGCATGACACATTTTTTTACGTATGGATCTAAAGCGTCTACGTCATGTAAGGATTTATTTAAGTTGGTAGCTTAGATTTCCATGTTTTCTGTTTACCCATTGTGTTAACCGGGCTATTAGATTCTGCGTTTATTTTGCGACATCTTCTTTGATTTGCCATTTGTCCATTTTTTTAATGTCTTTATTTTACTGGTTTTTGTTTGTTTTTTTAGTTGTTTTTCTATGCTGTTGTTTTGCTCTTTGACAAGAAGGTGTATGGGTATTGTTCTTGATATTGCCTGTATAGCCTTAGTTAAGACTATTCTGTAGGCACATGCTATTCTAATTTAAAACACTTTTTTTTTCAGAGTACTTTGTTTTTTATTACAATGCAGCTTTTTTATATATTTAATTCACCGGAGAAGCTTAGTGTAATGGGGAACTCTATGCTTCTCCGCTATTGGGTCTTCCACGTTGGCATGATTTTTGTCAGAGCCATGATTAGTTTCTCTGCTGTTTGTTTAACCATCATAGTAAATGTTTTACAGGGTGGGGCCCTACACGGAGCCCTGTGGCACACCGCAAGTCATTTCTAGAGTTTCTCCGAAGCTGCACACTACTACTGTCCTGTAGGTAGTGGCATATTATCTTCTTGATACATGTTGATATAAATATTGCATTTTCTCTTTTTAATGATAAGAAAGGACTTCTTGGTTTAGCCGCCAGAGAACCTTAATTTTTATCACTTTATTGGTATCTTTTAGTAACCAGCGGTAGCACCACATCTTGAAGCTTTTAATTTGTTTTATGTTATTCTGTTTAAGTGTCCATGTTTCTGCACTATTATAAATATTACTTAAGATATAGCATTGCAACATTTGATTGCTGAGATGACTGTTTCTATCGCGGATACAGAGTATTTTTTGCAATTCATTAAATGTTGTTTTGGCAATTTATATTTGTATACTTATTTTTTTGGCTTTGGTCACAAAAGCTATTAATCTATGCGTACTGCGTCACTTTCAACTAGCTCACCACCATTAATGTAGATAGTAGACAGGTTGTTTGGTGACTTTGAGTTCTCTATCTATTTCTACTTTGGTCTTCTGGTTTTAATATAGATTAATGATTGGTAGCAAATTTTGTTATCAATTCCTTTATTTTTTTATTTTTTATTAGTTTTTTTGTGGCGTACTTTGTCGATAGCTTTCTCGAAATTTATAAAACATGCTAGACTTTTTTGGTTTATATCAAGATATTTTTGGGTTACTATAATGACAAATATTGCTTCTCTAGTACTCAATTCTTTTCAAAAATTTTAGCTTTTGGTAGATTATGTTATGCATTATTTTAAGAAACATCTTGAGCAAGTGACTTATCAGGGATATTTGATGGTCAGAACAGTTTTTTGAATTAGCTTAGAAGCCACTTTTCTGGTAAGTGATATATATCGAGTTTAGGAGGTTAAATAGGATAGAGATAGAATTTTCATGTATTAGCTTTATCAATTTTGTAGGGATTTTGTCGGGTCCGGATGTTTTTTTTTTTAGCGTTTAAGCGTATTGCGTATTTTATTTCTTTTCTAGAAATGTACGGTTTCATATCATATATCTTTTCATATTCCTTTACTTTTGCACATTGTTTTTTCAGTCAATTTTCTTTGGTTTTTTCATTTGTCTTTCAATAATTTTGCCTATCGTTTGTAGTTGTTTTTTGCTTCTCTTCGATTAGATTTAAAATGCTTTGTGTTATACAAACTTTGTCTTTCTTGGATGTGGGAGTTAGATTTTTTTATCCGGTTTTTTTAATTATTTTTTCTATACATGCCATTTTTCCATTTACATTTTCTATGTTGCAAGTATTTTCCTGTATATTTTTTAGATTTTTATTAGTGTGTTCTGTTGTTTTACTATTTATGTTCTTATTTTTTAGACTATTTACTTGAAATGTCTTTGTATTAGGTTTTTTATTTTTTATTTTACTTTAGTTAGAATTACTGAAATTAAGGGATTGTGGTTGAAACTAATGTTACCTTAAGGGTACGTTTTTGTCAAGATGTAATCTATCTGATTTTATATTTTTTTTATTTTGTTGTTTAGGGAATGTTCAAGTGTAGAGTCTTTTTTTTGCGATTTTGAAAAGGGTATTGTTTGTAATGAATCTTTGTTTTGATAGAATTGTACTAAGTGGTCTCTTTGTTCATTTCTATTATCTAGTCTATAGTCTCTTACATGTCTTTCCACTTTACCCTCTCTTACGAGCGAAGTGGGTATCTGGTATGTTTGTGGTAATAGTTCTACAGAAACATGCGGAACTTGCAGTTCAACGTGGAATACGAACCACTAGAAGAGTTTACTAGGCAAATACTGGTTTGCTATTGTCTTGCGAAGGAGACGGCCTCATCAAAATATATTTGAATAATTATTGCTTAACTGATGAGATTGATTATTGTTCATTTTGCAGTAGGACACTCCTTGGTTGCCAGATGTACATTTACCTGATCCAATCAATTTTGTATCACTAATATCTAGTATGTCGATGTTTATTCTGTCTATTTCAGCTGTAGCATTGTTAAGTTTTTCTGCTTAAAACAAACTGCTTGCGTTTTTGTTTACGATTTTTAGGGCCGACTCGTAGATTTTTTGCACTCTGATTATTTATGGTCTATGGAAGTGGTTTTTGGGTTGTGTGGTCATTGCCTGCAACTGTCCGGTATTGAGCCTTTAGAGAATTAGATTTAGAAGTAATTTATTGATAGCTTTTTTTGTTAAATTAAGAATATGGACAATACGGTGAACATTTCTCATGCAAAAAGTCTTGAATTAACTATTTAACTTTTAGAATCTAATTATCAAAATTCAGAACTTTTTATTCCATATTGGGAAGCTTATCATCTAATATTTATATCAATATTTAAACAATACAACTAACTTGATTATGCAAATGTTTCTATGTGTTATTTGGTAATAAACTTTAGTTCAAAACTCATTTTATTGCTATAAGATTTATAACAATGAATGAAATAATAACAAAATATAAATTTTCTACTAATTTTCTTTATGAACAGATTCTACTATCTTTGGACAATAGCTTTACTTATTAACACATAATGTAGAACTAATATGAAATAAATTATGTACCACTATTATAGATTTTATAATCATGTTTTTTGTAGGGCCAATGTTGGTGTTTTCAAGTAGTGAAGAAGGCAACGTTTTGACTTACTTAGGTTTTCAATATTTATGTTTTCGTTCTTTAAAAGGAGTTCTAACTTGGAGATGCAGGAAGAATCACAGTAGGAAATGTTATTCGAGTATGAAGACAAAAGATGACAAAGTAGTACAACTGCCAACAGAACATTCTTGTGTATATGTAGAATCAAGAATTTCTAGAAGAAAATTAGAAAATATATTTTTGTAATGTATTTGGAGATTTGTACAAATTGAATAAAAATAAAATATTGGGAGGATTTCTATACAGTTGTTTTTAATAACAAAAATTGGTTAATTCTTAAGGGAATAGTCTGCTCAAGACAGGTAGTGTACAGTTTATATACTGGAAATCATTTTGATATTCTTCTTCTCTATTGTGCGTTTTACAGCTATTTTACATTGCCCCAGAATGTTTACGACTTATTTAAAGGGGTGGATTGGACATCATCTTATTAGGCGACTTTCGAATAAAACAACAAGAAAATGGCTCAAGCAAAACATGGTGTTTGAAGTCATCAGCATGCTTGCAGCTAGAATTAACACTGAGGACGTAGACGACTAATTTTATAATCACGGGATAAATTGGCCGAATCTTCGAATTATGCAAAAGCAACATGTTAGTGTAGTGCGTACACACTTGCAACAAAGTGCCGTATGCAACAATGTCGCGTAATATTATCTCGCAACATCTTTTTATTGCTTGTCGGTTTTATGCCGTCGGATCAAAGAAGTGTTACGAGACGATGTTGTAGTACACGGAGAACTTTATTCTGTGTTGATGGGTGATGTTACGCGACGTTACGGCATTTGTTACAAGTGTGTACGCACAATTAACTTGTACAAAGGAGATGATAAAAATGGGTTATTTGGGCCACAAAATATTTAAAAACATATATTTGCCCGGCTATTATATGTCATAAAGAAATAAATTTACTTTCTTTACTAGTCTTTATAATTATATCAAACTTAAATAACTAATTTAACTTTTTTTTAATAATATAGTTTATAGTTAATAACATTGGATATTGGTATAATACATTAAACTATTTGAGCTAACAGAATTGCGTTTAATTCTTTTTTTTTGCGTACTTATTTTGATATATTTGCTGTTTATTTTGTTTCAGCAATAAAAAATTTCAATGCTAATCAAATATTTTTTAGGTACTTATGGATATTGTTTGAATACTCTTGGAAGATACGAATGTTTAAAATGTGGAAGTTCTTATAAAAGAAAAACGCATTTGAATAGACATTTAACATATGAATGCGGAGTTGAAGCACAGTTCAGTTGCAATATTTGCCAAAAACGGTTTAAACAGAAAAATAATTTGAAATCACATGTCATTTCGGTTCATAAAATGTTGTCAAGAGGCACGATGCAAGAATCTATCAATCCTAATAATCAAACCCAAATTTCATATGATGTAAATATACCAAAATTTGATATAAATATACCAAAATTATAGATAAGTATTATCTTTGTTACAAATAGAGTTTATATATTGTGTATTTTGTGTATTTTGTTATTCAAAATAAATTTAGTTTTATATTTTTTATTGAAAGGAATTTTAAAGTGTAATGAGTTTTTTTATAATCTTATTGTCTATTTAATAAAATGTAAATAAATGTATTTCTTTAAAAAAAAATTTGTTGTTTTTATGTTTTACTTAACTTTTTATAGTACAATAAGACAGTAACCTTTTTTAGCTGAATTTATTTTATTTTAGTGATTCATGTGTCTTCCATTAAGGCCGAGATCATAAATTTTTCTATTACAATGTTGGGCACGTTTTATGCAACTTTGTATTTAAATATAAGTCCTTTATAGTATGATAGTTTATTGATAAAGTTAAAGGTATGTTTGATAGATTCTGATAATTTGATACAGTCATTGGGGAAACCATCACGTATGCACTTTATTAATGTTTGTAATTGATCATTTTGATATTGACCTTCTGTATCTTATTTAGCCATGAATACTTTATTTATAACTTTGACTATTTTTCTCTAATCATTTTTTACGATTTTTTTAACTGAGCGCATAACAAATTCTTCTTTACTCGAGTTACTAGATTCTTTTATTATTTCATTGACTTTTTTAACCTGTTTTTCGTTTTAAACCAGGATTTAGTTTCAAAATGCACTGTCTTGCTGCACTTTTGACGTTTTTTTGAATTGGCCATTTTTGTTTTTATGGTTGGTTCCGCACATTTTACAGTTTTGCTGTTTCTTATCAGACCTTCCAGCATATTGATGGGTATGTTGACCGTTTATTCCTGAATGTTTTTTTTTATCGTCCAGAGACTGTGAGCGTTTGGTATAGACACGGGATTGCAAATACCGCTACAAAAGAAGTCACAAGGGGTAAAATTAAGTGAACGTGCCGGCCCCTTCATATTAACTCTCAGTGAGATGAGGAGTCTTAGTGTGCGGACACAACGGCGATCCTAACTCCGATCATCGAACAGCGCGCCGAGCATAGAACACTAAAATTTGTTCTAAGCTCGGACGCTCGCTCACCGCTCGAGCCTCATACCAATGTCATAGCAACGGTTTTGGAGATATGGAACATTATTTATTTTTATTTTTTCTTCCATTTTTTATTATGCAAAAACGTGCATTTTGTTATTATAGTTGGCTGATGTTTTGTGAAATAAACATTCTACTACTTTAATGCAGAACTAGCCGACATGCACATCATGTATGGTCGTTCTAATGGGATTGCCACGAAAGCGCGGTCGGTATCTACTTCTAGAGAAGAACAAAAAATTATAGCACAGGTAGAGCATAATCCAGGGACGACTGTGCGGAGAATGCGAGGTAGGAATTGGTGCTACTTTTGTTTGGAGAATTCTCCATGAGCAGCTGCTCTACCCATACCATGTACAACGAGTACAGGTCTTGAATTTAACTGGTTATCAGGCAAGTTTGGTTTTTTGTTGCTGGTTTCTAAGCAAAAATGCTGAAGACCCGCAGTTTTTTTGCCAACATTTTTTTTTACGGATGAAGACGAAATGGAGTTTTAATTTTCTAATGCACATTGTTGAGCCGACAAAAATTCCCATGCTGTAATTGAATCTGGCTATTAGACACGTTTTTCATTTAACATTTAGATGGGTATTGTAGGCCACAGGTTTCTAGATCCTGTTGTTTTACCAAACCGATTAACAGGCGCTGCTCACCTTAACTTTTTGCAGAATACAATGCATGATCTTTTAGATGACATTTCTTTGGCCTACAGGCAACAAATTTGATTCCAGTATGATAGGAGTTGGAAGCTCATTTTTTGATTGCAGTTAGAGAGCATTTAGACCAAACTTTTCCACATAGTTGGGTAGGAAGAGGCGGACCAGTTTTATGGCCAGCAACATCGCCTGATTTAAACTTTCTTGATTTTTTTTCTTTTGGAATGTTTGAAATCATGAGTGTATGATACTCCTGTAAAACGCCTCGAGGAGCTGTAGTTAAAAATTAATGAAGAAATCCGAGCCAATGAGTGGGTTTTAGAAGGAGTACGAATGTTCTTTAGACAAAAATGTCGTGCTTGTTTGTAAATGGAAGGAGGGCATTTTGAACATCTTCTATAACTCTGTTTTTTGTGAAAATTTATAAAATTAAATAATGTTCCATATCTACGAAACTGTTGCTATGACAATTTATGTTTATTAAGACTTTTTTGTTGTCGATTGTACTACCACCCCCATAAATATTTTAAATTATTTTTTGAACACCTTGTTAAATTGTCAAAATATTTAGTCCAAAAAGCAGAACACTGAGAAAAAAATTTTACATTAGAAGAAAATTGAAGAACAAAATTCAAAATTTTTGCTGATGATACTAGTAAAGGTAATATTATAAATATGGGTCTATAATCAACTTGTTTATAATTTTGATTTTTGTTATAGGTTTTTATGGCGTTTTGTTTATTGAGGGATGATTGATAATTGGTAATCTAACTTCATGCTGACGAAGAAAATTTGTATAGTTTGAGAGTTTAATAATATACATATTATGTTTGTTTGTTCTAATGTTGTTATATTGAGAGATTATTATTCAGGGTATTTTATTTTATCTTTCTTGTGTGTTAGTTCATTTAATGTGCTAAAAAATGGCTGTAAGGGTACCGCTGTTAAGCACATTGGAATAAAATGAATCAAGTCGACTAGCTAATTGTTATATGGCAAGCTGATGTAGATAGACGAAAGGTATTATTAGACAATTATTATGGAACAATTAACAAATCAACTAATGTCACAATGTAACATATATAATGAACAATTATTTGTCTGTATATAAATATGAAATAAATATATTTATTACTATTTAGATATTGAAGAAAATAATTTCAAAATTTATGATTATCTACTTTAATGTCGTAATGAACTCAATTAATTATTGACATCTAAATACGATTATATCAAACTTACAATAAGTATCTGTTGATCAAAACTCTATATTTGATTATTTTATTTTATTTTACTTTAATTATTGTTTATTTTCAGACAATAGAAAGCTTGTTTTATATTTTAGATTCCATAGTTAGATTATTATTTTTACTATTATTTTGCTGAGTGTGTAAGTGCATGTTTTAGTCATTTGATTTATTTTTGTATTAAATATTATTTATGTTTTAGGAAAACGTAGAGGAAGAAAACGTGGTACTCACTTAAAAACAGATTTTGACTGTTTTGATTGTGGAAAAGTATACAAGAGTCGAAAAGCTTTATATAATCACTCAAGATTTGCTTGTGGAAAGAAGCCGCAATTTATATGTGAATGTTGTGATGCTGTTTTCTATTACAGGCATCATTTAAAAAGGCATATGATTGTACACGAAAGACCTCCAAAGGAAGGAAAATAAATCCAGTCATAATTATTGATGAAATAATACATAGCATTGTCATATTTAACTAGTCAACAAAATGTTATATAACTCTAGTCAGTTGCTAATTTATAATGAACAAAATGGTTTATTTATGCTACTTGTTCGCTTATTCGAAGAATGCAAGATATGGAATTGTATTGATCTATGTAAATTATTCCCCAATTTGTATAAAATATAGTAGTGTTTGTAATTGTTAAAAGCATTATTAGTACAAACTATGTTTGCACATTATACTTTGAACATTATTCTAAGTTTAGTAATTATGATACCAACATTTAATTTTTTCATAATTACTTGGAGTTGATGTTCTTGCCAGTATACGTTATTAGTTAAAATTAATGATTCTAGTCTAGTCTTTTTTTATAAATGATATTGAGATAATATCAAACGTGAGTACGATTTTTTTGTTTTTTTTAAGAGCATTCCTACCGCTATTTTGATGTGCAGTATTATAACGAAAACAGCAATTTTGGCGACATTCTTATTTTTCCACATAATAATTAATTAATGTTTTACCCGTACATTTAGAAAGGATCAAACTATAATTCGAATTATATTTGTAAAAAGCATTAAAATTCAAGACGTATTTATTTCTATATTTTAATTTTTTGGCTATTTCCAAATATAATTAAAACAAAATAGTTTGATCATTTCTAAATATAGTGGTAAAAAAAATGAATATTAAACTATGTGTAAAAATAAGAATGCCTTTAATATTGCTGGTTACAATACTGGAAATCATTCACCTTCTGGGTGTAAACTAATCCTTAAATAGTATTTTCTATAAAATATAATTTTAAATAAAACCGAAATATATCCAGTTTGAATAATAAGTTACCTCTTCCATGCTACTGTTTCAGAACTGCGGCTACCTGATTATACTAGTAGATATTTTGTAATCTTTATTTTTTATTAATAATAGTATAGAAATTTGAATGTAGGTACTCAATAAGATTTAAAATTATATGAACTCAATTGAGAAATTTTGTAATAAATTATATTTATTTATTAAAAAAAATGTTTATGTCGTGTTGTGTGAAATTAATAAATATAGATTAAGTATTAGTAATACTTATTAAAATATTAAATGTTGCTTTTATTTCTACGTTATTACATGTTATTTTAGTAGTAGTATCTAATACCCGTGGTGAAAATTGTATGTAGTATTTTTTTATATTTGATAACAATTTTAAACTGTATAGAAGATAACAACAATGCATTAGCTCTTTTTTCTCATTTTTTAACATTACTGATCAAGACATACAGGTTGGTTCACCAACTTAAAACTTAAACTCTGGGTTGTTGGAAATGATTTGTCTGAATAATGCATTTGAATATTATATTAGAAAGTAATTTGGAGATGTTGTAACGCAACTCTGTCTATTACGAGTAAGTTATTCTTTTTTTTGTTCCACTTCTTTGTTCTAAGATGTAGGGAGAGATCTCTTTTATTGAAGAATGTATCTATTTGTGTAAAAGAATTTCTTGCTATCTCTATTTTTGTTCTTGTTTTTTTTTTTTTTGGTTGTTCTGTATTGCTACTTTTTAAGTGCTGAGGTATTTATAACTGTCTACTTTTTAATATATGTATTTGAAGCTTTAAGCTTTAGATATCTGGGATGCTTATTGAGCAGTAAGTGGCATAGCATGCAGGAAATAAGGTCCCAAATCGAGCAGGCTAGAGCAGCATTTAGCAACATGAAGAAGGTGCTAACATCTCGTGACTTTACTACGGTGCTACGTCTTTCCAATTCTGTACAACGGAATGGAAGGGTGGACAAAGGTAATGTGTAGCCGACTTGAAGCGTTTGAAATGTGGTGCTACCGTCGTCTGCTTAAAATATTATGGGTAGACAGAGTCCAAAACACCTAGGTGCTTGCTCGTCTCCAGAAGCAACCAAAGGTTATGTTTACCATCAAGAAACGCAAGCTTGAATACTTTGGACATGTTATGAGAGGTGAAAAGTATCGTGTCTTGCAAGGCAAAATCTAAGGTAGACGAGATCCAGGAAGAAGACGCACGTCCTGGCTGAAAAACCTGAGAGAGTGGTATGGTGTCAGTTCAACAAGCCTGTTTTGGGCCGCTGCCAATAAAATAAAAATCACAATGATAATTGTCGACGTACTCGGAGGACATGTCACGTAAAGAAGAAGATTTGAACCATTCAGGCTGTCAATGCTGTTGTTGTTTTTATCATAGGACAAATTATTCTTAGAATAGGCCAAGGATATATAAGACAAATCGTGATAAAATGTGTTTACAATCTTATTCTGTTTGCGGAATTATTATCACTTTTTTGAAGATCTCAGCTGCGATACATCTTTATAGTTCGAGGTCGCTTTTCCGTATAACTTCTTTCCTATCAGATGAAAGACTGTTCTCAGTCCCCTTTTATTAATTTTTCAAATTTAAGAATACATAGATTACTAAGATTACAAAAATAGTAATAAGCAATAAAGTTGTATAAACCCCTTGAGTTTTTGCCGCCTGTTTACCTAATAACCTGTATATTGACTTCTCATTTTTACTAAGTAAACAATTTTATTGACCTAACCTAACACTAATAATAAAGATTTCAAATTAACTGATGTAGTTATCTAGTTAATAATTAATTCAAATTCAAATGTGACTTCTAAGATAGGGTTACCGTAATTATGTTTTGTCAAAAAAAGACTAATTTTGTTGCGATTTAACGCTTTTTAGAAACTCAACAATATTTCTATATCTAATTTTTTTTTTATAGTTTTAGAGATTCTGTTGTTGATCGTTTTTAGTAAAATTTTAAGCGTATATCCCATCAAGTCGATTGGTTATAAAGGTCGAAAGAAGCCATTTTTGGGGTATGAGGCCAGTGGTGTATATATTGTTGGAGAGTTGTAATAAAGTTTTAAATGCATCTTTATCTAAAAGTTTGAGTAATTTGATAGGAATCTTAACTGGTTTTTTTTTTCTGTCCCTTTTGGTTTGTTTAATAGCGTAAAGTACTTTCTCTTTTAGTATGATTAGTCCTGTGTCTCCGGGTTTATTAGTTAGTAGTGTTTTTTGGATGTCTTTAAATAGTTTTTTTTTTTTTAATCTTCTTCTGTACGTAAAGTTTTAGTTAGTTCTTCTACCCGTTCCAGTCATTGTGCATGTTGAAACTATTATGCTTGTTTTAATAAGTATATTTTTAGTTTTGTACATTTTTTAGCTAACCATTTTCTTTTGGCAATTTTTATCTTTAGTTTGTCGTATATTTGGGATTATTTGTTTTATAGTTTTGCCGTTCTTCCATGAGGTTTGATATTTCATCAGTCATCTATGACTTGTGTTTTGTATTTGGGGGAATTGTCACATCTTTACTTGTTTTTTTTTTAATTCTTCTTTAATGCTTTTCTATTGTTCACTTACCTTTATATTTCTTGTGTTTCTTGTTTCCATTTTCTTTAAGTTATTATTGACTGATTGGCAAACTTAATCTCGAATATTCTTTTCATTTAGTCTTGTCCAGTCTGTCTTTTTTTTGTTTTGGTGTTATTTGTTTTAGTTTAGTTTTTATTACAGCCAGCACGGGATCACGGTCTAAATCTATATCTGCTTATGGGTATGTTTTTGTTCTTAAATCTTTGTCTTTTTTTTTATCAGCCCGTGTTTATCCACTCCTGTACAAAAGTCTTTCTTAGACTCTTCCAATTGTTTCTGTCCTGTGCCTTTTGGTGCCAATATTTGCCGGCGGTTTGCTTGATGTCATCAATCTATCGTATTTTGGGTCTTTCCTTGCTTCTTTTTGTTTCTCTGGGACGCCATTCTGCAATTTTAGCTGTTTAGCGTTTGTCTGTTTGTCTTGCGACGTGTACAGCTCATTACCATTTTAGTTCTGCGATTCATTCTATTAGGTCTTTTACTCATGTTCTTTTTCTGATTTCTTTGTTTGTGATTCTGTCTCTTAACGTTATGCCGAGCATGGCTTTTTCCATAGTTTTCTGCATCACTTTCAGTTTGTTTGCAGTTGTTTTTGTTAAGGGTGTGGTCTCTAACCCGTACGTGGTTACAGGAAGTACACATGTATTGAAAACCTTCTTCTTATGATTTATAGGTATGGTGTTGTTTCTTTGTATGTATCTTAGTTTCCCGAATGCTGCCCATGACAGCTGTATTTGTCTTGAATTTTTTTTTGATCGGTTCTTTTTTTCCAGCACTCTTATGTGGCCCAGATAGTTGTATTTGGTAACATTTTCAATCACAATATTGTTTATGAGTACAAGTGTGTTTTCGGGGATTATTATTTTTGTTTTGGTGTAGTTCATTTTTAACTTGTCTCCGATGCCTGGTTGAGTTCTTTAAGCATTTTAGTGAGTTGGTCTAGATCTTCGGTTACCAATATGATGTCATCTACAAAACGAAGGTGGCTCAGGTATGCTTTAATTTTGATTCCTTTGTTCTTCTATGCGAGTCTTTTGAAAACACCTTCTAGGGCATTTTTTTGAAAAAATTGTGTTTCTCTTCCTTGCTCCTCGTTCCACTTTGATGGTGTTGGTCAAGTCTCCTTCATTAATTTTTACGTGTATTAGGGCGTTTGTGTATATATGTTTGTACCTGAAGTCAATTCGTGCATTTTTCAAGTTTTGACTGTGTCATCGATAAAGGTCATATGGATGGGTGCGTTGTATTCCGTGCTGAAGCCCTCTCAAATTTAGTTATTAGTTGGTTGGTTGGTAATTTGTGAAGGGTTTATAGACGTGGGATAATAGACTGATCGGTTTGTAGTTCTCTATGTTGGTCGTGTCTCTTTTCTTGAATATTAGTATAACTTCTGCCTCTATCCACTTTTTAGGTATTTTGCCTTGATGTAGACATTTGTTGTAGAGGGCCGTGATAGATATTTTTATATTGGCTTCTTCTTACGTTAAACTTGCTCTTGGTGGTTTTGAATTACTTTATCGGAGAATGGAGTAAAATTGATTATTGATCTGTTAGTGTATTTGTGTATAATTTTCAGAGTAATATATCATCGCTTCTGCCTAGTATTTATGTTCAGTTTTTGCATTTTTATGCTACATTTTCTAGTTTTGCCTGCTTGGTGTAAGTTCCGAGCATTTCATTTTGCAATTATTATTCGAGCCGTTCTGTGTAGCAATCCTATTCTTGTGGAACAGTCATTGTTGTTTTGCATTTTATCACATTACATCAGGCCTAGACTAAAGAAATATAAATTTGTCACAAAAGAGGAACCGATGGCGATAAACAAACCAACAAACCTCAGCACCGTTGCTTTTGCATTATGACTGTAAGAAATTGGTTCACGAGTACCAGGTCTATTGCTGATCAATGGATTGTTGAAAAAAGTTGCCTTGAGTTAAACAACTTTGAAAGCTAAATAAGATTATTTGTCTTGAGATCATGACTATTTTTGTGTTACTTCCTTGCAGCTATACATAGACAGCATCGTTTGGACTGATGCAGGTTTAGATTGAATTGGAACCTTACATGGCGAATTGTAGTATTCAGCGATGCATGATGGTTGCATGCAAAAAAAATGTTTTATTTAGGTAATGTAAAATATTAATTGGATTTGATAATTAGTATTTTTTTGGATGTACAACATAATATTGATTTTTATAATATTAAAATGAATGTAAAAATGCTACCAACGATTCCAATGGCGATAACGACTTATCTCGTATCATTTGTATATATTTTTATAACATGTTTATTTTATATTTTAATTTAATGGGAAGTAAAAGATTAATTTTGGTTCTACTTGGAATAAAATATATCTTTATATGTTTACTAATTGTATTTATTTTTAGGATTGAAAATCCGAATGGTAGAAAACGGTTCCTTTGAATGCCCAAAATGCAAAAGGTTATATAAATTCAAGCCATCTGTCTATACACATTTAAAAAATGAATGTGGAATAACTCCGAAATATTATTGCCCATCTTGTGATTTTTCATGCAGATTTAATCACAAGTTTCAGAGGCATTTAAACTCAAAGTCACATCATCGGATGGAAGATTCATATTTACAACGTAGAAGATTTTGATTATTTTTTATTTAAATATTGTTGACGCATATTTTAATTAATAAAGGTTTTTAATTTTTGTTGTTTTTTTATTTAACATACTGGTTTTAAAAGTACATTGATAATAATATTAATAAAATTAGCAGTAATGGTAGTCGATATTGACGAGGGTAAAATTTCCAACTCGTGGGAATAAACTATTATACTTTATCATTCAATGTTTTGTAATTATACGAAGGATTCGATCGGTTGCAGGCTCATAAATTAGATATTTTTAAAGGCTGTGAATATATTGTTTGTGTTAACTAAATATTGTATTTTCTACATATCTTTGATATGTTTCACATGTGCTAGGGGTAAAATTTTGCTTTGTGCAAACTGCTTATAATTATTTAAAAATTGTTTGTTCTGATATTACATTTATTCTACGTTCAACGGCTTGTTTTAATTATTTTATAAGCGTATAAATTATGCAATTTTTATAGTTAATTGGTTTTGTGCTATAGTTACTTGAGTTTGGAGAATACTGCGATTCAATAATTTTTACAAATTATTTTGTGAGTTATTACTTTTCAACCAGTCACTGTAAATAGTTTTTTTGGCTGCAGTTGGTGCACAAATTGCTTATTTAAAAATTATTTTCTATTAACTTTTTTATTGGTTTTACACCGATTTTAACCTTTTCTCTATGCAATAGTTTTTTGATTGTATTCTCTATATCTTTTGTTGCAAAGTTTTTTGTATATGTTACTATTCTTATTTTTCCTAGTCTTAGGTATGAGCCACGGGCTGGACTGTGAGGAGTTGTTCCAAAACTTACAGCTTGCAATGTTTGAAGAAGTTTTATAGTTCTTTTGCGCCAACAAAAGCAGACGATTTTAGCCATACGGTTTCGACAAATGGTAGCCAACAACTTATTATTATTAAAAATAAATTATATTGATTTTTTTGCATTTTTACAATAAAATTATAGTCAATTATACATCCAACCAAAGTAACATTGGCGACAGCAGACTAACTGCTTAGAAATTTAATGAACGTATGATAATTTGAATACATGTTATACTATTTTTTACATGTTTTGAACTCGAAAACATTACCAAACAAATTATAACTGTTACTAGCACGTTTTCTACTAATGCAATCTATTACCTGATGATCGCTTAAGGTGTAAATATAGAAACAGAGAAAATTGAACTATTGATTAAGAAGCCT
Source organism: Tachinus rufipes (assembly GCA_963932245.1). Taxonomy (NCBI): domain Eukaryota; kingdom Metazoa; phylum Arthropoda; class Insecta; order Coleoptera; family Staphylinidae; genus Tachinus; species Tachinus rufipes. The sequence goes on along the minus strand of OZ010742.1, from coordinate 30,679,470 downwards.
TGAAATGCTATCTGTGGGCAATTTTATTTTTTTAAGTGCAAATTTGAGTTGATGAAATATGAATTTCCTAAAAACATTTTATGTTATTTAATAAATATATTAATTCAACAATTGTTTTATTTGATAATGTTAGTTTAAATTTTAAATATATTAGGCATGTAATTATTATAAAGTAGAAAACCAAGTTATTATTTTTTGCATGTTTGTGAACGACAGAACTAGACAGGTAGATATGCTCAGCACTTTTTACAAGTATTAATATATTATAATTTTAGGATTTCGTCGTCGTACAGTAAAGAAAAAAGTCAAAGGAGGTGAATACCAATGCCAAAAATGTTTCCATTATTACAAATATAAACGTAATTTGTACACACATTTGAAATACGCTTGCGGTAAAGATCCAGCATTTAAGTGTGATATGTGTCCTTATAGTGTTCGACAACATGCCACTTTAAAGAAGCATAAATGGCAAGTTCACAGATGCTTTTAATTATTAAAATTTACTTACTAATTTATAATCTATGTATATGTGTGTGTTATTGTATTAAAATAATAATGTTCAGCGTATAGTTTGGCTATTATATTTCGGCATGTGGTGTAAAGGTTTAGCGGAAATCTGAGATAATATTAAGTTTGCGTTTTTGATGCTATTTTGAAAGCCCTTGAGGGGTTTATCGATGCATATTCTCATGTATTTTAATGGCGCAAAACAAACACTTTGCCGGTCACGGCTGAATGTGTGTACTCATGCTTGATTCACGGTAAAACTATTTTACAAGCAGCACGTAGTATGTATGAAAACCAGGTTTTTACAAATGATGAATGAGTAGCCAGAATATTTTTTTTATTAAAATAGACACTGCCCGGCTACTTTATGAAAACCACTTGCTATAATATAATAGCTACTCTATACCACTAATTTTAGATGTTAATTGAAATCTTTACTAGTACGAATTAAACGATTATAGAAACTGTACTATTTTATTTACATCTCACGATAAGACATATTACGGACTTGCAACTATTTTCTACATTGCAGTATCCGTTGAGCAAAAACTAGCAAGACATTGGCATGCTAAAATTCCGTATTGTCTTTGGCTAGATAGCATTGATTTTGTGTTAATGTTTTAACTGATTACTAAAAAACCGTTGATCGACTAACTGCTGAACATTACTAGCTGATTGATTGCCGTTAATTGAAATTAGACACTGTTGTGAAATATTCACTAACTAATTTAAGCGGCTGTTATAATAGTAATACCAGATTTAGAATTAGTTTTAAGTAAAGATGTTTGTAAGTCATCAGATCTTGAAACCAATAAGGTTTTATGCAAACTCTTTTTCATAATAATATTATATTTAGAATTAGTACAAAGCAAAAATGTTTTTAGATTGTGAAACAAATAATGTTTTATGCAAATCTATTATTATAATTGCATTTCATGATCTGATTGGACGTCGGTTAAAGTCTACGTTATGGGCTGATGGTTTATCTTGGTGATCCTAATAGTATGTGATCAATTGATTAAGTTTTTAATTTTAATGTTCCTGCAGCTAGAAAGGACGTTTTTATTTTAGAATTGGGAGTAGAATTTTCCTATGACTTATAAACATTGGATTACGAGCGCCGACCGACTAAAATCTCCTCTTTGAGTTTATTAGAAGTTGACTATTATCAATTAGGCAAGAACTAATTGATAATAGTTTTTGGTGGGGAATATTGATAATGCACATAGTGTGCCAGTCATATAAGAGTTTCATAAATTTGGTGGAGAATTTGTACTACTTCTATGTATAGAATTAGACTAAATCTATTCCTAGCTCTTTAGGCTAGAAGATGCAGTGAAGATAGATATATCTCTTTAAAATCAGTTTTGCTAAACTAAGCCGAAGAGAAGTTCATTTTTGACTCAACCATGGCGTTTTGTCATTGATATTTGGTTGTTTGTGCTTTTTTGTTGCGCATACCTGTGGCAAATTGCATCTTGATGAACAATATCTGACGATTTACGTTTATTTTTAACGCAGACGATGAGGTCACACAATTGGTGAGAGACATGATTTATTTACTTTTTGCGTTCTGGGGAAACTGAACGAAGGGTTTCCCATCCTTTCTTATGAGTTTGATCGATAAGGGGGCATACCGTTAATTCTTATACCTTCTTTCGTACCAGTTTTTTTTGTATCCAATCCTGCCTTACACCTCTTTGTATATTTACACAATCTGTGGGCCTATCGGCTACTCTGACATTTGCTGTTTGTTACCAGTAGAGGTTTGCTATTATACGGAGGTCTTTATTTTTAATGCCGGTAGTTATTAATATCTCTATCGTTTTATTGTTTTGCGCTTTGTCACACGCTTTTTTAAAGTTAACTAAGCACAAGAAAACATTACGGTTTACATCTTGGCATTGCTGTTCACGGAGTTGTAGGCTAAGTAGAGTTTCAAGGCCGCTACGGAACCCAAACTGCGTTTCTCTTATATGTTCCTTTCTAACACTACATTTATGTTATGCATTGGTAGGGTTATTTTTATTGAAACTGACGGGAAACTTGAGGTTTCTCAAACTGGTGAAAGGATACGCTGACTGCAAAATTTTATGAATAGATTGGCGTGCATTTTTTGGAAATTACATAAATTCCTGGCCTACTCCATTTCTAAAAATTTAGATCAAATATTAAGTATTGTCAGTAAAGTCTGATGCTTTATTAACGTACATGGGCAATTTAAACTTTCTACTTTAATAATTACTCTTGTAGTGATAAACAGACATTGTTAGGTGCCAGATTTGCGAAAAATTGAGTACCGAGCGGTCATAAAATTTTTTGAAGGTCTTACCCCTCATCAAATTAAACAAATATTGTATGGCATATACGGTGAAGATTTACTTTTTTGTTTCACCGTGAAAGAATGGACCAAAAGGTTTAAGATGGGCTATGAGTCTTTAGAAGATTATTCACTTTCTGGTCGACCAGCTTACAGAAAAGTCGATAACTTTTATTGAAGGACTGGTTCAAAGTGATTGTTGATTAAAAGTGAATTATTAGGAAATTATCAGAAATATTAGGACTGTTAGATACCATTTTGGTATGAATAAAGTGAGTGCAAGATGGGTTCCAAAATTTCTGTCTGCTGTTCAAAAACAGCATTGAGTTGAATATGCTTGATCTTTTTTGAAGTTTTGTGAGGGGACAAGAAAAGTTCTGTGATCTATTGTTACAGGGGATGAAACTAATGTTTTGTATCATGATTATCTGTCTAAAAAGGAATCTCTAAAAAGGCGGCGTGCAGGTGAACTACCACCATAAAAAGCCAAGGTACCCCCGTCAACCAAATAGATCATGGCCACAATCTTTTGGGATTGTAAAAGCATCTTGATGATTGATTTAAAAAAAAATACCACTGTGAATGGTGTTTCTGGATTTAAAGTTGGATGGTAAGCTAAAGTCTACTGCACGTAGACCTCATTAGGCTCTTTTTACCTCTTTCAGTGGTGACTTCATTCCGTTGTCCTATTATTCAACCACCCTATGTGGCTGATATATGCTAGTACAACGCTTGGTGGGGTCCCTCTTATACTGGCCATGTCAAGCCAGAAGCTCCTCAACATGGACTCTATCGTATAAGAGGGCCGGGCATGTGCATAGCACGTGCTCGATTATCTGGTCATTTATTTCATATCCTCTACACGTTGCGTTTTCTTCAATACCGATCGTGTGCATGTGTTGGCAGTGTTTTGTCAAGAATCCTGTCATAATTTGCAAGTTCTTTCTGGACAGTCGCAAGTAATAATTGACCGTAAGAGCCTGGTTTTTGCACTAATTTTTGATTATTCTTAAAGCCTTTTGCATCAAGTTGTAGAGTATGTTTTCGAATTTACTGCTTAGTAGGATTGTTATGTCATCTGCATAACCAATAGTATAGAAACCATGATTATTGAGTATCCGTATAAGGCTACTATATTTTATAGAAGTGGACATAATACATCTCTCTGGGGACATTCTTTAGCAACGACTTTCCTGACCGTTGAATTTTTTATATTATAAACAGTAACGGCTTTTTTCTCCAAATTTTGTTTTATCCATCCACTAATTGTGGGGTTTACACCATGTGCAGTTTCTATTTTTTTGAAGGTGGTTTTATTGAAAGCGTCTTCAATATCTATAAACACGCCAAAGGTAGACATTTTGTCTCATAATGATCTTTTGATTCGGTCCATTACAAGATGTAAGGCCGATTCTGTAGATTTTCCTTGGGTGTATGCATGTTGGTTCGGGTGTATTGGCTTAGTAATAAGGGTCGTTTCCCGAATTGATCTTTTGCACAATCGTTCTAATTTCTTCAGGAGAAAAGCGATAGGATTTTGCAAGGGTGTAATCGTTACCTAATTTTTGTATAAATACGATGCTATAGATATGTATTGAAATGCAATGCATGCACTATAGATTCTTGCCAGGTGAGTTAGTATGATGTCTTTGCCCCATTGTAGAAGAGCAGGCAATATTCTATCCTGGCGCTTTATATGGAGAGAAGTTTTTAATTGCCCATGTTATACGCACCTCTTCAACAAGCTGGCGAGTAGCTACCCAGTTCTCCTCTGATGGAGCTGAAATCGTAACGTCGGACCAGACTTGTTCGGGGGCGTTACAGCTTGGAAATTGAGTTTCTAGAAGTTTCTCCGTTGCTTCTGATAGGAATGGTGCTAATTATGCTACCTTATTACATAGGTTGAGCGAAAATTTTAGGGGTAAGCGTCGAAAAAATTAAGAAACGGAGTTAAACTGTTGCACATTGCTGATGTTGCTTAATTTGTCATAAGCGGCTTTCAAAGAATTGATTATTTTTAAGTCCAGACTTTTTTCATAATAAAAAATACTTTTGGGGTAGACTTTTTTTGACGATGAAGAGGTGAAAACTACTATTTTGGGCAATTTGACGACATATCTTTGGAATATTTTTATAAGTGTGTTGAGGTTAAGGGAGATTATATTGAACAATAATAAAATATAGCTATCATAAGTGCATGATTTCTTGGTTAGGCCTTTAATTCTTTACGGTTACCTCGTATTTGTGTTGCAAGAATAGGCGTAATCTGAAACCCGATCAAACATAAAGCACGAAATGAATTTCTTAATAACTCGAACCATATATTGCTACTGTTTTTTTTATGTACGATATTTATGAACTTTGGTCTGCACTTTATTTATCTAAAAAATGCTATGGATAGAAAAATTAACAGAAGAATTGAGGACTAAAAACAAGAACTGAAAAAGGTATGTAGTATAATATTATATTATAGGTGTTTATCATATTAATTAATATATTTACATGGTTACACAAAACAATGTTATTCATGTTTTTTTCTGATTTTAAATAAATACTCACCATCAAACAATCTCAGATTGATTTTTCTTTTTAACTAATATTTGTAGTAAATAACTTTGCATGCAACATAAACAGCTTCAATAATTTATCATTAATCTTATGAGCAATTACCAAGGACTATAATATTTAATTCATTCTATATTAATTCATTATCATTTATTTCAGATTCATGGATACCAGATAAAAGGCAAACACCAATTGGTGATTACCAATGTTCTAAATGTTTACGTTACTATAAATATAGAAGAAATCTATATACTCATGTAAAATATCTTTGTGGAAAGAAACCAGCATTTAAATGTGATTTTTGTAATTACAAAGCAAAACAACGTTATAATATTAGAATTCATATGCGCAATGTTCATGGTTATGTAAGCAAAGATTATGCTTAATTATATTCTTATGTAATATGTAATAAAGTTAATAAATAGGTTGTTGATTCCTTGAAGATTTGATTATTATTAAGTCTATGTTTCTGAATCATATATAACAATCAATATTTGCTATATGATACAAAAACAAATTTATAATTATGTTTTCTTACAGAAATATGGATGGATGGTAGATGCACAAGATCTGGTCAATTTCAATGTACAAAATGCTTAAAATATTACAAATACAAAAGAAATTTGAAAACACATCTTAAATACGAGTGTGGTATCGAAAAATCGTTCTCGTGTCCATATTGTGAACATAAAACTAAGCGACGTAATTCATTGAAATCTCATTTAAAAGTACTTCATAATTGTTAAGAAACTAAATATTTGGAGTATTTATTTTATTGAATGTATTATTTACGTAAATACACATATATATATATATATATTATATGGCAACATTACTGTTAAAAATGGTTACTATTTGTTATTGTTATATTTTTATATTGTTGCAATAGCGACAAATAAAATAAAATAAATTAAAGTATGTTTTTATATGTTTTATTAAATATTAAAGTTACATTCTTTTTTGGATTAGTTATGATTAGGCTGGGAATACATTAAGACCTTGATTTGTAGTATTTTAACAAATACGGCAACTTTTGCGTCATTGCCGCATTTTGTGTCTAGTTGCAAATATAATTTCACAAAAAAACTTTGACTTATCATAGTTTAATCCACTTTGAATGTACTGATACTGAATAAATCGAATATCAAATTATACATAGAAACAGCAATGACGCTAAAGTTGCCGTTTTCGTTACACACACACATGCGGCATGGCCAGCCGTAAGCCGCGAGGCTCAGCACGGAAACTCAAGCCTCGCGTGGCTTTGGACTACACTGATGCGGGTGTATTTCAGTCAAAAGAATGAAGTAGACCGTAGAACCGTACTGGTGAAATCATGGTTAGCGTATACACACAACTTTCACAATTCATAAGGAGAGGGAGGACGCATTCTTCCTATGTAGTGGAATGGCAAGCGGTATATACTATCGTACTTGTTAATTGAGAGAATAAAGGCGGTGTAGATACTGACGAGGCCCAGTATCTGGTTGACTCACAGTCTCATATTAAATGTAATTATTGTTACATGGATACTAATTATATATTAGACTTATATCCTTAAAATTAATAAATGCTACATTTTTTTTAAATATTTAGCCGGAGCTGGGGTTTGAACCTGCAAACGCAATTAGTTATTCTTCGTACGCTAGTAGAAATACAATGGGTTAAGTTGGTATCAAATGCAGTATTAAGTTGGCAACGAAAATGTTGCATCCTATTAATATCACTTCTGCATTAGTTATCAAGATTGACACGGACAAGTTATTCATGAGCACAGAGCAAAATTGGGGAAAGGTAGAGAAGACATTGTTAAATAACCTAATATTTTTTGGGCAACATTTTTTAAGACTGCTAATACTATAATAATTTCTTCAGTTTCACAAATTACAAACGTTTTTAAAACTATATATGTTGTTACTCAATTTATAATTTGTGTGTACATTCTTATTTATTTTACAACTAACCTTGTTTGTTTTAGCATAATATTTAACACGCTTTTTAGTAAGTTAAAAACATTATGGACTGTTTGACAAATAATGTATATACTTTGTTAGCTTACTTTATGTTTAATGTTAATAAAATATTTTCTAATTTCTGGTGTTTTGGGTACAATTAATATCTAAAGAAAATTTTATTTTAATATATTTATTAATTAAAATATATTTTTTAGACGAAGACTGGAAACCTGATAAACGACGTACAAAGAAAGGAGAATTTCAATGCCAACGATGTTTACACTTTTATAAATATAAACGAAATTTGTATACTCACATGAAATACGAATGTGGAAAAGAGCCTGCGTTTAGGTGCAATTATTGTGGTTACAGGGCGAAGCAAAGAGTTTCATTGAATAGACATTTGAAAATTGTACATAACTGTTAAATTTATATTGAGAGTACTATTCTTGAGTCAATGACATTTTTGGTCTTCTTATAGATAATAAAGTTTGTTACTATTATAGATTTATATGATTGGAATATGATTTATGTGTTCGTAGTGGCTATGTTTATTTTTAGGGGGGGTTATTAGTTTTATATATTAAGTTAACAGCTAGGTAATACGTCAAGTTATGTAATTTATTTACAAGCTTGATATGTTTGTGTAGAAATAAGAGAACAAATGTTTATGTGCGTTTCTATTTGCATTAAATATTTATATTGTTTTTTTGTGAATTATATACATGGGAATCAGGAACGTACATTTAGTGAAATTATATATTGTATTAAAAATTGTTATATGTGCTGCTTATTATAATTAAACATATTGGCTCGTATTTATCATCTTTATTAAAATAAATATTAACTGATATCTTTTTTGTATGATAGAATTGTCAGTCGTGGTCAGTGATCGACATAAATTGGCAATTTGAAAAATAAACTATGACGAAATACATGTTAATTATAATCGATGAGATGAGAACGATTAGTTATTATCGATTTTAATATAGACCGTTAATACGTATCATTATGTATGTATGTTTATTTAAAAATAATATCTTTTTATTTTATTCTGTTTGTTTATATTATATATAAATTATTTAGATTGTATTTTAATAAACATTTTATGGAGAGATATTTTACAATATTTTTTAGAACGTGTTTCAGGAAAGTGTTTTGATGAAATCTGTTTTTTTTTTGTAGGCAGATATTTTAAATGTATATTAGCACTGCGATCCTAGCTAGCTCATGGCTGTATTGTTTGTTTTTTTTCCCATGTCTTCTTGTTCTGTGCTTTTGGTTTCCATCCGGTAATTCCTAATATATCTATGTCTTTTTCTACCTCTTTTTTTCATTTCATTTTTGTCTTTCTTTATTTTTCTTTTTTCTTCCTTCTTTGATTCCTTGTAAAGTCCTGATGTAGTGCCGCTAGTAGTATTGTTATGGAAAAACATTATTAGAGAACATTACATACTAAAATCCTATCACGTTTACGAGAATATTGGTGAATCTTTTTCTCTAGAAAAATGTTGACACGTACAGCGTTTCTACTCTGTAAGTATTATGTTATCTTGATTGTTTTCTTGTTTAGCTCTTTTTTTTTGCCGCCTCTAAAATTGCTTTTTCTACTCCCTTCTATATATTGTCAATTTTATTCACGCCTAACTGAATGGATATGTATCATATATTCACACTGTGTGGATATGATATGCCGTACCAACCATAAAAAGAAAAAATACAAATCACAATGTTTATTTGATTACGTCGCTAAATACAAATGGTTTTTTTATTTGTAAAATAAATTAAGAACGTCTTACTTATTAACTGTTATTATACAATAAAGCTTAAAAACATTTTTAATTAAATATTTTAACAGCATAATATAACCAAAATTATAGGTAGTTCTTAATTTGATAATTATGCGAAACGTCAGATGTCATACATAACCTGAATTTATTTCAGTACAAAATAATGTTAAATGATTAATTGAAAAGTTTTAAAATATTATTTTTTTTCAGTCGTAGAAAAAGTAAGCTGTACAACTCGAGTGGAATGCCCCTATCGCACTTAGACGTTTGGAGCACTCCGCCTGCAGCGTCGTGCTTCAAATTTGTCTTTGTGCGATATGGGCATACTATCCACTCTTGTTATACAGAATACTATTTCATAACACGCTGTTTAACGCGTTCTGTATATTCAACGTTATTAAGACGCAGCAGTGTTGTTTGTTCTTTGGGGTTTTGCCCTTTGCTTCTTTTGCTTTTACATTTTTATAGTTCTTAATGTTGTTCTTTCCTTATTTGTATTGTTTATTTTTTCTGCATTATTATTTTTTATATTTGAGTTGTACTTTTCTGGTCAATCAGAAACTATAACTATCTGTTACGTTTGGTTATTTAAGTAACTACTGATCTAACAAATGCTTGGCTACTGAACTACTACACTGAGCGCTGAATATTAATAGTATTTCAGTATATTTTTATTCTAACGGCTAATGTCTTTTTACATATCAACTGCTATTTTAGTGCAGAAGAGGAACAATTTTCTCCATTGTCCCCACGTGTTTTCTGTAATGAATTATTATATAATAATAATATATTAATAAGTGATTATAGTCTTGCTCTACCATAGAACCGTTAGGTTGTGATGCCAGATATCCATCATCTTCTTCTTCTTGGTGTGCCATCTCCAACGAAGGTTGGCGACAATCATGACTATTTGAACTCTGTTTACTTTGAGGTACATCCGAACCAATCTTGAAGGTTGCGCAGCCAAGATATTCAACTTCTCTCAATACTTCTCTTACCGGTTATCTTCTCCTGGATTATAAGCTGTAAAAACTTGTAACGGGCACCTCTCATAACGTGACCAAGGTATTCGAGTTTTTTTTGTTTTAATGGTTATTACTATTTCCTTTTCTGTTCTCATTCTCCGCAGCACCTTTTCATTCGTAACTTTCTCGGTCCGTGGTATTCTCAGAACTCTGCGGTATATCTACATCTCAAATGCCTCTAGTTTGTCACTTACGCGTTGTTTAAGCGTAGAGGCCTCTATACTATATAAAAGTACGTACAAAATGTAGCATCGTACCATTTTGATTTTAAGAAAGTTACTAAGATATTTGTTGCAGAAAAATCGTTTTATTCTGATGTTCAATTCTGTGTTTTGTTTCTAGCTCAAAATCGTTATTATTGTTTACTCATGTACCCTGCTATTTGTATTTATGGACTCTTTTGTTGTTGTATTGGTTGATTGTATTGTTTATTAATATGAATTTAGTTTTTTCATATTATTCATTTTAAGTCCATAGCGATCACAAAAATCTTGTACGAGTTCCGTAATTCTACGCAGATCTTCTATAATTTTAGCCAGCTACACGACGTCATCAGCGTAGCGGATGTTGTTTACGGGACTTCCATTCACTACATTACCAGCTAATTCATTTTCTAGAGCTTTTTGCATTATTATTTTAGAGTACAGGTTAAATATAATTGGGGAAAGGACATACCCCAGCCGAACACTTTGTTTAATTGGAGTATTTTCCGAAGTTTTTCGTTCAATGCTTATGGCTGCAGTTTGGTTGTAGTAAAGAAACTCTATAATTCAATTAGTTTCTCGTGTCGTACTTTGTCAAAGCCTTTTTGTAATTGACAAAACATGTGTAGACACCCTCATTGACATCAAGACAACGCTGGGTATCGCTTATTTTTTTATCCAGTTTATTGTACGTTCTCTTGTGTAGTACTTTTAAAAAGATTTTTAATATATGGCACATCAGGCTTATTGTACGATGGTCTTTACAGTTTTTTTGCGTAGGGCTTTTTTAGGATTGTAACGAAAGTTGATGGTATGATACCGGTATTGTACATAATGTTAAATAAGTCAACTAGTACTCTAATTTGCTCTTGTATGAGTTTAAGAATTTCTGCCGGGATATTATTAGGACCAGGTGCCTTTCTGTTTTTCATATTTTTGACAGAGTTTATGACTTTTTCTGTTATTCTTGGCATTGTGTCTTTTTCTGTTGATAGTTTCTTAGTTCTTACGTCTTCGAATAGTTCTTTAATATATTCTTGCCACCTATGTAATTTGGCTTGGACGTCTATTATGAGATAACCATTTGTATCGATCAGGACACTACTCTGTGCACGTTTTGAAGTTTTAGCTTTTTTTTTATCTTTTTGTGTTTATTAAAGATATATGGTTTTTGCAAACTTTCTAATTTATCACACTTTTTATTCAACCATTTTTTCTTTGCTTCACGGGTTTTTTTGGTGATTTTTCTATGTAGTTTTTTTATATTTGCCAGCATCTGTTGGTTTGTGTTTTTTACTTTTTTCCATCAGGTCTATTATTTCTTTTGTCATCTACTCGTTCTTGTTTGTTATTTTGGTAGGTGTTAGTTATTCTCGACTTTTACTATATTTTGCATAATAGTTTTCTACTTGACATCGAGATCATTAATATGTCTCATTTTTTTCTTTAGTTTTTCGTTAAGAGTTTTTTCTACAATTTCTTTGGTTGTCTGGTTTTTAAGTTTTGAAGTATGTAATCTGATTTTAGGTTTTAGTTATGTTTGTTTCTTGAGTTTCACTTTGAAGTTGGCTACCACCGGATTGTGGTTTGAGGAGGCATTTGCACCCGGATATGTTTTAGCTGATGTTATGCTATTTCTGTATATTTTCCGAATTAGTATATAGTCAATTTGGTTTTTTACTAAGTGGTGTTCAGTAGGTTGTGGAGATGTTCAAGTATAAAGTCTTTTAGCTGGTAGTTTAAAATATGTATTTGTTATAACCATATCATTTTCTTCTGCAAATTCATTTCTCTTGCTCAATCCATAGTCTTGCACCAGATCATTGTAAATTTCTTTTTCGATCTTTCTTTGCATTTAAGTCGACCATCATAATGCATATTTTGTATTTCTTAATTGTCTTAAGCAGGGTTTTGATGTTGCCATAGAAGGCTTCTATTTCCTCATCATCCTATTCTAATGTTGGAGCATATACCTGGATTGTACTTAATTTTCTAGTTTGTGTTTGAAATTGTAAGAGCATAACATGTTCAGACAAGGGTACAAAAGATATTACTAATTTTTGGGTCTGCTTGTCTACCATTATTGCTACTCTATGTCTATGATTAGTGTCATCTTTATGCAGAAAAATACATAGTGCCGTTCTGCGTTTGGCACTTTCCTTTATCATACCATCCTATGTCCTAGTATATTAACTCCTAGCCTTTCTATTTCTACAGCTACATTGTACATTTTTTCTGTTTGGAAAATACTTTAATTTTCTTTTTGTGATTCTTAGCAACCCTTGATCACTTGAGATCTGCCGGGGACTGGGGACCGAGTTTTTTGTGTTAATTGTCATGATAATTGTACTAGGGATTATAATGGGGTGGTTTCCTGTTGCCTTCCCCATCGCAGAACACCAACCGTAGAATCCAATCTCAGTTTTTGCCTGGTGAATTCTGGATTTAAGCCGTATCGAAGTCCATCTTCTCTGTTTCAGTTCAGTCTTAGTGGTTGCTGCTGCCCTCTACCATTGGAACTGCTTATTTACTGGCAGCACGACTTGCCATGTCACAGTATAGGCTTAAGATTAAGTAGTATTTTCTGACTTAGTCTTTTCCAAGGGCTAACCACTACATCCTGTTGACACTGCCGCTAAATTGTCTGCGATTGCTTATTTGTTGAGAGTTTCTTGCTTAATTTGCAACTAACCATTATATCTTCTGGCTTTTCCACTATCCGCAACCTATCAGCCCCAGATATCCATTATAACACCGATAAATGGTACAGTATAACATCAAAGTATTCATAATACCTGCGTTTATAGTTATTTAATTAACACAATCTATTTAACTGCTAATTACTATTGTACTGTGTTACTTCTTACAGCTCAAATGCTAGTGCACAGCATGCTCTCAACGGACGTACAAGGCAAAATACTTTGTTTTACACACTACTATCGCTGAGAAATCTGCTGGATTGGTACTAGCACAAAATTATTCAGAGCGGCGCTGGATAAGATAAAGATAGTCCAACTTCCGATAAGTGATAAGTTGGCTTTGTGTTTATAAGTGACAATACAACGTTGCCAAAAGCTCGTTGCATTGTCAGTTATTAATAAGTTTATAACAAGTATATGATTGGGTCAAACAATGTTACGTAATTTATTAATTATATTCTTTTCAAAATCGGGGAGAACTATTTTTAGTGTGCAGATCATTTGATTTTAGGTCGACGTCTAATAAACAGAAGTTATTTAAGCAATTAAAATTAATTGTTTTTATTTTTTTTATTGTTTAAATATAAACAAAATGAAATGGATGGATTTTGTTTGATTGATTTGTCGCAACGATTATTATTTTCTATTCAAGGTATATGTTAACTATCTTTATTATAATTAAATACTAATAATTAAATTCACTAATATGCAATTTTTATTTCTAGTTAAAAACTTAGTTTCGTTATCCTGCATCAATAATCAAGGTAACTTAATATTATCTCTATGTTTATTTGTACTAATTCATATTTTTTTAGGTAAAAACGCAATTGATCGTAAAGTTGTAGGGCCTTTCTCATGTCCGAAGTGCAATAATTCATATAAATATAAGCAAAATCTAAGACGGCATGTTAAAATAGAATGTGGTCAACCGCCTAAACACTACTGCGATTTCTGTGCTTACAAGACTAAATATCGCTCTACACTTGTAATACATTTAAAATCAGTTCATAGTCAGAATATGTAAAAGTAGTAGTAAGTTATAGCGTTTATTGGACAATATGTAACTAGTCAATAGTCTTATGAATACTGATTTCAAATAAATCAATGATATGTGTGCATTGATTGCATCATGCACAATAATTGCAATTGATTTATTCATTTGAATCATAATAAAGTCAAATCTATCACAACAGACACTTTTTAAAGGGTGGGCCATCTTTAAGTTGGAATTTTAATCATATAGGATAAAGAACAAACGGCTTATTTTAGATTATTTTAATTTTATTTTAGAGAGTGTATATACCGATTAATTATGAAATATAGTTTTATCGCTGCAGGCTTGGCAGTAAGCCATTCTCGAAGACCAATTATTGAGTATTTGCGCCACTGTTTGGCGATAGCTTTGCGAATGTTCTGCTATAAGTGGTCCACAATGCGCCCAAAAAAAAAAAATCAATCACATCACCGATATGGGTATGTATGGGATGTTGTCCCATCTTGTTGAAACTAGAGCTGCTCAAGATCAAGTTCCTCCAATTCAAAATAAATCAGTGATCATGCCTCTGTAACGATCTCCGGTAACAGTAACGTTGGCTCTATAATCGTTTTCAACAAAAAATAGGGAAATAACGCCACCACTCTAAAATCCGCACCAAACAGTAAATCGCAATGGGTGCATTAGTTTCTCAACTATGGCATGTGGATTTTCTGTTTCCCAAATACGGAAGTTTTGTTTGTTTACATATCTTTTAAGATAGAAATGGGCCTAGTCCCTGAATAGATGATTTTTCAACATTTATTGTGTTTAAAGCTCACTGAACGAAGCAAAAACGGGCACTAAGGTCGGCTATTTTAATTTCTTGAACGAGTTGCATTTTGTACGCAAACATACCGAGGTTTTTGAGAAGAATCTTACTCAAAGTGGTTTGCCGAATATCGAGTTGCTGACTTCTGCGCCGAGTTGATGTTTTTGGGTAATTGAGCCACAGAAGCGACAATTTTGGCAGAACGCTCTGGATGAGATTGCTTTATGCGCGCATTGTCTACCAGCATTTCAGTTTCATGCACTTTTGTACGCAATTTTTGCGAAGTAGCAGACCCATTTTCAAAATAATTTTTTTTAATTTCAAAACGTTGCTTTAAAGTAAAACGATGCATCTTTTGAGAGGTATCTAATCACACTTTTTTTATGTAATTGTGACGCAAAAATTGACTTTGTCGGTAGAAACATGTGATTCAAAATTTAACTAAAACATGGCCCACCCTTTATAAGCAAATACTTTTTACCAGCGGAAATTTTTTTAATACTTATATCTTTCAAATTGTTTGTCCTGCTGTAAATTCTAAGCGTTAAATTTACACAATTGACAGCTCGTTACGAATGTTTTGGTTATTGAAACTTAAACTGGATGAGAAAACATCAAGAACTGATATCGCTATGAACTACTTAACTCAAAATTAGAGGTCAACTACAAACGTCTCATAAAAATTGATTAACAATGACAAAAATTCGTCTTTCTTTGGAATTTATGTTTGCAGTTGCAATGACTATATACGAAGACAATTTAGTATCTAGTATATGTTTAACTTTAGATGTTTGACAGTCGTGGAAGGAAAAAGGATAAAAACAATTTATAACATTTTTTTGTTTCAAATATCATCTTGAAGATGTCTTAATTTTTGTTCATATTATAAATCACACTGTATAGTAAAATACAATTATGACTTTTCTTGGTGTGCATAGTACTGTTATTAGTGTGCGCACCCTACCTCTGATGGTGCATTTTGGTACGTATTAAGTCTTTTTGCTTATAGAAAACGAATTACAGCATCCATCTCACAACAGGTGATAGGATTGTATCGTTTGCTAGCTACATGCGCCGTTTTTATGTGACTATGGTTATTTTATGAGCAGTTGATTTGTGGATAGTTAACTTGATATTATTCTGTTTAACTCTTAGTTCTCAGTCAATTTTAAATAATTATGAATTGAAGCAATATTTATTATAACGTAACGAATTACTCAATTTTTTTACTATTTATTATCAAAAAAACGCAATATATAGTAAGTAAATTATGTACAAACTATACTATAGTGAAACGCTTATTATCTTTAATTTTTTTAAAGTATTTTTAGATGCAAGAACTGATTGATTTTAAGATTTCACAATTTTTACTAGTTGTAGATAAGCTGTGATTTATAAAAATATAGCTTATTAGATTTTATATTCTTATAAGTATAAAAGAAATGATATGTTGATATTAATTTATTTTTAACATTTTTAAACACAATTGTACTTGTATTATAGTTTTATTGTAATAGCATAAATATAATAAAGACATTACATTTGAATCTATGTTTAATTTTATCTCTTCTCATGGTTTTCCTACTCACTTATATCAAACTTTTTGGCAGGGTTTATTAGGTTCTTTAATGGTGATTTTTTAGGGAGTTGGTCCAACGAAGGCATTTTAGTAAATATGAAGGAGTTTAGTAAGATGCGTCTTTTACTTTTAGAACACACTTATGTATTATAGATTTTCTGAAAGATGCTCAAGGTGTGCTTCTGTGTGCAAAGTATAAATTTTTTTTTTGCTCACACACAAATTTGCAACTATTTCCGCTATTCGGATTTCGTTTTTTTTTTAATTGTTTCTGACATTGAGATGGCGTGTAGTAGTAGCTAGCGATTGTGTTGGAAGGACCGATACATTTATACTTTGCATATTAGAGCGCTCTTGCGCCTTATTATAATAATTCATAATAATTTTTACTATCGGTATTAGCTTTTCTTTTTAATATTCTTAATAGTCATTTAACAGTTATAGTGATCATGTTATTATCCAACCTTAGAAAACTTTCAGACTTTCATCATAATTTAAAAACGTCAAACATCGACCAACTTGGGTACATTTTAATTGGTAGTTTAAAGATGCCAATAATATTTACGTAATTTGTATTAAATGTTTAAATATTTTGTGTGCTAACTAATTTGGCTTTAGGTAACTGACTAGCTAATTATAATAAATATTTTGTCTGTTTTATGTCTTATTACTTTGGTGTTCCTTCCTATTTTGAATTGTTAACTAATATGATTTATTTTTTAGAGAAAGCTTTAGCAACTTTATGGCGGGATGGTAGGTCGACAGTGGAAGGCTACTACAAATGCAAAGTGTGTTCAAAGAGTTTTAAATATAGACAAAATTTATCAAGGCATCGAAGTGTTGATTGCAGTAATCCAGCAAGAATTCAATGTCAATTTTGCCCATACGTTTCACCTTACAAGTCAAACGTGAGCAAGCATATTAAGCTTGTACATAAAGATGAAATTAATAAAAAATAGTATAAAATATCTATGTCTGTAAAATTGAATGTTGTTTATTATTAAAAGTTTTAACGATAAAAGTGGTTTAAGTTATAGTGTTGTATTTAAAACTATATTATTAATTCAAACTTACGATGTGTCATCACATACGTCTTGGTCATACAAAGACTATTGTAAAAAAATTAATTAATGGTTGTGACTTCTACTACGTGGTAATTTATGTTTATGATAAACATAGTAAATTGTTTTATTATTTCTTTAACTATAACTTTATTCAAACTTTGATTTTTACTTTTGATCTCTTTGATCAGTAACTATAAATTATTGAATTATTTTGTTCACTTTAATGTAATAAATACATTTTTTTTTTACTTAAATTATTTGTGAAGTGACTCAAGAAGGCGAAGACTCAAATTTCTGCTTGAAAAGTGATGGCTACAGTTTTCTGGAACACTGAGAGGATTTTTTTAATTAAGTAATAGGGATTGCAATAACGGGAAATATTGTCAAAGACACAATTATTAACTTGAAAGTGCCTATACACAAAAAAGACTGTACAATTATGCTCAAAAAACTTTTGTTTCTTCACGACAACTACAGGATGCAAGAAGATGTCAATGAATCTACTTTAAGAAACTACAACATCTATCTTTGCCTCACTTGAATTGAATGCAACGTGAATGTGGAAACATTTATATCTAAAATTATTACTGCTACTTTTGCTGAGTGTGATTGCAACAAAATGTCTGTTGTAAGTATAAATATATGCAACAAAATGTTAATGTTTTAGTTTGTATTTTATTCACACAGGTTCTGACATTAATGCTGACGTCATATGGCAGTCTTGGATTTTATTTAAAATGCTTATGTTTGCCGGTGTAATATCTATTACAATAAGAACAAGCGGATGTGTGAAACCTTGGTTTAGTATTTCTAGGTTAGTTATTTGTTTTTATTTATTCTAACAGAAATAGTGTAAGTAGGAATTACATTTGATTAAGAGTTGTATGTTATTTTGTACAACACAGTACCAAGGTTGGAGATGGTGTATTATGTTCTAGGTATACGGATGCCACAATAGTATCTGTTTTTTGGTCATTAGGCAAGCACATTCTCACAGCTATAGCATTGCTGTTGAAGAGTTTTATCATCAAAAACGCTGTTATGTATGCTTAAGTATGTAAATAAAGGGTGTTTTTTAGCTGCATGGGAAGGTTTCGATGGTAGTTGTCAATCTATACTCAATGAGAATGTCAAACTGTTTTGACATTTCTGTTCAGTAAGGTTAGACAATTTATCATGATTTGTTCAACGCCACAACAACGCTTCCAAATAGTGGAAATTTACTTTTAAAAAAATAAATCTGTTTTCGAAGTTCATACAGCACTTTGTTCATTTTACGGGCAACATAATCGGCCTAGTGAGCAAGCAATTTGTGCAGTTATTGATCGTTTTTGCATTAATTTTACTCTTCTTGATTCAAAACCATCAACAAGACAAAGAAATGTGCGTATCGAAGAGAATATTGCTGCTGTAGCGCGAAGTGTTGAAGACGACTCCGAAATGTCGATTTGTTGCAGTTTTCAACTTCTTGGCCTTTGTCTTTTGCTACGCATTTTTATCGAAGAATTGTGTAGTAATGAAGCTCATTTTTGGTTAAATGGCTTTGTTAATAAGCAAAATTGCCAGATATAGAACGAAGACAATCTTCAAGTCATTAGCGAAACAACAATACATTCAACATTTTTATTCATAAATAATAAAATATTCTACTATATAATTATTTTTTAATGGCAAACATGTTTCGCAAAATGATTTGCATTTTCAATGCCATATTTATGATTAATAAATTATTTAAAATTTTAAATATAAAAAATTTCTACAAAATAAAAGAAGAAAATATTAACAATACATTCATTAAAATTGACTGTTTGGTGCGGTTTACACGCTGGCGCCATCATCGGTCCTTATTTTTTTCGAAATGAGGAAGGAACTGCCGTTACGGTGAATTTCTATAATTAATCAGCTAAACATCGACAACATTTGGTTCCAACAAGACGGCGCAACTTGCCGTACAGCGCGCTTAAGTATCAATTTATTGTAAAATCAATTTGGTGACAACTTTATTTCCAGAAGTGGTCCTGTCAACTGGCCCCCTCGTTTGTGCGACTTAACACCTTTCGATTACTTTTTGTTGTTGTTAAGTCATTGGCTTATGCCGACAACCAACAACTCTTGAAGCATTGGAAGCCAATATTCAAGCCATCATTGACGCGATACGGCCAAATTTATTGGAAAAAGTTGTAAGAAATTGGACTGATCGAATGGACCATGTAACTTGTAGCCGCGGCGGACATATGCCGGAAATCATATTTAAAACATAATTGCCATGAAATTATCTACCAGATTATAATATTAAAAAAATCATTCTAACAATATTTTTGTCTTGTATTATTTTTTAAATTTCTGAAGCTCTTAAAAAAACACCCTTTACAAGTTCTTAGCTTCCTATTTGTAGGATTTGGGAAAACGGTTTTACTGTTTAGAGTTTTGGATCAGGGCTACTGTGATATGGTTTACTTGTAGTTTGCGATCAATGTGTTGCCACGGTGGTGATGCGTAATTTGGTTGGCTTTGGCGGTGTTTGGAGTAGTGTATCTCTGTTCCGGAGGCATTTTCTAGGTAGAACTATTGCTTCTATCTGTATTGCTTTCTTTTCGCCGCCACTTTTTTTTCCTAAGCGACTCGTAACCAAATCTTTAGCATTTGATTGTCCTGAAAGCCATGAAGTAGTTTGTTCAGATTCATTGGCACAACCTTTAGTTTTGACTTTGGATATTAGGGTTATAGACCGGAAACTACTTTCTGTAATCATTTTAGGGATGTATTATTATTACGGATCTCTCTTATTGTGACTACTCGCTAAAGGTGCGAGGTGTTTCTTTGGGAGTGGATCAACTTTTATTGAGTTTTTGTATGAGTGTTTATTCTATTAGTTTTGATAGTTTTTTAGTTTTATTTAAGGGCTGAGGTTGTTTAGGTGAGGGATCAGAAGTAAAGCAAACATTGAATTTAGATGTAATTGTATAGGCTACCAGAGAAATGTAGTTTTTGGAGGTAGGTTGTACACCAGCAGTCACTGCACACTAACCAGTACAGTGTATGTCTGCATCCTGTCACAGCTAAGAACATACCATTGGCCATCTGATTGAGGTGGGTTAGTTTTGATTTCCCGTTTAAGAGGCAACTGAGACCAAAGTGGTGTGGTGTTGCAGTTTCCAGACACTCAACCACCAGACTTTCTTTATTTTTTATTTTTTCTTACGGGTTTTTACGAATGCAAATACGCGAGTGGTCATTGAAACCTACCCCTCGGTTTTTTGGAACACACAAGAAGAGAGCGATAGTCAAAAAGCTTTTGATGTTCTGTAGGAATTACTAATTAGGCTTTGGACACAACGAGGATTCTTGGTCTAATCATTGTATTGATTGTATCTTTACTCATTGTGCACTGGAGCTTTGATCCTAGAAGTATATAAATACGAGAATTGGAGCAATGTGCAAGGGTATCAAGTTTGGGTCCAAGCTCCAGTGTTTTAGGGCGAGCGATGAGCGAAGGTACAATGTTATGTTTAGTACAAGTTCGGAGCAGAGTGAAGTTTTTTCTTGAACTTTGACGCGAAATTAATTCAAAATTATTCACTTCAATTGGATTTAATAAACTTCTTTATTTAACAAAATTAAATTTGTTTACTAAAGCATGCATCTATAACATTCATGTATATCTTTACTACAAAACTCTTTTATTTACAATATTTATCAATGTTACTACTACTACTAGTATTACCAACTTATATTATTTATAGAAGTAAATTAACCCATTTTAAAATTATAATTATATTAATCAAATTTATTTTTAGATTTTGAATGTATCATGTTTGATGGAAGAAACAGAAATAAAGGATGTTTTCAATGTGCAGATTGCTTTAAAACCTATAAATATAAACGAAGCTTATATAGGCACAAAGTTCTTGAGTGTGGGAAAGAACCTATGGAGAGATGCAAATATTGTCATTACGTTACAGCTCATAAATCGAGTGTGCGCAAACATATTTTACTCCGACATAGCGACAAATTAGTATAAAATATAATTTTTGATATAATTATTAACTTATTTTACAGAAGAAAAAAATGCTGCTAACATTATATTTTAGGTGAAATGTTATACTAATACTAGTATAATTTAGGATAGCAACATGTTAAATTAACATTTATTATATAATTATTGTAATATTATTTTAGTTAATCTTAAATAAAAGTTTATTGTAATATAATTAGTTTTATTCCATGATATATTTTTAAAGTTTTATCAAATATGTAATAAGGTAACTGGAATTATGTTTGATATTATATGTATTAGGTGTATTTCAACATACGATCCGGATTTTTCTTAAATTGTTTAAATTGTTCTTACAAATAAAATAATGTGCATAAACGATTTGCTAATTGGAACTATCTTTGTTTGTGTGCGCAGACCTGATATATTAAAAAAAAGGGAAAAATTACTGTTAGTTTTTTACTCTAGACTGTTAGTTTGCAAAAGCAAATCTTATTTTTAGACTAAGGAAGGAATATTATTGTTAAAAAACTGATCGGTTTGTCCAGTTTGTGTGTTTGGTTAAAGTTTGAAACTTGTTAAAAGAATTAGATTAAATGCACCATACACAAGTAGTTTTCAAAATATCAGATATGTCACAATCAATTTATTTTGGTTATTGTGAGTATAGAAACACCAATTGCAATATACTAACACTAAGTATGGCTAGGGATTTTTAACAAGAACCACTTGTATAACAGAAATTGTACATATTTATATATAATACTTATGACTCCTGTAGAAATAATTATTTCTACAAGTAACAAAATTGATGGTTAAGCATTTTTATACTAATTTTTTTATATAGAAAACTAGATTAAACCAATATTGAAATAAATTGTATTAATTGAATATATTTTTAGATTATGAATATATGATATTTGATGGAAGAAGCACTGCTCATGGAAATTTTCAATGTGAAGGTTGTGGAAAACGTTACAAATACAAGAAAAATTTACAAAGGCATGTCAAACTGGAATGTGGAAAAATGCCTACTTTTCATTGCGAGTATTGTCCGTACAAAGCAAAACACAAAGCAAGTGTACAAAAGCATACGTGCCTTGTTCATAAATTGTATAACTACGATATGGACATGCATATACTGCCATGAGCTTATTAAATATTATAAATATATATAATTTATAAAGCAATATTAATATTATAGTAAAGGTAATGGATTTTATTAATTGTACTAATGGTTATATATTGTTGTATGAACTAAATGTTCATAATAGTGTTTTATTTGTTTATTAATACTGGATTGTTTAATAGAGTTTTTAATATATTATTTTGTGTCTTTAATTTTTTATCCTCAATATTCTGAAATGTACATACTCGTTTCTTCTTCTTACATGCAATTTGTAGGTTACTGTTTATCGTACAACTTTACTGATCCTATTATTATGTTTTTAAATAAGTTTTAATTTGGCATAAAAACATTAGAACTGAATGCACTCGTACCGTTGGATTAATTCAATGAACATAAGCTCAAAATATGATGTAAACTTAACGTTGTCAAGTTTGCCATTATTAGAAATTGACGTATTATCTATTATCTTATCATAGGTTTATTAGTAAGAATTCATTAAGTTAATTACTACAGACTAATGGAAACAGTATAATTTCTTTGGTTATATTTATAAGTTTGAGATCATGAAGAGAAGAAACTATGGATGAGATCAGGAGAGGGGATAAACAAAAAATATTCTGTTAATATCAAAGGAATCATTTGGTACACAGATTATCTCTGGGCAAACATATTTTAGTTTTTTAAGCGGAAATAGTTGCTATTGAATGGCGCACGAACACTATTGAATTGGGACAACACTTTAGCAAACCGATAACTTTCATGTCTGACAGCCAAACGGCGCTACATGCGATGCGCTTGCTAAAACTTAATTGTGATGGACTGCATAACTAGTCTGTAAGCATCAGCTAAGAACAGCAGGATATGCCTGATCTGGACACCAAAGAATCAGGACATAGGAAGGGACTTTAATGCAGACCAGCCTACTAAAAAGGGAACCACAAAGACGTTTATTGAAACGAAACCTGCTTTTGGATTTTATAACCGGAAAACAATTATTATGTAAAAAACTTGAAATCAACCTGTGGCAAAACTGTGAAGGAAACAAACACATTAGGCTGTTCAGGACCCAAACTATGGTCATGCAAATGAACCGTACAAAACTGCGAAAGCTTACAGGATTGATATCTGAACACTGTGGTTTAAACAAACACATGCAAAGAATATATATCTAAAAGGATTCTTCTTGCCACGGATGTCTGAAGTATGAAGAAAGTACACTTCATCTGCTGAGCAAGTGCGAGGCTAACAATAAGAAATGCAGAGTTTTTTATTGGAAAACACTAGCTAACTCAAGACGATTTTTTGGCAAAACTTTATGGATTTTAACGAATAACCGGAACCACTAGATGAGTAAGAACTAGAAATGTTCAATAGGACCAAGAGATTGCAGTGGAGGGTCGCTGGACAAGAAAATGTTTGCAGAACCAAATAATCTTATTGTAGATGGTTTATAAGGATATCTTTATTTGACACTTCAATAGTCCGCTTGTTGTATTTGCAATATAACGTATACAAGAGTGTACATTGCGTCGTTGAAACTTAAACTTCTTTTGCCAAAGAGATTTAAGATGGCGGAATGTATCTTATCTAACTTTATCAGTTGATTTTTTTAGAGTATTGACATCTTTGCACACTAATAATATATTTTACTTATGTGACAGAGGTTTGGGAGTACTTTAACTGCTGATTGATTTGTGTTATTTTTTTTTAATTGCCCGGGTCTGGTGGTTTTTGTTTTAATTCTGGCTTACTGATGGTGGTAACTTGTTTGCCAAATTTGGTTGAAAGATATAATTTCCGATCATATCAACGGATATTTCTTTACTATGATACTAGGTTACGTAAGGTTTTATTGGCTTATTGCGACTGCTGGTATTAAACGTTTCCATTGTCGTGGTACTTTTTACATGGATGGGTTATAATTGATTTGCTACTGTTGTATAGGTTGTTGGTTAGGATTAGATTATCATAACTTTATTGTGGTTGATGTTTAGCTGTGACTGCTTTTGTCGTTTTATGTTTGGTAGTTGAAATACTTTACAAGAGATATCTTACATTTAGCACTAAGCTGCAGTTGGTTTTAATAACGGTGAACATTGTTTTTTTTTTTAATTTAAACATTATGTTTCTGCTTTAATATAAATATTCTAGAGGTATTTTCTTTTTTTTTTTAATTGGGGAGGTTCAGGCTGTTTGCTGGGTTTTGACCTTGGACGAAATGGGTTTTTATTATTATTACTGATGTTGTTTGACGGTCACAATTATTTATGTTTTTGGGTATTTGTCGATCACATTTTTTTTGTTGGTAAGGGTGTTGTTTTTTGCAGCATTGGTTTTGCTTGTAAGTAGGGTCATTTTTGAATCTGTAACGGTTATATGATTTATTGTGAATTATTTACGGCAATCTGTAGACTTATCTGATGTATATATTATATTTTGAGAGTATTGAGGAAAATGAAGAAACACATATATCACCCCAGAAGTGGCAAAAGAAAATACAGAAAGAAGATAGCAGAAAGAGTGGAATATTGAAATAAGTACGTCACAGTAGACCAGTAGTATGGACAAGAAGAGACCACGCAGAGATATTTTCTCACTCTTTCTTAAAATAAAGACTAACGACTGTTGCTACTACTGCTCGGCAAATCATGTCAAGAAAATAGATTCCAAATAATGCACAACATAAGACACATTTACCGCCAGACATTATTGTCTCACACAACCATACTTTGAATGGCAGTGCATTCCTTTCTTTTATAATAAGTGCAACAAGATTAACTTGTGTCCTGAAGATAGAGGCTGCTTTAGAATTTGTACAGCTACGTAAGGGAATATTGCTAAAATGATAGTTTAATAAATGATGGTTATGAAGACAAATGGCATCAACAAACGTTAACATTTAAGGATAAGTCTTAGTGAGCAACCAGAGGTATTCTAGAGTACAAAAGATTATCATTTTGCATACTGGAAGCAGGATAAACTTTGATGCTCAATTATTTATTAAAAAAGTATGCAGTCTATGCATCAGGATTATCTAGCACACAAAAAGAATTCTTTGGGATTGAGTTTTTTTTTTAGTGTAGTTTTGTTTATTTTTGACGTTTTTCAATAAGGGCGGGTAGATGTTGAAATTGAATAAAATTCTTTTTTAATTTGAAATGCCCATGTACGTCATTAAGTGTGGAATATGACATTGTTCAAATGCCCGCCTCGGCTTCTTATACATCACGGATCCGAGTGATCCAATTTTTAATTACTCTTCTTGAACGATGGTCTGTGTTATGTTTATGTTTAGGGCATTGGTAGATTGTGGTTTATTTGCATAGACCTGCGACTTCAAGAAACTTTACAAGAAAAGTTTAGCGGGTTCAAATTGCATGACCTTGGTGGCCAATTTACATCACCACTGCGAGAGATAACGTTACCCTCAAAACGTTCATGCATATTGTCAAATTTGGCGTTCGCTGTGTGTCCGTCCTGCTGGAACCACGTTGTTTAGGTCTTTATGGTTCAATTTGGCCATAAGAAATTGGTTATCATTGTTCGGTAGCGCTCGCCGTTGACCATCGTCTTTTAAAAAAAAGTACGGGTCAATGACGCCGTCGGCCCAAAATCCACACCAATCTGTAACTTTTTGAGGATGCATTATTACTTGGTGAACCTGGTGTGGGTTTGTGTCGTCCCGTATACTGCAATTTTGCTTGTTAATATAACCATTTATCCAAAAATGCGCCTTGTTGCTAAAGATGATTTTTTGCCAAAAATGGGGTTTTCTTCGAAGCCCAGCTAGTGATCAAACAGCGTTGTCTATGGTCATGAATTTTGAGCTTCTGGGTCAATTGGATCTTGTACGGGTGTAGGCCGTAGTCTCGACTCATAATTGAAGTCTACGAAAGCCCGAGTTTTTGTGCACGGCGAGGAATTGACTGCCTCGGGTTCAGCTGTTTATAGAAAATAAACCACTCTTAAGGAGCTGACAATGATATTAAATTTTTAAGGTTATGACTCATTTTTATAAAACAAAATTTATTTAAACGTTTATTTTTGTTTACCTTATTTATTGCATTAGTTTTCAGCTTTTTTTGTTTGGTTTACTTGTTAGTACCTTAAAGAATGCCACGAGTGTGAAGACGTGCACACTTTTACCAATTAAACTATTGTAATATATTAGGGTGGTTTATCCCCTGAAATTGACGTGTGTGGCAAATATGTTTTTTTAGATTATCTTGATTTAGTAAGAGACCATCAGGCTGTAGTGGTGACCTTGCCAGACCAAGCTAGGTTTATGAGTGGATAGATATTGTCTGGAACGTTTAGGGGTTATACGACCTAAAGGCGAGAGACAAAAATTACAATTTATTCAACATTGTAATTTCTGGTTTGGTGGCAATATGCTACGGAGGAAGTTTTTTTTTAATATTCATTTCGGGCACGTTAAACGCGCGCCGTTACATTGATACAGTCTTGAAACTTTTTCTACTTTCATTCATTCGAGATTATACAATGCAGTTTTCTTGCAAGATATTGTCTGCTCTTATACTGCTAACGTAACTACAGACTTTCTATAACAAAACAACATTAATTGATCAAAGATCACCTGACTTGAACCCTATAGAACATGATTGGCAGAAATTGTTTACCGCATTCTATAAACATTTTAGATGAATTTCATTACCAGCTTCAAATAACTTGCGAAGTGTTATCTCAAGATGCATCAGATCATCTGATTTGTTACATTTCAGAAGGGTTGATGAATGCATAAGTACACGGAGATGTATTGCATTGTTAATTTTTTTTTAGTAAATATTATTTTTCTATACGGTTCCCGTATGGTTTTGAAATAACGAGTGCGGAAAATTACATCACTTAAATGATGACTTCCTTTTCGAATGCAAATCTTTAGCTTATGTTTGAAGTTGCTCAAAACATCTTTTCACAGATCTCGATCATTTTCTGCAGTTTACAGTGAATGATTTCCTTTAACTGTTTCAATGTTTGGGGTTTGTTTTTATAGACACTGGATTTTAAAAAATCTCACTAGAAAAAATTATAAGCCGTTAGGTCAGGAGAATGAAGTGGTTAGGGCACAATGACGAAACGTAAAATGATTTCTATCTGAAATTTTTTCCGAAGAACATTATTGAGGCTCTTGATGTGTGGACTCCATTTTGCTGTAACTATACACTATCAATGTCTATTCTCTATTTTTGCAATTCTGATTCTGAAAGTTGGTGTTCAATTCAATGAAGCAATGTGACTGTATCTGTGACAGTGGAGTCTTGTATCTCAAAAAAGTAACGGCTGTAAATTAAAGTTTTGTCACTTATTATGATTATGTGACTGTGACAGTGGAGTCTTGTTTCTCAAAAAAGTAACGGCTGTAAATTAAAGTTTTGTCACTTATTATGATTAATGTCTTTATCTCTCAAAATATTAAGATATTTACCTCAAATTGTGAACGATGTTGATAGACACGTTTACCCAATTTTTGGACAATTGTTATCTTATACGAACGGAAACATGTCGTAAAATGCGTCTTACCGAACTATTGCTCATTCTTAAAGCGGCAGCGGGCTTACAAACAGATCGATGCGGGCTCCTCAATATTGCTTTTCTCACTCTAATAGTATTGTCTGGTGTACGAACTGCACCTGGTGGTTTGCGTCGAGTTACACTTTCTGTTGTTTTGAAATTGTTGACCCATAAGGATGGTGTTGCTAACGTTGAAATGTCGAAGAATGAGACGCTGTGTTTGAATAACAGATTCGCTACTTTTAACATAATTATTGTACACACGATGCTGCGTCTTATTAACTAAAATGGCGTAGCCTGTGGAGTTAAATGACACTGTATTGATTTTCGCCACTCTTCTACTTGCTGTGTACTGCGGTTCTCTTGAATCACCTTGTATATCAATATAGACTTACTATTTCCAATAACTTTTTTTAGTTGGGTTTTGTTATCAAAAGTTTTTGAAACTCAGTGAACTAGGTCCTTTTTTGCATGATTGAACATATTTGGGTACACTTTCTGATGTTTTTGGCATTTCTTTTATATCATACTTATTTGGTTGACGTTGAACTTGATTGTTTTAGTTGCACGTTTCAATCCTATATCTTCATTGTCAAATATTTAACAAACTTGTGGCACGTCATTTGCACTAGACTTCTAAAACAGAATCAAACCGCAAGACTTGAGTTAATTACTAAATCAACTTTATTTTAAAATAGATTCGGATCCGCAGAAAGAAATTTTGTGTAGTAAAGTAAAGTAGACTCATACCAACATTTGTTGAATTGAGTTTTGAATCTCATTATTTATTCTCAACTAACCATGTAGCACAATTTGGCATTAAGATAAGAAATATTCTATTAAATTAAAATTGAGAAAATTGTTTGGCTATCAAACTAGTAAATTTTGTCAATTGCCTTGGGAACTTTGAGTATTATAAACGATTGCCTTTAAGAGTTGTGTAATCTATTTTTTATTCAACAACAAAAAAATAATACTAAATAAAATAGTATTTTATAATCTAAAACCTTACCTAAAAGTTATACGGAAAAAATCATCTAGGTGTATTTAATGAACCACTGTTGATATTGCTAATTGATTAGATTTGGGTAAGTAAATATATATTTTAAGAGGATTTTAATTAAAAATATTATTTTTAGATTCTAATTTTACATCGTTGCAAAAGGATGTGTAGGTCACACATCCAGAACAGACACGAAAAGGTTTAATAAAATGTGTGCTCCATAAAAATCATAAAATTGCTGTCACCATAATAGTAAGATTTGAATGAAATATATTGCGCATCGCATCTCATTCATAGCGTTTTGAAGTTATGTATTGTAATATTTATAATCTGTTTCTTAATAAAAAATTTATTATGAATTCCTATTATATAGATTGTATATTAGTTTTTGATTACTTTCAGATACACTTGTTTGCAGAAAAAGGAAATTATTTGTTATAATTTATAATATAATTTTACAGTTTATTTTTTCTTAATTTATATGGTATAATTTTTATTTTATTTGATTACATCTTGCTTTTGTAAATAACCCCTTTATACGTTTTGGCTTAATTGGTTCAATTAACATATTATTTTCCATTATATTTTATTTTCATTAATAAAAATAAATAAATAAAATTACAGAGTTTCTCGAATTGGAACAAATCATAACACCTGAGGCGAACGAGACCATCCGTACTCTGCTACGAAATCCATTCTCAATTAATTCACGCAATCGGAAAAACAACAATGTCAGATCAGCTATGAGAAAATTTAAATTAACTACTGACCAAGATTTGAGACCGGGCTATAGTAGTGAATCACAATTTGCTTGTCGCCATTGTGGTAAAAGATATAGATGGAAATCAACCATGAGGAGACACGAACAAGTGGAATGTGGAGGAAAAGAACCTGCTTTTCAATGCAATTTATGTCCGTACAAAGCCAAGCAGAAGGGAAATTTAGGAGTGCATCTTAGGAAGCACCATCATTTGACTTCACCTGTTTAAATATGGAAGTATAAGTCAAGCATTTAACTTCTAAAAGTCATTTTTAAACATATAGTTTTATAGAATTCAATTTTGTTGATTTAATATTTTCCATAGAATGGAATTCCATTTATAGTTTATTAGAAACCGTATTGTTGCTTTAAAAAAAAGTTTTATTAAAAAATGCTCGTATTTAAGGAGACAATTATCTATTTTAATTAAATTAGCTGTTGAAGTTGTTTATCTATTTCTACTACTTATAACAAGCAATATTACTACAAATTACTTTCTTTGATAAATATTTAGAAATAAATATATTTAACAATACAGGGATTAGTACAATTAAATATAAGCCACTATGTACTTAACATAGGTTATAGTATTTATTAATTTTTAACATAATATCAAAATGTATACCAAATCGTGAAGTACAACTTTATAACATAAAATTATAGTCATATATTTCATTTATATATTCATATGTTATCGGATTGGTGAGGGTTGTTATATATTTAAAATTTATCTATTAACATTGCAATAATAATTAATTAATACCAAATTTTATAAAGCGTTAATACGTGCCTTTAATATAAGCAATAATTTTTATAGAGTTATATTTTATTTAAACTAAAATTTGAATTATTTTATTTTATATTATTATATCATTTATGTTTAGTTTAATATTTTTATTAATGTTTTTATCAGGTATAATGGTTTATATTGTTTTTAGTGTTTATATTTTATCATTATATTTTTATTAAAATTTATTCAGTTATATAGTCAATTATGTTTTTTTTATGCCCATATAAGTTGGGTTTACACCTGAATAGACTTATTGGCGCCAGTAAAATTTAATATTTAAACGTTTTTATACTGTTCTGTAGATCACGTTATATGTTTTTTTGATAAAGTTTAGTTTAATTATTTTATAATGTAAATTTTTATTGGCATTACTAAATCTATGCATGTATAAACCCGCTATTGTTTTATTATTGTTTTTGGTAAAATGTTTGTGTCAATGCGTGTGAGTCAGCTGTTATAGCTTTGAGAAGTAATGTGAGTTATCAGTTATTGTTGTGGTGTTGAGGTTTGAAGTTTATCTTTGACATAATATCAACATTTTTAATTACATATAATTTATATTTTTAATTGGTTTAGTTTATGAAGAAGGACTACTAGCAACATTTATCATTATTGGTGTTTTGCTTTTGCAGGTTCTACGAGCTTCTCCTTCAGTTTTTTCTGAACCATGATTATTTTTTTTTTTGGTTTGCATTCTTTTCTCATTTTTTTTTTATGTACTACTACTACTAGCGCTTTTTCCTTTCCTGCTTTTCTCAACACTTTTTCATGTCTTGTCTGACTACTCAGGGACAAGGTATGCGCAATTTGTCAGGGGCGGCGTGGCCCGCGGTTATTTACATTTGCATTATATTATTGTAAAACTTTTTTTTTTTATTATTTTTTGTAACTTACTGCAATTATTACAGAGTTAGAAACACTCTAATTTGCTTTTGAAAATATAAAGAATCATAATATTATTATGACTACGATATGAGATTACTTTGTTGCCGTCCTCGTGACCTGAAAACGAACTGCTAAATGGGAAACACTCCTGAGATAGTGTTGTTGACACACCAAATTTGACCGATGTTTTCTAACTTTGATAAGTGGAGACTTTTTTGTGTTTTGTTGTTTACTTGGTCTTGAGCAACTTTCTACAGATGTTTTTCAGGTGCCTTAGGGCTGATGCTATGGTTTTTTGTTTTAGTGACTTTCAGAAGCAACTTAGGGTTGTTTGGTGACTCGGTGATGGTTTGTTTAAGTGGCCGCCTGAATTACAATTTTAAAACGGTGTATTGTGAGAGAGGGGTGTTTGGTTTTTTCATTATTTTTGATAGCCAATTCATTGCAGTAGTTGTTATAGTTGCTTACTGGGCTGCAGGACAGTTGTTGGTTTGCTGGCAGGTAAAAGGGCTATCTTGAAGTTTGCCTGACGATGCGATGAATATGTGCGTTGGTAATAGATTTGTTTGAACCCGCTTTGGTTGATATCTGCTTGTTGTTGTTGTTGTTGCCTTGCCATCATTATCTTTTTTTTTGTGGTTTGGGAAGAGAATCTTTTATAGATTGTTTAGATTATCCTGAACAAGAATGCCTACAAAGGCTCAATACCTTTTGTTTGGAGGTTGTATTTTAAGAGAAGGTTGGTTAGGACACGCCAGTTTAGAAAGTGATGATATTGATTGGTCTTCTATGGAAATGTTTATTTTTGGTTGGCTCAGCAAGTCTATTTAGATCTGGGTTGAGGTAAACCGCGAGGTTATTGAAATATTTTTAGACAACCATTTTGATGTGTTGAGATTGCTACTAATTTTTTTGTTTAGAACTTACAATGTGTTTCCGACAAGTCACCGTTAAGTAAGAATTTGGAAGGCTTTGAGACGGTTGAAGTGCGTGTTTGCAACCGTTCTTCAGACTAAATTTGGTCACGGAATAGGAATGCCGTTTAGAAGTTTTACTGCCAAAGTTTTGCCGTTTAGATATGAAGCTATCAGTTTCATAAGGCAGACGAAATTTTTGTTAGTGCAGTTTTAAAAGTAGACTTTTGTGCTAGATTTTTTGAAACGTACTGTATTAAAATCAATAGATTTTGTGTAGTTTTGGATTATGTTCAAGATCACTCTCTTCATCTTAAGGTGCATAGAAGACTGATTGGCCAGTAGTTTTGAGGAAATTTTTTATTCTTTTTAGGTTTTGGAATATTAAAAACGTCAGAGCCTTTTCAAGCTTTTGAGAAGTGTTTGGTGCAAAGAATTTTATTAGCAATATTGGTTTATGAGAGAAAGATTTGAGTGCTCTGTTTGGTATATTCAGGGTCAGAAGCAGATTGAGTTTTCAGTACATTTTGGTGGTACAGGAGTGCTTGATGGTGAAGGATGAATTCAAATAGTCCAATTCTTAAAAATTGTATGAAGAATTTGTTAAAAAAAAGGTGCCCGGTGTAGATGGAATAAAAATGAAGCATGGATGTATGTTACGGAAGATCTGATTGAGAGACTGAGTGAGACAACAAATGAAGTATGGAAGGGAAAAGAATTTTTTGGTCAGTGGAGAGCAGGTCTTGTATGTTCGATTCAGAAAAAAGGGAATAAAGAGCTTCTAGAACAATATAGAAGTATAACGTTACTAAGTACTGCACAGTAGATTTACGCTTAGTTACTTGAAGAGAAACTGAGTGAAGATTTAGAGATGAATGAGATATTGCTAGACTGAGAAAAGGAAAAAGGATTATGGATAACTTATACATATTACATGCTTTAGTAGAAAAGGAAAAAGCAGAAAACATTTGATAGTGAAATAGAGAAAAAGAGAAATACGTCAGCATCTAATAAAAATAATTGAAGAAGTGTACGTGGAAACAGTTAGCAGGATTTGCGTGAATTGTAAAATGAATAATGTTGAGATTACGATAGGTGCGAGTCAAGGATGCCTACTCAGACCTAGTTTGTTTGCGGCATACATACGGTAGACGTACAAGTGATTTTATGTACGGCGTAGACGAGTAAGACGATAGTGGGCAGAGAGAAAGTGTGGTTGTTGGCTTATGCAGACAACATGGTAATTGAAGCAAAGAATTTACGAATTGATTAGATGCCTGGAAAAATATTTTAGAAAAAAAAGAATAGAAGTAAATGTAAATAAAACAAAAATATTAACGTTTAGAAAGGGGGAAAAAAGAATAGAAAACTGGAAATTAGATGGAAAAAAAATTAAAAAAGTAACAACATTTTTAAATATCTAGAATATGATTCTTATACATACAATAATGAAAATAAGCACATAACAAATATGTCAAGAAAGATAAATAACGCGGAAGGATGAGCATGAGAATTTGGTGAAACAAAAATTTGAATGTATCAGAATATAAAGAATGATATTTGATAGTTTGTTATTGTACGGATCGGAAATTTGGGGATGGAAACAACAAGAAAAATTAGAGGCTACGCAAACAAAATATTGGAGATGGGTGTTAAGGGTAAACAAAAAGACTCCAGCATACATTGTAATGGAAAAAGTAAAAATAGAGATTAATTAAGAGTAGAAGCAGGAAAGCGTACAATGAGGTATGAAGAAATCGTGAGAGAAAGAATTGAATGTAAAATGTTACAAGAGTGTCTGAAGATGAACTTAAACGGTAAATGTGAACAAATGGGAACATGCAGAGAAAAATATGTTACAAGGAATTGAGAATGTATAAAAGAAGAATGTGGAAGGAAACTATGGATGAGAGATAGAAATATTCAAGTGCAAGAGCGAAGTATGCGGATAATTGAATCACTACAAAATTACATAGAAAGTGGAGAAAAAAAATAAAATATTAGTGCATGGTTCAGATATAGAAATGAGGAAAGTGTGTTTAAATTTTGTATAGATAAAGTTCAAAAATTATGTACGATGTCTGGAGAAGCTAGGAAAAATATAGAACACATTTTATAAAAATTCAGTGAATAAGACGAAAGCAAATGGGAAGAAATTTATTATTGAAAAAAGATGGAAGAGGAATGTAAAGGGTGATAATGGTAACAAAAACAGAAAAAAAATTGAAACAGACTGATAAATAATTAATTATAAACAAGGTTTAGGGTTATTAAGGTTACATATTACTATTGATTAAGCCTCTCAAATATTTTGCAACGATAACACAGCATCAATGGGTTTTTTTACACATTTTTTGAAACACTATAGTTGAAACTTAAAATAATGTTCTTTCAAATAATGCTTATGAAGTTAAGCTGAACAAATTATTAGTTGCACTATTTGTTTTTAAAAGTGTTACTATTAAAAATATATCAGTTTTAAACATTTTTTTCTAACCTTGCAAAAGAAAACAAATTAATGGATATTTCATTTTTGTATAACTAGATTGTAGAAACGTTTACTCAACAGATCAACCTTACTAACATTTTATTTTTGAAATTTTATCAAAACGAAAGATGACAATGGTGAAAATTTTTAGGCAAGAACTTGGACTTTAGGATCAAACTAGACACAGGTAAAATGTGTATTTACTTTACCAATTTTATGAAAATTATATATGAATTAATTTTTTTTTTACTTTTTTAAATTATTTACAAACACAGATAATTGTTTGGTATGTCGAATGTTTATTATCTTTTAATTCTTTCTTTCTGAAATATTTTTTTAAACAATTAATAATTTTTTTAAATTTTATGTTATCTGCATTCATCACTGTACATTATGATCTTTTATTCTATTTCAGAAGTGTAAGTCGTAAATAAGCTTGATCCGAGTGGACATCCCTGCCGCACAGTTTTTGTAGTTTAATACATTATATTTATTTTGTTATTTGCACATACCGAGCTAAATGTTTTCACAAATACTGCTTTTATTTTTTTTTATAAAATGCTCACTAATTTTTATCTCTCCGAGATATGACCAAAAATAACACGTTACAATAGATTTTTTTTTGGCTATATTTTTTTAATCTTAATTTTTGTATTTAATGTTTTTCTAGGATCATTGCGTTAATCTTGTAAGCCGTACTTAGTAGTGTTATTGCTCTATAAGATTTTACTTTTAAAACTCATCCTCAGTTTATATTACATCGTCCATGCGTACCTGACTTCTTCATCAGAGATCCTGCTTTTCTATGTTGTGATGAATATGTTTTTATTTTGTGTAGGAAGAAAAACATTAGTCTTGATATTGCGTGCACGTTAAAGAACCCAATAATTTTGGTTGGAATGAGTTTGCGTCAAAATTTATAGGTGTCAATAAATAGTCTGGTTGAAACAATATTAATGAGTTTTGTTTTCAGATGCACTTCGAACGTTTCAATGTACACAATGCAATAAGTCATACGAGGATTATACGTCTTTGAATACTCACATTAGATATGAATGCATGATGAAAGAGCGCTTCGAATGTCCTTTTACTAAATGTAGTTTCAAGACCATGCAAATGGGGTACGTAAAGTGGCATCTAGCAACTAAACATAAATTCCACATGGAATACAACGACATTCAAACAACTTGCAAAATATAATTTGTAGTATAATAATTAAAATTTATTTTAGGTTGTTTCTTATTTTACATTGTTTATATTTTTAACACTAATCTACTTTGCCAAAGTTTTATTGAATATTTATGTAATTATGTAAATATTAATTAAAGAAGAATAAAATTATACAAGTTGAATAATTTATTGTATAAATACTTTTTTTTATTTTAGATGTAATTTTGCTTTATTTTTATATTAAATTATTATTTCATGTTAAGCATTTTATAAAACAATATAAATTGTTGATATACAGATTGTCGAAATTATTCTAACACATGATTGTGTTCCTTCTTTATGAATAGTTTTAATAATAAATATATAAGGAAGTGTAATTATATTTGTTTATTCCACAAACATAAAAAAATATTTAAGAACACGTGCAAATTTGCCTTGCATAGAGCTTGTCTAACAGCACTATAGTCAATGTAGGTAAACAACACACAAACTTTAATAAACTTTTACGAACACAGGTGTGCGCGCTTAGGATATTTACTTCCACTATTAATAAGGAGAAACCACATTTATGTTATGTGTTGTAATGATTTTTACGATTTGTATACAATTTAGTATTTTTTAAATTGTTTAATAATTGATTTAATTTTGAAAAACAATATTTTTCAATTAAAAAATAAATCTTAATTAGATTGCTTATAATCTTAAATTTATTGTAATTTGTGCGATTTTTAGGCTGACAATTTTTTGTTCTGCATTTTGATCTATTGTTCTGCGATTTTTTACCGCTTATTCAAGGTGAGTTAGGAGAAGGAAATATTTTAAAGATGGGTATTTTGGTCAATGTAGGAAAAAAGTTATATG
Organism: Tachinus rufipes; assembly: GCA_963932245.1. Classification (NCBI taxonomy): domain Eukaryota; kingdom Metazoa; phylum Arthropoda; class Insecta; order Coleoptera; family Staphylinidae; genus Tachinus; species Tachinus rufipes. The sequence goes on along the minus strand of OZ010742.1, from coordinate 30,642,432 downwards.
GTGTAATATTTTATGACGCTATTGATTGTTTATTTGTTTTTTAATGTTTAATGTTTGCAGATGTTTTGTTTTATTTTAGCACAAAAATTAAACCTTAACTCAACAATATACTTGCCAACTCGCTTTATAAAATTGCTTGTTGATTTTATGAGTGCCGCGTATCTTGTTAAATAAGAAGTTTGTGACAGCCAATGAATTGGGTGGTCCAAACCATCGCCCAAGAAAAGTTTGGTTGAGGTACTGAGTCACTACACGCAAAGTATGTGGCGGAGTTCTATCATCCTGATAGTACAGTACATCTCGTTTCATGTTACTAAAATAATATCATTGATTAGTTCAGTTATTTTGTTTTGCATCAATTGTAAGTATCTCTCACTATTTAAATGATCAGCTATAATAACAGGATCATTAATAATACTGCACTGCACATTAACTGCAAAACGCTGTTGGAGTAACTTACTACAGTTGCCTGTGGATTTTATTCTTCCAATAACTGTTGCGGCTGTTGTTTACACTATAACGGGTGTGAAGTTTTGTTTTTTTGGTAAACAGAATGTGTGGTATTAATTGACGATGTGTGTGCATGCGCTGTCATCTCAGCATCTTTTGGATGCAAATCTTGCACACGTTTAAAGTTATAGAGATCCGAGCCCAAACGATTTAACGTTTGGTTAACACTTGTTTGTTTGTTTGTGGAACATTTGGAGGGGTACTTATTTGTTGCATACTTATGGTTGGGTTGAGTTCTATTATCTGCAAAATGTTTTCTTCTTGGTTTACATATCCCTGAACTGCGCGGTCTGATATGATACGAGCACTAGGAAGTATTGCAGAAAACTATTGTGAACACTTTGCGATGAGGAATTCTTTGGTTGGGAAATATACAACGATAGTCTTTATTCTCAGCATTGGCTCTTCTATTACAAAACACCATATCGGAAAATTTGTAATGTGACCACCTGCTGTCCAAGAATCTCATTTTTTGAAGGAAATTGTTTTGTTGAACATGTTAGACGAGTTTGTTGAAACATTAATAAAGCTTTTTTAATGTATAACTTTTATATTTTATTATTTTCACTAACTTTTTTTCCACTCTTCTTTTTATTCTACTAAAGTTGAATCAATATTAATAAATTTTGGTTTCAGATCCTCTTCATACGTTTCAATGTTCACAATGTCAGAAGTCGTACAAGCATTACAAGTCTTTGTATAATCACATCAGATTCGAATGCATGAAGGAAGCGGGCTTTAAATGTCCTATTAGTAAATGTACATTTAAGACTAAACACATAGGATCAGTAAAGAGGCATTTAACAACTAAACATGCTACTCACATGGATTACAGCGAAATTCAAACAAATTGCAAAATATAAATTAAAATTTATTTATTATTTTTTGTGTTGTTTTATTATACTTATGTTACTACTTAGTTTTGTCAAATTTTTAATCAGTGTGTAATTATGTATTGACAAGAGGCATTTAACAACGTACATAGATCTATTATAACATGTTTGGAATATTTTAACAATTAGTCTATTGTGGATTGCTATATTATATACATTTTTTCTCACGGACTGTTATAGTTTACATACATTGTAACTTATTTCTTAAAGTATATAATGGTTATTTTAATACTAATCATATCTAGTCTTGTCAGATTTGTAATTAATGTATAATTATGTAAATATGGAATAAAAAATAAAATTTAAAATATTAACGCAATAACGCATAACTTGTTTCTTAAGTATATTTTGTTGTATATCCGCCGAAACTTTACAAAACAATAAGTCGTATTGTTCATTTTAAAATGTTTTTATATTGATTGATGATAAATTTGTTTTGAAGCGTGACAATGAGGGAAGATGATAAATGTTCTTAAATTTGTTAGTTTCTGAAACTATTATTACCACCGCGACGAACACAAATAATTTACGGTAGAGTTACAACGAAGCACACTAACGAGCATCCAATCTTTAATTTGAAAAGGTTAATTAAGTTGCAGATTATTATTTTGATAAAAAAATGTTCAGTGAATTTTGTGTAGGTCTGACACGATTTGTCTCTAACTTTTATGATCTTTTGCTTCTATTTTTATTTTGATCATCAGTACAGAATTTATACTTGATTATGAATCCATAAAAATGGACCTCATTGCTGAAAATGATTTTGTTCGAAAGCTCACCGTTTACTTGTTGTTATTCAATGAATTAACCAATCAAATTTTTTGATTATTTTTTTACTGTTTAAGCACAAAAAAAGAAAATTGGAAAACTAAACTTACCAAAACTCTTATCAATCTGAGTAATTTATCTTGGGGTGATTTTTGACAATAAGTTTACGTGGGGCTAAATCTAAATATGAGATAAAAAAAAAGATTGTTGGTATTGCAAAGGCTGACTTTTATAACACTATTTAGAGTTTTTGTATGACACATTAATCCGACGATTTTTTTTATTTGTCGTTCTATCTATGTAACTTTTAACGGAAACAAGTCGAAGATACTTATGATCTATTTATTTTGTTGCTTCTATCAATAGTTGCGGTGCAATTGGAAGGTATTGGATGGTTTTTGTTGATCTTGCCAAGGATTTTACGATAGCACTTTTAGCAAAGATTTTTTAAGATTTGTTAACTTCAGTGATGGATTGGCAAGATCATCTGTTTCTCTAACAGTAAGTAACTATTGATCTTTGCAGAGAGAAGAAATATCCAGTATTTTGATAACAAACACTTGGGCACTTAATTTTCTTCATTACGGGCAAGTAATTTAAATTGATATGTTCTATCTACTTGCTTACGTGACAGTCATTAAAGATTGGATATTATTATTATTTTTTTTTTTTAATATTTGTTTGTAGGAGGAGACATATTCAATTCTTTGATAACAAACACTTGTGCGGGGGGGTTGGCGAGATACTTCAGTATATGATTACGGGTGAGTAGTTTAATTTGGAGTGCCTCAACTACTCGTCCAAGTGATAGTAATTAAGAAATTGGATATGTTGCCGCTTTCGACTTCCATAATTGCACCATAGTTGTTTGTTTCTCTTCTATAAATACTCGATTTTTACACTTGCCAGTCAGTCGAATCTGAGAGCCAAGCAGAATAACATTGGAAGAAACTGTCTGGTGTCATCACACTCTACAACCAAATTGCAGCTTCCATCACAACCATCACGAAACAATAGATTTCTTTCGGATAGTCCGAGGCTATTGCAACTCCTTGTTATTACTTTTACCAGAGTACAAGACGCACAAAATAGAAGCGATATAAAAAAAAAAAACCATTTAAGGCCTCACTTATCTGTTCAAGTGATAAATTATTAAGGGATTTGATATTATTATTATTTTCTTTTCTGAAGCCATACACCGAAAGGTAGAATTCTATAACACAGTGACTACTGACGTTTGCAAGTAGAAAAAATAACTAATCCTTTGATAACGAATACTGGCATGAGTGGTTGGAGTACTGTAGTTTATGAATACGTCAAGTAATTTGAATTAGATTGCCTCACTTACTCGGAAATTAGAATAGCGGAAATGCAGTGGGAGGAGTTAAAATCAGCAGTTTACAATACGATACGTTATTGCTTGCGTGATTGGTTGAAAAACTGCAAGAGCTAATAAGAAAACTTGAAGAAGTAATTGCTAGTCTATATCTAGAAATAAATCACGACAAAAGTAAGATGATTATAGACCGATGAAACAATAACAGATCAGACATCACGCAGATTGGGTTAAGTCGTCAATCAGCTTATCTAGTAGCAATAATTACCAACGAAGGTGGAATCTCAGTAGAAGTGAGAATTATGTTGGAACTATGAAGACATTTTTAGATAACGACATTACACTGAACAAGAATAAGCAGAGAGTTAAAAATTTTATATAGCAGAATCCTAAAAGTAACTGATTGGAAGAAACTCGATGTCAGTGAAATGTGGTGCTGGTGGCGTCTACTTTTAGTTTTTTGAACTGCCAAATGAACAAATGTGTTCATTTTTAACTGAATGCCAGAACCGCAGCGAATCTTATGGCGCAGACAGACGAGCGCGCGGCGGCTGCAACTAGGCTATGCTCCGGCAGGGTTTGAGCTGTGTTCGATCGTTTAGCAGTGTCTTAGAACACGAGTTGAAGTAGCAATGCAACGTATCTCGAACAGATTGCTAGTTTCAGATGGTTCAATGCGTGCTCAGCGCGTGTTTGAGGTAAACATAATTACCCCGCGGCATTGTAGCAATTTACAGACCTTTATAGAGAAGAAAATGATAATTGTAACAGGCTGATTATTTAGGGTGAAATAGATAGTACAAGAGCATAAGGACGGTCTTCAAAAAGATGGTAACGCCAGATTAAGGAGTTAACATCTTTTTCTTCTTCTTTTTCTTTATCATCAGCTGTTTATTATTAACTTTTGGAAATAAGCTATTTCTAATTTCTTCCATTTGTTTCTGTCTTGGGCTTTTTGAAACCACTGAGAGTTTGGGTTGCGTTTTCTACTGGTTTTTCTTTCATTTTTAGCGTTTTTGATATAAAGTGGTTTTCACCAGGAAATTTTCTATTTTTATTTGTATTATCGCTTTTCTTATTTTTGTCACCATGATTTTTGGTATATCCTCTGATCCTACATAACAAATGTTGTTCCTTTTCTTTACTTTTTATGTATAGAGAGTTTTTTTAATCCGAATCGAAGAAACTTTCGGTGTTTTTTATTTTATTAGTTTTTTTTTTTGTATTGACATTTTGGATTTCAAGGCTTTTATGTTTGTGTTGTTTTCTATATACGTTCAGGGTTGTGTATTTGCTGTCATTGTATTTTTTTTTTCTTTAGTAATTTTATGGTGATCTAGTTTTAGTTTTAGTTTAGTTTTGGGTTTTTCGGAATTTTGCTTTTGGGCATGTTTTTTAGCAGCCGTTTGGATATTTGTAGTAATTTTGATTGCAGTTGGTTAATGCTAAATAAGTTTTTTTTTTACTCTTGTTTTTTTTTGTATGTTTGCCCTAAATAGCTTATGATTTCTGTTTGTGCTAAATTGGTTTAATACCGACACGTCTTTGCATATTTTTTTGTTATTTCAAATGATGTAGTCTATTTTGTTTTTAACGACTGTGGGGCTTTTCTAAGTCCTACTTTGCTATGGTTTATCTAAGACAGTATTCTTGCAGTACATATTTTTACTTCTAATGCACTCTATATTTTCTGGTATTTTATGACTAACCTTTGCGTTGAAATCATGGATGATTATTGTGTACTGGGGTTTTTCTAGTTGTTTGCTTTTACTATGTCTTTTTATAGTCTTTTGGCTTCTTTGTTTTTAGATTTGCTTGTTGGTGCATATGCATCTATAATTTGGAGTGAGTATTTTATATATAACCCAATTGGATATTCTTTGGTGTTTACTTGCTAGTTGTTTGATGTTTTTGTTGAATGGCTACGCCTCTAATATTGTGTCCAAGTTGTTTTGGTATAGGACATGTCAAGTTTTGAGTATTGTTTGCTTTGTTTTGCGCTTTTTGCATGACGACGACATTCGATTTGGTGTGTGAGAGTTTTTGTTGTAACTCTTTTTGGTTTTATTTAGTTTGTATTATTCTAATGCTCTCGGTTGCAATATAGAGTGTTTCTTATTTGTTTAAATGTTTAATTGGTTTTGATTTTTTTGTGTTTTTGTTTTTCCTATAATTTATAAGGTCTACTGGTTTATAAGTTTGAGGTTTTGAGCTTTGGGTTTTACTTAACCGGGTTATGATATGAAGGTTTTGGCATTAAAACGCCACGCTTACCGTGCGTGTTGGAGACGCTTTTGGGGCCGTTGACCGGTTAGAGCTAATATACTCCACAATAAGTATATCTACCAAGGATGCAAAACACAAGGGCCGACGGCGCAGCATAGTTTTCACTGGTCTTACTCAGTGGAGTTACTTGGTACAATTATGATTACGGACGAGTAGTTTGAATTGAAATTTACTCAAGTAAAAGATTGGATAGTATCATCTGTAGCATAGTAACTGCTGATATTTGTAGAAATATCTAATTAATAAATAACACTTGGGCCAGGGCACTCCTTATGTTTTTAGAGAGTTGTGTGAATTGGTGTGTCTTACCTTACCGTCTAAGTGGTAATTATTAGCGGATTGGCTGTTATCATCTCCTCCGTTAACATAGTAACTACTGACTTTTGTAAGGAAGATAAATATCAAATTCTTTGATAGCAAATTTGTGTGGGTGGGCGTGTTACCACAGTAGTATTATGGGCGAGTAGTTGAATAGCTTTACCTACCTGTCTAACTAATCATCCAAGGGTTGCATATTATCATTTTCTCCTAGAATCTAATCACTACTGATGTTTTTAGAAAAGAATTTCCAATCTGTTGATAATAAACACTTGGGTAGGTGCACAAGTTTATGATTACGGTTAAGTAGTTTGAATTAGAGTACTCCACTTACACGCCCAAGATTAAAGGATTAAATATTTAGTTTGTTACTTCAGTTAGTGATTTATTTATTTTTTTATTCAGTTATATAAGCGTTCTTTGTTTTTAGCCTTATTTTGTACCTTTTGGTGCCAGTTTTTGTCAGAGATGGTTTTGATATTACCAACCATCTCTTCTGAGGTCTTTTCACTCTACTTTTGGAGGTTCTAGGGTGTCAATGGGCCGCTTTATTTGTTTTTTGATGTTTTTTATTTTGCGACATGTCCTGCTCAGCTCTAGTTAAGGCTAGCGATGCGGTAAATTTTATCGGTTCTTATGCCGAGCATAATACGTTTCTTTGCTTGTTGTGTAATTCTAAGCTTCTAGGCGCTTGCCGCAGTTAGTGTTATGTTTTCATTCCATAAGTTGTAACTGATAATTCACACGATTTTAGATTAGCTTTATTATCACTGATTAAGACCACATTGTCTGCGAATTGTAGGTGGCTCAAGTATCTTTTGTCAATGTTTATACCTTTTGTCTCTCAATAAAGGTTCTTGAAAATATCTTCTATTGCAAGGGTAAATAGCTTTGGCGATATAGGGTACACTTCTTAGGATTCGTATGGTTTTGGTGATCAGAACATCTTTAAATTTAATTTTTACTGTAAATTGCCGACGATATTTTTTAGTAGGGTGTAGTAATCTGAATCAATCCTAGCCGAATTTAATGCTTTTGTGACGACTAACATTTTTAGGTTATGGAACCAGTCTTTTCATAATAAATAAACGGTTTGGTTGTAATTTTATCTGTAAAAAGAAGCCTAACTTTTTTTTAACTTAAACATGCACATACAAAATTGAGTATGCTAACAATTTTATTTATTTTTTGATTATATTAAGTGTGCATGATAGGTAAATAATTTTATTTGTATATTCTAAAGTTATCTTAGAATGTATTACACTAACTTGATAGACGTCAAGCCAGTTGTAACAGTCTACTCAAAATACCACTATCCAATTACTACCTAAGATTTGTGTAATTTTTTTTCAGTTTTTTACTAGAATTATTATTTACCAGATATACACTATACTATGTTTTGGCTTATTTTCCACCTTTATTTTCTAGCAGGATAAAGTTTTATAGTCTTACATGGAGTGCATGAGCTAAACAACAAAAAACCGTATTTATCTTTTGGGTGCAGATTATACATTTGGATTAATTATGCTTAATAATAGTTTTGCCACATGTGCTACCACATTTTTTTTTTGTATACTTTAAATATTTCAAATATACATAACTCTGCCAGTTTTGTTAGTAATGGGCAATTGACATGTGGATTTCTGCATGCTATTACATTGGCATTAGAAGGTAACATTGTAGTAAAAAAAACAATTTTATCTATTTATTTATTGATTGATTGATTTATTAATTGAATTTATTTTCAGATCCACTTCATTTCTTCCAGTGTCAAAGTTGTTTTAAGTCATACAAGCATTATCAGTCGCTATACAATCATACCAGATTCGAATGCATGAAGGAAGCTGGATTCAAATGCCCTCTTCCTGAATGTGAATTTAAGACTAAGCATATTGGATCTCTGAAGAGACATTTATCAACGAAACACAATATTGATATGGAATATAAGGAGATTCATACGACTTGCAAAATACAAACATAAGTGCGATTATGTGAAATTAAAAATTAATTTGCATACAATTGTACAAGTATTGAGACTGTTGGGAAAAGGCTTAGGTGAATAGGATTATACTTATCTCATTTTTAATAGAGACTATTTAATGTATTTAAACATTGTAACATATAATATGAAATAAAGATGTCTGTTATTGTTAGAGACTAAATTAAATTTGTTTCTTAGTTATTTTTATTGCAAGATTATAAATGCTGATGTACAAATTTTGAATGTTTTGTACAAAGCACTATTGTTTTTTTTTATTATTAATTAAATTTATTTAACGATAACTTATTAAATTTTACCGATGATAGGACAATTTATATGATATGTTTTTTTGGTTACAATTTGTAGCATCTATGTGTAAAAGATCCTTACATGTAAATAAATCTTTGAAATCCAAAATTTCCTGTGTTTTAATTCTTAACAAATAATATAGTTTTGTAATAATAAAATGTTATTCAGAAACTTAAACAATTATAGTACTATTTCTTAAAATTTTATTACAAAATAAGGTATGTATACTCAAAACCTTGCATTATTTTATTGTAGAGACGAGTTTTAGTATTATGTTGTAAACTAGAAACTTAAAACTTATATTTGAGACTAATTGTGATGTTTTTCAGGCCAGATATACCAATGTTACCAATGCAGTAAAGAATACAAAGCTAGAAGCTCCTTATTGAGACATGTGAAATATGAATGCGGAATCACTCAGAAATTGTTTCAATGTGACTCTTGTAATAAGAAATTTAAGAGAAAGGATCAACTCAAGCAACACAAAGCTGTTCATTTATTATTGCCACATTGGCAGTAGTATTTATAATTTTTGACTTTGTGTTTTTTATTTAATTATTTTGGTGCAATAAATATTGTACAATGATTAAATTTATGCATAACAGTATAAATGAATTAGCTGCAACCAACTATAAACAAATTTTCAACATGTTTGAAATGAATATGGAAAATGTTACAAAGAATTTATTATTAATTTGTAATTTTGGTTTATACTTTATCGACTTTCTTTAATTTGGTTTTAAGTTAACCAAAAAGTTTTGGATAGTTATTTTTATTTGTTATATCTTAACATAATGTACATAGCTAGCATTATTTCAAATTAATGGTTGCAATACTTCTCTGAAAAATGGTGTTATATGCAACCATAACAAATTTTTTTAGAAAAAATTTATTCTAATAATAATAATAGTGTAATTGAGTAAGATAATTTTAATAAAAATTTAAATAATTATTAGGGATTTTATTGTGGTACAAAATTGATTCTACCTAATCGTAATGTAATCTTTTGGTTATATAAATGTGTTTAATATATTTTTAATCATGTATTGTTTTGTGTTTTAATATGAATTCTTTTATGTATTAGGTAACTAAAAAAAGTTGTTGGCGTTTTTTTACATGTGGCTATGAATTAAAAAAAAAGTTTAGCACAACATGCTTACAGAAACGTGAAATTAAACAAATGGGTTTCACATGAATTATTACTTGATTTGTTTGGCATACTTATTAGTTGTTGTTAACTTGTGACAAAAAATTGTTTTTTTGGATAAAGGCTTGCAATTGTGTTGGATCTCACCAGCGCTTACCGACTAAACTCTTTTTTTCCGATTAACTTGTCCGAATGCAAACTTATTAGATGTTAATTTGCATAGATAAAAAAAATTATTTTGAGCATTTGTGACATTAACCTTTTTGTCTACTTTACATAATGCACTAATAGTGCCGCCCTGTAGACTTTGATAGGTATTGTAGAAAACACGCTTATTATCAGACTGTTGAGCATTTGATAAACTAACCATTTTTGTCACTCACTTGGGACAAACTTAGTAACCACTGTTTCTTAGCTGATAGTGGTGTATTTTGCGCTTTTTTTTTAGTTGCGTATAGGATTGCTTTTTGCGAGTGTTGGGAGTGCTTCTGCTTTGGAGAGCTCGGACTTCATGTTGGTTTTACATCCGCTGCTTGGATGTGCTCTGGCGTATGGCGCTAACTTGTGGTTTTTCCGTTCTTTCCCATGCGTATTGAGTTGGTTTATACCAATGAGATCTGTCTGCACTATATCATTGACCACGTCTACTGCGTGTGTCTTTCTATCTTTTGGGCAGTCGTCTAAGGGGCCTCCTTGTGTTTAGTATTGATGTTGCGGTTTCCTTGGCTAGTCTTTTATTAGTCATTTTTAGTACGTGCTTCTTTTATTCTCGACGTTTTGTTCTTGTTTAACGTACGATATCATAAACTACGCAGTCTCTTCTTATTTCCTCGCTGCGTCTTTGTCCCTTATGTTGAGACTCGATATGGTTCATTTCTGTTGTTTGTAGACGCTTTTTTGTTTTTTTTTGTGTCTGCTCTGATCTCGACTGCATACGTCATAATTGGTTGGACGCAGGTTTTATATATGCGTACTTTTTTGCATGAATTTGTTTTGCTATACTATGTCACGTAGACATTCTTCAATTCTTGATGCTTTATTTATTTGGGTTTGAGCATCATTGTTTCTTTTACGGGATAACTCAACTCCTAGGTAGTTAAAGCGCATTACCTGTTCTATAGAACTGCTTTCGATGGAAAGTTTGCATCTAATGTGGTCTTTTGATAGCACCATCGCTTTAGTTTTTGCAATGGATATTTGCATATTGAATTGTTTTGCCGTTGTGTTGAACCTATGAAGCCGTCTGTGTAGGTCATCTTTATCTTCCGCCATGATTATTGCGTCGTCCGTATAACATATGATACTAATTTTGTTGTGGCTCATTTTGTATCCAATATCCATGGTCTTCACGTCTTCAATAATCTTATCCATGATAATGTTGAAAAGTGTTGGGCTCAGACTGTTTCCTTGTCTAATCCCCACGCTGACGCGTATTTTGTCAGACAGTTTTGTATTTACGATTGTCTGTATTTAGAACTCTGATTAGTTTGATGATTTTGGGATTTACGTTATTTGTTTTTAAAATCTTTTCAACGTCATGTAATTTTATTCTATCGAATGCCTGCGTAAGGTCTATGAAGCAAACGAAAGCTGGTTTGTTGTATTTAAGACTCTTTTCTGATATTTGTTTTAGGATGAGTATTACGTCGATCGTGGATCCTTTTTTGAACACGGGAATAGTAATACTGGATTTCCACTGTTTGGGAATTGTGAGTATAATACCTTCTGGAATAAAGATGTTAGTTCTTTTACCAGTTTTTTCCCTTCATACTTATCTATCTATATCTCATTTGTTATGCCATCGGGCCTCGGCGATTTCTTGTTTTTTATTTTTGTAATAGCCTTTTTTATCTTCTTTTATCTCTACTATGTTGTTCTTTTTTTTCTCAGTGTCCTCCGGTTGTTCTTGGACATTTTGCATATCTGTTGTTTGTTTACATAAATTTTTTAAGTGATTATTTATGTTGGATTTTTCTTGAATTAGTTTGTTAATTGGTTTCTTCATGTTTCTGATGATGTTCCATACTTTCTTCTGTCTTCCATATAGGTCGTATTCTGATCTTAGTGCTTTCACCTCTTCAGTGAACCGTTGTTTTTTGGAGTGTGTCGCGTTAATGCGGCCGGTGTTATGTGAGCGATTTCCATTTTTTTGGTCAGTTGTTTGCAATACAGGTATTTTGTGGTTTCATCCGCGAAGGCTTCTACGTTGAGTTTTTTGCTAGTCTGGTGGTGTTTTCTTTGCTCGCGTGTTCATGCGGAGTTTACATAGTAACAGGGTGTGGTTGCTACTTATGTTTGCGGTTTTATCACGAAGGAGCTTGTGCCAGCACCTTTTGTAGATGCTGACGAATTTTAAGAGCTAGAAAGAGGGCTTAAGGAGCTAGTTGTCGGACCGGAGTTGGTTGACTGTGCCTCGGGGGCTGGCTGGGTTGAGAGACTTATGGCCTTGGTAGCACTGAAGACAGTTGACTTGACGGGCCGGTTGATAGCCTGTTGGAGAGGAGTTAATTGATTTTTTTTAAGTTTTATTGATTTTTTTTTTTTAGCCAACCAGGAGTTTTGTGGTGGGCGTTGAGTTTGTTGTCCTGGTGGACTTCTATTTTTTTCTTATCTGAGGATGCGGGCTTGATTGGAACGTCAGGTTTCGTGAGGGAAGCCTTGCTGGTCTGGCTTGCAGTTGCTGCGGCTGGTTTTTTTCTTTGTGGTTTCTTTGGTGGAGGTCGGGGTGAGTTGGCAGCCCAGCAGTTACGTTTTTTTTTATGCTCGCTTTTATGTACTGTTTCAGTTATTGTAAGAAGTTTTTCTGGTTGAGTCTCATTTGTTTAAACTTATTCACGTGGATGTCAATCCGTTACGATTGGCTATCTACCAGGGTCACAATGAACGCTTTTAGGGAGTTGGTTTTGACAGCCTGCTTTTTAATTAGTTTTACGATGTTTTTAAGCTGCTGGTACATCATCTGACGGATTGACGGATGATGTTGTCGCACATGTTGTTGTCTATGCTAGGTAAAATTTTGAATTAATTTTTGAATTAGTTAATTTAAGTAAACTTAGTGACTAGTTGCAATGAAAATTGCAGTTATCTTATGTGGGGTACCTCAGTCGGGTGCTGCTGTGGGTTCCTTTTTGGAGTGGACTGCGCTCTTCTCTTGCTGCGTCGAAAAATGGATACTATACTCCTTTTATAAGTAAACAGTTTTTTTGTTGTTGTTTGCTGTTTTTTAAAACTTTAGAAGAACTTCAGGAAACTCGTAAAACCTACGCAGTTAATCAGGGACCGACCAGAAAATTTAAGATAAGAAACGAAAACGAACGAAATACTGACAAAAGCAACAAACGAAAAAATATCACAATTATAAAAGAAATGGTTTTAGCATATAATCAAGATACAAGGAAGGAACTGGATGAATTTCTAACAAAGATAAAAAAACATATTAAATTGCTTTTATTATTTCATAAACATTAATTATCACGTTGTAGAGGTCACAACTATCAATTATTTGATAAAAGATGGATACAGATAGAATTAGAGAAATTAGAACTAATCAGCAAAAGCAAAAAAAAATTACAAAATTTGAAAAGAGCACTTTTTGATACAATTAAATAAAGGAAGACAAGTTGACACAGAACAGGGAAAACAAAGGAAACAATAAGGAGTTTGAGAATATAGAGTGAAGAATGCAAAAAATGGAAAGGCGCCGGAAGAGGATAAATTAATTGGAAATGTTCAAAAATAAGAAGGGACAGAACTACATCAGTGCTTATAGGAATCTAGAATTAAAATCTGTAAAGAAGAAAATTTTCAGATGGTTAAAAGACGTTTTTGATCCACAAAAAATGCAATAAATAAAACACTAATAAGATTACGCTACTCAACATAACCTACAAAATAAAATCACTTATATACAAGAAACCAAAACCCTAATCAGAACGAAATTTAGATGAATACCAAAACGGATATAGACAAGGAAGGTCTACAACAGACGCATTATTTACTATGAGCTAAATCTTTAAGAAAACCACGAGTCAGGAATAGGACAAACTACACATACTGATTCTAGACTTTAAAGCAGCCTTCGACAGAGACAATAGAATGACTAGTGACAATGAGAAGATAAGGATAAGAACACAAATAAGCACTACAATTAAAACGGATAAATATAATCAAGAATATTGGCAGAAAACACATCATATGCAATAAATAAAAAACTACTCAAAAGCCAGTACCTCAGCAAACATACAAACTAAAAATTTACACAGTAAAACTAGCAGAACATAAGCACTAGAAACAAGAAAAAATATTAAGCAATCAAAAATAAAGCTTAAATAATAAGTTGGTTAGGACACGTAACAAACAAAAGCAAAAACGGGACAATAAGAAGAATATTAAAATGAGATCTAATAGTCAACAGAGGAAGAGCGAGTTAGATGGACAACGTGATGCAGAATTTAAGAATAGTGGGGGCATGGATATATATATAACTGGATACCTTGTTACCGGCATCCTTCTCTGGGAGTTAAGAAGGTTGCCTGACAAGTTCGGAGGTGGTGGTACGTGTTTGTACTATGTACGGGTGTAAAAGCCTTCCCTGGAGGTAGCCAGAGGTAGACTGCAAGACAACGGGCGGCCTCGGATAGAGCCGGAGGAATTGCTCGTCGGTTGCAGTGGGTGACGATGTCGGAAGCTGCAGTGGTGGTGATCAGGGTCATCTGAGGGGCACCCAGCGGATTGCCAGCTAATGTGGTGGTTCAGGTGATGTCCGTCTTGATGTTGCTGCTTTGGGCTCTCGATATTGTCATCATTAATTTTTGTTATCAATATAAATTTGAAGCAACTCTTAACAGAATAGTGTATTGCCTGGTCTTGACAGGACGAACATATATTCTGTAGAGTGCGCTATTGTTAGACATATAGAGATATTGCGTGTCCTGATCCTGCCGGGACATTGTAGTATCGTCAATACAAATATTGCTAGTTGGAGGCATTACAAATCTTGATCCTGCCGAAACTTGTAATCCTCCGATAATTACCTGTGAGTATATGCGTTAACCCTTTTTCCTTTGAATCTTGTTTTTAGTTTTTTTTCTAAACATTGCCGTTAATTTATGAATAAATCTTTTGTTTTACATCCTGTTTTTTATTTTTTTTTTCTTTTACTTTCGGTCCACATTTATATGTGGTGGCGTCCGAGGCATCTAGAACACCCGAAATCCGAACCCTGTTGATCACGACTGTTTGCTACTCGTGCCGCTTTCCAGTTTCTAGAACAGGGAAGCGTTACATATTTAACATATAAAAAATCACTTCCATTGCAGATGGCACGCACATAAAGTTTACAAATAAAAATCTAAATAGTTTACGTAAATGGCCTGTTTGGTGATGCTTTACGATTGTTGCCGAACCGTTGTATAAACAAAGTTTAACTATGATAGTAAAACGCCAGCAATACGTGTAGTAATGTTGATTTAAAATTTGGTTTAGTCTATCAACTCGTTTAGTAGATATTAATTTTTATCACAAACGCATTATTCTTAACTTTGGATCCAATTAACCAATTGTTGTCCAGAACATTTTAATAGTTAATTTACAATGTTAGTAGCATTTAATGCGTGTTTTAATTGTTTAAAAAACTAAAATGATAAAATGTAAGATGTTTTTAATACATAATTAGTATTATCAAGTCACTCACAAAATGGCCGCCGTTAAATATTTTGCGACACTTTATAAACGCGAGTCAATCTATAGGAAGAAAACTACAAATGAACGTGAAGACTATTTACCTAACAAAAAAAAATTCTGTAGTTTATAAGAACGGCATAAACCCCACGGTGTTGACAAGCTACAAAAAGAAGAATCTACGTTTACAAGGTCAATAACAACAGAGGTTATTGTTACGCATAATAATAATTTTGGACTATTTTAAACTTATTAGCCACCACTGGGTGGTACTTTTACCGCTATTACCAAATAGCTAATATGTTACATTATATTGGCAATAGCGAGAAATTTATTTTAATAATATTGTTATTGTAGGTAGGTGGTTAGGACAACCGAAGTACGTGAGTCTTGACTGGATCTGGAACTTTACAAAGCCCGGCTTGCTAAGTTATTATTGTACTTTTAAGGGACTGCTTTGTCTTGAGGTCTATCGAAACGAAACATTATTTTTAGTTTTTTTAGATAATATTAAAAAAAAAAAATATTTTTTACTACCAAACGCTATTTTGTAGTTAATGAAACTTGTAGACAATCTTTTGTTGAGAATTGTCTTTAAAGGAACTAAATAAGTTTTTTTGGTATTGGCAAATTATGGCTTTAACGCATGTAATTAAGCGTGTTGGTGACAATGTTTATATGATATTTGCTTTGGCTTTTTAGTTTTAATGATTTTAGATTTTAAAATAATTGTGCCATTAATATTTAGGTATTTGTAAAAAAATATTTTTCAATAATTCTGGGCAAGTGTGCAAACGCTAGCGAATTGGCAACTGGTTGTAAATACAAAAAAAAAATGTTAAAGGATAGTCTACAATTGTTTTTGATATAAATGTATAACATATAAGGTAAGCGGTACGTCTTTTTTGTTGGGCCACCTTTGTTTTTTAAACAAAATTTCTCACAAAAGTTTTATTGACATTTTCTGTATAAAGACTCTACTATGAATTAAATAATATTGAAAATTAATGATATTTTTGTTTTAGGTAGTGATTTATTTCATTGTCACCAATGTGGAAGGCAATATAAGGCTAGAAGAACTTTAATGAGACATTTAAAAATTGAATGCGGAAAGCAGAAGCTATTCAAATGCAATTTATGCGACAAAGCATTCAGGAGGAATGATCATCTTGTACAACATCAATCTGTTCATATGACATTAGTATATCCCAATCAATTTTGAATGTTTTAATTGAAAACAATTTAAAATTTGATTATGCAACGTAATTTTTTTCTGTTGTCAACTCATCAACCCATTAAACTTTTAACTTTATAAACTAATATAAGGTATAAAGATTTCTATTCTTTTTCTTTTTAGCTCACCCTTACTACTTTGATGTTATTTTTGGCCATTCTTTTTTTTTGTAAATAGCTTTTGAACAACACTCGGCGGGCGTGTTGTTCTATGATTAGTTATTAGTGATATTTATTAAAGTAGTGGTATTATATTTATATTGTTTTTAAAAACTGCTGAGATTGGTTGATTGATAATAATTATGCGTTTTGAAAACGACCCGTGGGTGTGTCTGTGCGAGTTTTGTTTTGTTGTTGGTAGATTTTATGCTGTTCTATGTATTATCATATGTTGGAGTTATTTTAGAGATAGCTACCTATTGTAGTCTGGTACTGTGTGGAAATTAGATAACGAAACGCAGACTTTGTTAATTGGTAAGAACAAATTGGCTTGTGGTGTTGCCATGTTACTCATACCGATAAATAAGTCATGTAGATTGGTTGGTAGTTGTTGCTGACACCAATTTAACTGGTGTGTTTATTGTTTTTTTGTTGGTTGGACAATTCAGTAAGTTGCGTGTTGGGACTTTTTGTAAATATTACATCTTTGCTATTAATAAAGTGGATATGATCATCTGGTGTTAATTGGAGGTAAACTTTTCTTTTGAAGGGGAATTCATTTGTGTATGCAGTTTTTGACTAACAGCTGTGATCATCTATCAACCATGAGACAATGATTTTAGAGTTAACTAGTTAGTGTGGTTTGATATTTACCTACCTATGAATAAGAGGGGGTAGTTTTTATATTGATAGTTTATTACTTTTATATTTTTTTTTGTTTGTTTTGGCTTGTATCCGATTTTTTGGAGTATGTTTAACTTAATAACGTTTGGCGTTTTTTTCTTTGGTAAGGTATTTAAATTATGTTTATGTTACCAGCGCATCATTGTTAAGTGTTTCTCAGGACAGTAGAATTTTAGTTGATTAATTAACTATCTTTAAGTATTAGATCTTCTAATAGTTTTTTTTTGTAAATAACTTTAGTGGCAGAACTTAGGAGATGTTTATCATCAAACTAGAACATAAAAATGGGATTTTTATGTAAAAATATGCTATCTTCTACAGTACATGAAGAAAAGTTTATGAAACCTAGTTGTGTGCGTGTTTACAAAAACTATTATGCATTTAATTATTTTCTAATCATACAATAGGTTACAAAAAATTAAACGCAGTACTCTACATTGTAATTTATATTTTTCACTTCACATTGAATTGTGTGCAATCATTAAGACCATACTAATACTAACAACACATTACTCTAACTACAAACAAGAAAAATTATTATAAACAATTTAAAATGTTATCACTTTAGCTCAATGCAATTAGCTATGATTATAAATGTAATTTAATTAATAATATCAATTACATTTATAGAAAAGTATGAAAAAGTTTAAATTATTTTTTGACCTGATTTTTATATGCTTGATTTGATATTTAAACTATAGTATTATATTTGTGTATTAACATCTTTTTATTTTCAGCTGGATACATATACAATTGCTTGAAATGCTCAATGACATTCGATTCACGCAGATCCTTAATGAAACATGCTGCCAATAACTGTAATGAACCGAAATTTATTTGTGTAACATGTGGAAAGCGTTACAATTTGAGAACATCTCTAAACAGGCATATTAAATATGATTGTGGAAAGGAGCCTAAATTTGCATGCGCTATATGTCCTTATAAGGCCTACCAGAAGATTAATTTAAAATATCATGTAATGAAAAAGCATCCTCATATTGATTGTAACCAGTTTTTTCTATAGATAAATACATTATTGTTTTGTAATTTGCGGATATTGAAAGTGTATAGTTATATTAATATGCAACAGTATATAGTTGTTGTAATGTTGCAATTTGACACGATTTATTTAAAATACAATATTATGACTTGCAATATATTTGTTGCGTATTTAAATAATGTCACTGTTTGAAATTTTTATGTTAATTATGTTTAATGATTAAATATTACACCTGTAATATAAAATGTTGGTTATATTATGTAAGCAAAGTTTGACTATTGTAATAAAAACTATTTAATTAATTTTATTTTTATTCTTTAAATTACATTACAGGATCAAAATTTGATGCATAACAACAACAATGATAGTCAACTAAAACAAACAAAGTTCAAAACAAAAATTATAAAAGATGTTGAAAATGTGATCCTTTTGCTTGGACACACGCAACAATTCTTCTCTATATAGATTGACGGACCATTTGGAATATTTCTTGGGTGTTTTGGTGTCTGGAATGAAATTACGATTCTATTTTTTAGTTCTTCTTCTGTGTTTGGCGTATTGTAAATTAAATATTTTAGGTGTTTTCAAAAGAAGAAATTAAGACTGTTTAGGTTAGGAGACCTAGCAGGCCACGGTTGACCCATTCAGGTGCACCGTCGTGCATAAATATTTATTTCTCATGTTAAGTGGAATATTGTCATGATGCTTTTGAAGAAATTTAAGATACAATTGTCAGTTGAGTCTTCTAGGATAATTGGCTCTATTAAAACATCTCTTATTATGTCTGCTCTTACAATCACGGAATATTGTTGTTGGAAACTTATTGCGTGCGGATTTTTTTTAGCCCACAAATGGTTCTTGTAGATATTCCAGATAGAATTTCTTGAAAAATTTGCTTTGTCAGAAAATAATACTTGTTGATTGAATAAGGGATTTTAATTAAAAATTACGGGGAAGAAGAGCCTGTACTCTTTGAATATTGTACGGATATAATAAATAATTTTTTTTATACCAGAACATTTTCAACAACATTTAAAATTGTTTCTTTAATTTTTGGAGTCTGCTAGATGGATTGCTCGGTTAAAAGTTTTAGTTTATTTGTAAAATTGACCATAATAACTCTAACAGATAACAAATACAAACCAAACGGCAAAACAATATGTCAAACATCATTCAAAGATACAATCAAAACCATTCATCTTGCCGCTGGCTCTTCTCGATTTGTCCTTCAATACCATTACGTCCGATAATATTGCGTAGATAATCAAATCTATGCCAAAGAATGCGTTTTAAGTATTAATAACTAACACGATCCGTTATTGGTTTTCTATACCTACTTAGCAGTTACATACCTAAAACAAGTGTGCAGCTGTACGATTTTACTTTACCTCCAAAGATGAAAATGCAGTCTGAAGTATTGAGTTTTAAGGTTTTTATTATATAATATTGTTTTAGGTATAATTTTCTTCTCATTTAATTTATGTTTTTAGTCAAAAATATATTTAAAAAAATTGAGAAGAAAATACATGGCGCAATCAATTGCCAAAGCTTAATGACTATTACTTCTATTTACAAATAAAAAATTGACTCAACATTATTTGTAGATTATTTTCCACAACACCATTTGCTCAATCTGGAAGGAAAGGTAAAGACATCTGGTAAACCTTGTATTGAATGCTACAGGAAACTTTCCTATGGATTTGGGAAAACGATTGCTAAGAGAAGATGCAAGAGAGTTACTACATACTGTTCTTCTTGTAAAGGCACACCTGTTATGTGTTATGACTGTTTTAACAAAATACATTAATAATAGTATATTGTTTATTGGACGAGATTATAAAAGAGTTTTATATATTTTCCTATTTCATAATAATGTGTAAGATTTGTATTAATAATTTAATAAAGCATATTAAAAATACTCCTTAATAACATCTAACAATACTTGGAAACGTTGTACGAACATTGCATTACTCTATGCAATACAATTCCATCTCGTATAATAACTCTTCAACTTGACTATAATTGTATAAAACAAACAAAACTATTTGCGAACTTAAATATATACATAACTAATGTTTATCATAAATATTTGTGTTTTATGCTTTTGTTAACTAACCCAATGATTTTTTTTACATAGATTACGTTTTTATTAATTTAAATTATGTTTTTAGATTCATTGGTTGTGCATGATATGTCGACTCATAAGTTGTGCACTATGGCTGTAATTAGGATGTCTTGTGAACCATGTAAATTTAGATTGAAAAAAAATCATCAAAGTGCAAGAACACAGAATTTGGTTAAGACATATTGTGATACTTGTCTTGGGCAACCATCTATGTGTTTGATTTGTTTTGATAGTGTGCACGATCCAAATAATAAGCCAAAGTTTTCTGATGGGAAGTGATTTAAGTTTTTAATAATTTATTTATGAATAAAGTTATATCTTTAAATTTGTTTTTGTTAAATATACATTATGAATCTATCTATCTATCTATTTTCTGATTGAAAGCTTAAACGTAAGTTAACTATAATTATACTAAAATCAAAAAGGTTATATTTTTTTGGATCAAATTTTATAAAGTTATTATGAAGATGGTTGATGTCATCAAAACATGAAGGGTGATTTAAGCTTGTTATTGAAAAAAAAAAGATTTTTTTTTACATAAAGCTAATTCTTGGATGTGGTGAGGCCGTTGTTGTTGATACGTCGCTAAGCAAGGGCTCTCAGGTCTATTGTTAGAGAACAATAACAAAACAGAGAGCATTAGCAACAATGCTATTTAAAGTTGAAAAGAAGCTTTTGGGAAGTACGTTTTTATGCAAATCAAACATTTTTGGTTTGTGGTGAATATAAAGATGAAGATGCTAAAAACCTGACTTTGGCCAAATATTGCAAGTTACTCTTTACTATCATTATTATTGGTGTTTTGTTTTTTGTAGGTACTACGTGCCTTTCTTCTAGTTTTTTTCAATCCTTTGTTTTGTTTTTCATTTCACTATTCTTTTTCTTTTTTTCTTAGAACATCGGTTATTTTGCGACTTTTTTTTTGTAATTTTTTTTTACTATTTCTTTGATCACGTCTTTTAATAAACAATCTTTTTCTAATGCATGCTTTATCTATCCTGTCTTTCTTTTTTATGATTGAGCTTATTTTTCTTCCTTTGCTCTTTTTAACACTTCTTCATTTTTGGAACTTGTCCGATTACTTAGTGATCATTAATTTTTTTTTTTAAAGCAATTTTCAAATTTTTGCATTTTTTCTTGTTCAAGTTTTACATCCGCAGATTTATAGTTTGCTACTCAAAATCTTGTTCTTTTTTCTAGACGCTTCTTTTGCCATTCTTATGCGTACCCGTATTGCTTTCTTGCTTTTTTAATTCTCTGCAGTTTTAGTACCACTAGCTCCAATTTATGACTGTTTACGTACATGTTTATTTCCGCTGGTTTCTCTAATTTTTATACTATTTGTTTTGTTTTTGTTTATACTAAGTTTATACATTGATTTTATTTTTTTAAGTTCTTTAACTAGCATCTTCAGTTCTTTTGTGCTCTCTGCAAATACGATCACATTATTGACAAATTGAATAGATTATATTCTTCTCTTTCCTATGCTTACTTTTTTGTCTCTTGTCCAGCACTTTGCTACTATTTCTGTCATAAGCTGCATATTCTCCAATAGTTTGTTGTTGAAAAGTTGCACAAACGGTAAGTTAGGAATTTTTAACTACTTCACCCAAGTTTTTCTAAAACAGATTACGACTGGAGGTTAGTTCCTACACAGCTGAATTGTTTTACGATAATGGGTGCTTAAACCAACACATTAAAAACCTTCATTAAACTTACCATAGTTTCTTCTTGATTGTTAAATACTTCAATCTTAAGAACAATTTATGAACGTTCTGTCTTATACAGCATGTAGGTACGGCAGAAGCCTATTTTAATCAATTTTGTAGTACATTTTGTATGGTTTTATGCTATATCTTAAGAATAACTTGACTAATGTGAAGTGCTTGAATTGTTTGTTGATTGTCTGCATACCATTAATTTTTAACGGCATCCCAAAAAAGAAATCTGTTTAGGTCAATTAACATTATCAAAATATCTAATTACAAGATAACCGAATTTGTGAAAAGGTTGATGAGCTGGACATTTTGATCTATTCTACTGAAACTAAAATTTTATCTCCACAAAAAGTTGTTTAACATGTCATTGTAGCCCTTCTTGTTGACAAAAATGGCGTTTCTACTATTATTTAAGAAAAAAAGGGCCAATGGTGTCACTACTCTACAATCCACTCAAAACAGTTACACGCATATCATTTTCATCATTGGATTCTGTTCGATTTTGTGTGGATTTTTGCTTGTTTAAATAGCCTCCAAGATGAAAAAGCATCTCATCAAACTGAGAAGTGATAACGAAAGTCATTTGAACTTTGTAAGGGAATAAGCAAGAGCAAAAAAAAAATTAAACAGATGAGAATAGCAACATAGAATGCTTGATACCTACTCCAAAACGGGAAAACTACAAAACATAATTTAGGAAATGGAAAGACTAGATGTAGGTATTATGGGCATCAGCAATGTGCAATGGACGGGTTCTGGAGAAAGGACAGTCAATAATGGGTACCACTCATGTGGAAACGTTTTAAATCACAGATATGCCGTAGTTTTTATAATAAGAAAAACAATCAAAACGTCAGTAGCATAGCCCAAATTTTGGAAAGAATCATGCATTAAACTGAAGGCTTAATCAAATGAAATCAACCTAATACAAGTCTACGCCTTGGCAGCTAACAAAGCAGATGACGAAATAGAAGAATTTTACGAACAATTAAAGGAAGTGGAGATTATAACGCCAAAGCAGGAGATAACTTAGTTGAAAGAGACAATCTAGAAGAAAGAAATCAAAGAGGTGAAAGATTGATCGATTTCTGCCAAGAAAGAAAGATGGTGATCACTAACATCTGGTACTAACTACCTAACAGGAGACTATATACCTAGACATAACCAGCACATGAAGAAGAAAATACGATGAGGAACCAAATCAACTACATACTGATAAATCATAGATACAGAAATGCCAGCAAAGACCCTGGGGCTAGTATAGGATCAGATGGAAGACGTTAATGATAAAGGAAAAAAAATTAAAACAAAGTAAACAAAATGCTAAGAAGGAATGGGTAAAATTCTCAGTCAAAGTATAACACTATTCATTAATTATTGGGAAATAGATTAAAGTGGCAAAAGAGACACACATGAGTGCGGCATGAAAAATATATATACTATACTGAACAGCAAGGGCATAGAAAACAAAATTATAAATATAATAAAGACGATATATTGGAACCAGAAAGCCATAGTATGGATGGAAGGAGAAGACTCAAAGGAAATTGAAATCTGCAGAGTAAAACAGGGATGTGTGCTATTCTCAATATTATTTAATATGTATTCAAAAGAAATGTTTGGCTATGTCTTGGAACATGTCACAACTGGAGTATTGGTAAATGAAAGAAATATAAACAACATAAGATACGCAGATGATACATCATAGCAACCAGCATAAATGACCTGCAAACTTTAAGAAAACAAAATACATATACATTAGCAAAGCACAAGATAAGGGTCAACATACACTGACAATTGACAACACAATAATAGAACACCTCCAAAAATACCAATATCTAGGAACGATAATAAATGAGGATAACAATTACACAACAGAGATAAACAAAAGAATTGAAATTGCAAGATCTACGTTTCTAAAAATAATACAATTACTAACACAGTAGGTATTAGATTTAGAATTAAAAATACGCACTAGACGCTAAAGAAAACGTGAAGACAATTGAATCCTTTGAAATGCGGACACAGGTATCTTCAAAATCCCGTGGACAGCTAAAATCACTAACAAAGAAGTAATACAGAGAACTGAAAATGAAAAAATCGATTTGTTTTCTTCTTTACCATTTAGAAACTATAACTAGAATACTTGGGACACGTCATGAAAAGGGCAAAATATGGGATTTTACAACTGATATTTCAGTGAAAAAATCAATGGAAAAAGCTCAATAGGAAGGAAGAGAATCCCATGGCTGATAATGGTTGAATTAAAATTGTTTAATATTTTCTATTTGCCACGCTATTCAAAGCATCTACCAACTTAAAATGTAGAAAACTAATTTAATTATTACTACAGAAATCGAAATATAAAAAAAGATTTTTTATTTTTTTTTAATATACATGAATATTTAGGAATGATCAATTGTCTATATTTGTTGGTATTATGTTTTTACAATAACATATGTACATAATCTAAACTAACCTAACTTGAATTTCTTTTGAATATAGTTTTGGTATATTTTTTATTAAAATATGTTTTAGATACTTTGGGTCAACATGATATGTTGTACCATAAATTACGCAGTATGAAAATGTGGTTAAATTGTGAAGAATGTAAATTTCGAACGAGACAATGTAAAAGTAAACGGAAATTGGTTAAGACATTTTGTGATACATGTCTTGGACAACCATCTACGTGTTCGGTTTGCTTTGATAGTATACATGATCCAAATTATAAGCCGAAGATTATTGGAAGGAAGTAATTTATGATATCGGACTCAGCCAATTATTATTTTAATAACGATTATTTTATAAATAAATTTTATTTTTCTTATTTGTTACTATTTACACTATTTCCTAATACACTGTATTCCATAAACCGTTTCATAATTTTAATTATTAATATCTTTTACGTATAAGTAACAGTCATTCACCACTTCTACGTGTTCTTAAATAAACAATCTCTTCTAAATGCATGCTTCATCTATCATTTCTTTTCTTTTACCTTTAAAATACATACATATACAATAAAACTGCTTATATGGTTGGTACAAAATTGCGTAAAAATATTTGGTAATATGGATTGAAATATATTTACTTAAAAATTGAATGGTGGTGGTCGTTACTACGTGATAGTTCATTATGGAAAATAAATAAAACACATTTACTAATTATTATATCACAAATATATTTAATCCGTGACTAGCATTCTAAAGTATATGGGGAAGTTACATTGAAATTAGTACGATTAATTAATCATTATAATTTCAATGTAATTTCCCTTCTCTTCATATACTTTATGTTTATATATTATGCTTTGTAAATTCTCTTTTATATTCATACTTGTTTGTATCACCGTCAGATGATGGCCTTGTAAAAGGTTGAAACTTGTCACGGTTTAAATATATTTGTAATATAATACTTAGTAAATATCTTTTATTTATTTTCTATATTTACTAAATTTTTTCTTAAAATTATTGGTTTGTTTGTATTATGTTTTTAAAATATGGTACAACTAACGTAAAATAAATATTCTTAAAGAAGATAACAGTATGGACTTGGTATGTTTTAGTTACGTTGGCTGAACATGATATGTCGTCTCATAAATTACGCAGTATGAAAACATTGAACTTGAATTGTGAAGAATGTTACTTTCGAACGAAGAATCGTAAAAAGAAATTGATTAAGACATTTTGCGATACCTGTCTTGGACAACCATCTATGTGTTTGGTTTGTTTTGCTAGTATACACGATCCAAATTATAATCCGAACATGTTTAGAAGGATGAAAAAATTTAAAAGATCGAACCAAAAAAAAAAACTTTGATTTTTAAATGACAGTTACTCAATAAATATATATATATTTTTTTAATTTGTTTTTTATTTCTGTTTAAAATTATAAAATACTATTTATTTTATTTTCTAATATTACAAAACAATCTTATTTTCTAGTATATATGAAAGATTTTTTCACTGAGCTATTTTCGAGTAATAAGCAATCAAAATTTGAAAAATCGAGGTTTTTGAGTTTTTTTAGGATTGCATTTTTAGGAAAAAAAAGATATGAAACTTTTTTCTTCAAAATTATCCAAAGAACAAGTTTTTATAGCCAAAAAATTTTCTTGAATTTTGAAAATTTTGCAGAACTTTAAAAGACAGTTTTTCTTAACAAAAGATTTTTTTTTCAAAAATAGATAAATACGTGCTTTTATATGCAAAAGATACTCAATGTATCCACAGAAATACTTAAAAATAGCGAAAAAGGCTTAAATTTCACAATTTTCTGTGGATACGTTCTAAGATACCTCGGAGCGTAGTGCACGGAATTTCCTAAAATTTTCAAGGTATCTTTTGCACATATGAAAGCACGGTTTTTATCTATTTTTGAGAAAAAAAACTTGATAGCATATTTTTAAGAAAAACTGTCATTTCAGCATAATTTTCAATTTATAAGGAAAAAAATTTTGAATATAAAAACTTAATCTTTGAATAATTTTGAACAAAAAAGTACTTTATAATTTTTTTCTAAAAATGCAATCCTGAAAAGTTACAAACAATCAAAATATGAAAAAGACTTAAATTTTTAATTTTTAAGTAGCACTGCACTTTCTGAAATTCTGAGGGTATTTTTTTGCAAATGTAAAAGCACGTTTTAATCTATATTTGAAAATAAAAGAAAATACTTGTTATCTTTTTTTAAGAAAAACTGTCTTTTAAAGTATTGCGAAATTTTAAGGAAAAAATTTAATTTTGAAGAAAAAGTTTTTTCTAAAAATGCAATCCTAAGAAGTTACAAACGTTCAAAAAAAGTAAAAAAACGTAAAAAACTCGGAAATGGCTTACTGAAAAAATTCACATAATCAGGACTCATGCAAAGGAAGGCATTTTTAGCGGTTTGAGCAAAAACAAATTTTCATTCGGTACACTTGACTCATATATGGCCATATATAAATATATCTTCTTATAAAGTGCAAGACCTTGTATTTGCATTTTTTAATATTTTGTACTTTTGAAGAAAACAGAAGTTTTGAGATCAATTTTTTATTTCGAATCTATATTTAAACAAGAAACGAGAAATGATGGGAATTAAAATCAATGTGTTATATAATGCTGTATGATGTTCAAGAAGCTTTCGCGTATTTTTCTCAGGCGGGTGAAAGTTTTTATGCATATTTAGGAATTGTTTGGTCTACTATTGGAAGCGGCGGATATGGAAGCAACAGATACCACTGAAGTGAAAAATTTGAGTATGATCTATAGTACTTGTGCAGCGCTCTAAACGATTGGATATTATTAATAATTTGACTCAGAATAGACTGTTTAACATAAAGACAAAGGAAGAACGCTACTTCATCAGGAAATCTTAAGAAATGTGTTTCTTAGTAGTTAGCAGCTTTTTGATAATTTTTGTTGTGTGTAAGTTGCTAAATGTATAGTGTACGGGATCCACGAAATGTGGATAAAGTTTGCTGAGACATAAATTATGAAGCCATAATTCAGTTTTCAACGCACCTAAACGTGATGCAAAATTAGCATTTTTAAGATACTATTACTTATACGGGCTACACGTACCTTCAATGAACAGAAAATTATGAAGCTTTTTATAATCAATTGTGTTTTTATATTTTTCTTTATGGTTTTGCAGTGCCAACGAATATAGCAATAAGATGTGGGTTTTGTAAAAAATATTTTTAATTTCTGTGATCAGTCGTACAAGGTGTGTAAAATGATGGCGCTTTAAATCACATTGAGTATCAGCAAATAAACTTCTTGAATCTAATAATTAAGTAAGGCGTTTATTGATAACATTCTGTAGTAACTTGCATAAGCAACTAGTTAGGTTGCTGGGTCTATTAGCTTGTTGGGAGTTTGATGTATTTAACAGCTTAAAGTACTGGTATATATTATAATAGCAAGTTTCTATCACTTAGGGCAATACCTTCTTGGTATATTTGGTTATATAGTGAGAATAGTTGAAATTTGGATACGCATAATCAAGTTTTGCATATTGATATATTTTTAATTACTGAATGGTGAGTTTTGTTCTGTTCTTCCTGTAACAATTTTGTACTCCAAAAAAGCTAACAAGGCTTCTTTAGTTAGAGAGCGATTGAACCTACAAAGAGAACTGCGTTTTTTTAATTTAGTTTGTTTTCAACAAATTTTACTAACGAACGGTTTACTTGCATGAATTGCTTGTTTAATGGAATCGGTGAAAGTGTCATCATCTTTGACGCAATTGAAAATTGGAAAGTGATCACTATTATAAAGATATTCCAAGAGTTTGCAATGCAACAAAGCTACAATACTAATAGGTCAATAGACAAAAATCTATTTACGAAAACAGATTGGTCAAGTAACAATCTTGCACATTGGGTTGTTTTAAGTCTTACAAATTGGCTATTAGAATCACTTATATGTAAGATTTAAGATGGAAGTTGTTCAAGGAGCTGATGAATCAACATAACCTACCTAGTAATACTTAGCGGAATAAAGATTGAGCAAACGGTTAATGAAAAAAGGTGGTATAGTTGAAAAGCTATTGCTATTTTTAAGAACATATATTGGAATAGATTAGTGGCTAAAAGGACTATATATGAATTATGCTTGTGTTAGTTATGGGCGTTTTGGTTTTTTTTTTAAGTTTTTGGATTTGGATTTTATTACTTATACTCATAGATCTAGTTTTTTTTTTGTAAAATTATATATTTTTATTTTTAGCCGAGTATTTTTCTTGTCCAAATTGTCCAAAGACATATCGAAGAATTTATTTATTAACTAGACATATAAGATATGAGTGTGGAATTGAGCCTGGATTTTTATGTACTATTTGTCCTTACAAGACCAACCGAAAGGAACATTTAAGAAGACATTGCATAGCAGTTCATAAGTTTATAAAGTGATAAAGGTTTTATTTATTTGTTATTTTAATTTTATTTAAATTAATTATTATCAAATTAAACGATTTTATTAAAAATATGAATTTTTGATACCTTACTATAATCATCATTATGGTATAATATATAGTATTACATACATTCTAATTTTTTTTATTTTGTATAGCATTGATCTATTATTTTACTAAAATTAGACGTTAGAATTTTTAGATTTAATTGAGTTAGGATAATTTTTAATATAGCATGCGCAAGGAATTGCGGCAGAATTGCTTGATAAGTTTATTGATTATCAATAACTTGCTTCCCGTTATGGGCAATTCCATTTCAAACGGACCAGAGCTGGGGGGGTGCATTGAGAAACTTGCTTATGTATTTTTTTTTAGTTTTTTTAACTTATTAGTAGTCCTTTGATTGGTATATGAGAGTATGTAACACATAAACAAAAATTCTACGAGTTTTTAAAGTTTTTTTGTCGTTTTTTAACTTAATCGCATTTTTTGTTTAAAAACCGCAATATAAACTAAAAAAAAAATAAATTTACTAATGAAATCAATCAGAAATTTTCCATTGAATCCAAATCTGGTGCCATTTCAAGTCTATACCCTGTCAATAAGCCGCAAAAGCCATAAAACTATGTTTTTGTTCTCAGTGGGCTGGGCAAAAAGGAGCATTTTTTAAATTTTTTTTAACCGCAAAGTTGACTTATTTTGATGTAAATTAATTGAAAAATCTAAATATGTTCTGTGTATTTGGGTTTTAAGAGTCTAAAACTCTGCAAATCTGCAAAGTAGGCCTATTCTTTAACATAAACTCTTACAAATGCACGTTTAGCCGTGCTCAGAAGAACAATACACCAAATATTATTAAAGATTTGAATTCTGGAGACAATTTTACATGAAAAATAGTCAGTGTTGTACTCATCGTCCATAGAAAAGTCCATCTAGAAAGAAATGTTTACAAAATTTTCAGGCAAAAAATGCGTTAAAAATTAATTATTTTTTATATTCACAAAAAATATTATAAAGACACTAGGCTGTGATTTAAAACTTTTTTTTAACAAATTTTGATAAGCGCCAGAAGGATTTATGTTTAAATGCCAAAAATAATAATATTTTCTAATTTTCGCGCCGATAGATCGAGTCTAAATTTGTGCCGCAAGCGCAAATACTATCAAGCAAAGAGTAAAATGACCCAAAATTGGTTCAAACAACAAAAGGTGACTTTGTCAAACTTTTAAAATAAGCTTAAAAAAATATAATCCAAATAATCTTTAAGAAAAATAAAAAAAATAATTTTTTTTAAATAAATTGTTGAACAAATTTTTTTTTTTCTAGATGGGTTTTTTATTGCCAGATAAGCACGACACTGACTATTTTTTATGTAAAATTGTTTGCAAAACTCAGTTTTTTAATAATATTTGGTGTATAGTTTCTCTGAAAACTGCTAAATGTGCATTTGTAAAAGTTTATGTTGAAAAATAGGCTTATTTTTGCAGTTTTTTTTGTGTTTTAGACCTTTAAAACCCAAATACACAGAACAAATTTATATTTTCTAATTAAATTACATCAAAACACGTCAACTTTGGCGGTTAAATTTTTTTTTTTAAAATGCTCCTTTTTGCTCAGCCCACTGAGAACAAAAACATGGTTTTATGGTTTTTGCGGCTTATAGACAAGGTATAGACTTGAAATGGCACCAGATTTGGATTCTACGGAAAATTTCTGATCGATTTTATTGGTAAATTTTTTTTTTTAGTTAAAATTGCGGTTTTTAAACAAAAAATGCGATTAAGTTAAAAAACGACAAAAAAACTTTAAAAAATCGTAGAATTTTTTCTATTAAAACGACAAAAAAACTTAAAAAAATTGTAGAATTTTTTTTAAGGGTTTCATACCGTCATATACCTATCAAAAGACTACTAATAAGTTATAGAAACTAAAAAAAATTCATGAGCAAGTTTCTCAATGTCCGTTTGAAATGGAAGGAATTGCCCTAATAATTAATATTTTTTTTAATATTTGACGCAACGAACGCTAACTATTTAACCCCCAAACCGACGTATATTAATTATAGTCTGTTCGCGTTAAGACTGCAGTAGTAGTTGTTATGGCAACTGGAAAACAATGCTCTGGTTGGCTTAGAGGCCTACCCAATTTACAATAGAATATCTACCAGATTAAAACAAATCTACTTGTAATTGAATAAATTTAGTTAACAATATTTACTATTTAATATTTATCAATTTTTTGCGTTATTGTAACTAGGTTAACGCATTTGTAAATATGTATTTCAACATTAAATTACAATTTTTTGTTGCTGACGTACAGTATAACCTCAAAAACTTAAATATGAGTAAACGTCATGCAGTTCTAGGAATTGTTTTTAATAAATTTTAGTATTAAAAGTGACTAATATACATTTCTATTAAACATATTAATATTTAATTAAGAAGCAATAAACTATATTGTTTCTGCTTCAAAGTTTTTAAACAATTTAAATTAATTTTATTATAATATAATAAACAAAGTGAAGTTAGCTGTATTATAATACTAACAAATATAAGTCGCAATTACAGTTGTGTGATACTGACTTTATAAACCACTCCCATCACTGCAGTCTTAACGCGGACAAACTATAGTTAAACTCAACTACTCAATAATTACACCGAACATTCACGGCGAATATTAATTAGTTAAAGTATATTTACACTCTATTGGCCAGTCGTCAGTAGTTATTTTATGCAACCGCATCTTTTAATGCTTACTTTTTTTACGGTTTGCTCCACTGCTTTTTGATTGACTTAATTCGGCAGGTCTCAAGTGTCCGTCATTAAAAGATTGTATGTTTGACTTCTCTTCGGTCGTCAGAAGTCCTTTTGTCACAAGAGAAGGTTGTGATCCAACTTATTGATAACTAACACTTGGGTGGGTGGGTGAGCTGCTGCAATCAAAATTTCTGACTGGTTATTATGCGATGGAGTGTCCCACCCACCGACCCAAGTGTCCTTTATTAATAGATTGTTTGTTTGACCTCTCTGCGGACGTCAGAAGTCATTTTGTCACAAGAGAAGGTCCAACCTAGTTTAGAATCTTTATAGTCAATAGATCGTGATTTTAGACTTTCTTTTATAACACTAATACATGGTATACTAAAGCATTTATAAGACCTGCGTTCACAGTCACTTAATTAACGCCCCCGATAAGTTTGTCAGTGCTGCGTATATAACTGCTCATTACTATTGTATTGTTTTGCATACAACCTTAAAGTTGAACAATTTTTTGCAGTTTTTGTGCGACTCCAATGCTTCAAATGGCATTTGAGGTTTTGGAGTTAGTGCACAGCGTCTTCTCAACGGTTGTTACGTACAAGGCCTCAATGATAAATACAGTGAAGGCACACTGTTACAAGTCCACAAAAGCCAGTACAAACCTAACTCTGACAGCGAACTCTACATGCTACAGCTCCCAAGCAGAAGACCTCAATGTTAATGCATTTTGTTACACACTTTTAAGTTCCCATCGGTGAAGCATCAATGACTTATATATCAAAGTTTTTTGTTTTTACATTTTTAAGATCACCACTTGAAGTGTGACTAACTTTAGCAGACTCGCAGACACTTTATCTGTAAATAATAAACAATGTATAATTGTATAGTATATAAACAATGCAAATACTACTGTTAACAAATATATAAACTGGAAAAGGTACGCAAATGGAAATTTTAAAAATTTTACTTGATATAGGGAGCTGCAAAAATACCTTACTAACTCAATGTAGCGAATAAAATCGTATGGAAATAATTAGAGAAAGCCTATGTTCAACAATGGAAGGCAGAAAAGGGGGAAGAATCAATAATAAGATTGACAAATAATTTAAGCATTTCTACGTCATTTATTTTATCTGCAGAAAGGTAGTTAATGGGAAGAATGTAATTTAAATTTTAAATTAATTTTTCACAACGTTGCATCATTGAGATAATATGTTATTTTTGCAGAGCCTAAGGTTATAGAAATAAATAAATTAACTACTGTAGTAATTAAAAATGCTATTTGGGAGAGCTTATAAAATATTATGCTGGATTCAAATTTAGTACAAGTAGTAATATGGTACAAGATAATGCAAACTATTCTTATATGTTAATTGTGGGAACGGTAATAAGGAAAACTTTTAATAATTACCTAAACTAATCTATTCTATTTTTAGGCGAGTGTTTTCCTTGTCCAAATTGTCCAAAAACGTATCGAAGAATTTATTCATTAAATAGACATGTAAAATATGAATGTGGAATGGAGCCTGGATTTTTTTGCAGTATTTGTCCATACAAGACACACCAAAAAGGACATTTAAGAAGACATTGTATTAGTATACATAAGTTAATTATTTAATCATGTTTTTTTTACATATTCTTTTATTAAATGTTCAGTATTTTAACTATAAAAATAAACGATCAATTAAAAAATATTTATCTTTCAGTACTTTGTTATTTTGTCTAGGTAAGTTTATTGATTTTTAATATGTTACGGTTAGTTAATTATTTTTTTAATAATAGGCGTAACGAACGCTCAACTACTCAACCACCAAACCGAACATTCACGTTGTATATTAATTAATTAAACTCAACTATTCAATCATCACACCGAACATTAACGATGAATATTAATTAGTACATTTATTTATACTTTAACGGCCAGTCATAAGAAGCTATTTTATGCAATCGCATTATTTCAATGCTCAGTTCAGCGCTGTGTATATAACAGGTCATTACTACTGTACTGTTTTGCATACAACCTTAAAGCATAAAAATCTTTTGCAGTTATTGTGCGAATTCAATGCTTCAAATGGCATCTGAGGTTTTGGAGTCAGTGCACATCATGCTCTCAACGGTTGTTACAGTACAACCCTAACTCTGACAGCTCCCAAGTAGATCGATAACCTCAATGCCAATGTATTTTGATTTACACATTTTTAAAGTTGGTTTATGTGTGAATAATTCCAGATATCTGTAAAGCATAAATGACCTCAAAAATGTGTTTCGTTTAAACACATTCAAGAGCACCAGTTGGTCTTTGACTAACTTTATCAGATTTGGTACTACCTGTAACTAATAAACAATGTATATAGTATATAAACAATAGGTCTGTTCCAACATACGATTTGGACAGTTTGCAAACCGTCCAAACTGCGCACACAAATAAATATTTGTCATCCTTAGGCAATCTTTTATACACAGTAATTTGTTTGTGTGCATAGTTTGAACGGTTTGCAAACTGTTCAAATCGTATGTTGGAACAGATCTAATGCTAACAAATACCACTGTTAACAAATGTATAAACTGCAAAAGATATTAAGTACAGCAGATGTTTTTGAAGTTTTGCTTGTTACAGGGTGCTGCAAAAATACTATACTAACTCAATGTTGCAAACTTATTAATATATTTCTTAAAAATTTATATTAGTGTAGTGATTAATTTTAATTTATAATTTAAACATTAAAAGTTTAAAATACTTTATTGAAAACTGCTAATCAATATCAAGACAAAAAAATAAAGAAACAGTTAGAGGAGGCCTATGTCTAACAACGCCAAAATGAACTGAAAGAAAAATCAATAACAAGAACTTTTGTGTCTTGAAAAACACACAGAAAGATTTTTTAAATTAATTTTTCTTAACGTTGCATCACTGAGTTAATATGTCATTATTGCAAAACCATGTTCAAGCTGTCGTTAGTTTATTTATTACTACAAGTAATAAATAAACTAACGACTGTAGTAATTAAAAGTGTAAGAGAATGAAATAAGTTTAATAATAATAAGGTAAAATGTAATGCAAGCTATTCTTATATGTTAATTGTGGGAAAGGTTATAAGAGAAATTTTAGTAATCATCTAAACTAATCTATTCTATTTTTAGACAAGTGTTTTCCTTGCCCAAATTGTCCTAAGACGTATCGACATAATTATTCATTAAACAGACATGTGAAATATGAATGTGGACTAGAGCCTGGATTTTTTTGCACTTTTTGTTCGTACAAGACACACCTAAAAGCGCATTTAAAAAGACATTGTATTAGCATACATAAGATAATTATCTAATCATATTTTTTAATTTACTTTATTAAATTTTCAGTATTTTAATTATAAAAATAAACAATCAAATAAAAAGCATTTATATTTTAGTACTTATTCCCAGTTTATTCAATCGATAGCATATACTTTTTAAACCAAACTAATGAAGATACTTACTTCTATTTTCGATTTTATTTTCGAATTTTTTTTTTAGAATTTAAGAAAAATACTATTGTGACTAATTTACAATTAAGGTACTGCACTCATCTTCATTTGCTTGTTTTGCTTGAGATGATTATTTTCTTTATCTAAAATATTAAAATAATATTTTTTTTAGGTATGGAAATGTTCTATTGCACCCAGTGCCCAAGAAAATATAAACGAAAATTCTTATTAAATCGACATATTAGTTACGAATGTGGGAAGCAACCACAATTTGGGTGCCCACATTGCTCTCGATTATTTCATCAAAAATCTAATCTAAAATCTCATCTTATTGCTATACATAAAATTATATTGTAGAAAATAAATCATTAGTTAACGCATTTATAATTCTTCATTTCTTCATTATATCTCAACATTTTTCATCGTAGTCTAACATTAGTGGCAAGCTTTTATTTATTTGTGTAGTTGATGTTAATAAAACTGCTGAAAATATTTAGCTTTTATTAATTCAGTTATTGTATGACTTTCTAAAATTTGGAAAATGAATTAAATAATTATATTTTATTTAATTAGCAGTAATGTAGGTTGTTAATCAAGAGGCTGAAGCTTTTGCAACTGTCCGAATGAATCACGTGAGTAGAATACTGTACTTTATCTGTGACTATTATATAATAATTATGTAACTGTTTATTGACATATTGGTATCAGTGGAGAATATTTTTTTTATGGTGACTACGTTTATTACATTATTGTTCAATTATTACATGATTTAATGTACTCTAATTTATTATCAAAGTTTGATATGTTATATTTTTTAATATAAATAATTTATCATACATTTGTAAGGCAACGTGTGAGTATTAAGAAGGAATTGTGAAATTAAGGTTGTTGAAAACGAACGTGATTTTTTTTCTATGTTTACGGCGATCTGTTTTTTGTATGTTTTTTGCAGAATTGTATTAAGTCCTGATATAATTTGTTGTATTATCAATGAGATTGTGATATTAATATTTTTGACAATCAGAGAAGTTCTCCGTTTAACATCTTTGATGTTGTTGCATAAATGTTACTTTTTGTGCTAAACCATGGATTGTTTGTGGTTTTTTTTATTTTGTTATTGTGGTTTTGAAATGAAACATATCAGTGGTTCAACTGTTTGAACAGGTGTGAATCAAGTTGTTTTTATTAATCCGTAGTTGTTTGTAGTGGAAAAAACACATTTTTGGCTGTTCATGTTAAAAATCATTTTATTGAAGTAGATTTGTTTACATCACTTTTTGAATATGATATTTTGTAAATGGTTGTCTTGAGCGTCTACGGCATTTTGAGCCCGTTTTGTAGCATTTTCCATGGTTTTAGTCAACATTTTGGCCGAAATGGCGGCTATTTCTTGCCGAATGTTGTTTTTCAGCTCTTTTAGGGATATGAACCTTTGATTTCAAATAGCCCCACAGAAAAAAGTCTGCAGGCGTTAAATCTGGTGAACGCGGCGGCGGTCAGTCAAAATTAGCATTTTTTGACATCAAACGGCCTGGGAACGATGTCTTCAACAAATCCAATGTAGATCGAGCAGTGTGCGGTAGAGCGCCGTTTTGTTGAAACCAGAAGTTATCCATATCATTATCACCCACAATTGGCATCAACAAATTGGTTAGCATTGTCCGATAACGCACCTGATTGACGGTTTCTGTTCGGCCATCATCATCTTTGAAAAACTACGGACCAATGACCATATCAACACAAATACCGCACCAAACAGTAACTTTTTGGTCGTAGAGAGGCTCCTCATGAATAGTTAGAGGGTTTTTGGTGGCGTAGAAACGCCAATTTAGTTTGTTTACGGTTCCGTTTAACGTAAAATGCGCTTTGTCGCTTATGATTATTTTCTTTAAAAAGTACTTTCAATCGACGTGGCTTATCAGTTGTCAATAGTTTTTGTGTCACTTGAATTTTATACAGGAACATATGCAAATTGACACGTAAAATGCGACGTAAAGTGGATCGTTTTATGTCCAACTGATCAGAACGACGTTTTTGAGATGTTCTTGGAGACGTGCTAACACTGGTCTGTACGAGTGTTATATTATCATCTGATTGCCTTGGTCGCTTTTTATTTGAACTCTTGGGGTTAGTAAGTGCCGCACCAGTTGTAAATCTATCATACAAACGATACAATGTGGTTGCATAAGGCGTACTTCTTACTTTATTAATTTTTCTCCATACGCGTTGCGTTTTCACAATTGACTTGTTTTGTTGAATGTAAATTTCAACAATCTTAGAGCGTCTACGTTGCGTGTACTGTTCCATGACGACGATTAGTTGATCTAGCATCTCTATCAAAAGTTACAATGTTGTCCGATTTTTTTGTCGAATATGGCCAACCCCGTATATATAAAGGGTCTTCCATTAAGAGCGCCCCCATTTGAAATGTAAATAAAACGAGCAATTGATGAGATATTAAAGATCTGTTTACTGTGGGTTGATGGTGACACTATACCATTAAGAATGGAACAGAACATCGTTCAGATGGCCACCTCTGGAACTCCGGCACGAATGGAGACGCTGGACCCAATTTTCCATCACTTTTTCACAAATCTGGCGATATGTCAGCAAGGGCTCTTTCAATATTGGTCTGGAGCTCGTCCAATGTTGTTGGTTTGTTGCTGTAGACTACTGACTTAACGTACCCCCAGAGAAAAAAGTCTAGGGGCGTTAAATCGCACGAACGAGGCGGCCAATTGGTTGGGCCGTGTCTTGAAATAACACGGTCTCCGAACTTGGTCTTCAATAAATAGATTGTTTGGCCGGCTGTATGGCATGTGGCCCCGTCTTGTTGGAACCACATATTGTCCACATCGACATCATCCAATTTGTCCCAAAAGTAATCGGTTAACATGCCCCCATAGCGATCGCCGTTGACCGTTACGGCATTTCCTGCATTGTTGAAGAAGAAATAAGGGCCAATGACTCCGCCGGCATGAAAACCACACCAAACAGTGAGTTTTAATGGATACAAAGGTGACTGGTTGATTTTCTGAGGATTTTTCTTTGCCCAAATGCGACAGTTCTGTTTATTAACAAAACCGTTTAGCCAAAAATGAGCCTCGTCACTCAGGATGATTTTTAGATGAAAATCATGATCCACCTCCATCTTGTCTAAGGCCCAATTGGTGAAATTTCTGCGCAGCAAATGGTCATTCGGCTTCAATTCTTGGGTTAGAACGATCTTATACGGGTGTAGGCCAAGTTCTTTTCGCAAAATCTGCCACAATGTTGTTTGGTTGATCCCCAACTCCTGAGAACGGCGTGAAATCGATTGTTTTGGTTGTTCGGCTACAGAAGCTCGTACAGCGCCAATATTTTCTTCGCTCCTGGCTGGTTTTGCTCTTTTCGGCACGGAAACATCCAATAATGAGTAGGTCGACTTGAATTTAGCCACTAAACGAACCACATACCGTTTATCCGGACGATTATAACGACCAAAAGTCGGAGTCAACGCACGTAAAGTTGCGGTGACCGAACTCGAATGTTCGTAATAAATTTTAATAATTTGCAAACGTTGCGCACACGTGTACTTCACCATGATGAAATGGTATAATGTCTCGAACAAATTGACGTTTATAATATGGAGCTAACTTCACACATGTTCAATAGCTGCTATTCAAAACAAGGGCGTCCTTATTGGAAAACTTTTTAAATGGACTTCGGAGATTAATATAGTCACGATATTGATGTATTGATGGTGCTATGGACGTGCTTGGTGTCGTTGACATTTAAAACAGCTACTTTGCTGTTTTTTTTTTTAATTTTAATGCCAAACATGGTTTCATTTTTGTTGGATACATTAAATTTTGCTTGTCGAAACTATCACTGTTTTGGGAAACGAAATAAGTTTTAACTAAAGGCCTTTTGCAGGTTTTATTTTTTCTTATGGGAGAGGCCACTTGCAACATAATTTTTTTTAATACGTGACGTTTGTCATGGAGGACACTCGTTTTTCTTAACTTTTAAGTGTTCATTCTGCCTCTGATGTCTGTTTTGCTGGAGTTTCTTATTTGACGTTTTTCTTTAGACCTACATTTTTGAGACTAAAGGTCATACAAGTGTTTTGAAGAACAATGTTTTTGTCTGCATTTGGTATCTGATTGGGAGTCTTGACGAGGTTAATTTTTAAAAGATAAAATATTAAGAGAAGTTTTGGACGTGTTGAACTAGTTAACGGCCAGGTTTAGTTGTGCATTTAATTTTTTATATGATCGGCTTTTAATTGGTAAATAAAAAAAGTTCTGGCTTTGATTATGCGGCAAAATTGCGTAGTATACATATCAGTATTCTTGAAAAGAATAACTTACAGAGATTTATATATGTAGTTTATAATCACTCTGTACTCTTGAAGCTACTAAGCACACTGCAGTTGAATGATTAGAACTTTTAATGTCATACAAACGATATTAGACAATATAAATGGCCGAGATGTTGTTATTGCTGCCTTCAAATACAATGTATTTGCAACTGGTGTCTGACTGAATGTCTTGGTGAGATCTATTGTTGAGATAGTTGCCCCGTCAAAGTATTAAGAAAAGTTTTGGATTGGTTAACGGCTAGGTTAAATTTTGCATTTAATTTTTGTAGTTTTCAAGTTTGTTTTATTTTATATAAAACGACAAACACATCTTTTGTTTTTTGGCGGTTTGCAATTTGTTTTTGGCTAATTGTTGTAAACTGTGTTTTACAGGAGGTTTTGTTGTTTTAATGTAATATTTGTTTAGTTTTAAATGGTTTTGTAGAAAACGGGCGCTTATAAATAATGATTGAAAGTTGACTATAAAGTTAGCCCATTTGGTACATGATTGGTGGTACTAGGACAATTTGTTGCTTTTTGATCATTTTGGTAGGAAAAACTACTAAGTTGGTCTTTGGATAATGTGGACATGTATGACCTCATCTGCTCATCTAAACGTTTGAGACCCGCTATTTTAGCACACATTTCACTTACGTATTAAGGAGCACAACGTAGCTTCAGGACTATTGGAATTGATTGTGGATGAATCTGGTCAATTCTGGTTATTGGGGTTGAGGTCACTCTAGATGTTGGTTTTGGTAAAACGACATCTTTAAGTGTTTTTTGTCCTTTGGTCTCTAAAAATCTACGCAGGTGAGCCTCATGTTTCTTTGCGTTTATATAAAAAGGACACGAGTCAAGATCAGTTACTGTTTTATCACAATAATTACTGGTAGCTTGTAAGACTTTACTTAACCGCTTGTTGTTTTAAGGGAGACTTTTTTTGTACTTAGGTTGCCGTTTATAAAGGAAATAAAATAATAAAATAAAGCAAGTTCTGCATTTATTGGAACTTAAATAGCAGGTTTATTATAGTTGCATTGGAATGGATTTTATGTATGGACAACAATAATTGCAAAAGAAAAAAATGCAGTTTTTTATTGTTATGGCTGCCATACATGACGTGATATTGTATGTCAAGTGTCGTCTATTGTTATTTAACGTCTATTAAGGTTTTCTAGCCCGAGTATAGTTTAGTACACTTAATTATTTTGTGCTTGAACACTTTTTTCTTTGATTATTTCCTGTTGCGTTGTGACTGTAGGCTGGAACTGTGATGTTGTCTCTGCATCCTAGGGCAAATTTGCATTTTTTCTAAGGTTAGATCTTTGTGAGTAGCAAGAGTGCTTACTGTGTCGATTTTTGTCTTCCATTTGTATAAGCTTTAAATTTTTTTATATTTTTTGTTAAATTGTTGCGTGAACAAATATTAGAAAGAGGCGCAAGCATAATACATTTGTATATACTTGTGTATACCGGTTTTATAGATGTATCAGTCTTCTTGACACAATATCTATTGAGTATCTGCTATCTCCAAGTCTGGGAACTTTTCCCAAATTTTGAGATAAGATATAGTTGATAGGTAGTGTGTGAGGACACAATTATCTATATTAGCAGCATATATAAGTACTCACAAATTTATTAGCTTTACGTATTTTGTGGACATTTGTTGGACGTAAGAAAAGTTCTATTGCCTCGGTTTTGCTTTTACCTAGCTTAACTACATCTGAACTAATTTTATGGCCCAAATAATCTATCTTCAAACTTATCTTTGGATGGTATCTACTTGCCAAATCTAATGTTGTAAACAGACTACATTCTCTCAATTTGTTCAAATGTGCTTCGAACTATATCACGTTTGAAGAAGGTGAGGACTATAAACTACAGGCGTTATGGAAGTTGATTTTTATTTCTGATAGATTTGTTTTTCTCAATTCTTTCGTTGATTGAGAAACACAATCCCAAAATTTATCAATAATAATCAACTGAAACAAAGATTTTGTTTTTGGTGTTTGTAATACAGCTGTTTACTACGTGGTTTTTGTTGTTGATGGTGCGTTCCAGCACTGTAATTGGCTGCACAGCAACAAACGCTCTTACCTCTCTTAAGATGGCAACTTTTTGTCCGGTATGTCCTCTTACAACCTTTGTAGTTGCTCGTAACGTTAGTTTAAACGCCTGTGCACTCATGTGATTAATATTTACATGAGCATTTGTAACAACAACAACAACAACAACATGTAATTAAAATTGTACAATAAATTAATGAATGGTAGTCAATTTTAATTTAAAAATAATTTTGAAAAATGTCAAGTGATGGTTATTGAGATGAAGAGACTTTATTTCTTCATACCAAACCGGTATTAATAGAATATAGTCCAGTCAAATATGCTCAAATATTGATCTTACCTCAAAAATATTTCAAAAGTTTTAAAACTTTATGCACTGATTTATAGATACCTAATGAAGAATATACTAATGGTCTTGGCAAATATGACACGAGGTTTAGTGGTAATGACCGATAACAGGACACTTTTTTTGGTTTTTTGTTAATAAAAAATAATGATAAAATTTGCAATATAATGATCATATACATTTTTTTATATTCAGAGCGGTTACTGAGTTATAGGGCACTAAAGAAAGAATAGAAAAAAAAAGTTTTTTTGTATTGGTACGAGCCAAGAAGCCGGTCTCTTTTATTTGGTCCCCCGTTCATTTTGACAGTCGTTCCCCTCTCCTCCAACTAATCAAATTGTAGTGTTAGTGCGGTCTTTCTTTTACCTTCTTTGTTCATGGAGAAAGGAGGTTTATCAACCCTTAAACGATGTTTTTAAAGATTGCTATCAACAAGCAGAGTAATAAGGACTTAAACAACTACTTATAGCATAAGCTTGCTCTTTACCCTTTATCTTTATTTGAGGAAACTGGAATGCTGAAAACAAACAAATCCGCCTTATACGATACTTTTTCTGTATTACAAGAAGAGGCCTATCTTTTCGATTTTGACATTGTTTTGGATGAAGGATTACTATTACACAAGGTAGTGTGGCCCAAAATCCTCAATCTTTTTATGGCTATTCAGTGGCATCATCTAGTACGTACGACAGCTGAATAGAACCAAAGTACAAGCTAAAGAGGTCAGTTGACATAAACTTTGAACACAAAACACAAATTACAGTCAAACAGGATGGTTTTTTTTAATGAATACAATAAATAGACTTATTTCATTTCTCTTAACTGGAAGGAGTTATAATATCCTAAACTAGTGACAAAGTAGCAATAATTGGTAAAGATGTTGATCTTATTGTCCTCCTCATGGCTTTAACCCCATCTGAAAAACAGATATTTTATATTTGTTAAACCAAGCCACGACAGAGTAGAAAGGAAGGTATATTTGAGTCAGCATTTGGAAATTATGGGAATAAAAAGCTGCATACTTCTTGTGCATTCATTCAGCGGATCTGATACGATTTCTGCTGCATACTGAAAATGGAAAGTTTAAGAAACGAGCTACA
The DNA here is from genome assembly GCA_963932245.1 of Tachinus rufipes. Lineage (NCBI taxonomy): Eukaryota > Metazoa > Arthropoda > Insecta > Coleoptera > Staphylinidae > Tachinus > Tachinus rufipes. Next base: position 30,599,309 of record OZ010742.1, on the reverse strand, counting down.
CTGCAAAGTATTACTGATGTAATAAAGCTGAAGTTGGAAACAAAATATTCCTGGCATGGTACAATGCACCTCACAAGCAAACTTTCCTTAACATACATTGTTACAAAGCTTTTACCAGATCAGTTTTGAATGCTAAACCAGACTTCTCTGCGCTGTCGCCCACAGAAGAAGCAGCAATGCAGCATGCTTTTTGTGTATACCATCAAATTTAATATGGGCTAGGAAATGAACTTTCTCCAGAACAGGGGAGTTGGAAGTTTGAACCAGCCGGTTGATCCTAGTAACTACGGAAGACGCACCAGAACAGAGAGACAGTCCTCAATCTTATTTCTTTCAAACGTATAACCTCCCTCTCAAGTATCTAACTAATGATGTTTTGGTGAAAAAACGCAATTATCAGTGTTTTATAACTCTGCAACCGCTAAGAATACTAGAAAAATGTATATGATCATTTTTATTGCAAATTTAATCAGCTTTCATTGTGTATATAGTTATATACCTATATCCTTTACTAGGTACCTATAAATCAGTATACAAAGTTTTAAAACTTTTGGATTTTTTTAGAGAAGAAAAGCTACTTTGACTGGACCAATAACGCAATGTTGCTATTACTTTTTTATTATTATTTACTAATTTTAATAATGACATTCATCAATTAATTTTAATAGAATAATTGAAGCATTATTTGATAGTCATAGATAAAACTTTTGATATAGGTAACGTCACTCCAAGCAGCAACAATTTTGGACAAAAAGAAAAAGTTTGGCAAGTGCTTTTACATATGTGAAGAATCTAACCAAATCCAACGGATTAATTTCAGTTGTATTTGAAACTATTCTAATATTGATAGTAAAGTATTTAGAACATTGTCAGCTTTATTGAAGTCCTTGCTACAGTTTGAACTAATTTTAGCATAATATGCAATAACACTATTTTTTTACTGGATACAGACAATTTTCTAAATACTTTACTAAACTTTATTCAAGTATTCCAATAGCATATCAAAATGGAATATTTAATTAACTGAATTATTAAAAGAGTAGATATTTTGTTTGTGACGCTGCTTTATATGTTTTTCTTCTTATAGTAATTATATATACTATTTAATAAAAATGTTCTAGATTCCGAAATAAGATTTCGTTGCTGCGTTTGTTCAATCAGCTATAAATCTAGAGGAGATTTAGCTCGACATATAAAATATGACTGCACTAAAGAAATATATTTTTTGAAGTGTGAATTTTGCGATTCTTATTATAAGTGCAATGAATCATTAACTATACATATGAATGCATTCCATGATGAAATGTTACGTTAAAATGATAAATTGCATATATTTTGTTACCACTGCGATTGTAATCGTTTAAGTTGTATTAACTATTTGTATTTATAATTAATATATTTCTGATACAAAATTTATTATATTATCTGATGTTGACTTTTATATTATATTCTATATACGTATTTTTGATATGATCTATTATTGAATTACATTTTTTGGAAAGGAAATTGCTGAATTTATATTGAATGTTAATAATTTGATAATTTGATTGTTATTGTCCAATTGATGTTTATAATCAATATAATAGTTTAGTCGGTTCAAATGATTTAGGATTTCATGTATGAATTAATATACGTAATGTTGTTAAATTCCTCCCTACTACTCAATTCTAAATTTAACTAATATATAAAATTGTTGATTTTGCATTTTGTAATCACTGTGATTGTAATCATTTAAGTTAAATATGTATTTAATATTTGTGTTTTTAAATAGTATTTTTATAAAAAAACTATTTACGTATTTTTGGTATGATCTATTATTTAGGAAGGAAATTTTTAAATTTATACTGAATGTTTTATATTTTGTTATTGTTCAATAGATGTGTAGAGTTAATATAATTATCATAATAATTTGATTCAAATGATTTGGGATAAGCCCAAATATCTTTATATCATACATGAAATGAATCTATATACGTAATGTTGTTATATAGCTCCCTACTACTCAATTTCCATTTTAACAAATATGTAGGGTAATTCTTTACATTGCGACAGACAGATTCTTTTGTTAAAAGTAAACAACAAAGTTCCTATAAACGTGTGCCCGGTAACGTTTAGTTACCACATGCCTCATAATTCTACGTTTTCTAGCAAAATAACATTTGCTCTGCACTTATTTTATTCTGGGTATTAATTTAAATTAAAGTTAATTAAATTTATGAAACTAATTAAAGCCAGCGAAGAAATAAAGTTATGAAATGTTATTGAAAGTGACCAGCTCTAAAGTAAATACATGCCTCGATACGACACATTAAATGCCGAACACGTATAAAAATACCAAAGATGTGCCAAATTGTTTTACACGATGCGGCAATGCAATGCAATCTTTAATTTGACTGCATTTTTTATTGGAGTGGTACAAAGCAATTTAGAATTTAGATCAGGAGACTGTGATGACCAGGATTATGAGTCTCCTCGAGAGCTTCCTGAAGCGAGACGTCTTCTAATAGTATGAGCAACTTATTTTGCAGAAAATTGTGATAGACTTCTTCAGTAAAAAGAATGGGCCATCTCTGTCTTCAGACGTTGACTGTTATTATTTCTACTAACTGTCGGTATGCGGTCCTGAATATTTTTTTGACAGCATGTGGTATCTTTTTTATGTGTATGCGTAAGGTGAAGTACTTGTTTGTTGCTGGTGTGCGATGTTTACGAAATTTTTAGCATTCTGCGGTAGCACCACATTTTGAATGCTTCCAGTTTGATTAATAGTGCTATCGTCAAGATCCAGGTTTTGCATCTATAGAGTAACAATGATCATCGTAGCATCGGAGATTATGAAATCTTATGTTCTAAAGATGTTTCTGGACATTTCTATGCGAGTAATTATTTTTTCAGCTTCAGTAACCAAAATATTTATAGTAGGTCACTTTTTCAACAATAAAATTTTGTTTGCTAGTATTAAATTAGTTGGATTTATCCTGACTTTCCTACCCTTAGCTCAACTTTTTAAAGTTTCTTGGAATATAAGCTATAAATACAGGTTAAATAGAACAGACCATATTACTATCATTTAATCTAGCCATTATTATATAAATGAAATAAAAGACTTTTGAAATTTTTATAATTAATGAAAAAATTAAGGCCTTGTATTTTGATAACGAAACGTTTCCGCACACACGTTTATAGGAAATGGAATTGTTAATATGTTAAGTCTAAATTTTATAATGTTATCAAACATTTACGCTCTCTAAGACTAGTAAGACTGAAGTCATAAAATTGTTTGAGCATTGACAGTTCTATATAAACAACTCAACTGCAACACCACATAGCTATTGGATACAGTAAAATGACATTTGAGCTTTGAAAACTTAATGATTATTGTTTTTTCCGTCCCATGTAACAATAATAACCGATGTGCAATGTATGTACCTTTCTATTTTACATGTAGAACAATATAAAGCAATATTTTCTATGTTGTGTAAATTGGTAAGATATTGTTTAAATTTTTAGTAATTTTTATGCGTCCAATAGTTTAATGTGAGATAATTCCAATCCTGCTGAAATTTTCTGTGTCTGTACCTATTTTAGTTTTATTGATGTATTTATGCTTTTTATCAGATTTTATCAAATACCGTAAATGACTTTTTGGACCTTGAGTCTCGTTTTGGCTTGTATTTTAGTGCCGAAATAGATGGTTTTTGTAGAGCAGCCGAAAAATTATATATTATGTCAATTAATTGATAAATCATCATTGCTTTTAGATATAGTTTTGTTATATTTTTGCATACATTATTTTCAAGTTTTACGATTTCATTTTGATTAATAGTTTTTAGCTTAAAATATTAATAAATCAGGTTTTATGCACGAATTTTTGTTCAAAATTACTCATATCAGAACCTGAAATACTAAAAATACATATGTTCTATGATTAAATAATATTTATAATTTATATATTTTTATATCCTTTTACTGTAAGCTTAAATTTTCCTATCTACAATAATATCTTTTATACCTGTAGAAATGTTGAACGTTGAAAATAAATGTACTTTTATGCAATTTTTGTTTTTTTTTTGTAATATTTAGTTTAGACAGAAAGAAAGTAGTTTTATTTAAAACTAATTATTGCCATCTTGTTAAAATATATTTGTTTCAGGATTTCATTGTCATAGCTGTCCAAAAGTGTACAAATATAAAAGAGGTTTAGGAAGACATTTGAAATATGAATGCGGATTAGAACCTCAGTTTCAATGTCCTATATGCATGCGATGCTTTCATCAAAAAACATCTTGCAAATCGCATATTATTAATATACATAATGTACTTACTGATATGTAGATACTAAATATTATGATTAATAAATTTTAATTGGTGTGGGTTTGATTATTTTAAGTTTACAAACTGTTATTAAAATTATTTTAATAATAAATCTTTTTTACATATTTTATTTTTTTTATTGAAAGTTATATTTATTGTAATTGGTTATGTTTTTAGCGTGTTGAGGTTATTCACACATAGACTAAGTGGGTTTTGAGGGTGTAATAAAGTACATTGGCTTTAAGATCCAAGTCATTGAGCTACTTCACAGCTCTTTGAGGTCATACACACACGAGAAGTTCTTGGAGGTGTGCAAAACAAACTGCATTGGTATAGAGGTCTTTAAAGTACTAGAGAACTGTAGTACAAAATTTAAAGAAAATGGAAGTTAGTGTAAAAATATATTTTAATTAATTAGCATACGATATGAACGCTTGGTGTGGTGGTTGGGTGGTTAAGAGTTTATTGCATCAGTAACTTAAAGAAATAAATTTGAATGACTGGTTGTTACAAACAAGAAGATTTGAGCAAATATTACACATATTATATATTTATACATAAAATAATATTTTTTATTAAACTTTTATAAAAGAAATTGTTAGAGATTTTTATTGTTTATTTATTATTAGAACGGATTACTGGAGTATGCATACGTATAGACGGAACTAAGCAGTAAGCTAGGTAAGCTCCGCGGTGCAATACATCAGGGCGCCGTGGCCCTTGAACATGATATTATTGTCAAACAGTTTTTTTTAATAATTTACACTATTTTATTGTAATTTTATTGCAGAGTTAAAAAAATATCTTGTCATAATATTACTATGAGTAGTAAAATATGAGAGCACGATTCACTTGCGTTTTGCCCTATATCTGTTACCGGTTTATCTCCTGGGGGTAGTAAGATGGCGACCATCACACGACTTGAGGGGCAGTTAAGCAACCTTGTAGTAGTTCAACGAAAAGTTGGTTTGTTCATACCTACTCACTACGAGTGCGGTTTTAATTAAAGAACAAATTGGTTTTGTGTTACACGACATGGTGCCGCTTGAAACAAACAACAGTAATTGTGTGGAAATATTTTGGGTTGGTGAAGAAAAGGGGTCCAAACTAAAGTTTGAGTGCTTAGTTGTTTTTTGTTTATCTACGAAAGGTCTGAACTGGTGGTGGAATTGACAGCACCAGGCAGATGGCTGTCAATTGTAAGCTGCAACATTGTATCTGGATTGTGACTCAAGGTGGCACGAGACGTTAAATCCAAACTATGATATGGCCTTGAATATTGACTGTTTTGGCCTAAAGACTTAACTGACAGTTTGGAAGAAACATTAGATATTTATAGCAAAGTAAATCTACCGGCCGCGATAGGCCAAGCCTTTGTGATACCCTGGAGAGTAACCGTTGTCTTTATCTTCAGGCCTCTATTGCTTGGAAGGACATTTACCCTCGCAATTGTTTTCACCATTGTGGCAATTTCTAGAGAGAAACAACACGCACAAATAATAACCCTATTTTCTGTCATCAACACCAGCCCAGAACCGTTGCTAGCTTACACTTTTGACAAAGTTATACCACAACAATGGGCGCCTAACGTAAGGCAACTTGGAGTAAAGGCAATTCAACTCTACGGACCCTTCACTACAAATAACTTTTAGGTCAAAATTAAACCGTTTTGTTTTTCTCTACCGGACCAAGATTAACTTGTTTTGTAAAACTTTTGATTGACTAGAAATAAACTATATAGATTTTACTGGTGTGAATAATTTGCTAATAAAAGAAACAATACAATTGTACTGTCAATTGAAAACTAGCTATGGATAAAACTAGCAACGCTCTCTCTCCGAAACCGGATTTGCAAGTACTTGATCTGATCACTTTGGAGCATCAGGATGAACTTAGATTGACCATATCTAGAAAAAACTATGTTTTTTAAACCGACAAACGTCGTCAGCAAAGACCGAGAAAAAACTAAGCGAGCAGTTGCTATCATAGATTCCACAACGGTTCAGCACCCAAAACCTAGACTCAAGTTTGCTACACGAGACATACGGCCGCAAAGCTTTAAGGTTTAGCGATTGTCAACCGAGTGCGGACTATAGTGAGTCAAACCACAATCACGTTCCTGTACGTAAGTTTCCAAGAGGCTTGGGGTGATTATACAGGCACAGCTTTTTAAATTTAAGTTTGCGTGCCAGAACTTTACAGCTAGTTTTACCGCCAGCGTCAAGGCATTTAACTCTGCGTCACCAATCAAACACTGATAAAAAACTTTAGGTTACGATGAACCGGTATTACTGATTCTAATACGCCTAACCAGGGAATGTATCTCCACCAAAAAGACCTTTTGATACCTTAGGCCATAGAAGGTAACGGCTGCTTTTATCTCCAGGACGCAGTTTCTTGAAGGAATAGCCACCCTGGGAACCGTTTCCACTTTTGCAATTTTCAAGGAAAAGAATAGGTAAAAACTCTACATCAATTCCTACTTCTTTAGACATCAACACGTGCCCAGAACGTAACGGAAACAACGACACAATTGCATAAAATGAAGTTGGCAATTCTCTTCACACTCTGAGAGATATGTGTAATAGTAGGTTGGAAGTTAAATCTAAGACGGCGGACAAGTTGCGATTTATTGCTCAGTTTAAATTCTTAAAAGAAATATAGAAAACTACCTATACTACTTAGACATCTCCAGTTCTTTAGCAAATCGAATGGATTTTATTTTTATTTTTCTTATGCTCCTTCTCCTGGCTCTTGGTGATAAACAACAACTAAGTCTAAATTAATTATCCTCACTATACCAATCGCACTTCTTGCCTTTATTTCTTTTTTGAATATAAATTGTTCTTTTGTTATATTTTCTTTCATGATTTTTACACGATATTTACTGCATGCGTTAGAAGATGAAATGGACCGGACCGTCTCGAATGGAGCGCAGTGGGTCAATTGCAAAATGAAGCGGAACAAAGAAGGTATTCAGTAAATTTTGTGCAGCAAAGTGATGCGGTCGTATGAATTGATACCAAATGACTGAAATTAGAGTTTCATTAATTAACAATCGACGTATACGCACGGAGTGGTGGATGGGAGGTTTGTTGGGTTAGTTGTATAAAAAAAAATCTTATAATTTATCAGAGAACACTACATTGGGGAAACACAGATTTTGAAAGACGTTTTGGCATGTCTTTCAAAATTTTGTAAAAACACAGTTGCAACTTTTTTATGTGTTATCTCAATTATAGAATTTTATTTTAATTTAAAAGTTTTTGTTTACCCTTTACAATTTATAATTTGTCTTTAAATGAAATTGGCGATTTTATACTCTATCGACCTCACCAACCTGGTTCTACCAGGCCGAAGGTCTAAATTTGTTTGTTGCTGAAACCATGAATGCCGAAGGGGTTAAAGTGTTGAACTGATTTACAAATAATATACGGCAGAGTAGGATTTAACTAACTAACCCACGTTGTCGTATAATTCGTCTTTATTATACTAGGGAATTTATCTGACTTGTCTAAAAGCAAAAGCTAACTAACACCAATAAATTATTACTAAATTATTAAATATTATAATTTTTGAGCATTAGTTTAGTCTATTTTCTAAATTGAAGTTAGTGATTTTTTATTTTTTTACCTCACTAAAATTTAAATTTTTGATAAATATATATATATATATATATATATATATATATATATATATATATATATATATATATATAACTTTCTACATCTATAGAAGGTTCTAGTTGAGCTAAAACTAGTAATGTATTTTAAAGAATAAAATTATGATATTTTTTTTTTTATTATTTCATTTTCTGATTTTTTTATAAAAGATAACCTTGTAAGCTAGGCATTTATTTGTAGTTTGTTGATTTGTTGTTTGAATTAAAAGTTGCTTATACATTCCAACGTTTTGATTATAGCAGGAAAAACGGTGTAGTTTAGAATCTAAAAGCTTGTAGTTTAGATTATAAACAATATTATTTAATGGATTGTATAGTAGTAGTAGAGTTGGTTTTAAATTTTATTTTGAAATATAATTTCACATTATTGTTTTGAACAACTATTGTTTGGGATAATTCTAAATAACAGCAATATATTAATAGGATTATTTTATAAAAAATAGTTATAGTGAATTTCAGAAAGACCATATTTTAATTTGTGTCATATTTTTTTTTTGTAATACTATTATAGTTTTATTGAACAAAATTAATTTATATTTATTTATAACTAATTCTCTTTATGTTTTAGGTAGTGATGTATTTATATGTCCTCAGTGTACAAGGCCATACAAATATTTGCATACTATGAACTTCCATTTAAGAAATGAATGCGGACAATTACCAAAGTTTATTTGCATGATTCCAGGATGTAAATACAGAACGAAATTTAAAGGAAATTTAAAAGCGCATTTGATACGCAAACACAACGAAAGTCCTTTAAAATATTTTCCAAATAAATAATTTCCTAATGTTTAATGAACAATAAAGTTTGCTCAAACTGTCATCGAACAGTTTCTCACAACAGTTGAAATTTATGAAATTACTTATTTTGTTTTAAGTTTTAAAATAGGGCTTAATGTATACTGAATACTACTCCAATTATTGTTATAAGTTAATTATAGGTCTGTTTTAACAAAATTTGGACGGTTCTCAAACTGTTCAAATTATGCACTTACATAAAAAAAATGTATGTCCAGTATTTAATTAGTGCGTTTATGAACCGTCTGAATTGTCTGATAGATTTTTATATGTTGTCTATGATTTACTGAAGTGAAAAACAATTTTATAACTTTTCATGGTTTTTTTTTAATTTTGTGATATATATTGTTGCCATAAGTTTTTTAATAAAAATTATTTCTAATTGTTTGTTTTATTTATGTTATTTGATTGGCATATTTTACAGACTATTTTTATCTATGACAATATAATGTAGTATTTAATGTTTTTGCATCTATTAGGATTTTTTATAGAATATCAAAGTCTGAAAGTAATTTTGTAAGAATTCTTAGTTAGACTTTATAAGAATGATGACTTAGTTACTAACTTTGATAATCTTAGTTACCTGGGTTAGTCAAAATTGGGTGAAAAGGGTTACTAATAAAAAAGTATTTGATTAGTATAATTGGTGAATTAGTATTGACGCTTTAGAAAATTGAATATTATGTCCTGAGGAGCTTGTGGAATTAATATGGCTATCAAGTCTAAATCATTTTATTGCTGTTTTGATGATCAGAACATCGGCATAATTTTTTGCTTGTTTTACGATGATATTGGCAGCTTCACATTTTTTATACAGCATGGAAATGAATCAACTTGTGTTTTTTTATTGCTAAGAAATTGTTGCTGACCTATTGACACTATTATTGACGCCTTAACTAGAATATCAGCGGATGAATAAACTGTAGCTTTTGTATATAAACTATGTAGTTATTAAAAATGATGTCTATGAATCTCTAGCATCTACATGTATCGGTTATATTCAGTTTTATATTTCAGAGATTTTCTAGTTTTTTTCACCTGTATTTATGGTATGCATGGCAATACCACCATTTGGTTTTATGAATTTCATGAAAGATTGTTAGATAGTCATATCAGTCCAGGTACCACAAGTTAATTTATTAAATTGTGGCAATGAAAAGTCCTAGTTTGAAATTTTTCAAAACGTTTTTATTGCAGAATCCTGAATTAGCATCATATCTTGGAGTTGTAAGTGGGTTGATTTTGCACAATTATGAAGTATGGCAACATTAGATTTATGCAGTTTAAATGACTATACTGGTGTTCCATTTGCTGAGCTTGTTGACAGTGAATTGACAATCTTTATTATTTTTAATATAGGAAAATATATTTTTTATGGCATATTTTCATTTTTTGGACGGCATTTTTTACTTTCTGTAGGGAGCCACATAAAACCTCTAAGCGGTTGGTAACAGCTTTTGCTAGATTATCATTACGCTTTTTGGCAAAATCCAGAAATAAACCTGAAACGACGAGCTTGAAGATTTTTCTTTATTTTATTTTCTTCTCTAGCTGTTTTTCCGCAAAATATAAAAGTTTCAAATGATACTTAATTATTGCTAGACCTTATTCGAACACGACGTGGAATAATAGATTTGCTGCCTTCCTCGAAATTTTTTTCTCTCTTACATAAAGCAATACTATTTGTTGAGTATTAGGGAACTCTCACACATTATTGGGAGCCATCATACTAAGGTATACAAAAGAAAGTTTTGGAGACTCTAAAACTAATTTTGTGAGTGATGAGAGTGCTGTGAGTGCTCATTAATGATGTTCATAGAGATTTTTTTTTCTTATAATTGACTTTCTGGTATTGGCAATTCTTCTTTGTCAGCTCTTCTCTGTCTACTTCTGAACATAAGCTTTTTATATGGTATAATGGGGTTATTCTTCCCTAGCTGTTGTTGTTTTTAGAGTTGCTTTGGTATTGGATGTGGCTTGATTTTAGAGCTGTAGTTTTATCTTCTGGTAGTTGTGTCTCTTATAATCCTAGGAAGTATTATTGGATGTTTTGGAGTTTTTTTTTATGTGATAAGGTAGTCCGGTGTACTTCTGGTTCTGATGTTATAGGTGGATATTTGTAGTTTGGTGGTGGTCATCTTTGCTTCTCCCTAGAACCCGAATTGAGACAGACTGATTTTTTTTTTTAGTGCGAGATTTTGTGTACTGGGCAGTGCTCACCTGCGATCTGTTAATTAAATTTGACATTTTTATATTTTGCTTCTCTCGCGGGGGAACCAGAGAATTACATTTTTTTAATTCTTAGTTGGAATGGTTATACTACTGTGACTCGGTCGCTATAGCTTTATTTGTTGTCTATCAAGGATAACAAGCTATTGCATGTGCAGGTGAGATTGACGTTTGGAGTGGATTTTCAGTTTTTGCTTTTGCTTTTTGCACTTCAATTACAACATGTTAATTAAATATTCAGAAAACAAAAGGGAATGTCCCAAAGGTGTAGGTTGCAATTTTATAGGTGTTGGGCGCAAAACGCGTTTTTGTTTTTATGCTCATCTGCGAGTTAACGATAGCGGGAACAAAAAGGTGTTCGATCCTGTGTTGAATAAAAATTGCGGATGTGATTGTTTGTTAGTGATGAAAAGGCGATAACATGTTTGGAAAAGATTGCTTATTAGCGACGATCTAGTTGGATTTAAGTACACGGAGAGTTACTTCTGCGTCAAACTTTATATTGCAGCATTATGTCGGTTATATGCACGTTTGTCAAAACGAAATGCTTTTTTTTTAATCTCTTTAAAGGTTTGATGTTGTTGTGTCAATAGCGGTTAGTAAAACCAAAAAGGTAGCTTGTCTTTTATGGCCAATTAAACAAAGTTGTTTCTGCGACGTGGGGATGACTTTGGAGAGCTTGGCAGTTTGTAAAAGTGCATCTACTGTATTGCATAAATACTTTGCTATTATACAAAAAAAGTCATTTTTTTTTGTTTGTGCTCAAAGAGTCAACATTTATTAATATAATGTTTCAAAGTACGCATCTGTTTCAATTTTAGCAACAAAAATTATATACATTTTGTAGTAAGTATAGTACACATTATTTATATTTTTTTTGAGTTTACATACGAAAACACTATCATATTTTATACAATTTGACAATTAGTATGTGGCATCAAGTATACATATCTGAATCAACTTATTCGTAATAATTAAAATAATAATTAGACATGTAGCAATATCTTATATTACTTTAAGTTGGCGTACTAAAACTAAGAGACAAGCTCACTAATTGCAGTAATAATAATACTTAAAAGAACTGCTTATAGGTAAGCAATAAGTTCAATATTCTTTACTTACTTGTATCTACTCTATTGTATTTTATTTATTTTTTCAGATTTTCTCCATTTTTTATATTAATACTAATATGTTTCAGGTGGATCTGGTCTTACTCAAGGAAATTTTGTATGCCAAAATTGCAGTAGACCTTACAAATACTTGCACACATTAAAGTTTCATATGAAACATTCGTGTGGAAAAGAACCCAAATTTAAATGCTCTATTTCTGGGTGTTTATACAAAACTAAAATTAAAGGAAATCTGAAAGCGCATTTAGTTAATAAACATAAAGAAAATCCTTTAAATTTTAACTTGTAAATAATTAAAATTTCAGTGTTTACTATTTAGTTATTATATTAATGTATTAATGACCCAGTATTATATGTAAATGACTGAATAAAAGATATTAACAATTTAAATTTGCATTCTATTTTAGCTATATCTACATTTTGCTTTTATTATGCTACATTTATAACAGCTTAAGATATGTCAACTTGCTTGAGTTTTTTTGTTTGTTTTATTCTATCTATTATTGTTTAAAGATTTTGTTTTTCTTTGTATACATTTTAGCAAATTACTGTTTTATTTTTGTTTTAATTACAGACAAATTTATATTTTTAAAATTTTTTTTTTAAACATTCATGTACCAATTTTTTTTCAGGTTTATTTTTTATACCACATTTGAATTCTTACCAAGCAATTTTAATGCGCTGTACACTCAATTATACTTTTATAATACTATGGTCATGATATTCTAGTACCGAGTCTGTTATATCTTTTTATGTTTTATACGTTTATTACACAACTAAGTTATTGTGGGCAGTTTATACCAGAATGTTTTTTTTGTTGGTTGAAGCAAAAGTAAATGGCAATTATAAAATGAATACTGAAATAATTTTTAATGCCATTTTAATTAATTAAATTTTACTAAGCTGTGATACATTTTATAAAACATGACAGCTCAAATATGCTCAAAAAAATTAAAGAGCAAATAACACATACAAAAAGAAACAGTTTGGCATTTTGGTTGATCAAAACAACAATTACATAAAAAAACAGATCAATTAAATATTCGGGAAATGTACATAAAAAGTTTGTTTACCGACAACTCACATAAAATTGAGAACTAATTAACAGTAGACTCAGAAGGGCTACTAATATCGAATAGTGAACTAATAAAAGCCCAGAAACTGACCAAAGATGGAAAAGCGACGGGAGATAATGAATTTTTAGTTGAATTTCTGAAGACTATTAACAAACAAAATCAAAATTTATTTTTATTTGAGAATGTCAGAATAAGAACAAAACTTATATAACGAGCAGTTTGGTTTTAGATGTGGTTATGGAACCCGAGAACCTATCTTTGCAAGCAATTTTAGTTCAAAAATGTATGGATCAACAAAAACATTTTACGCATGTTTTGTTGATTACGAAAAAGCATTTGACAATGTTTAACATGATAAACTAATAAAGTTACTACAACTTTTTGGATTTGACGGCAAAGACAAACGGCAAGATAAAACTTGAAGTTGAAACAGGACAAAACATCAAAATAGTGAACTATTACTATACTTATATTCTAAACATATCTACGAAGAATTTTTAGAGACGGGCAACAAATGCATCAAACTAAATGGAACACTAATTAGTAATTTTTGTTATGCGGATGACACTGCATGATTCTTGCGGACAACGTAGAAGACTTACAAAGGATATTGGACAAGGTGAACTTGGTGATGTGAGCCAAAAATCTGGACTCAAAATAAATAGAAAGAAAACAAATTTAGTATATCAAGCAAAAATGACATACAAAATGAAATCTTAACCATAGAATCAAAACTGGTGGTACAAGGACAGCGTTTTAAATACTTAGGTTACACATTGAATGATAAATGGAAGATTAAAGTCCGTATTGAAATGGCAAAATTAGCATTTATTATTTTAAGGGTATTTTGGGTGGACAATGTAACAAAGTACTAAGGAGAATGAAAAAAGAACTAAGAAGAGGACAGTGGCCTACTTAGGACAAGTACTATGAAATACAAAGTACGCCTTAAAGGTAAAATTGAGGTAAAATGAAGTATAGGTTGTAAAAAACAAAGTTGCAACACTAATTCATCTAGCCCAAAATAGATAGTTATCAATGGTCAATAACCTTTGATAGAAGACGGCACAGGGAAAAAAGAATGCTGAATTATATTTTAATATTTGAATTTTTAAAATTAAAAATTATTAGCTTTTTCGTGTTTCTGGAAAAACTTGCACTTCTAAATATATTAAAAAGCTGACATAAGTTAAACTTGTTCAATTAAATAGTTTGATTTGATTTGGTATTGTTAATTTAATAATAAATTAACTATAAATCTCCGCGATCTTATAATTAAATGGAAATATATATTAAAAACATCTACACAAAAACATATTTGGAACTACCAAGTATTGTATAGAGTAGAATGTTATATAGATTATATTATAATTAAAGTAGTTTTTTTAAATTTACTTATGAAGTAGACATGTGGAAATTACGAGAGTTTTTTTTTAATTTTAAGCTGGCAAAAACAAGGGAGATAAGAAAAGTTTTATTATACACAAAAGTTACTCATACATGTGAGCTATTTTTCAACGTAGTCGCCACCGACATTGAGGCGTTTGTCGTAATGGGGCACTAGCTTTTCTATACTATATCACGTTGTCGTATAGATTGTCAACCAATGTTGTACATGGGTTTTTAGCTCCTTGTTACTGTTGAACGTTTAATGCTTTTACAGTACGTTGCTGCAGTAATTGTTATTCCAGGTTCCATGTTACTTCATTTGGCGCTCACATAAAAAGTACGTTACGTAATGGCCGACCCGGTTAGGAAGTACTGACAGAGATTACTAAATCCAACCCAACCTAGCGGAACTTGAAAAAATAATAGTCTTTGTATGAATGGATCAATACATCTGATAAAGTGCCCTTCTCGGGCAATACAATTTTATATCAAGGTTTAGCATAACTGTGACTGAATTTTAGTGAGTAAGCGCCAAATATCCTCTTTTAAGGGTATTAAAAAACCCTAGAGAAAGAAGTGAAGGTGTTAAATTTCAGTCGCCTAACTGGGAGATTTTACGCCATGGTCGTATGGCTTTTGCAATTATGCTATTAAAATATCGAAACGACTGACTTCATCTAGATTGTTTTAATATTAAATGATTGCATTAATCGGCGTTGTTTAGCATTAAACAAAGCAATAAAATTAGAAAAAGATTTTATTTAATAAAACTGAATCAGTTGACGAGTTATTTTTGCTCTGTATAATCTGCAGGTTTGAGTTGTTGAGTAAGTTGAATTTTGTAAGCATGAAGACGCCAACTTTTGCAAGAATACGCCTATTGCTTTTTGAAATGTTTAATTGTGGAGCAGGAAGCCGAATGGAAGTTCCTGGACTATAGGTTACTCACATTCTGGCAAACAGTTGTGTTGTTTTCTATAGGAAGAATATGTACCGATTGTCTGATATCAGTAATTGACACAGTCTCTTTGATGATTTTGATTATTCTCTTCATAGTTGGTGCATTTTTATTATAAAAAAGTGGCAATTTACGAAGTGTGGCAGTCAACCTTTTATCATTTTTAAAATAATGTTTTGATTGCAATGTTGTATTGAGTAGTGGTTTATTTTTAATAATGGCATACTTTCTATTATCATAATGGCTTGACTGTAAATGCACAATAGCAGAATAGCGTCAAGTTTAAATTTTCCGCTTTTGTTGGGACAATAAGTTAATTGTGTTGAAGAAATAAATCCACATAATTATGTAATTTTTTTAAATTGGAATAATAAGATAATCTATGCTCGTTTGGAATATGGGTCATTCTTGCATACGAAATGTTTTTTGTTGATCTGATTTATGCAAATTATTAATGCATAATAAAGTTTAATGCGCTTTTTGTATACTTTTGTCATACAAGAAGTTGTATGCACTTATTGTAAATAAATAGTAATTCATTTGATTTAGCAGTTTATTTTAAACTAAACCCAAGCTTTTGCATAATTTGTTTTTGGCCTTTTTTTATTTTTTGTGAAGTATACATCGAAAAATATTTTGGTATAATTGAATGAGTTAATGAGTTGTTTTCTTTGATTGATACTTTTTTGATCTTCTTCTTCAAGTGGGCAACTCCTTTTAGGAGGTTTGCAATCATCATCATTATTTTTACTTTTGAGTAGGCAGCTCGGAATAGTTTTTTGGATCTTATATTGTAACATCAGATTTTGCAGCCATGAGATTCTGCGTCTGTCAATATTTTTCTACCAGCTATCTTTCCTTGCATAATCAGTTGGAGCAGTTCGTATTTTTCTCCTCTTATTATGTGACCCAGATATTTTAGCTTTCTTTCTTGAATTGTGATTACGATCTCCAGTGGTTTATTCATACGTTCTAATACCTTGCTGTTTGACACTTTATCTGTCCAGGATATCTTCAGCATGCGTCTATAGCACCACATTTTAAAAGCTGTCACTTTCTTTATATCTGCTTGTTTCAACGTCTATGCTTCCATTCCGTAGAGTAAAATAGAGAAAACGTAACATCTTACCATTCTGGTTCTTAGCTTTGCTTTTGTTTGTCGACATAGATAAGCCCGCATTCGAAGGAATGCATTTCTAGCCACTTCTACTCGGGTTTGATTTTGACTGTCTGATCGATGTTATTTGTTATCCAAGTTCCGAGATATTTATATTTATATGTTTTTTCAATTATTATGTTGTCGATGTATAACTCTTGTATTGGTGTTGGTGATTTTATTATTATCATGTATTTTGTCTTTTTCAGGTTCATTCTAAGACCATACCGTAGACTGATATCCTTAATGTTTTGGATTACTCTCTGTAGATCGTTTAATTTTTTTGCTATAACTACAGTATGGTCCGCGTATCGAATGTTATTAATTGGCTGGCCATTTACTCTTACTCCTGCCTGCTTTTCATTTAGAGCCTCTTTGAATATCGCCTCAGAGTACAGGTTGAATGGCATAGGGGACAGTGTACACCCTTGCCTCACTACCCTTCGTATTTGTATTTCCTCTGTAATTTCCTTGTCTACTTGAACAACAGTTGTTTGGTGCCAATATAGCGATTCTATAATCTTTATGTCTCTTGAGTCGATGTTTCTTTGTTTAAGTAAGTTTATCAGGGTCTCATGGCGGACTTTGTCAAACGCCTTTTTGAAATCTATACGTGCATATCCTGGTTCATGACTAGACATCTTTGTGCCAGTACGTTGAAACTGAACAATGCCTCCCTTGTAAGAAAGCCCTTCCTGAAGCCAAACTGGGTATTACTTATATCTTCCTCTAGTTTGTTGTATATTCTGTTATGAATAATTTTCAGGAATGCTTTCAGTGTATGGCTCATTAAGCTAATGGTTCTGTAGTCACTGCATTCTCTGGCGTTTGGCTTCTTTGGTAAGGTTATAAAGGTAGATTTCATCTATTCCTTCGGTATTATTCCAGTTCGATATATTTCATTAAAGAGATCAACAAACAATAACGTCCAGCTGGTCTTCATCTATTAATTTTAGAAGTTCACATGGAATTTTATCTGGTCCAGCCGCTTTTCCGAATTTCAATGTTTTTATTGCATAATGAACTTCTTCTTTTAATATGTTTAGTCCCTTCTTTAGTATTTTGTTTAGACTCGGTGCATCTTGTGTCTTTAAACAGTTCTTGTACATATTCTTTCCATCTTTTAAGTTTTTGTGCTGTTTCTATCAAGATTTTTCCGTTTTTATCTTTAATAATAGAGGGTTTCATTTCTCTAGTTGTTCCTGTTAATTTCTTTATGCATATTGCGGCTGTCGTATTTTGTTTGTAGTTCTTTTATATAATCGCATTTTGCTCCTATCCATTTTTCTTTTGCTTCACGTATTTTTCTTGTTATTTTTCTTTGTATTTCTTTATATGTATTCAGATTAGGTTTACTTTTTCTTTTTTCTTCCATAAGGATCATAATTTCTTGTGTCATCTATTTCTCTTTTGGTTTTTTCCTCTCTAGTGTTAGATTATCCTTACTTCCATCTATTAGCGCTGTTTTTATGTTAATCCATTTGTGGTCTATATCTGTGTTTATCATGTTTTTTCGTGTAGCTTCAATTTTATTATTAACTTCTCTTTGCACTTGTTCTTTAATGTCCGCCTCTTTCAATTTTTCCGTTGCTATCTTATTATTTTTTTGTTTAGGTTTTAATTGTTTAAGTTTAATATGCAGTTTGGCAACTATAGGGTTGTGGTCTGATCCGACGTCAGCTCCTGGGTAGGCTTTTACTGTTGTTATACTATTTCTAAATCGTTTCTTAATAAGTATATAGTCGATTTTGTTTTTTACTATCTTATCGTTAGTGTTCTGAGGAGATGTCCACGTATAAAGCCTCTTTTTTGGTAATTTATAGCACGGATTAGTAACAACGAGCTTCTCTGTCTGACAGAGTTCCACAAGTCTATTGCCCCTTTCGTTTCTCTCTCCCTTTTCAAAACTTCCTACTGTATTATCTACTGCCCCCTCTCCAATCTTTGCATTGAAGTCTCCCATGATAATTGTGATGCCTTCTTTCTTAGTGCTTTTAAGTACAGTGTACAGATCTTTGTAAAACTGTTCTATTTCCTCGTCGTGTTTGTCCGCTGTTGGTGCGTAAATTTAGAGAATATTAATGTTTCTTTTATGAGATGGCATTTGTATCAGCATTACTCTATCTGAATAGGGAACAAAACTGGTTACTGCTTTATGTAGTTCTTATCGATTATAATAGCGACTCCATATTTGTTTGATTTATTCGTGCTACCGGAATAATACATACAACATTCATCCATGTGATGAACCCCATTTTTCGGCCATCTTAGCTCACTTATGCCTAGGATATTAATTTTTAATCTCTTCATTTTTGCCGCCACATTGTTAATTTTTTCTTTCTGCCACAGGCTTCTCATGACGTCGTTCAAAATTGTCTCCACCGGAGATCCGATTAGGGGAGTATTTACTCCGGGATATTTAATCTTGTTACGATTCATGATGATAATTTGTACTAGGGATATCCGTTGGGATCTTTTGTGCAGTGGTTTCCCGTTGCCTTCTGTATCTTCATGCCGTTGAACAATAGATGATTCATCTGCCTGGGGCAACGATTTCTCGTTGCCAGGACAAGAGGGTGCCCCTGTCTCTTACCAGCTCTTCCACCCGAAGCTGTTGGCTGGTCAGAGGGGCCTGCTTATTCCGGCAGACATTCGGTCGACAGAGCCTCGTTACTTATCTAGCAGGGTGTACCACGTGCAGGTGAGGTTGTCATGTGGGTATGGAAAACACCACACCCTTTACACCCCACTTTTTTCATAAAAAACATTAATTGTCTGTTTTATTTTTTATATGCCGAGGCAAACATCATCGCAATTTGCACATTTGATGCTCTAGCTCAGAAAAGTCACGTGAGGCTTGCCGCGTCTTGGAACTGGATCAAATTGTAAGAATGAGTACTTTTATAATGGCGGCTTGGTTGCCGCAGCGATAACAATAGTTGGGGACTTTGGTTATAGTGTCTAAATTGCGATTGTGACACCAATTGTACCCTTCTATGACAAGTTGATGGGCTAAGGAGACGAGTGTTAGTTTATTTGAATGGTTAAATGTTTCTGATATATTTTGGCCCAAGGTGTAGCCGGCGCCTTTGACAAGCGCCGTCAACGGCAAATAGTTGAACAGGTCGGTGAAGAACTTCCAGACGTTCGAGTTGTCATATTTCTTCAGACAATCATTGTAAACCTGAGTGATTTGGCGGGATTGTGATTCTCACGCAATATCGTGATCTTTTGCAGTTATTGCACTTTAAGGGCGACTAGCAACGTCACCGTTTTAACGGAGTAATAGCTACGATCAACGTAGTTTTTCATGAAGAGGTAGTTTGTGTCTGGACTGCGGCCGATGGTGCACGTCACCAGACTTTTTGTACATTTGATTCATTTGATAAGATTTCTTTTGCTTTTTGCAAAGCGTTTTGACCTGATTTTTAGTGAGTTGTTTGCAATCGTTAAGTTGTTTTATCCACTGGTCGAGTTCTTTACACACTTTCTTTTTTCATACGTTTAAATATCTTACTGTTATTCTTTTCTGGATGCAGCATAATATACGCCGGATTCGTTTTGATAGGAAGTACTCTCTGCATGATCTTTGACGATGTAACAAGTCTGTCTATGGTGTCTTTATGCTGCGGTATATCCACATCTTGCTCATATTTGCGTTCTTAAATGTCCACCCCGCTATGACGTATAATATATAGCAGTGGATTATTTGGACTCGCAATGTTAGGTTAAGATTTCTGTCATTAACAATTTTTTAATGTTGGCATAAGCTGCTCTTGCAATTTTAATGGACTTTTTAATCTTTATCATATGTTCTTCACTCTCTCCTATTGTTTTTCTTAAGTTTTGATTACTAGTCACTCTTTCTATTATGGTGTAATAGCTGGGCTGTTGTCATTAGGGTTCTTTTTTATAATCATGACTATGGTGTTTTTTAAATTAATTTTTAGTTTTGCGGTATTCTAGGCGTAGCGTATATTACTGATGACTTTCCCGTATATAATAAATTTTTCAGAGTCTTTGTTAATGACTTCTTTAAAATGCATTCTGAATACAGAAATTTCTGTGAAAGATGTCAAGCCCCTCGAATTTTTATACAAATGAAAAATTTATACACAATAAAATGACAAATCGTTTTGGTAAATTGGTAATTTTGTTCTACTGTCTTCTTGGTGGAGAACTTTGGGAACGAATAACTAGAATTTGATTATATTTTTGGTGTTTGTATGCTACTTCAAATTGGTATTATTGCTTAGCCAATATCTAACAAACGATATAATAGTTTTAATTTAAGCAATATATAATATGCTACCTGTATCACTAGTGTCAGCTTAAACCACAAATGTTTCTTGTTACTTTAAATGAATTAACGTCAATTTTCTTCTATAACTATTTGATATAATTGAAGCATTGAGCCAGTACACATAAAAGACTGTGTTACTTTCCTCTGTGTTACTGTGTTACTTTTTTGAACAATTGAATTATTAATGATAGTAAATTGTTTTACTATTTTATTAACACAAATGATTACGAAGTAGAGGTGATCATCAATTATATTCAATTGAATTATTTTTAAATATTGTTAGAGACGAACACTTTAGTTTCTATCCTATGGTTGATATCTGGATTTTTTAATATGTTTTGGGAGGTTTGAATATTTCATCACACTATTATTGTATATTTTTATATGTTATGTTACATTATTTTACTTCATGTTATTCATTAATTTTGCACAAATTTTTACATAATATTTTAAAGCTTATGGTGGGGGGGATAGGGCATATCTAAATGCACGATAAATTATTGTAATAGAATTAACATTAATATTTTATCTACAATTTTGTTTTGCTTTATAACTGGATTGGTTTTAAATTACATCTGATTTTGTTTAGTATTTATTTAGTTCCTAAATAAATAATTATGGAAATGGATATTTTATTTATTAATACCCAGTATGTTTGTTTGTAACTATTATTGCGTTAATTTTATTATTTATTATACATTGATATAATTAGTGCGTTATATTTAATTTAATTTTTTTTAGAGTTCCATTGTCATACCTGTCCAAAAGTGTACAAATATAAAAGAAGCTTAGCAAAACATTTGAGATATGAATGCGGCCTCGAACCTCAATTTGAATGTCCACTTTGTCATCGACGATTTCATCAAAAAATATCCTGCAAAACACATATTAAAAATGTTCATCGTGTAGCTAGTGAATAAATATTAAAAAGTAATAAATAGTTTTTGCTTATGTGTTTTTAATTTACTGTTCGTACTGCTTAGCTTTAAACCCGCTTCTATGGTTATATTCAATGTTTATTTTAGTTTTTTGTTACGCTCAAGATTCTGACTAAGACTAATAATATAATTAGAGTATTGTTGACATGCACAGGGTTTGATCTAGAACACATAAGTATAATAATAAAATAGTCACGTTTATTTAACATTTTAATTGATTTTTATTGTTGCAGATAACATTTGCGTTACATGTAATAAGAAATTTAAAAATCGTGCCTCACTTGGCGCACACATTCGTATAGATTGTAATAGACAAAAACAATTTATATGTGAGGTATGTGAATTTAAATCGAAAAGAAAGTACGATCTAGCAAGACATTGCATCAATAAGCATAGCTACTCAAGAGAAGAGGCTCTCAAATTAGTAAACAATATTGTTACTTAAATTCATATTGATTGTTTGATGTTAAATGTTTTATGCATATGTTTCAAATAATGAAAGTGTTTTTTACTAGTCGTAAATATTGTTAAAAGGGCGTTTGAGGGAGAAATGTACTCTATTTCAACAGTAAAAAAGTATGTCATTGTGAAAATTGAAGATAACAAAAATAAATATTTTTTGGAAATAATTAAATGATTTTTTTATAAAATGGCGTTGATGTTGTAATTACCTGTAAGAGATTCGATGTTTACAATAAAAATATTTGCATATTATTAATTTGGTTTTACTTTCCCAAATCATATAAATAAAAAATTTTTGGTAGTTTTTATCCAAGTTGGTTTTAATTGAACTAATTCCAAATGTAGTATAAATGTATCTAAAATATTTATATTACATTTGGCATTTTTATTTAATAAATTTATTTATATTGTACCATTTTTTTTATTATTTTAGGTTTTTTTCTAGGTTTATTAAATTGCATATTATGTATAATATTGTTTTTGAAAGTAAAATAGTAGGTATTGTGTACTGTGTAGTGTTTAAAAATTCTTTTGTAATTGCTTAGAAGACAGTCCATTTTATAAGCAAGGCTGTTGTTTGCTAGATTCATTGACCCCGGCCAATTACTCATCAATCTAAATTGTTGTAGATCTTATCTGCCTGCTACTTTTTGGGAGTTTTTGTAGAAGAATAACGTGGATGAGAGATGAGAATTTATCTTTTATTGACGATGGATTTGATTGCGCAACATTTGACTTAGGAACTTTGTCACGCAGGTTTTTTACATTTATAGCTTTGTGAAACCTTTTGAGTTGAGCATTACATTACCTTCAAGCAATGAAAAACTTTTGGAACATTTTTTTGGTATTTGATCCACAGAAACGAAAACATTTTCTTTTTAGAATTTTTGAAGAGAAGCAAATCACACAATCTTAAGTGATAAGATTTTTTAGAAGTTTGATAAATGTTCAAACTTGTGTTTTCCATATTTTCTGTTGAGCTTATTAAGATGGCGAACAACTGTAGAATGGTTGAAGTTTTTGACTTGTATTTGGGTTGTTAAGTTTTTATTTTTTTCTAGAGTTTTTAGTGGTTTGGTTGTCAAAATTTGATAACCGTCTTCTTCCTAATTTGTTATTAAAGCTTTTTTTCCGATTTTGAAACGAACAACTACTCCCAATATGATTTTGCTAATTGTGACAATTTTGACCTAGTAATTCTGATGAAACCGTCAGGAGAGATGTTTTTTGTGCTAAGAAGTGATGAAAATTTTACAAAAATTATTTGTTTTTTTCAATTTATATGTTTATTTATTTGTTTGTCATTTTAAAGATTTAAGTTTAATTTGTCTTAGTTGTTTGTAAAAGTATACTACTTGTTTGAAGATGTGCGTTTTTTACCAAATGAGTGACTTTGAACTTGGTAGAATAATTGGTTTACGAGAAACTGTATTATCCATTCTGATTTTTAGGTTATTACAATTTTTTGTTGTTGGCGAAGATAAACAGAAGCACTTGAGGAACGACGACAGTTACGGCTTGGACGTCCTAAAAGCACAAATGAATGTGAAAATTGTGTTCTTTGGCTGGCGGTTCTAGGTGGTCTTTAGATTTAATTAATCATTAATCTTCATACGATTTATGTTTTGTAGAATTTAAAGTTTTGGTCTTAAATCATACTAACCAATTCTTTCTTTACCACTAACTTTTCAACATCAAATTGCACTATTATTAACTAATTGTGTAACAAAAGGTTGCATTTGTATGAGGAATTGTCTTTAAAAATAAATTTTAGTTTGGTTTAAGGGCTCACGATGGTTGCTGAATGATTGAACGACGTTCTGAAGAAAGGAATATTTTTTCTATAGCACAACACGCTTAGTCGAGGTGTGATTGTGTGGGGACTATCTGATAAGGAAGTATAGTAACTTCAGAATAGATTGGCCGGTATAATAAGCATTTTAATATACAGGGTGTTAATGAATAGGTTTAACAAACTTCTGGGGGGTTCATTTGAGACACTTTTTATTTATTAACTTACAGCAAACAATGTTTACTTTTTATTTTGACGTATGAAATAGTTGAATTTGTGCTACTTGCTACTTAAATCATGAATCTGCATACTTTTCAAGATTATGCTAATATGATGTTAGTTTACGGCGAAGCACATAGTAATGGTAGACTTGCGACACGCTTGTATACAGCCCGATTTCCAAATTGTCTAATACCTTTCAATAGAGTGTTTGCAAAAGTTTATTATTGATTGCGAGATACAGGAACTTTTGCAGTCAACTAGGTAAATTGCGGAGTTGCAAGATATTGTTGAACCTTACGATTTGAAGAAGATGTGCTTCATAAGATAGAGCAAAACCTATCCAGCAGCATTCGAAGCATTGCACATGACATTGGTGTTAATTATGTAAGTGTTTGGCAAGTTTTGAAAGAACATCAGCTTCACCCCTATTATCTGCAAAAAGTTCAAGACTTAAGTCCAATTGATTTTCTATCGTGTATTAACTTTTCTCGTTGGTTTGAAAATTGCTGTTGCTTACAGCCTTAATTTCTACGGTATGTTCTTTTTACTGAAGAAGAAACATTTAACAGAGAAGGCATTTTTAACTCTCGCAACAACCATATTTGGGTCGACGAAAACCCTTATACTAATTGACAATCTAAATTCCAACACAAGTTCATCAACGTGTGGGCTGGCATTGTTGACTGTTGATTGATTGGGCTATACCTTCTTCCTCCTTGTCTCACTGGTCCTATTTACAAGATCTTTTTAGAAGAAGTCTTGACAGAATTGTTGGAGGAAGTACCAATGGGGGTTTGCAGAGAGATGTGATGACTGTGCGCCGGCATATTTTTTCATTGTTTGGGACTACTTCAACAAACAGTTTGGGGATAGATGGATTCAGCGAAAGGTGCCAGTAACGTGGCCGCCACGATTTCCGGACCTAACGTTCTTAGATTTCTTTTTGTGGTGTTATATGATAAGTCTGGTGTACGAGACGCCAGTCAAATCTAAAGAAGATTTGTTAGCGCGTATTATGGCAGCTGCGCAGGAAATTCTAAAAACGTTTGAAAATTTTGAGATTGTTTATGTAAATATGCTGCGAAGGTGCAATGTTTGCATTGAAGTTGGCGGTAGACATATTGAGCAATTATTGTGACCAGTTTAGATATCTCTATATTAATGTTTCTTTTGAAGTTTTTTTTTAATAGCACACAATTGGTAGGAGCTACATTGAAACATGTTATTAGGTGAAAGAAGCGCAATTGAATGACCTTTAATTTTGATTTTTTTTTTCAAATTTGAACTTTTAATCATGTTTTTTAACAAAAATAACAAAAATAAAATAAAAAATGCATTCTTTGATTTGTGACATGAGTACGGTTAAAGATTGATTTAAATATGCTGTTCAATAAAGATGGACAATTTAATTGCCTATAATTTTTTTTTTATTTTTTTTTTTTTATTTAGACTGTTAAGAGAGATATTTCGAATATTGTATATAAAAACAAAAAAGTGTTTGACGTGCAGCTTCTAGGGTGAACATGGTTGCCTATGAGTTTATAAATAAAAAGTGTCTCAAATGAACCTTCCTACTCATCTTAGAAGTTTGTTATCCCTATTCATTAACTCATGCTTTAGTTTGTTTTAGCATATTTCATTTTCGTTTACATTTTGCACATTCTTTGGGCCACGATGTTTTGGGAATACTGTAAGTCTTGTCGTTGTCGTTATTCCAGAAACTTTAAATGCGTTTTGTTATATCAGTAACGTGTTGAAACTAGCCATATCTTTAAGAACTAGTAAATTCCTATTTCCAAGAAGACAATACATACCACAAGGGTTACTAAATAATGTTAATGTGGATTTGCTTCTATGGTTTTTACGTTTGCTGGACTTAAACTTCGAGCATGTGTGGGATATGGTAGGACACAGGTTAAACGATTTACAGCCACCCATATACGATATAGATAATCTCTACCGACGTATTTTAGATATTTGAGATAACATACCACAGGCTAGCATTGATGAATGCCTGATTGCTTTGCTGAAGGCGTAAGAAACAGATTTTTTTTAAAATATATTTACTTTTACTGAGTGTTCATTTAATTATGGCGGCCAGTATATGTTAATATGGTTTATATTAATATATTTTTATAAAATTTCCTAAAAATTTGCATGTTATTGACTTGAAAAATTAGTTATTAGTTAGTTAGTTATTCTCTCATAAATCTTATTATAGAATATAGGTTCTTTAAGGTACTAATACAATAATTATGTTTTAGAGCACAAATGTAAAACATGTTGGAAGGTATATAAGAACGAGAAGACATTGTACGTACACCAAACTTTTGATTGTGGGAAAACAAAAGAATATACTTGTCTAATTTGTGGACACAACAGTAAAAGAAAATATAACTTGAAAAAGCACTTTCTTAAACAGCACTCAACAAATATCTAGTATTATGATTCCATATTTTAGAATATAAACTTTTATTTAATTAAGTTTACAATATAAATTTAAAGTGTATCATTACTAGTTCTAATTTTATTAATATATTATTGGTAAATTAAATAAGTAGTGAATGCTTCTATTAGTATAGAAAAACAGCAAACGTTTTGAGACGGATATAGGTTAATATCAAATACATATTTATTTTTCTTCAATTTGATTAGAATTTAACAAAATCAATAGGGATTCAGATTTAAGAAATGTTTAAACTGAATGTGTGTTTTTATTATGTAAGCAACTATTTCTAAATATTTTTACGTTTTCGACTGTTTTTTTTTTAAATGATATATAAATAAAACTTTTTTATCTTTTCTATTATAGAAATAAAACTATTTAGTTTTATAATAAATTGTAGTAAGGTTAGTAAACTATTAAAATTTGAATGGTGGTGGCCGTTACTATGTTATAGTTTATTATAAAATAAATAAAACAAATTTTCTATGTACTATATTCTGAATAAATATAATTATAACTAATAATATTCCGTTTAACTTTGTACACTCTAACAGTCAAATTTGCAGCCCATTCAATGGTTCATAGAGACTTCAACCTGCCATTAACATCAAATTCTCTTTCTATAAACATTATAACAAAGTCTACCTAATTTATTAATACAATAATTTTTTTAGATTCTGTGTGCCCACAATGTTTAAAGGTGTATAAAAATGAAAGTACATTAAGAGTACATCAATTGATTGATTGTGGAAAATCGAAAGATTATTCTTGTCATATTTGCGGACTGAGAACTAAAAGGAAATACAATTTGGAACGACATTTAGAGCGGCATACTTGAAATTTACTAAATGCTGTTTTTGTTATGACTAAATAAATAAATTTATTGAGTTATTTTTTTCGTAATAGCATATCCATTTTTGTTTATTCAAAATCCATTTTATACTCTCTTAAATCAAACATATTTGCCTTTAATCTGTTTTTTTTTGTATCCATTACTTGCTTTAGACATAAGTAACGGCTATTGTTACCATTCCACGTTTTTATTACATAGCAGACAGTTTTTGAAAATATTACAATACCATAAAATACGAAATTTATACTATGTTATCTCTCATGCGAACACAAACTACACACGAAACTGCATATTTTGTGTTTGATATTGCTTCGAAAAAGATAGAGTCAGTTAGTGGTTTATAATGAGGCCAGTGCAGACAGTGTCCTGAAGAAAGAACCATTTGCGATGCCTGTAGCAACGATGAAGAATATTGAGATTCAAGTATTTGCTTAATCTTACCTTATAGCCTTGACTTTTACTTGTCATAGTAGGAAGGGTTTAATAAATTTAAAAAAATAATTGTTTTTATTTAGTTACAATTTTAAAATTAATACAATGCAATTAATTTTCTAGCTTAATATTACTAACATTAATATTTTAAATTAGATAACGTGGTTATATAAATATAAACTCAATTCAGATTCCATCCATCTATTAAAAATATTATACTAATTCCTTTATTTTATAATATGATGTATTAAATATATTTTAGAATCATGGTTCCATGCCTGTCCAAAGTGTAGCAAAGTATTTGAAAATTACGATGGCATGCAAACTCATCTTAAAAATGAATGTAAAACGAAAAGAAAGAAATATCATTGCCCGTACCCAGGATGCAGTTATGATACCAATGCTGGCAAGATATGGGATCATATACATCGCGTGCATAATAAATCCAAATAAATGTTTTAATTGATTTTTAATAATAATAATTTTAGGAAAATAATCAGAATATTTCTGGTTAAATAAAATATAATTTTATAAAAATATAAGAAATTTATTAAAAATTAATTAATTTATTAACTTAATTAACTTAATTGCCATCTATATAATTTTACTAAATTGTTTATATTAATTAATATTGTTGCAGTGTACGATGCCAGACAATGAACATAAATTTTTGTGAGCATTGTTAATGTGATTTGGATAAGTTGAGATAGAAATAAATGAATAACTGTGAATAGATCATGAGTAGTCAAAAACTAGATGTGGTAGATCTTTATATCGAGAATGATGGGTTATTTACTTGGACATAGGGCGACCAACCGTATTATGTAGAAAAATGTTAATAGTGGATTAATGTTAGCTTAGATTGGCTTGTAGGGTGAAGCAATTTCTTTGTTTATTGGATGAAGGCATAATTTTTCTGGATAAGATATTTATTATTATTTTTAGGACGTTGGTGTGCTTTGGAGTGGGTCTTAGAAGATTGGCTTGCATTTAGATTGAGATAAGCTGGGCAGCCTTTATAACTTGCGTTGTGCGGCTTGTTGTATGTAGCAACATGACCTGACTACTTTCTAAGTTTCTACGTGGAGCTGAGATGGGCTTTGCATACGTAGGGGGAAATACAACTAGATGCTGTATGGCCAGCGTTTAAACTCAACGCTCATTGTGAGTTTGCACAATTTGGTTAGAGACATAATTTTTTTACTTTGCGCGTTTTGAGAACGTATAGCATTGGGAAGAGTTTTTTGTCCCTTTTTACGCGTTTGACAGAAAAAGGTGCATACCCCAGAGCTTTGAGCTTTGCTCACGCCGCAGCAGCATTGATGCAGTCGGGTATGTTTCTGACAACATATTTTAAGGTCTTTTTGGATCCTAATTGATACAATTTTGGATGCATGCAGATACCATTATTCACGTTTACATCGTGATCGGTGATGACATCCATATCTTTAGGTAGGCGTCGTGAGCCAGCACCTTCTGTAGATGCTGACGAGGTTAGGGGGTTTGTTAGGGCCTTGGGACTTTTTGGCAGTGTTTTAGTGGCTGCACGGGTTGTGGACTTTTTGGCGTTGCTGGCTGATTGACTTGGTGACGCAGAAGGCGCCTTACTTGATGGGCTGGCTGATACTTTCGCTGTTCCTTTTAATTTTTGTAAATCTTTTCTTTTGGGGCAGGACTTCCTTGTGGGCAATGATTTTGCTGTCCAGTTGGATCTTCACTGTCTCTTTGTCTTTGGAGGGGCTGGACTGGCTCGGATGCTTGGCAAGCTTTTTAAGGAAGGTCTACGTTAGGATCTTGAGTCTTGGTGAGCTGTGGCATTGCTGCAGCAGCGGGGGACCTCTACGTGGGAGGTCGGGTCCGAAAGTTTTGGTGGCGTGGGTTGCTTAGCAAGGAAGCTTTCCTCTTTCTATTTTTTTTTGTTTGTGATGTCAGTACGAAGGTCGAAGAGAATGTCTTTCAGGTCCACCTTGCTCTGTTTTTGCTCGTTTTTAAGTTTGTTACATTTCTCAGATTTGTCGGCAATCATTTGAATGGCATACTTCATGAGTTTATTGAATTTATTGGTCAGCTTTATGAGAAGGTCTTCTAGCTTCTAGAGTTGGACATACATTGCGCCTAAGATTCAGAGAGATCTTTGATACGTGTAATTACTGTAAATACATAAGTAGTTTGAGTTGATTTGGCGTTGAAAAGTAGACTACATTGTTTGTAGCATTGCAGCGTTAAGTTAGCATCATTCTGTATTTGTAAAAAGTACGAATCCAAGACATTAATCTATTTTTTTATTATGTTAGATTGGTTGGTACTTGTCTACTATTGACGCGAATACCGGATTTGGTGGTTGGGACGGAATGTTTAACTATTGCAGTGTTTCAATTGCGTGTAGGAGTAGCTTTTCTTGCATTACCTCAATTGATTTGTTTCTATTTTTGGCAACGTTTTAGAAAGCTTTTCTATTGTTATCGAGATGAGGCTAGTACAGTCAACGACAGCTGTGTCAATTTCCTCAGCTATTCGAATACCATGTAATGATCTGATGTTCTTTTTTAGGATATGAGAAAACAAGAACTTGTTGGTCTTGTAGACCGACTTTATTTTCTCCTCCCATAGAGATTTAAGACTATTGGGTTGTGGGTCGTTAATGATTTATATAAAAGTTTGAGTTGAGTTATTCTTGAGTAAAGCAATGTCAAGAACTCCTGAAAACTGTAATAAGTTATTCTAGGCGTTAGTCTACTATGCCAAGCTAAATGATTTGAGTTAAAAAATTTGCAACGATGGTTGGAAGCTGATCGTCTTGTAGTGCATCGAGATTTGTTGTTTAGTTGCAATCGAATTAATTTTTATATCAACGGATAGAGGCGTAGGGATTTATGGGTGGTTAGTTGATTTTTTTTACGTGGGTTGACGTTCCTGTCTTCAAACGTGTTCTTCAAATACGAGAGAGAGTTGCCACTTCAAAAGCAGATTATTATCATTAGGCGTATTAGCCATTATGAAACTACTATACTAAGTGAATTGAGTTACAGTTTCTTGAATTTTGTTTGCCGGCCATCTTGTCAGAAGATTTTTGCAGGTGTTTGCTAATAATAATTCTCCTTGGATACACGGGAATTGTTTTTGGCCGTATTTTTAGTTAGTTGTTGAGGCATTGGGCACTTATTGAAGCTAGCAGTGTGAACTAAGGAAAGTCGAATGACATTCTGCGCATTTTACGCAAACACAAGGGGCGTTGCACCTATTTGCCAAATATTCCAACTTTTGACATCTGTGGCATTGGTTGACAATAATCGACTGACCGAGAAAATATTTTTTAATCATATTGGCGAGTTGGTCATACAACATGGAAAGACCTTGTCCTTTTTCACTCTAGTGACTGGCACAGTTTCAAAACTCTTGTTTGCAAGTTGCTCTTTAGATTTAAGATTTGTGACGGATTTAGTATTAGAATGAAAATGTCTTTGCCGTCGCTTGATTACCCGTTGCACAAGGAACATTTAGAAGAGAGCGTCTCTTTGTTGGATGGGAAGTTGACTTTGTTGGTTTTTGTGGAAGAGAAAAACCTTAATTGATGAGGCGGCTTTAAGGAGCTTTAAAACCTTGCCTCCGAATTCTGCAGTGCTTTGGTGCATTTATGTTTCTAATAATTAAAAGGTTTTTTCGTACTTGTGTACTATTTTAATCTGCACATAATGATTAAATACAATATAGGTTAAGATCAACAAAACGAACAAGGACTCATGGAAACAAGCAAGTCGGAAATCGTCAAATTAATAAGAAACTTTTATGAAAACTTAAATAAATCAACAATCCCAGCTCCAGACAACAACAAGTGGACAGTAATTAATGTAGGCTTAGAGGAAATGCGGGATATAGACTTATCTGAAATTAACATTGCCTTTTACCACCTAAATGATTAAATTAGGTGGAGAGACTTTTTTGTAAGCTGCTATAGTACTATTATACGTGTTTACATGAAGGAAACATTCTAGTCACATGGAAAAATTTGCAGATCATTCTGTTTTTTTTTTTTTAAGAAAATAACTTGAACATTAAAATCTACGGTTTGATAAACCGGCTTTTACACTTGATAAACTACTTTCAAAAAACTTTATCAACCAACTAAAAAAAATTTGTATCAACCAGTGAAACGGGCAGGATTTTAAAAGAGTTATAGTACAATGGACCACATAACCATATACACTACGTAATATCATAGAAAAAAAGTGCGGAGTTTTGTTGCTGAAGATTATTTTTAAAAAATCTTATGTTTTTGACTTCTTTTAAAAAAGTCTCAATAACTTGATAAGATGGTGCCAATTGTGTTCCGATATGCGTACGGCTCTTTTTTATTATTATTTATTTGAATGCCGATAGTTTAGGTTATGTTATGTTAGAGTTTGAGACTTTAGTTTGTAGCCACGGTGGTGGATATCTACCGAAACTAACTTCATTGACAAGTTTGGTATTGTTTATTTTTGTACCCAAGTGATTGTACTAAACCTGTCACTTTTTCATATGATCATGGGAAAAGTAATTACCTAACTGTAGTATTTTATTAAATAATAGTATATTGTACAACTAGCTCTCAATGAAACTTATTTTCCATTAGTATAAACGTTGCTCAAGCTTTTGGCGAATTCTGCAATTTATCCGAGTGCGAAATGGACATTACGTGCAAGTTGTATACTAGTCCTTTTCTACGACTACAATAAATAAAAGAAAAATTATGTATAGAAAAAGGATTAAACTTCTAGTTGGTTTGCCAGTCAACCATTGGGCGCATTTTTAGGTTTTGGATTGGGGAATGCTTTCCAGATATCTGTAGTCTTGGGCAAGCTAAAACTGGCTCAGCGACATTATTGCAAACATTTCTTTGGTTACGAATACAGAATAGATTCCAAAGACAAAAGAAGGCTATCAACGTTACAAGAATTCAGAACAACAGAAGAATCCAGTGAATTGAAATTTTTCTATAGATATCCTTAATGAAATTCATCACTATCAGCGACTCACTAATGGGATTCAGGAAAGGCATGGTACCAAAGAGGCACTCTTTAGTTTAACTGTATTTAGGCAAAGATGTCTGGACATGAACCATGATATGTATATCTGCTTCATTGACTTTCAAAAGGCATTTGATTATGTTCAGCACTCTAAACTACTACAGATATTAAAAAAAAAAACGTTGAAAGCAATGATGTACGAATAATTTTTAATTTCTACTGGTGCTAAACAGCAAACATCAAAATCCGTAAAGACTTAGTGAAGAGGTTAAGATACTCCTTGGAATTAGACAACGATGCGTACTATTGGTTTTTTTATTTATTCTATATAGCAATGGTATATTTGAAGAAGCACATGCAAGAAACGGGAGGTATTAACATAAATGGTGAAACAATTAACAACATACGATACGCAGACGATACAAACAGTATAGAAATCTTACAGCGTCTACCATATCCCGAAGTGTTATTTGTAACCATAACATAAAATTAGAGCTAAGAAGTAGAGTATTGGGGTGTTAATTTTTTCACACTATTATATGGGATAGAAGAAGCCTGGATAACAAACAACATCAAGAATCAGAAGCATTTGAAATGTGCTACCTCCTGTAGATCACAATTTTAGTGGAGATATTCAAAGAAATTATTAACACAATAAAGAGACGAATACTTTGGACATATTCTAAGAGGACACAGATATAGGTTTGTCAAATTAATAATCCAAGGAACAATTAAACAAAAAAACAGTTGAGAGAAGAAGAATTTTGTGGTTTTGAAACCAAATGAATCAATTTAGATCTACATCTATCGAACTATTCAAAGTAACAGTCAACAAAGTCTGCATAATGATGATGGTCTTCAATTTTTGTTCTTGATCTTGATGAAGAAGAAAAAGTAAATTTGGTTAAATATTGCAATCTTAGTACACTACTGCACCACAAAAAATTATTTAAAAAAATTTATTAATCGTAGATGTTTTACAGTGGCCAAGAACGTTATTTTGGACGTGTTCCACATTTGAAATGGTACGTTTTTTAGAATATTTAGAAAACACTACAAAATTTGTATTTTTTGTAAATAAGTTATTAACAATTAAAAATTATTTTTTTTTAATAATTTTTTATTGCTGTAGTAGTTTTTTAATAAGTTATTAATACCTAGAATATTGCTGTATACATTTATATGCAGAAAACAACAACAGCAATATTTATTTTTTAAATATTATTTATTTAAAGTATTTTTTTGAAAGTTTTAATGTTAATAAATTTGCTGGCGACCTTCGCCAATAACACACTTTAATTATTTATTGCAGATCAAATAACTTTTTTAGTCGGTATATAGGTGGTTACAACTATCGGTAACATAGGTAAGCACTTTAGCAAACCTCGAAGAAAAGGTTTATTTGACAAAATGACTACATCTATCTCTACTTTTTTAATATTATATGCTAAATAAAATAAAATTACATGCAATATTTATTAACGATTAACTTTAATATTTGCTTTTTGTATAAACAGCATGTGAAACACAAGAAACTAACACTAACGTAACTTAACCATTGAATCTGGTTTTTATGAATTTTAAAATATAAAAAATAATACAAACTTATAACTTACCTAACATCAAATAAAACTATATTGATATTTTTGTTATTTTTAAGATTAAGATTACATATCTACAGCATGTTAGGATATTTTGGGTATTACATTACGGTTATGGTAAGTTATTAATTGGTAAAATGGCATAGCTTTAAATTATTGCTTAATGTATTAATGTCTTTAATGCAACTACATTTTTTTGTTATATGATCTAATTCTGTTTAATTTTAGGATATGGGTGGGATCCGATGCCATATGCATGCAACACATGCCCGAAAAAATATAAGCACAGAGCTTCACTTTACAATCATAAGACATTTGAGTGCGGAAAGGAACCTCAATTTAAATGCTCAATACCTGGATGCTCATATTTAGCAAAAAGAAAATCAACGTTTGTATCGCATATGAAAATTACTCATAATTGTTACAATTTTTAATAATGTAGCCAATTTAATAAAATTTATTGTTCTTTTTAGAAATAATTCTATTGAGTTTAATTTTATAATTAGATATTACTGGTTGGTTATTTTACAAGAAACTAGCCCACCAAATTACGTAAAACCTAAAACAATTTTAGTAAAACAGATCTTTTATTTTTATTTTTTACATATCACCAAAAAATTAGTGGTGATGAGTAAATCAAACACAAAATTAGGTACTGAAATAAGCAAACATTAAATTTAAAAAGTTAATTTAAAATTCTATTTTGTAGGTTGTAGGGTATAGTGAGTGGTGGTGATCTTGTTTAACTTCAGACAGTTTAATCAGTTGAAATTTGAAAATCATGATTGAGCAACATATTATATATTGGAACGAAGTAGAATTAATTGTTTATATTTTGTGACTATGTATGTACAAAATATTAACTAAGTATAGCTCAATGCGGCATCTTGTCAATTGATTATAGAGTAAGTATTGTATAAGTTGTTGTTCACCGTGATACTCTGTTGCCTTATCACATTAACTTACATTTAACTTGAGTACTAACTATCTATATATTATTAAACCGGAAATGCTTGCTTTAATTAGTATTAAAGTCTAGTTTGTGTACAAGTAGTAATTGTAATTTGGGCTCTTATTTGATAATAATAGTTTTTTTTTAATTTCTGCCATATATTGTTTTTATATGTTTCTAGATCATTTTGTATTAGCTTCTGTAATGTTGTTATTGTACATACATATTAGGTTCATTGTTTTTTTTTATTTCTACTCGTTCTAAAAAAATTTTGAAAATATTAAAATTGCAACATTTTATTTTTTTAAATTTTATATTGTGGTGAGGTTAGGTTAGGTTAGGTTAAACTATTTTCACTGATCTTAGGATTTATTGTGTCTTTTGTACTTTTTCCAGTGGTAAACTTTGCTCTTTTGTCCTAACACACAAAAGAAAAGACATAATACTTAATTGTAACCAGCGTCTTAGATTTGGTGTAAACTTTTACTTCTTTAACAGGTGGACTAGAATGATATTCTTGCCGTACGGCAAAACAGTCAGGAAAATTCCGTCCAGTTCTGGTAAGATGCGAAGTTTTTGATTTCTCAGGTTATACCTGTTTCTTCTATAAAGTGGTGTGCAGTGTTCCGATTATTCCCCGATGGGAGTAGGGTTGTAACGTTAGACTACTTTTATATTGGGGTAGTGTAGCCAGGGAAGTGCGTTTTTGAAAGTATCTTAGTTGCTTTGTATAGGTTGGCTTTTATATGCCATTTGAGCGTTTTAGTCAACCGAGTTGTGGTGAGAGGTTTTTGATAAGATTTTTTTGACCTTCCGCCAGTTAAGGAGTTTTCAACAGCTTTGCAAAAAGTTTTCCATATTTTTTTTTGTCGTTGACGATAAGTTTTTTGTAATCTTCTTGGACTTTTTTGTAAGAATCTAGTCTGATTGGCGTTTTGAGCTTTTTGCTTTAAGCTGAATTTTATCTATCTGTAATCTGACATTGAGGCTGACGTAGATACATGCTAGTTTTACTTAAAATACTTTTACTTGCCAGTGTAATATGTATTACAGTCTAGCTGCGAAATGTAACAATTCCTAGTTTAATATTTCTAGGATACTGTCATTGGTGTTTTTGCTTTTACATACGATGTGTAGGAGTTTGCATCAAATTTGATGAGCAGGTTTATGTTGTTGCTTATGCAATAGCTGTGATTGGAGGTTGTGTATTATGGGGTATGCAGACTCTTACAATGATATCCGTTTTTAGTATTGTACTCCAGCTAATCTTCACAGTTGTATCGTTGCTTTTTAGGAAGATGTAGCTGACTTGCCTGTTCTTTCTACATAACTTTTTGACATAATTTTTCCTTACACCTAGGCTCTTTAGCTCTTTACGTTGAGTTTTTAGTTCTGCTTTTTAGGCGTGAAAACCGTCTTAATGGCACCCAGAAAGGGGCATGTGGAGGTAATTTGTCTGCACGACGTTAAGTTTTGACTTTGGTCAAAGCGGTTCTATGATGGATATTGTTTTCTTTAGCCAACTGATGTGTTATTATTTTACGGATTTCTTTTATATATAACCATAGGTTCCATTGGGAGTGGACAGAATTTTATTCAGCTCTTGAATCTGGGCAGCTGTGATTAGCTCTGCCTGTGCCTTAGTGGTTTTCTTTGAGGGATGGGACAGGTTGGTGACGGTACCTTTTTGTAGCTGACTAATACTTTATATATTATAGAACAGGTAGTTTTTAGGCTTGACTTACACTTATTTCCTTTCTTTGTAGGTTTCATAGGTGAAGGCGTGGAAGTGGATACGCAAAATTATTTTTTCCGAGGCATCCAAAAACGCATTACTATTGAGTGGTTTTTTGAGGTTATATCTTCAATGTTTATGAAAATTATTTTAAATTTTTTGGTTCCTTACTCTTCATGGAGCCCGCAACAAAGGGGACATTGATCATTGGTCGCCTGGGATACCGGAGAAGTAGTGGGTTAGTTTCGACCACTAGTTTAAAAAGAAATCAGGCCAAAGTAGGCCTTAGAGAAGAATTTTTAGTGTGACTTAGCTATCAGTTTTTTTTCCTTTTTTAAATTACAAAATGTATAGTTATTGGATAAGAATTTACATATATTGTCCATTAATGTTACTCCCGTGGCACTATCTTGAAGACCCAAAATCAAAATAGGAAAGATACATATTATTGACCATTATTTACAGTTAGGGTTATGATGCATAAATACTTATACAACTAAATTGATAGAGAAATAAGTGGACAAATCCTTATAAATAAATTACATTGTTCTTAATGTTTCAATGTTGATTTATTTTTTTATTTTATAGTTACCTGTATGTACCAAATTAATATTATTATACAATTTAATGTTCATACTTTTTTCATCCTTTCTTTCCAACATTATTTATATAAAATATTTCAACAAATTTATATTAACACTTGAATAATTTTAGGTCCTTTGAAGCCATACTCATGCAATCGCTGCGGGCGGCAATATAGGCATAATAGCTCCCTCTACAATCACAGGAAATTTGAATGTGGAAAAGCACCTCAATTTTCATGCGATCAGTGCGAATATGTAACCAAAAGGAAGGCATCTTTAAAACAGCATGTGACTTATATACATCTGTATAAGAGATAGGATAGGATGGATTAATTACTCTTTTACTCAATGTATTTTAATGT
The DNA here is from genome assembly GCA_963932245.1 of Tachinus rufipes. Taxonomy (NCBI): domain Eukaryota; kingdom Metazoa; phylum Arthropoda; class Insecta; order Coleoptera; family Staphylinidae; genus Tachinus; species Tachinus rufipes. Next base: position 30,560,889 of record OZ010742.1, on the reverse strand, counting down.
AGGTTTTCTTCTTAATTGTCAATTAGTATTTAATTAACTTAATAAAATATGTATGTGTAACTAATAATAATATTAAAATAATAACTTTTATTGATTTATTGAAATGTTTTATTGCATTCCTCTACCTCTCTGTTATTATATAATTTATCCGACTTACGTTATTTCCGCTAATTATAATCTAGTACTAAATCCGAAAAATAGGCAAATAAATCAAAGCAAGGAAACGGGGAGGGGTTTATAAAAGCTCAACTTAAATTGTCGACCAACTGCCTTACTTTCTTGTGGATCTTTTCTACTGATCCAAATCTAAATCTTTGTCGTAGACCGGCGATCATTGGAAATCAAGTTTTATGCGACACTGTTAGCAAAACTGTATTGCAGAAAACTCAGGTTTATCTATCCCAAGACGTTCACAGCAATTAACAATCTAACAGTTCAGCATTTATTGCACACTGCATAAAGATCTTATCCTACATGCGTATAAAGTGTTTGCTCAGGAATTGAAGACGGTTGATCATGAAATGCAGGCAGAAAATCTTGACTTTTTTAGTAAAATCATTTTTAGTCACAAAGCTCATTTCTATCTCAATGAGTTTGTCAATAAATCGAACTGCCGCATTTAAGATTTCGAAAATTCTAAAACATTAGTTGAGCAACTTTTTTATCTATAACGAGTTATTGTTTAGTACGTTTTTTGGGTTAGCGGAATTATGGGATCTTACTTTTTTGAGATCGACGATGATATATTGGACAATTCAGGCATAGACAATTTTTATTTCTAACAGGATGGCGATACGAGCCAGAGAAGCTGTGAAATAATTGCAGCGCTGCACTACCAATTTCCTGGGCGCATCATTTTGCAAAACTCGGACATAAATTGGCTTCTACATTGTGCGATTTAACTCCACTAGAGATTTTTTTTGGAGTTATTGTGTTTATGCTAATGACTCGCAAACAATTCCTACCCTCAAAGACAATATTCGATCTGTTATTTGCCAGATAGAGCCTCAGTTCTGCGAAAATGTCTTTCAAAACTTTTTCAAAAGAACTACTCTTTACAGACAGAGTCGAGGTGGGCAACTACTTGAATCAATTTTCATAAGTAATTGCAGAGTTTGTACTTTAAATTTAAATTTAAAAAAATGTGAACTACTTAAGAATAAATAAATGTTTTTTTTAATATAATTTAAATAGGACTTCTTATTGGAAAACCCTTTATATCTTGCTTGCTAACAAAGCAGAAAAGTGGAGTTGGGTTTACATTTGTTTTCAAGTTAAATCTGTATAGAAGAATTAAGATGGACAAGATGACTGATACTCCAAAATAAACCATTCAGAGGAACTTAACTTTTTTATTTTGCAATATTTCATTTTGTTTGAATGTTTAGTAAAAGTTTACGTACGTGTATATAGGTACATGTACGAAGAAGATTTTTTGATATTTGAAGCATGCGTTGGCAAGTAAAAAGAAATCAAATTACTGTTGATAGAAATATAAAACGATTTATCTATGTATATTAAATAAAATAATTGTAGTTTAATAAATTGTCTTCTAATTTTAATCTTTTGTTTCTGAAATTATTATATAACTATTTAAATTTAATACTTGTTGACATATAGTAATTTATTTGTTTCAGATTTTGAAAAATCATACTGCTGTTTTACATGTGGAAAAACCTATAGACATGCTGCATCTCTGTACAATCACACAACTTTCGATTGTGGTAAACCCAAAAGTTTTCCATGTACAGTACCTGGCTGTACCTTTGTATCAAAACGTTACAATAATGTTAAACAGCATCTTAAACAAAAACATAAATTTTCTTCTATATCATTAAGAAATATGGATTAAATTATGATTGACTATTTAATCACTTGATGAATGCATAACTACAACTATATATAATGTACCTAATTTAGTAGAGGAATAAAGTGTTTTTTTTTTAAATTAAATTTTAATAGTTGACTTGTTTCAAAAGCATGTTTTTTTTTCTATAACTAGTACTCGAATGTAAATCTGTATTCAATTGTAATGCCAATGTAAATTGAACGAGTGTTATTTATAAATGCAAATTGTATTTTTTGTTACTGTAATAAAGACTGATTTCAAATTATTCTAAAGTTTTTACTTATTGATTGGTTAGAATTATGTTCTATAGTTTTCCTACTACAACATATCTCAAATTATTGTTGCCGATTTTTATTTTATTTTATTTTGAATGTAATAAATAACCTATTTATTTCCAAAATATTGGAAAAATATAAAAACTTACTAATTTTATTTAATATTTTGATGCATCTGATTAATTCAATGGTAAAAATGGAGTTTGAAATAATTTCTACTAACAAGTAATTATTATTTTGTTGGATGAATATAATAAAAAGTTAGTAATTTATATACACCAATTTTAAAAAGAGTTAAATTGCGTAAGGTTTGCTTGAACTTTTATGACATTCTTTAATCCGCGCCTTTAACTATTTTTTTTTTAACTTTTGAATGAGTGTCAAATGTCATTAAATTACAAGCAGAGTGTCAGACTACTTATTACTGGATAAGAAACAATTGTGCCAACCCCCACATTATTGATGATTGTGAGCAGTTGGTTTATATTGGTGTATTGCGCGAACTTACTTAAGTGTTTGTTATTAAGAGAGTAGAAGTTTGTCCATTGGTGTTCTGTTTTTTGCACGTGCTTCTCGGTCTTCTATTATTTTTCTTGCATTTTTTTTTTTTTATTTGCTTTACTATTTTTTTAATCACTTATTTCAATTCTTCCTCCCTTGCTCTTTTCAACACTTTTTTATTGTATTATAGGAACACACTTTATACTAAACATTTTACAATCCTTTTTTGCAGATTCAATTTTCTATTTTTCTACTTGTTTTAATTTATTTCCGTTTACATACAAGTTTTTTTTTGTTTCTCCAATTCTGATGAAGTCTTATTTATACTTAGTTTAAAAATTGCATAGCATCTGTGCTCTCTACAAACAAGATCATATTATTATCAAATTGACTAGATTCTATTCTTTTTTTCTTTTATGTCTATTATCTTCTCTTTCTACGACACAAGATGAAATGAATGTCAAATGTTATTGACCTTGAGTTAGATAGACACATTTTTTTTATTGAAAAGAGAATCATATTATCCGTAACGCGGGTGCAATGAAAATTGCAGTTTGTCCTCTGGTTTTCTGTGCAGTTAGGTGTGGCTACGGTGGCTCTTTGGCGTGCGTTGAATTGACGGCTGATTGCAGTTGTCTGCTCTTTGTTCTCTATTTAAAACAGAATAAATAAGTAAATAACTTTAAGACCAAAATTTAAAATGAAGATATCGTTAAACATTTATTGGTCGGAAGTGGATGGCGGCCGCTTTGGATGTCAGGTATTGCCAATTACGCAACGCATCCGAATTGATCGAAAAAACGCGAGATTTGTGCGAAAGGCAATAATAATGTTTTTCTCAGAGATAGTGTTATAAACAAACTTTTAGATGGGTTTGTTTATGATTGTGGGCGGTTGGTTTATAATGGTGTACTTTGCTTAAGTCAATCTGTATAGTTTGAGATAAACGCCGAAGTGCGTCAAGGGGACGCACTATTATCCCTACTATTTAATCTTGTACTACACTCTGCAATAGTAAAAGTTAACTGCAAACGAGCGATAAACACAAACCTACGGCAAATATGCTCTTACGCCGACGACATAGTAATTATAAGTAGGTATGAATATACACTTGCTGAGTCGCTCCAAGAACTGAATTACAAGACCATAAGCTGGCAGTTATTAACTTTGAGTTTGCAGGTGTCCTTAATTTCACATACCCGGGGACGCAACTGAACGAAATAAATAAACAATTAGAAGAGAGATATGGATTATGAAAGACACGCGGTATTATTTTGGTAACAGATCCTTATTAAACTCAAAGATCCTGAGCAGAACGTGTAAGCTTAAAATCTACAAGACCCTCGTTAGACATGTGGTCACTTACGCTAGCAAAACTTGGACGCTAAATCAAAAAGAGGAAAATTACTTCAGGATCTTTGAAAGAAAAATCTGCGAAAAGTCTTTGGGCAAACGAAGATGGAAGCTGGCACATAAAAGCAAATTACGAGTTGGCACATTTAATCAATAATGCAGATATAGTTAAGTTCATTAAAGCCCAAAGGATTCGTTGGTTAGGACACGTCAACAGAATGAATGAGGGAAGAAGCGCAAAAGTATTAACAGAATGGAGGTGAGACCAAGAGGGTGTTTTCGCAGAAAATAGATTTCTGCAGTAGAAGAAAACCTCAAAAAGATGGGCATTAACAACTGGAGGAGAGTTGCCCTAAACCGGAAGAGCTGGAACGAAGTCGCAGAGAAAGCCAAAACCCACTTAAGGTTGTAGAGCTTAAGGAAGAAGAAGAAGACTTTGCTTACTCACCAAAAAGTTTTTTTTTTTTTAGTTTTAAAATATGATATTTAAGAATTTAAATTTATTTTTTGTTGTTATAGTCAATTTGGTTGTAAGCCAGTATATAATGGGTAATAGCATTGACTTATATGGTTTGGGTTATAAAGTAATCTTAGTACAGCGTAGCACGTTCTTCTTCTTTATGTGCTTCTTTGTTACTGTTTTGAAATTGCGTAAATATGAGGGTTTTTTGCCAATTGATCTTTGTCTCTCAATCCGCCTCTTCATTATCAAGCGCTTGATGCAGTACTTTTGGTTGGGCAATATGCGGCTTTTCATTATTTAATAATGAGTAGTAACATTCTTTCCTTGTTCATTTTTTGAATACTTGTTTTGTTTGTACTGTTTTTGACCAAGGTAGTATCCGTCGGTAAATCCACATTTCGAACGCTTTAATCTTGTTCCTAATGTTTGGTTTTTGATAGTCATGAAGCAAATGTATACATCTTTTTTGTGTTTTAAGCATTTTTGTTTAAAGATCTGTAGTGAGAAGAGAGCTTTACGTATTTTAAGGCCGAATTGCACGTCGCTTATGAGCCAGCCGGACATCTTTACAAGATTTTGCTTTTGCTTTTTTTGGTCAAGTAAGTATAGAAAGGCAAAAGCAGATTTAATTGTGTGTGATGTTTCCTGTTTTTTTTTATCGTTTTCAAAAGGTTTAGTTATAAAACATTTTCATGTTTTTTGTCTTGTTTGCTTTTGGTATTATTTTCTTGTTTTTATCTATCAAGATTAGTATTAGTTTATTTTTATATATATGTTAAATCAAATGTGTGTTTTGTTCAGTTCTTCAATTTTTCTGATAACCTTTTTCTTTATTTACATTTTTGATTGCTTTTTTTTATTCTGCTCTTATGAAGTGTAACGTTTATTTATTGCTTTATTTTGTCATCAAATTCTTGATCTTGGAGTTTACCAATGTCGATCTTAGGTATTGTTGGCGTTTGGCTTTATCCTTATTAATTTTAATAAGTTTAAGAAGTTTGACAATCACCGGATTATGATTTGATGCAATGTAAGTCTCTTGAAAGGTCTTTGCATTTTGTATACTTGTTTTGTATTTCTTATTTATTAGTATATAGTTTATGTGCCAGTTTTTATGAAGCGCTGTTGCCACCCAATATTGCTGAAATTCAGTTTTTTTTTTCTGATTTAGTTCATTTTAATTGTCTCATTTAAGGGACGCCTTGACTTGGAGCCATTATTGATATTTCTTGTTATAATGATATAGTTTTCTTAGGAAGTTTGAACCCACATAGTTTTTCCTTGTTCATTTGGATCTTGCCTTACTGGGGAGTTTAGTCGCTGCCGTTGGCTGGTAGTAGGTTTTCCGACCTATCTGGACTGTTATTTTACAGTTATAACAATTTGACCTCAACTACTTATCATTAGAATATAACCGACTGGCTAGTTCAGGCTCTCATACTTAGTTTAGATGGGGAGTGGCGAGTGGAATTATAAGTCTTTTGGTGAAGACCAGTGGTTGAGCACAATTTTTTTTTAAATTGCTGGTGTGTGTATATGTAAACGTATTAGAATAAAAAAAATATTTATATTATTTCTAGTCTCTTTAATTTACAAAAATTGTAAATTACATTGCTTGCGAGTAGAATATTATACTTTATCTGTGTTTATATCATAAATTAAAACTTGGCTTAATTTTTTAAAATAAAAAGTTTTTGTTCACGTATATTGTGCAATGCATACAATATTTGGCTTTTATGTAAGTAGATTTTTTTGTCATTTACCGTGATAATGGCAACAATTTAAAGGTAGCGCTCGGCTGCTTGTGACTATGAGTAAAATAAACTGAAATTAAAAACTATCACAGTACTGTAAGTTGTAATTTTATGTTTTCTTATTGGATAACAAGTAGTTATTATTATAATTATTTTAATAATTTACTAATTTTTCTATTTTTTTAGATCCTTTCGTTTGTGGAGCTTGCGGCAGAACTTATAAATACCTAGGAAGTTTATCACGTCACCAGACTTATGAATGTGGAAAAACGGCAAATTATAAATGTCCTTATTGTAATTATAGATGTTTTAGACGTGACGCATTGAGAGCACATTTATCTTCCCAAAAACATAAAGATTTGAAATTCAATGTTCAAGCAACATTGGATCAAGTTTATGAACATTAGACTGTTGTTAAACTTACCAGTCAAAATTGTATTGAATGGACTGTTTGAATTATTGTATTAATTAATAATGTTTATTATGCGTGTATTTTGGTCATGATTTAGTATTAAAGACGAATAGAATTAATTTGTGAACATATTAAATACTCAACCTTATGTCAAAAGATATAACAACTACCTCACTACAAAATAAATTGCAGTCAACGCGTTTTGATTTTGTACTATTTTCAGTATAGATATAGTTTTGCAAAGTTAAAAAAAGATTACAATACAAGAGAAAACTTTGTACACGTTTTTTTGTTTAAAATTGCTCGCATATTTTAAATACCGTAAGTCTGACGTTGACATTTTTCAACTATTTTTAGAAAATTACTGAGTAATGCAAATTTTTGTGTTTTGGACGGTAAAAAGGCGATTTTCCGTTGCTGGAGCAAGCCACTGGCTCTTGTTTGCTAAAGCAGATGTCGTAAGAACAAGGTTTTTTTTAACAATTGTTGAAAAGTATTTACAATAGTTTTATTTTTTAGTTTCTTTCGTAAAATATTTTTGATATATATTTGATTGCTTCTCTTTTAATTTTACCACATCTTACGCAACGTAACGTATTTTAATTTAAGCAACAAATTATGCACTTTTATTAAGTAAAAATTTATTGGAATTGGTGGTTTTTTTGTATTAAAACTATGATGAGCTTTTTTAATAAGAAATTAATTAATTAACTGTGTTGAAGTTGGTGTTGGTACAATTGTTTGTGTTCATAATTTTTTATTGTTTTTTAATATACATATATTTTCTGTAATTTTATTCTAAAAAGCGTTTTTGACAAAAGAGTTCATTTTATTTTCACGTTACATTGTTTTCACATTGTTTTATGTTTACATCAAGTGATTAACAAAGTGGTTTTGTAGTCTCTGTTGTCTATGTATTAATAAATTGGAGAGTAAAAACTTTAATTTATTTTAAGTAATTTGATTAATTTTATATTAATTGTTATACATTTTTAGATTCAAACACGTGTGGAACTTGCGGAAAGTTTTATACAAATTTTAAAAAACTTCATCTTCATCAGTTATTAGAATGTGAAAAATCAGCTAACTACAACTGCCTTACTTGCAATTTTGTATGTAATAGACGTGATGTATTGGAAGAACATATTGCATCACAAATACACAAAGACTCAATAATTGTTTTTGAACAAGCACTACAAAAAACCGTGGAATACCAATTTAGTCAATTTTGAATAACTGTTTGTATTATTAAAGTTAATATTTCTGCAAGTAAAAATTATGATGGGCATTTGATTGGTTATATTTAGCAATTTTTCAAATTTTTATTGTTATAAATTATTGCATATTGTATTGTGTGTTAGAAAAATGACAAATAAACAAAGTTTTGATCTACAGAGTTAAATTTTACTTTTGCTTGCTATACATCGATGAAATTTTTTATTGTATTTGCGAATATTTAAACATATTGTTTTTAAATAATTATTTTGTCAAATTTGACTATTACCATTATTGTGGGATGCCTTAGTAACACAAGGCACACTGACCAGGTTTGTAGAACCGAAACAATTGAGCTTAAATAAATTATTAATTTACAGTTTTTGAATATGGATTGAATCTGTATATTAATACTAACAAAGGATAATAATATTAAAAGTTTGAATTATTTTTAGTATTTAGGTAAGTACATTTAAATTTACATTAATAAATACAGAAAGGAATGATTAAATTTATAGTAATACAATATTTACTTTTCTAAAAGCACTTGACTATGTATGTAATGTTTTCTAATTTTTATTTTTTTTAGGATTAGGATATCACTTATGTGGCAATTGTGGAAAAAAATATAAATACTTTAAGAGCTTACTTCGTCATCAAACATATGAATGTGGCAAACTAGCTAATTATCAATGTCCATATTGCAATTATAAATGTTACAGAAGTGATATATTAAAAACTCACATGTCTACACGTAAACATAGGCTCAGTATGTTATTAAACGAAGAACAAGCAAAATAAAAGTTTAATAGTATTAATAATAAATTATTTTATTGTTTCAAGGAGAAATTTGAATTTATTTATTTAAACAGTATTATTATTATTATAGAGACAAAGTTTTATTTATTTTAGTAATTTATTATTACTACATGGTTTACTCGTGTGTGTAAAATGTATACAAAATATAAAAGTATTTAATTGTTTTTAAAATTTATTATCTTTCAGTCTGTTTGTTTTTAATGGAAGTTATATTTCTATATCCAATGATTACAATGGAAGTTACTTTTCTTATAGACGATTAATAAATCTTTAAAATGAAATTTTAATGGTAAATTATTAATGAGTAAGCTATTTAATTTTGTGTAGTAAGAACGAGCCGTGGTAGAGCGTAGAAGGTCTGAATGCTTGAATGCATTTGGGATATATGCTTCAATAAAGTTATTTTGTATGCTAACTTAATAACAAATGAAATTAGTGTATTAATATCCTATCGACCACCTTGTCTAAAATGGTCTTTAGTAAGTTAAAAGTTTGTCGCAGTATGGGTGATGAAATAGTCTGTGTTTTGCTGAATCTGAAGACAAACATGCGTTTGTGCATTAAATGAATTTCTAAATTATTAATATTAAAACTGCACAATCAACAATCAACAAGTTAATTTCTAAATTATTAATATTAAAACTGCACTTTATCAACAAGTTACTTTTTCATTTATATTTATCTTGAATTATTAATTTTTTTAATTCTTACTCTTACATCTTCTCTTATCTGTTTTGTCTTTTTTTTTCTTTGCGATGTTTTCTATAACCAGTTGCACAATTCTTCCGTAGCTAAGAATATGTCTTACCGTTTTGTCTCTCCGTCGTTTTGGTGTTGACTGTTTAGTAGTGTCAGGTTTTTACTGACTTAAAGCATCACTTTTCTCCTTCTTTATCTTGAGGTGGTTTGTTTGGCGCTTTGTTTGCACTGCAATTCTGTTGGAACATTTTTGATATTTTACTCTTTTAGCAGCTCTGTTTCTTCGACGTCCAATATCTTTTGCACTCAGCAAGTGTATCGAAGTCTTATCTTCTTTTATACACCTGCGGTTCGTTCAGACCACAGTGGTTATCAGTCCTGTGTGTGAGCTTTTGCAGTCTAATACCACTTATTTGTATTACAACGGTTTTGATATCATGCGACGGTCTTGTTAGGAATATTCTTTAATGTGTCTGTAAGGGACAGGTTGCTGTGGATTATTTCTTCTCCGATCTTGTATGGGACTTCGAAAGCAGGTTTTGGTTTAGCAAATGTTGCTTCTGTTTATTTTTTAACAAGTTGGTTTGCCATGAGATTTTATTTATTTGCCTAAGGGTTTTGAAATTTGCCTTTCTTGGTATTTGTCGTTGTAGATTTTAGCCCCGGTGTCATTTTGATCTTTGGCGCTATCTGTGTACCAGACTATTTATTGGTATCTTTTATTTATTCGTTTGTTTTGCTGTGGTATTATCAATTTTCTTACTGATACAACGGCCTTTTATGAAGCCCGAGCTTATCATTATAGTTTTTTCCTGATGCAACACGTTTGTTTTGCTGGGTCTGTGGGTCCCGAGGTTAACAATGTGTTTATTTATCCGCAATCTGTTTGCTGTTTGTCTTGCCTCCGACTGACGGTAACAATAATAGTATTTTTATAGCTGCTGTGGGCGTCGTTCTCGTTGTCCCCATTATCAGCAGACTTGTTAACTTCCGGATTTTTGTCCAGTTTTTTTGGACGAGAAGATGTATTTCTTGGCTTTTCATTACTTTTGCGATAGATTTAAAGATAAGATAGTATTGTTGAATGACCTTCTAATTTTTAGAAAAATTGCTTTTGGTTGACTATTATTTGACAATACCAGTTTTTTTTTATTATGAGCTTTTCCAGTCCCTTTTGTTTGTCTTTTTGTTTGGCAATTCCAATTTTTTTTAGTTTTATTAGCCGTATGAGTGGTTCTATATTTGATCACCGTTTTTTTGGCTATATTGAACAGCTTTCTAATGTTTGCTCTTTCTCTGGCAAGTTTCTTGTTTTACCAAGTAATCTTGTTATAACTGTGTTTGACTATGTTAGGGCAGTTTTAATGGAGTTGACAAATATATCTGTTATTATCTCCAGCTCTTGTAATGTTTTTGCTGCGTTTGGGCAGACCCCGATTTGGATAACTAATATTTTGTTGTATGGATCTTAGTTAGTTTTTCTTTGGTTTCTGTATTCAAAAAAGGGATGTAATAATTTTGCTACGCGACGCATTGCAAGACTTTGGGGTTTTGTTAATATTGCTTATATTTTGCTATAAATTCTAGGAATTGTTTACCTCTTAGGTTTATGGTCTTGTTTCCTAAGAATATGTGGTTGGCGTTGGCGTTGCATCTAAGGATTATCGGTGCGTTATCTCTGCCCAGATTTGAGAATGTTACTAGATTTTAAAATGTAGGTTCTATAATGGCATTAGATTTGTCGTTTCTGGTGTGTTTTGAAGGGTTATTTTAGATACTTAAATAAAAATAAAGTTTACTCTTTAAGTTAGCCACCTTCTTTCAAGCGTACATATCTATAAGCAGGATATATTGGGTCTTCTTGAGTTCTGGTTTAGAGTTGACTACTTGCCAGGTCTTGGTGTTTAAGATGCCTATCTTTTTAGAAGGGTTGCTGTTTCTTACTATGGTCCCGGTACAAGTCATTACTTTTTTTGATCCAGATAAGTTTTTCAGATTTATTATCTGAATTTCTTTCTCGTCTAACAGGTTTTTTTCTACCAATGTAGAAGTTATTTGTTGGTTGGTTTGTCTATTTATGTGATTTTTAAGAATCTACCTTAAAAGGGAGGCGACCGTAGCACAATGGTCTAGTGCGAGGACTGTTGTGCAGGCAGCCCGGGTTCGATTCCCGGCAGCGGCAATATCTAATTTGTCGAATATATTTCGATGCGGTTGTCTCCTTTGCAAGGCAATGGCAAACCTGCAAAGTATTTGCCTAGTAAACCCCTCTAGTGGTGTGGTTTGGATTCCACGTTAAACTGTAGGTTCCGTATGTTTGTGTAAAACTATTATCGCGCACCACAAACATACGAGATGGGCGAAGAAACACTCGTAGCGAGTATGGCACTATAAGAAGAAGAAAAACCCTTAAAGGAACATTTCTGAAAACGGGGTGATGACTGCTTATTTTTAATTTGTCGATCCTACTCAAGATAATTGTCTTGAAGAGTTGAGGTAGCAATTGAGGAACCCTTTTGGGATAACTGCTAGTAAAACGCCTTAAAGAATTTTTTTCATTTTTAAGGTCTTTTGTCGTTTTTGCTTTTTTTGCTTTTTTTGCCGGTTGTTTTTGAAATTCCCGCGTGCTGCTGCTGGACAGTTTTGCTTTTGCGATCCTGATGTAGGTAGTATGGAGAATTACTGTCGAGTTCTTGTTGCATTACCGGATGCTTTAGTTGTTTGAGTTTTCTGTGCATCTCTTTGTTTTTGGATCTTATGCCCGGCCGCTCTTGAAAGCCTAGGCTTTGCGGTTTTGACATGATCCAGTACTGGAGCTTTTTTATTTGTTTTAGTTTATTTTCTGCATTTTTATCTTTTTTTTTTTGTGGAGGGATTTAGAGTTTCTTAGTTTATTTGGGGCTTTCATTTTATGGAATAGTTTTTGATATATGAAATAACTTTTTTATTTTTCCACACTTTTTGGTAAGAGTAGCATCATAGGCTATTTTTGGCTAATCTTCTTCTAGATCTTGTTTATAGTTTTTTGGGTTTTTTCCCGCGGGATTATATATTGTCTGTCATTTTAGAGCGTTTATTTGCTTTCTAGTTTTGATGGCTTACGTCATGTTTCGTTATGTTTAAAGCAGTGTTTTTTACATTTTGTAACTTTTTTGGACTATTTTTGCCATGATTTGTTTTTTTTTTTAAGAACGATCTGTTGGAAACTATTTTGATGACTTTATCCTTGAACTTATCAGTCATTTGTCTTGTTTTGTACTGTAGTCTACTGTTTAAGTTGCGGTCAAAGTTTTCCATAAGGGTTGGATTCACTTTCTACTCTCCTATAACTATCTTGGGGATTTTATTTGGGTTTGGCGATTTTGGTTTTTGTATAGTATACTTGATATTTTCACATAGGGCATTTTCTGATTTTTTGCATTTTTTAAAATCATGTCTTTTGGTTTTGCAGTTTTAGCTGGTTTTGGTTTTATGTATGCCGTCTGACGCTGTTCCCATGTGCTCATAGGAACAGCATTTGTACTAACTTTTACTAATTAAACGAATGGCTATTTATTAAAAATTTGGTATTATAGGGTATTTTTAGGTTTTATAGAACTCGTACTTGGCTCATTTTTTAAAGTTATCAGTAAAGCCGGACAAAGCCTTACGCTGCTTCTAAATTATGCAAACATACATTAAAAGCATTTGTTGATTTGAGCAAGTCATAGACGACTTTGTGATTTTTATGGCGTACATAACTGTTTATTTGAGAAAGCCATTTGTCAAATTAAAGATTTTGTACTACATACTCTCTAAATGATGCAAAAATGCTACTTGTTGAAAGAATGTACTGAAGAGAATATTGTAGTTGTAAATAAAAGCGTAAAAGAAGATCCAGATTTTTTAATACGTGAAAATTTTGGTCTATAGTTATATCTATAGTTACGAGATCATCCTATCCGTTGTGTTTATGCCGGGTCATATTGGAAACTGACTTGCACTTTTATTCCAAAATTGTATTTACCATGCATATTTTTGGCTAAACGAGTTATGTTAATAGACTAAAATGCCGAATATGGAGTAATCTTAATTCAGTAAACTATTGCATGCACAAACGTTTACACGATTGTGGCATTACCGGAGCATATTTCTTTGAAAATTATTATCTGGAGTTTGATTTTAACAGGATGGCGTTACGTGTGGTACGGCACACATCAATCGGCTTATTAGAATCAAAATTTAGCGGTAAGTATGATGAGATGTACCGATATATAATAAATAGCCTGTTGAAGTATATTCTTTAAATATTCTTAGAGAAACCGTATTATTCAGTATACATATTAGGGTTTTAATAAGTGTGATGACAAATTATGAGAAATGCTGTTTGGGTTGCGTAATGCACTACTGACATGGATATAAACTATTTTCACAGTACAAATACCGATAGAGAGACGACACAAGTAATATTTACACTTAATTTAAGTAGTATTTTTGTAAAGATAATAATGGGTTGAGATAATAATTAAAGTATTTGATTTTATTTTTAGCTCACCATTTGACTGTTACAATAATAAATTCTATCTACAACCGTTGAGCTACTTTTCATCTATAGCAGTATGCTTAACAATATTAATAATAAAATTTAAGAAAGGTTAATAAAAGGCATACTATGAAGATCATTATAACACATATTATTAATAAAATTACTTTATTCTATTACTAGTACGTGAATTCGTACTTATTTTTTTGCGCATGTAATTGTTTTCTGCGCATGTATTTTAATAAATTAGATGTAGCGCAATAAGAACATTTTCTCATAATTAATCAAATAAATCGAACCATATTCATTAATGTTTCTTTTTAGATTACAACAACAGAACATCTAAGATGAAACCGTATATTTGCAAAAACTGTGGAAAATCATATACATTACTACAAAATTTAAAACGTCATCTGAAAATAGAATGTGGAAAAGAGAAGACTCACATTTGTAATTACTGTCCTAGAAGTTTCCATTACAAAACGACACTTAACAGACATTTATTTACGCATAAAATTCAGAAAGTTTTACCATAACTGTTACGAAAATTGCTTTAGTGGAAATAATAATACATCATTGGATTAAACGATGATATTGATCAATTTATAGACTTATAGCTTAATCTGGTCTTATGTCTACGATATTATTAGTCTGAAAAAAGCTCATAATGAGATGTAATGATAAAAAATGGTTTATATAAAAACACTTTAGTAATATTGTTATTCCTTTGCAGGGGTGTTTATGCAGTTTTTATTTATCTATTTTTTTTTTATTTTAAAATAATATTTGTTTACATAAAATCAACCAGTGAAACCACACTTGCTGAAATGGTCAGATTAAGTCGAAATTTATGTCTGTGGTCAAGTTGGTTTTATTTGTCGATAGTCTGGATATAAAAAAATGATTTTTGTTCTACGAATAAAAATTATGTAGAATGCAATATGTCTTTACTTGCGTGTTTTAAAATATTTAAGTCAATTTTGGATTGTATTTGTAATTTATTAAATGTAGACGGTGTAGAGCAGCAAGTGGGAGAAAACAAAATGAAATTTAAACTATAAATATGTAAATATATTATAATAAATAACAATAAAAAAAAATAAAAAAAATAATTTAATTTTTTAAATTTTTTTAACTTACACAATATTTATTACGAAGATTTTGTAGATTTTTTGCTTTTGTTCAAAAATCTAAGTTTTATAATAATTATTTATGCAACGAGTGCTATAATATCAAGTATGTATTCTTAATAATTATATTATTGAAAAATTGTTTCAACAAATCTTTAAAATTTTATTTCAATCAAAAGCAATTAATAAAGATTGTAAGCATCTCTGATAATGTGAATAACAATGTTAGCAATATTACAAATATTAGAAATTGTAGTTAATTTGATCATATTTTTGTTTACAGAGTGTATCAAAATGATGAAAGAATTAGTTCATAGGAGTTTGTGAACAAGATCAAATTATTCATCCAAGAGTTTTAATATACCCTTCAATGTATAAATGTACTTAGCATTTTAGTAACACTTAAGGAGAGATATAGTTTAGATATCTTATAAAAAAGTTTATATAAATAGTTATGTGTACATAAGGCTGCTATATTTTTTATAGAAACTGTAATAATCACACTGCCTGAACTATATTGCTTTCTCTCTATAGAGAAAACTCAAAAAAAATTGTTAATTGAATAAAACTAATAATCCCATATGAGAAATGACAAATAATTGAAACACGCTGTATATCCAAGTCAGTATTAAAATATTGAAGTTAAATAATAAAATTGTATACTATTTAAATAAAATAGACTATATCTCTATGTTGTTGTTTGATTTCAAAACATCCACACTATAATATAATATAAATTATTTTTTAACAGAAAATAAAAAAATAATCATTTACTTACTGTAAACCTTTTATACATTTAACGTCAACAATTTTGACAAAAATTACATTATATTTTGTTTTATTGTGTTTTTGATCTTGATGTGTTATTTAATAATTACTAATCAAACAACATAAACTATCTTTAAATTTCAACGAGTGAAACTTCACTTATTGAAACTATAACATTTAAGAAGTTTGGGAACATTGACCTTGAATATTTCCGGATTATAAGTTTTGGGAAATTATGAATTTAGAAGCCTATTTGATGTATCGATAGTTTGGTTTATAAAATCTCTAATAAAAGTTTTGGTCTTACATCTCTTGTCGAATATTTTTTTAGAATTCTACTACGAGTAAATATTTGATTATATGACAATATGTCTTGTATATTGATTGAACAACCTCTATAAAAATATCTATAGAAACTGCAAAGGTTACTGCAAAACTATTTATTTAGGAAATATGTGGTCCACGTCCAGAACATATTTTAACGTTTTTATTTTTATCAATAATACTTTTGACTCCAGAGACGAGAAAGTTGATTTGTAGTAAAGTAAATTGTTAAACCCATGCAAAGATCACATGTTTTTATACATAAGAGTACAGTAATTTGATGTAAATTGTGTCTTTGGTCAGTGAGATGTTAGGCACACTGATGAAGGGTGCATACCCTGAAACACTAATATATGTGTCTCACATTGAGTGGAAGGGCAGTTTACATAAAATTATTTAAACTTTCAGATAGAGGCTACGCTTCCTGAAAATTACAAACATATCGCACTTATCTTTTATACTTATATTTTTATGCGAATTAAAGTTGGGTTTCTGGCTCTTGTTTCTTTTTTAAATTGCAACAGCGGTTGGAAACGGTTACGAGGGTTGGCTAATTTCCAGGAAATTGCGGAGATGGAGCAGCGGTTACTTTCTAGGGTATCACTAGGTTTTGGCGGAGGTTGTTGGAGATACCCTCTAAAGTTTTGTTTTTTTTTAGTGGTTGATTGGTTACTCAAAGTTGAATGTAGTGGCCTTGAAGCTGACAGTGGAACTGACTGTAGAGTTTTGGCTCTGCGGGGTTTTATTAGTTGAACCGGGGTTTGTTGAGGAAGATCCCGACCGTCACAAGTCTAGGAGTCGATGTGATTGCTTGCTGCATGGTTGATTTTAGTGTGATTTAGATTAGGGTGTCTACTGTATGCAAATTAATGTAATTGACTTCTAGCTTCTATGCACTAGGTGGTTGTATCAGGGGTGTGCACCAGGTACATTTTTTTTGGGGAGCACCACGTGTTGTTTGAGATAACGTGACAGGTAAGTTGATACTTGTTACAACTTGTCAATGAGGTGATTTTTGGAACGGTGTGACTCTTAGCGGAAGTATGCCGTAGACTTAGGTTTGTTGTGACCATGTTGTCTTTTCGTAGAGGATTGGTTGTTTGGGGTGGTTTGGACGGACTTCAGTCTCTAACAACGATGAGATTGCGTTTGTTGCTGCAGCGGGACTGACTGCGTAAACAAGTATTTTTGCGGGAGAACTTGGAGTTCTTGAAGTAAATAAAAATTTCGGTTACGCTACCCTGGTATCACATTAATTTAGTTTTATTGCACTATATGAGGAAGTGGTAAATAATATAGAAGTGTTCACAATGGGTTTCACTAGGTTTTAAAAGCATTGTTAATCAATTTTCTCATATCTAAATGAAAGCACACAAGAGGTGGACAAACAATAGATCATTTGATGATTAACACTTAGGCGGGTGGGTGGGTTACCAAAAAAGAAGTAACTTGTCTACAAATTAAACTTTGTCCCCACTCAAGCGTTAGGTATCAAGAGATTTATTGTTAAACAATTTTTTCATATCTAAATGTAAGCACACAAGAAGTGGTCAAACAATAGATTTTTTTGATGATTAACACTTGGGCGGGTGAGTGGGTTACAAAAGAAAAAGTAACTTGCCTACAAATTAAACTTAGTTCCCATTGCCCTCCCAAACGTTAGTTATCAGGAGATTTATTGTTAAAAAATTCTTTCATATCAAAATGCAAGCACACAAGAGGTGGACAAACAATAGATCTTTTGATGACTAACACTTGGGCGGGGGGATGGGTTACAAAAAAAGAAGTAACTTGCCCACAATTTATACTTTGTTTCCACCCACCCAAGCGTTAGTTATTAGGAAATTTATTGTTAAACAATTCTCTCATATTTAAACGCAAGCACACAAGAGGTGGACAAACAGTAGAACTTATGATGACTAATACTTGGCCGGGTGGGTGGGTTACAGAAGAAGAAGTAACTCGCTCACAAATTAAACTTAGTTTCCACCCACCCACCCAAACGTTAGTTATTAAGAAATTTATTGTTAAACAATTTTCTCATATCTAAATGCAAGCACGCAAAAGGTGGCCAAACATTTGGGCGGGTGGGTGAGTCACAGTAAAAAATGTATTTTGCACACTTCAGTTGCTGATTAGCATGTTTTTTGTGCCGATTATATAAAGCACTATAATGTTTGTCGCTTTTCTTGTATTGATGATGTAACGCACTACAGAGTTTCTTGTGTTTTCCGTGTTTTCCGGTTGCTTTTGATAGCGTGCACTGTAATGTTTAGCTCTGAGTATTATGTTGTCGTTCTTCTTCTTTTTTTATACTTGTCAATGTTGATTTTTACTTTCAGCCCTTGGGGTTTGTTGTCTAGTCAGGGTTTTTCATTCACGTCCGGTGTCTTTGCCTCTGTCACATTTGGTATGGTAACTTCTGTCTTTGACAATGCAAATTACATTATCTGTTGCAGTCACTTCTAAATATAATATATTTTTCAGTCTTTTTGTATTTCATTGCATTACCGTTGGTTAATTTGCAAGCATAATGCAGCAAACCAAATTGCTGAAATAACGCAAGGGATTAGACAGAGCTGGACAGCGTTTGGCAGACTCGGATACATACTCAAATTATACTTATTACGACATATGGCATTGAAACTATGGCGCTAACGTTGAAAAGTGCCAACAGATTATTTATCAGCGCGCAATGGAACGCGACATGTTAAGCATAAGTCTAAGGGAGAGAAGGAGGATGGAAGATATCTGAAGAAGTTCCAGAGTGAAGGATGTATTTCAGCAAATTTTAGAACGTGGTGAGAGCAGACACTAAGAAATGTACCCACAGACTACAATGGAGACCAAGAAGAAACACTTGTAATGAGGAAGACTACAGAAAAGGTGACTGCATGAAGGAGATGGTACCAAGTCGCACAAGACCAAAAGCGATGGAATGTTTTAAAGGAAACCTACGTCTAGCAGTGGATAAATACTGGCTGAAGAAGAAGAAGTGCAGCGCTGCAAAGTTTTTTTTGTTGTCATAAATGATACAATCGGCTGGGTAGGTAGTATCTTCTTCTTGGTGCGCCATCTTCAACGAAGGTTAGCGACCATCATGATTATTTGAATTCTGTTTACTGCTGCCTTGAATAGTTGGTTTGAGGTACAACCGATCTAATCTCGGAGGTTGCGCAACCAAGATATTCTTCTTTTCTTAACACTCTTTTTGCCGGTTATCTTTTTCTGGATTATGAGCTGCAAAAACTTGTAACGTAATCAAGGTATTTGAGTTTTCTGGTTTTAATGGTTATTACTATTTCATTTTCTGTTCTCATTCTCCGCAGCACCTCTTTATTTGTAACTCTCTCTGTCCATGGTATTTTCAGAGTTCTGCGGTATAGCCACATCTCAAATTTCTCTATTTTGTCACTTAGGCGTTGTTTAAGCGTAGAGGCCTCTATACCATATACAAGTACGGAAAAAAATATAGCATTGTACCACTCTGATCTTAAGAGAATTACTAAGATATTTACTGCAGAAAAATTGTTTCATTCTAATGAAGCTACTGCGGGCTTGTTCAATTCTGCTTTTATTTCTAGCCCAAAATCGTTATTATGGTTTACCCATGTATTTGTATTTATGGACTCTTTTTATGTTGTATTGGTTGATTGTTAGCTGTGTGTTATTGTTTGTTGCGCTCTGCTTATTGGCATACTCCATAGCGATCACTGACTTCCTGGACGCGTTCCGTAATTCTACGTAGATTTTCTGTACTACTAGTCAGCAACACGGCGTCATTGGCGTAGAGGATGTTGTTTACGGGACTACCATTTACTACAATACCAACTAATACATCTTCCAGAGCTTTCTGCATTATTATTTTAGAGTACAGGTTAAAGAGAATTGGGGAAGGACACACCCCTGCCGAACACCTTGTTTAATTGGAATGTTTTTTTATGTTTCTCTTTCAATGCTTATGGGATCGTAACGAAAGTTGATACGAGCCATTCTGATGGTATGATACTGGTATTGTATATAATGTTATAAATAAGTCAACTAGTATTCTAATTTGCTCTTCTTTTATGAGTTTAAGAATTTTTGCCGGGATATTATTAAGACTAGGTGCTTTTCTGTTTTTTTTTATATTTTTGACTTCTTCTTATGTTATTTTTGGTCTAGTATTTCTTTTGTTGATAGTTTATTCTGTTCTTTAGTTCTTACGTCTTTGAATAGTTCTTTAATATATTCTTGCCACCTATGTAATTGGCTTGGACGTCTGTTATGATACAACCATTTGTATTGATCAGTACATTACTCTGTGCACGTTTGAAGTTCCAGCTATTTCTTTAATTTTTTTGTGTATATTAAAGATATAATATGATTTTTGCAAACTTTCCATTTCTTCACACTTTTCATTCGCGGGTCTTCTTGATAATTATTCTATGTGATTTTTTATATTTGCCAGCATTTGTTGATTTGTGTCTTTTTCTTTCTTCCATCAGGTCTATTATTTTTTCCGTCATCCACTCGTTCTTCTTCGTTATTTTGGTAGGTGTTAAGTAGTTATCTTCGACTTCTACTTTATTTTGCTTAACAGTTTTTTATTTGACATTCGGATCATTAATATTTCTAATTTCTTCTTTAGCTTTAAGTTTTTTGTTAAGAGGTTTTTCTACAATTTCTTTGGTTGTCTGGTTTTTAAGTTTTGAAGTATCTAATCTGATTTTAGGTTTTGTTTGTTTTTTGTGTTTCACTCCGAAGTTGGCTACCACCGGATTGTCGTCTGAGGAGACATCTGCACTTGGATATGCTTTAGCTGATGTTATGCTATTTCTATATCTTTTTCGAATTAGTATATAGTCCATTTGGTTTCTTACTGTGTGGTGTTCAGTGTGTTGTGGAGATGTCCAGGTATAAAGTCTTTTAACTGGTAGTTTAAAATATGTATTTGTTATGACCATATCATTTTTTTTTCTTTAAATTTTAGGCTTAGTCTCCCATCAGATCATTGTATCTTTTTTTTCCGATCTTTGCATTCAAGACTACCATCATAATGCTTATCTTGTATTTTTGAATTGTCTGAAGCAGGGTTTTGATGTTGTCATAGAAGGCTTCTATTTCCTCATTGTCCTTGTCAAATGTCGGAGCATATACCTGGATTATACTTAATTTTCCAGTTTGTGTTCGTAATTGTAAAAGCATAACACACGTTCAGATAAGAATACGAAAGATATTACTATTTTTTTAATCTGTTTGTTTACCATTATTGCTACTCTATGTCTATGATTACTATTAGTGTCATTTTCATTAGCTGCAGAGAAATACATTGTGCTGTTCTGTGTTTGGCACTTTCTTTTACCATTGTATGTTACTGAGTCCTAGTATATTATCTCCTAGATTTTTAGCATCCTCTCATCACTTGAGATCTGCTGGGGACTGGGGGCCGAGTTTTTTGTGTTATTTGTTATGATAATTGTACTGGGGATTATAATGGGATGGTTTCCAGTTGCAGAACACCAACCGTAGAAACCAATTTTAGTTTTTGCCTGGTGAATTCTGGATTTAAGCCGTATTGAAGTCCATCTTATTTGCCTCAATCCAGTCTTAGTGGTTGCTGGTGCTCTCTACCATTAGAAGTGCTTATTTACTGGCGGCACGACTTGCGATGTTACAGTAAGATTAAGTAGTATTTCCTGAGTTAGTCCTTCCCAAGGACTAACAACTACATCCTGTTGACACTGCCGCTAAATTGTCTGCGATTGCTTATTTGTCGAGAGTTTCTTGCTTATATTGCAACTAACCATTACATCTATTGATTTTTCTACTATCTGCAACCTGTGTACGCGGCTGATAGTATAGCTCAGCCCCAATTTAGGGTAGTATAGTGGTGTCTTTTTTGCGTTGTTTTGCCCATATAATTGATATAGATTCTGTCTCTAATATAGCACCAAGTCGGCGTGGTGCCGGTATCTTTATAATTACATCAATACATAGTGCTATAATATCAGTCACCTAATTAACACAATATTAAAGGTATACTTTTTAAATACCAGAAAGGCATCAGAAATGGATGAAATTCTATCTATTATTTTTTTGCAAATGAATTAGCTTCTATTTTGACTAAAATATTTGCTTTATTATACAAAAGTAACTTTCTAAATTGTTGGAAAATTGCAAATTGTCAAGTTTTTGGAACAAAATAACTTTATCTCAAATACTCAATATGGATTTTGATTAAAACGTTTGACAACTGATCTTCTGATTTATGTTAGTTACAAATAGAATTCTACTTTAGGCAAACATGGAGAAAATCTTGCAGTAGCTTTAAACATTTCTAAAGCATTTTATAGGGTAATCTTAATCTTATTACAACTTTGATTACAAATCCGTAAATCTTATTAATAGTTTTATCTGGCCTCAAAACCATAAATTCTGGTGTTCTTCAAGGTTCTGCTCTTTTGCCAACTTTATTTTTGATTACAATTATGAACTTTTTTAAATAACCAAAAGTCCTATTCATAGTTTTGCAGAAGATAGTCCCTTTCATACTTTTTACATTCTAAAGACAATATCCACAAACATGACAGAGCGTCTTAAAACTTGTAGGTTAGAATCTGTAGCATCTATAAACAAAGAAACAATATCTGAATGAGGTACACCCAACTTGGTCAATTTTCTTACTGTTTCAAAACTAAAATCCTCTCTACTATGAAACTATTTGTACAAACCAGTAATTTAATTTAAATATCTTGAAATCAATATTATTGCTAGTGCCACTACCATTAGGAGGTAAAGCGGTGCACCGAAAGTCACATTTATTGTATTAATAAAATAATTTCCGAACATTAAATTGATAATATTTATTTAATTTTAGGTAACCAGCAATGGTCTCAACCTTATCAACACCCCCACTCAAAAGTTCGACCATTTGAATGCCCAAAATGCAAAAAATCGTATACGCTGATGCAAAATTTGAAAAGACATTTAAAAATTGAATGCGGCAAGGAGAAGTCATTACACTGTAATCTATGCACCAAAACATTTTATTATAAAAACGATCTCAATAATCATATGTTAAGACATGTTTAATATTAAGATTAACAAATTTATTGCATTACAGAGGCTTGCAACACTAATTACTCTTGTATACGAATAATGCTTTTTTTCAGAAACAACTTTTTGTTGGTATATATTTGAAATGTATATGCAAATATGTATTATTGTGTTTGTATTGACAAAATGTTATTTAAAACTATTTTCAATTAATAAATATTATTACAATACATTTTCAACTTGTCTTTTATAGCTGGGCGTAGACTAAATCCAAATGTTGTTGTAAGTTTGAATCATGATCTACTTTAAACAACATAAACGGTTTTATACTATTAAAAAATGTTAAAAATTGTAATTTAAGTTTTGCCATTTGGGAATAGTGCATCGATAACAATTATTTGCTCGAATAAGATAAGAATATAATATATAATAGTTATAATATTTATTCAAGCATGATTTTTTTTAGACATATTAAATATAACATGATTATTATATTAATTGTAATCATTTTTAGATGGCACACAACCTGGACGATACCCATGCCCAAATTGCGATAAATCTTATATTGCAAAGGGCAATCTAAGAAGACACTTGACTGTTGAATGTGGAAAAGATAAAAAGTTTGATTGTACCTACTGTAGCAAGAAGTTCTATTATAAAAGTCAATTACAGTATCACCTAATGAGACATGAAACAATGTAATATTTTAATTAGTATAATACATTAATTAAAAAAAAAAATTTGCTGCCAGCCTTGATCATTTAAGTTTTGTACTGATATTATTCCTAAACTTAAATGATGTTGAGGTTTTAGTTTAATAAGGTGTATGAATACTCTAGTGATATTTGATTATGTATAAATAGTAGTCTATTGGCGATAAATTTTTCCAAATCTATGGCGTTGACAGCTAGTTTATATGAAGATTATTTATAAACATATTAGTATATAATAGATTGATCTCAAACACAATGATGTGTATTAAAGCAACCACGCACATTTAATTAATCTTATATTAATGCATCGATCAATTTACTATACAAATATAGACTTAGTTTCTTATTAGCACATTTATAATGTGTGTTTTGCACTAACACAACAAAATTTTGACTATTTCTATGTAACTTTAATACAATACAAGAACATTTATATATATATATTTGAATTTATTTGTGATATTGTTGTCAAATTGTCAATAATGTCAATATTTGGTTTTTTGTGATTAACTTTGATAAAGCATCTATAAAATTTTGTTTTAGATAATACTAATATTCCATATTTTGTTTTGAATATCAAAATGTTTTAAATAAATAGTTTGGAAAATTGATTGCCAGTAGATAAATTTAGAAAATGTAAAGTTCTGAAATGCTTTTTAATATTATGTGCTCAATATCATTTATATCTAGTCATTTGGCAATAATTGATGGAAGTTATAAAATTAAAATTAATTAAAAAAAATTTAAAATTGATATTAAAAACAGGAATGCAAAGTAATAATAATGTTGAAAACTATAAAATTTGCTACAATTTAATAGAAAACAACACCGACATTGCCATACAGTTTATAATTTTATATATAAGTATCTACCTCAGACGTTTTCAAAAAGTAACTTTCAGTATGAACATATTAACTATATTACGCTGTGTGTTCCTGTATAATAAGATAATCATGTAATAGTTCCTTGATAGTAATTAAGATAAATAAATTAAAAATGATAAAATTATATAATTTGCATTATTATTTAGTAATTAAGAGTATTAGTTCTAAAGAAATTTATTGTAATGATAAAATTGTAAATGTAAATGATAATTAATCAGTAGATTGCAGTACGTCAATCACTGGTGAACAATGATAAATGAATGATTTTCTTAATCTTTTTTACATTTTTTGATTTATAGGCTATAAAAATGTTTATGCTAATAATTTTGATGAGTATTACGTAAGTATAGCAACATTTAAAAATAAAAGAAAATGTATACTAAAAACATGCATGAAAAATAATAAAACAAATCTATTGATAAGCAAATGCCTCAAATACTTCTAAGAATTTACTTTTACGTCTCATGATGGTCAGTTTATTTACTTATCTGTTGTTTTATGATAGTTATTTGACCGTTTGCTTATATAAAATCTAATTTGTTTTTCCTGATTACTTGCTTTATCATCACATCCAATTTTCTTGTTTGATATTCAGATATTATGTTTCACGTATTGTCTGTCTGTTCGTTAATGTATTGTAACCGCTGCTACTACTAATTTGTTTTGAAAACGGTGATTTGTTGTTTAGCTTAAACTTAATAGACGCGTTTATGTCGTTTTTAGTTATTGGACATATCATATTAACTAAATTGGCGTTTACTACTATCAAATTTTATTCCGCGACATTTGGTTGGGCATTTTGATTGTCTAGTCTCCGTTTTTTGTTTTTGTTTTTTGATCCTCGGCTCATAATTTGCTACACGTTTGAAGTTCAGGTTTGGTACAACTTTTTAAAAAATTATGGCATTTATTAATTAAGGACAGTTTATTTTATACATCATTGATGTAATCATGATTACATTAAATATTAGAGTGTGGGTGAATGACTGATAGTATCTGAGTCAAAATTTACAAATCCTATTTGTGTTTGCAAATACATATTTATAGGCAACTGTGACGTGGTAACACAAGTGTAAGACCTAAAATATTAGTCCGTGAAACCGAAAAATGTTTTTTTTAAACACGGTAATAAAGATTTTATTGGGTAGCTACCGTAATTTTTGTCTATAGATCATAGTGATAACAAAATGACAGGCAATGAAGACTGACGACAGGGCGACGAAGGCTGGCAACTATAACAGCAACTGGTACAATGGAAATTACTACATTTTTGTTAGAAGCATGCGACTACGATAAGAGCTGATTTGTAGTAAATTTTTTTGTTCCAGGATTAACTTTGTTGTTGGTTTATAGTTGCCGTTGCTAGTTTTGAACGAGCAGCATAAAGATAATTGTTAATACCAAGCGACAACGACATTGATGGATAATGAATGCAGCTTTGTTTGAAGTCTGCGACGAAAACATGCATATTTTTTTAAAGGCAGCCTTTTTTGAGCATTAGTGTGGTTGTCAAGGCAGTGATTGGCAACAAAGGTTGACAATAGAGACCGATGTAGAGATTTTTTTGTTTTGGAATTGTTTTTGTCGTCTATTTTTGGTTGTAGCACTTTTAAGACAAGACTTGGAAGTTGCTATAGCTAATATAACAAGAAAACTTTTTAGTTGATTTAATGATTTTAAAAAAAGTGCTAATCGAAGCAAGGGGTTCTAAGTAATATTAATACTTTTTTAGTTTGGAAGGAAAGAGTTACTTTTGTGCATATGCTGAACGTAATATGGTGTAATGAATGAAGAAGTTTTTATATATTTATATTTATCTGAGTTGTTTTTGTTTGTTTTGTACTTGTCTTATTTTTTTTCTTGCCTACGAAGACATACTTTTAATGTGTTAAATTAGTTAAGAATTCTTGGAAGGACAACAAAGTTGGTTCTACTGTTTATACTAATCCCACCTCACACCATGACTGAACTACCTTCAAATAAATCGCGTTTTTTTGGACGCGTGCTTGGTCATTGCAAAAAGTAATGAGGAACCTCTTTATTGATGAGTCGCATCAGTGAAGTTGCTATGCGACATGCTAACGAGCAAAGTTTTTACGTGTTATTCTAAAGCGTCGTGTCAAACAGGGTCGTCTTGCTCTTAACCTGTTTTTTGCTGTCTGGTCTGATACTGTGATTTCATGCGTTGTACTGAGGGAAATTAAGAGATCTTGAGGTGTAGAAATACTACAATAAAAACTTAAAATCAATAAAAATTAGTCTTGAATTTTAGATGTTTTTCTTCTACAACCTAGTCCACCGCGCTTGGTGTATTAAACAGTATCTTACAACACGAACAACTTCTACTCTTTTGAGATGTTGTATTTTTACGGCAGACTGTCAATTGAAAATATTTTTATTTGTTTATTAACCTCACCAAGGCTTTTTTAGCTATTTCCATTAAGTTTGATGTACATTATTACAGTTTTAGTATGGTTTTTGGATGTGTTACTTTTTGCTCACATTTTTGTAGCGCATAATTCAAATAATTTTGCATTACAATTTACCACAAATAAATAAACTAATTAATAAGAAATATTGATACCATTAGGTGCGTTGTCAAATGTAGCAGCCAACTACGCCATTAAATGACAAAACTATTTTTTTTTTAATTTTTGAATTGGTGTCAATTGGTGAATTTGGGCTCCGAGTTGCGATCCGATCTTGCGTCTGTTGGATGGCTTGAACTGGGGTAAATGCTTATTTACCCAAGTGTATGTCGTCAAAACGTTTTACTCTTTTCTGTAAGCGTTAAAAGTAACTATGTGAGTGGAGGCGATGGTGATAAAAACCTCCAGAAGACAAACACTTGAGAGGGTGGTCGGAACATTCCAATTCATGATTACCGTCGAGTAGTTTAAACTGTGGCTAGTCATTATTTGTTTGATTTAAATCAAGCTTTCTCATAATTTCTATGTATACAACAGATACAACATTAGCGTTATGACAATTACTTAACAATTACAAACAAAAGTTTGTCTTTGCTGCATTGAAACACATATTTTTTCTTTTTTTGGTTTATTATTGATTATGATGCACTAGATTGTTGTATAATTATGATGGTGCGACAAAAATCGGGTGGCTGCAAACGTAAGCATACATGTTAACGCATTAGAAAACTAAATAGTACACATGTAGATTAAATATAATGCCCCTAGTCCTGACACATACCCGGGTGCTGATGTCTTCTCGGACCATAATCCCTAAACAGCCCAAATACATATTAAACTCAAAAAAACAACAAAAAGAAAAGAAAATCTTGTAAATGTAGAGCACCAAACAAAAATATAAGAAAATTTGAAAACGCTCGAAAACAAAGAAGAAGACCGGAACTGCATAAACGTAAACGAAAAATGGTATGGCATCAAATCAGCTTTATTGGAACCCTCAACAACCATTCTAAAAAAAACAAGAATTCACTGGAAAGCAGAAATGAATCACTAACGAAATTGTTACTCTCATGGATAAGCGAAGAAGCTTTAAAGGAAAAAGGAACTAACAATATAAAGAAACTCAACGAATATTCCGCACAACGTAAGAAAAGCAAAGGAAGAGTACTACAAACAAAAATGTGAGGAAATTGGGAAATTACAAGCAAAACACGACAGTTTCAACATACACAAAAAAGTTAAAGAACTCGCAGGCACCAGTAAACAAAAACAGCTCAACATATTGTATGATACCAACGGGAAAATAGTCACAGAAACAACGCAAAAATTGGAAATATGGAAAAACTATATTACACACCTTTTTGAACATGAGAGACAAAAAGCTAATCTGGAAAATAAAGAAGATACCGAATGGTTACTATCAACTTTTATATTTCTTTCAAAAAAGAAGAGTGCCAACCATTGCCTCGATTACCGCACGGGCAGCTTAATGGCTCACACTTTGAAATCCTGTTAAAGGTGGTCCATAATAGAGTATATAAAAAACTAGATGCAGACATCAGCAATACACAATTTGGATTCCGTAAAGGCTTAGGAACAAGAAAAGCACTGTTTGCATTTAATGTCTTGTCGCAGATGTAAATCAAGACCTATATG
Source organism: Tachinus rufipes (assembly GCA_963932245.1). Taxonomy (NCBI): domain Eukaryota; kingdom Metazoa; phylum Arthropoda; class Insecta; order Coleoptera; family Staphylinidae; genus Tachinus; species Tachinus rufipes. The sequence continues at coordinate 30,532,085 of OZ010742.1, read as the reverse complement.
CATGCTTTATAGACTATAACAAAGCATTTGATAAAGTTAGACATGACCAACTCATAGAAACATTAATAAAAAGAAAGATAGACATTAGAGATATAAGAATAATCTCAAACTTCTACTACGGCCAAAAAGCGACAGTACGAGTGGAAGACATAACATCCGAAGAAATGGAAATACAGAGAGGAGTACGTCAGGGCTATATACTCTTTTCAGTCCTCTTTAATTTGTACTTGGAAGACATAATAAATAAAACACTTGATAATCAAGACATAGGTATTGAAATCAACGGCACTACAATAAATAATCTGAGATATGCCGACGACACAGTTCTCCTAGCAAGAACACTCGAAGAGTCACTAATTAATAGAATTACCGCTATAAGTAAAGAATATGAACTATCACTAACCATAAGCAAAACAAAATATATGCTAATAACAAAAACATCTCAGGAAAACCGTATGCAAATAATCAATCTATTGAAAGGGTAAGAGAGTATAAATACCTAGGCACAATCGTTAATGAAGACAACAGCACCTCCCAAGAACTGCGAATTAGAATTGAACAAGCAAGAAACACATTTACAAAAATGAAGAGGCTTTTCTGCTGTCGAGATCTAAGCCTTGAACTTAAAACACGACTGGTGAGATGTTACGTACTATCAGTACTATATGGAATGGAAGCCTGGACATTGAAAGTGATCGACTTTAAAAGACTGGAGGCATTCGAGCTGTGGATATATCGGAAAATACTGAGGATCTCATGGGTAGAGAAAATAACTAATGAGGAAGTGATAGACGAATGGGAAAAGAAAAAGAAGTAATTTTGACAACCAACCGAAGAAAACTATTATATATGGGATATATCATGAGAGGAGAAAAATATCAAATACTTTAAGTTATTATGCAGAGAATCATCATATGAAAGAGATTCATAGGAAGAAGACGAAACTCATTTCTGAAGAATCTTAGGGAGTGGTTCGGTTGTACTAAGAACCAACTATTTAGATCTGCGGTCTCAAAAGTAAAAATTGCCAACCTTTGAAATGGAGACGGCACCTAAAGAAGAAGTCCTGACATAAAAATGAATGGTACATACATATATGTATCAGGAGTTGCGAAAGGTTTAAATAAAATGCTTTTGGAAGACAATTCTATATATGAATCTATATATTGGTATTGTCTCAATAAACAATTTAACATTCAGAATGGTAATTTCTCGAATTTAATACTAGTACGAAGTTACTTGTTCCAAAATCTAATTTTCTCAAACAAATTTTAAAGACCTAATTATTTTCTTTATAATAATTGTTTTAAAATACAATTCTATGTATGAATTTATCTATTGTTGTAGTCTAAATTAATAAATTTAATCTCCGTAATGCAAATTTCTTGGATTTAACAAAATATTAAACTAAAGCTGATCCAAACCTAATTTTCTCAACAAAAAAAATTGAATAACTTACAAAAAATTTTGAATATAATTTTTTATATTATTTTATCTATTGGTATTGTCTAAATAATAAATCTCCAAAATGTCATTTCTTTGGATCAACAAAAATACAAAGTGTTTCAAATTTAAATTTCTCAAAATTTGTTCAAATAAATCGTCTTTAGAAGACTATTCTAAATAAGAATTCATCTATTGGTAATGTCTAAATGATTATTTTAATCTTTAGAGTGTCAATTTCTATGATTTAACAAAAACGGAGAAAAGTTGTTTCAAATCTAATTTCCTCAAAATTTCTTCAAAATTAACCAGTTTGTTTCTTCTTATCAAATGTTTTCAAAATTCAATTCTACTTATAAATCTACTTATTAGTATTATTTAAATCATTAATTTAACCTCCAGAATGCCAATTTTGGGATTTAACAAAAATAAGTAGTTTACTTAATTATTTTTTTATTTTTTTATTTATTTTTTTATATAAAGTTATTAAATAGTTCATAATTGTGTATTATGTATTTTGTATTTTAATTGTTTATAATTACATTAAATACCACAAAAAATAATTTTGTGTTACGCCTATGGTGATGATCTAGCCTGGATATTTTTTAAATATTTACAATAAGTGTATATTTGGTTGCCTTTTCCATTTTTCTCGTTCATACTGCAGGTGCGAATAATTACTGTTTCTTGTAATATTTTCTACAGGCGCATTTTAAAATCATTCATTTTTTATTTCAAACCGATATTATTTATTACTTTTCGAACACACTGTAGAATCAACTTTATTAAATTGAAATAATAAAATAATTTTTATTTGGGTCAGTAAAAATATGTTTTATATTACTGAAATTGAAATTAATTGGGGAATGGATATTTTTCCAATATAAATTACTCATAAATAAAACATAAAGTATCGGTTTTGTAATTTTATATTTAAATATCGTCACCCTTCATGTGGACAGACACAATATTAATTTATGCAAATCTCGATTCTACTTGCAATTTCTGTTTGCAACGTATGTATAATGTAGTTCATTACCTGACCCTGACCCAGACCCACACAAGCCGGCGTAAATGCCGTTGAGCCATACGGCATCGGTTATTATAGTATGGCGTGCATCGGGGTTAGAGACCCTTTGCAATAGCTAGCTTCTAGCCCCATCTATACAGCTTGCATGCATAAAAAGATAGCTTTGCGTCCAACTTCGGTTAACAATCAAAACATGTGATAAAGTTGGGTTATGTTTGTAAACTTTAAATTATTTATTATCTAATTTATATAATACATTACTAAACATTATAAATTATACTGCTACTAAAATAAAATAAACCGGTGTGAACTTAGTGGATAAACTCAGTGTTGTGTAACTAAAATAAATTGTGTAATTTGTGTTTGTGTTGTTTGTAAACATAGTGGCAAATGCTTGTGAATACTTAGGATTATTATTACATCGGACATGTACGTACTTTTGGAATTTTCATATTTAATTGTTCAGAATATATTAGTGATTTGAAATTAAAGTTATTCAATAATGTTTTTAGATCTAGTGTGTCAATGTTTTTAATTTCTTTTACCATAGCAAATTAATTACAGTTATTTATCTAGCATTGAAAGTTAATTTTAATATTATTATATATCAATAAATTGATGCATTTCTCATATACGTTATTGCATGTAATATGTAAATGTATTGTTTCCAGATACTCCTTACAGATGTTTTTTTATTGCTACTAATTTTACTTACAATCAAATCTAGAATAATTTGCTAGATAATAAAATAATAAAATAAAAATTGTATGAAAAATGACACCTAACAATTTAATTACCGCATACTAAAAATATAGTTTAATGAAAATCAAATAAATAATCACAAAAGTATTTCTTCTCCAGGTATTATCTAAAATAAATATGTCACATTTTGAAAATTCTTCGAAAATTGTATTTTCTATTTACATAAAAGATATTCAAAATTTTGAAAAGATTAGCAAAATATATAAAAATGAAAAATATTGAATTCTAATAAATTGAAATCAATTTTGAGAAATAATAATAATCATTAAATTTTGATTTTGAACTAAATAAAATAAATAGATAGCGAATTAAATGTTTTATGAAAAAGAATTTTTATTATGCTGTGTCGAATGCGTAGGCGTATGATAGTTGAAATTGCGGGGTATTTTCAACCATTTAGCTAGGTAGAATACTCCGCTACGAGCTGGTTTGCCTTGCATTGCAATAGTCCGCATCGAAATATATTCAACATTCAACAGTTAGTGTGCGCAATGGTCTAGCACGAAGCACGGTAGGTCATATGTTGCATTTTCAAAAATTAAATATAATTACATAATTTATTATAGAAATAAATTATTGCACAAATTTGTTAGTTTAATAACAAATTCGGAAGAAATTGTATTTATAAGAGAATAGTAAATCAAGTCAACATTTTTTTAAATGTTTAGCATATTTGATTTACATTTCAGGTGTTGAACAATTTACATATTAAGTCAGTAAATAATATACATTTTATATTAATTCAAGACAAAGCAAATCGAGTTTCTTAACTCGCTTTAAAATATATAAAAAATAAAATCACTACTGTGCCGTACAATATTTTAAATAAAAAATGAAATAATGATAAATTTATTGAAGTAAATTATATGAAATTCTATGACGTTTTATGAATTGGTGTAATGGTTGTGACAATTTCCAACGCATTTTATTATCTGATAATATAATTTTAATCAATATATGACACTTGACTAGTATTGTTACTATTTATTCACAGTTTGCAAGTTTAGAGAGCTGTTTTTCTCAAAACAGAAATAGAAATATTTGTGATAGATTAAACAGAAATGTGTTCATCGCTTCAACAAATGGATGGCAAAATTGTAGTAGACATAAGCAAGAAAAAATTGACAGCGTTTTCAATGTTGAACTTATTTTTGGAAGATTTTAATGACAACAATATGGAGACCATAATTATTTTTTAGAATATTTGAAAACCATTGAAAATGAAATAGAAAGATTCCACAAAATGTCCATATCAAAAATACAATTGAATTAGAAAAAAAAGATTTGCCAGAATTATTCTCACGTACAGCGACGTAGCTATCTGTAAGCAAGGGTCTGCTATACGGAAGGGCCTACAAGCATACATGGCCTTCTCAACGTCTGTTTCAAAACTTAGGGGGAGGCGGGTTTTGTCATTTTTGACATTCTGTGAATAGAATTTGGCATTTTTTGACAGTTTATGGCCGGGTTTTCTTAGTTTTTTTAAATTTTATAGCTGGATTTTGATATTTTGACATTTTATGAATTTTTTTATGGTACTTCCTGATCTGCTTTCTGACAATTGTTTAAAATTTCAAGGCCGAATTTTGCTGTTCTGACATTTTATGCACAGAATTTTTGAATCGTTTTTGGTAAAATTTTTGTTTTTTTTACATTTTAATATTTTATGACCGGGTTTTAAAATTTTTAACATTTTATAAATAGATTTTTGCATTTTTAACAATTTATGACGAAATTTTTATGCTTTCCTCCAATATTTTTATACTATATAGCCGGATTTCGCTATTTTTGGGATTTTATGATTTCTTAACATTTTTCAATATTCTAATGTTTCAAGGCCGGATATCGCTATTTATCACTTTTTATTAATAGAATTGAAATTGCTAGAGCAGTATTTACTAAAATGAAGAAACTATTCTGCAGTCTTGACATTGCGTCGACTTGAATCTAAGGATACGGATGCTGCTCTGCTACGTATTTTCTACCTTCTACTATACGGACAGACTGGCGGCATTCGAACGATGGTGCTATAGAAGAATACTGAAGATATTGTGGGAAGAAGAAGAAATAATAAATATTATCAAAAAACGTAATTTACAGTACATGGGTCATATCATGAGAGGGGATCGATACAGGTTGCTAAGACTAATTATACAAGGAAAGAAAATGGGTAGGAGAAGTGTAAGAAGAAGAAAGATTTTCTGACTTTGTAGTTTTAACCTCACATTAAATGAACTATTTCGAACAGTGGCTAACGGAACTTTAAGAAGAAAATAAATAGAATGTTGCACTTTTCAACTTTTGTCCGGATTTTGATTATTTTTGACATATTTTAATATTTTATATCCGAATTTTGCACTTTTTGACAGTTTATATCTGAATTTTGGTTCTTATAATATTGTAATATTTTATAAGCGGATATAGCTGTTTTTGACTTTTTATAAACAGATTTTTGCACTTTTAAACTGTTAATGACAACATTATTTTGATATTTTATATTCGGATTTTGCTAGTTTTGGGATTTTATTACAAAAATTATATTTTTAACAGTTTATGGTCAAGTTTTGGTACCCAATAACAATATTTTGATATTTAAAGACCTGAATTTGCTATTTTTGACGTTTTATGAATAAAATTTTGCCGTTTTTGGTTGGATTTTGATTCTATCTTAAAAATATTTAATAATTATTTTTATGACCGTTAGTTATTTATGACTTTTTATAAATTGAACAATTAACAGTTTGAAACTAACATTTTGATATTTTAAGGCAGGATTTTGTTATTTTTGACATTTTATGAATAGAATTTTGCACTTTTCAAGAGTTTATTGCCGGATTTTGGTTAGTGAAACAATTTTAATATGTTATAACTGAATTTTGTTATTTTTGACATTTTATCAATAACACTTGACAATTTTTAATAGTTTATGACTTGATTTTTGTGTTTTCTAATAATAATATTTTAATTTTAACATTTTTGGAGTAGAATTTTAAATTTTGCAACAGATTTTGATGCATTTTTAATATTTTGATATTTCTCATGACCGGATTTTACTATTTTTGACGTTTTATGAATTTTTTAGCACTTTTTAACAGTTTATGTTCTGATTTTTGGATCTTATCGACGATGTTTAAGTTTGACGAACGGATTTTAATGTTCTTGACGTTTTATAAATATATGTTTACACTTTTTAACAGTTTATGGGCAGATTTTGGTTTTTTAAACAACATTTTGATATTTTACGGCTGGATTTTGTTTGGATGGATTTAGTGCTTTCCGACTATATTTTAATGTTAAGCTGGATTTTGTTAGTTTTTTAAATTTTATAAATAGAATTTTGCACTTTTTGACCGTTTTTTTAATGTTACAAATTTGTGTACGCTTTTTTTCTAAAACTGTGAGAAGGCCATTCTTTGCGTGTCTTAGGTGTTTGGCACTTTTGACATCTCTAACGTCTAAATATCCAAAAATGTCTTTAATAAATGTTGTACAAAAATTGTATTTAGAATTTTCGGTAGGTTTAGTTTTCTGATGATTTTTTTGTGAAGAAAACCAGTTTTATCAGAGGGTTATCCGTAAGAGCATGGTTTTTACATCAGTTTTCGATTATTTTTACGGAATTTACAACTTGGCAAGATTGTTATCTCATTTTTATAACCAATTGTATAGAAACTACGATTATTGAGTAGCTGTATGATGGTGTCAATTACTATATTCTATAATAGTGGGGATAATACACCTCCAACCTTTGGCAACGACTTTTTTGATTGTCGAATCTCTTACGTTGTGGGGTTTACACACATGTTTTGCGAGAACAGTTTTTATTTTCTTGGTGGTAGTTTTATCGATAGCTCTTTTAATATCTATAAATACGCTCAAGGTGTAAATTTTGTCTCTTAGTGGTCTTTTGATTCGGTTTTTTAGAAGATGTTGCATGCTGGTTAGTGGTAAGGGCCGATTTTTGAATTAATTTTGTGCACTATCGTTCTAATGTCTTTAGAAGAAAAGATTGGTCGATGGGATTTTGGAAGGGTGTAATCTTTGCGTCTTGGTTTTAGTATGAATACGACTTTTACTTTCTTTTATGCTGTAGGTATGTATTTGCTAGGTGAGTTAGGATGATATCTTTGCTCTATTGTAGAAGAGCAGGAAAAACTCCATTCAATCCTGGTGCTTTGTATGAAGAGAAGTTTTTAATTGGCCAGGCTACATGCACCTCTTTAACGCAGCTTCCTAGTCTTCTTTTCACGGGGCAGTACAGCTTGAGAAATGGGTTTCTAAAAGGATCTCTGTTGCTTCCGATAGATTGACTGTTGTTATTTTTTTACTATTAGTACCGCATGCTCATTACTGTAATCTTTAAAATTCATTTTTTTTCCGCCTCCCTTCCCTAACTTTGTATTTTAGATATTTATATATAATGTTGTTTATTTTTTAAATCATATAACTTATTTTATCTGTAGAAAGCTTTAGTAGAGCCGGAACTAGTAATGTATTTGTGAGTTTACTTAAATCTACACAAGTACTTAAACTTTGCGATAAGTTGTCATGAAAAGCAGCCTTATGGGTTGGGTTTTTTAGTTTTTTCAAATCCTCCTGTTGTTGGTTGCACGCGAGGTTTGCTCAATCCGCAGACCCTGGTTTGTACAATCTATGGTTTTTGGGTTAGAGTTATTGTGGCTTGTATTACCTCTAGTTTGCGGCATAGTATTGCTATGGCCGTTTGACAGTGATGCAGGTTGCATTGAATAACTTTAATGCGTTACGTCATCGGTTGCTTTTGGGGACAGTGGTGTATAGTATGCCCATAGATATAGTGGCTTTACGACATGGGCTTGAATTATCTCAGCGGATTACTTTTTTACTAATCGCCTTGTGGAGAAAATTATGAATACTACCTCGGGTTCCACGTATATAATAAAATCATAATTGGTTGCTAATGAAATAGTCCGTTAAGAAAATTAAGCCTATGTCGTCTATGGAGATATTATATTTTTATCTTGTCCGGGTTATTCAATCACCTCTGTTTTCATTGCTTTTTTCTGTCTCGTCACATTTTTGTTAGTTTGATGGTGGGTATATATATATATATATATATATATATATATATATATTTTATATAGCTCAGCAGATTTTAATTTTAAGTTGATGGTGGGTTTACAAAACATATAGCTTGGCAGATTTTTTTTTTCCCGTTTAGTATTTGTATATTTCTAGAACAAGGAGTCGGTTCTCTGGTTTTTTTGGCTTGGCGGTGCGGAAGATGCACCGGTGTTTGACTTTGGCCTACTGGTTCTACTTTTTTAGTCGACTAGGCTGTATATCACTTTTTGTTGCCACCCCAGTGAGGCATTATCACATGTTATTCTAAGTAATCTCTACTGTGCGTGCCAGCTCACTGAAGGTGGGATGTGTTTTGGATGGGGTGAATAGAGTACAGGGTGCGCATACCTAAAGTTTTGTTTTAATAGTTTTGAAGATCAAATCAGGTAGGTGACGTCCCCTATTCTCCATACACTGTGTAAACCGATTTCTGGCGTTTGTCATGACTCTTGCTAACATATCAGGCGTTATGTTAGCATTTTTTTCCTGGATGTTGCCTTCAAATATTGTAAGGTTTTTGGACGGTTCACATGAACACGGGATTTTAAAAAACCCCATTCAAAAAAATTACAAAGGGTTCAATCGGGAGAGCCGGCTCAAAACAGCCATCGATGTTCTTGAGGTGTGTGCCGTTGCACCGTCTTGTTGGAACCAAATGTCCCTTAAGTTCAACTTATCTAGCCGTGAGAAAAAAAATTTGTAGCATGTTTAAATACTGGTCCGAATTAACTGTAACTGTAACTTCATTTTTCTCAAAGAACCAAGGACTAATAGTTCTAGCTGAGGAAATCACATACCACACTGTGACTTTAGGTGAATGTAAAGGCCTTTGATGCAGCTCTCGAGGATTGGTCTGCCTAGAAGCGCATGTTTTCTTTTATTTGCTGGGTTGCGATCACAGAACATCCGCTCGAAAAGTAAGCCTCAACGGTAAAAGCACGCTCCTTACTGTTTCAACGCATGATGGCGAATGAACTGTGTCGGGACAAAACTTTATAGTCCCGCCTCTCGAACGAGATCACTAGCGCTTCGCAACGACATCAACCGACTGAATGGCGCGTTTTAAAAAAGGAAGTTATGCTGCCGCACGTTGTATTATCAAGTTCCTCGGTAAGAGCATATTTTATTTTTTGCTTGCTTATTGGTGGTTTTGCTCTGAGTCAGATTTTTTGTCTATACTCGAATTTCGACCTGATTTTATCTTATACAGTTTGTAAAAACAAAACGTGATTTGACGAATTGTTGTTTTTCTAGATCACTAGTGCGGTATGAGTTCTAGCTTTATCCTATGAGAATAGCACTTTATTTTGATTGATTAAAAAAAGTTTGCTTCTGCATTAGTACTGCTTGTGAAGGGTTTTCCAATAGGGACGCCCCTGTTTTGAATAGCTGCTATTTGAACATGTGTGAAGTTAGCTCCATATTATAAACGTCAATTTGTTTGAGACATTATACCATTTCATCATGGTGAAGTACACGTGTGCGCAACGTTTGCAAATTATTAAAATTTATTACGAACATTCAAGTTTGGTCACCGCAACTTTACGGGCGTTGACTCCGATTTTTGGTCGTTATAATAGTCCGGATAAACGGTCTGTGGTTCGTTTAGTGGCTAAATTCAAGTCGACCTACTCATTATTGGATGTTCTCGTGCCGAAAAGAGCAAGACCAGCCAGGAGAGATGAAAATATTGGCGCTGTACGAGCTTCTGTAGCCGAACAACCAAAACAATCGATTTCACACCGTTCTCAGGAGTTGGGGATCAGCCAAACAACATTGTGGCGGATTTTGCGGAAAGAACTTGGCCTACACCCGTATAAGATCGTTCTAACCCAAGAATTGAAGCCGAATGACCATTTGCTGCGCAGAAATTTTACCAATTGGGTCTTAGACAAGATGGAGATGGATAATGATTTTTATCGAAAAATCATCCTGAATGACGAGGCTTATTTTTGGCTAAACGGTTTTATTAATAAACAGAACTGTCGCATTTGGGCAAGGGAAAATCCTCAGGAAATCAACCAGTCACCTTTGTATCCATTAAAACTCACTGTTTGGTGTGGTTTTCATGCCGGCGGAGTCATTGGCTCTTATTTCTTCTTCAACAATGCAGGAAATGCCGTCACGGTCAACGGCGATCGCTATCGGGGCATGTTAACTGATTATTTTTGGGACAAATTGGATGATTTTGATGTGGACAATATGTGGTTCCAACAAGACGGGGCCACATGCCATACAGCCGGCCAAACAATCGATTTATTGAAGACCAAGTTCGGAGACCGTGTTATTTCAAGACACGGCCCAACCAATTGGCCGCTTCGTTTGTGCGATTTAACGCCCCTAGACTTTTTTCTCTGGGGGTATGTTAAATCAGTGGTCTACAGCAACAAACCAACAACATTGGAGGAGCTCCAGACCAATATTGAAAGAGCCATTGCTGACTTATTTCCAGATTTGTGTGAAAAAGTGATGGAAAATTGGGTCCAGCGTCTCAATTTGTGCCGGCGTTCCAGAGGTGGCCATCTGAACGATGTTCTGTTCCATTTTTAATGGTATAGTGTTACCTTTAACCCACAATAAACAGATCTTTGATATCTCATCAATTTCTCGTTTTATTTACATTTCAAATGGGGGCGCTCTTAATGGAAGACTCTTTACTTGGTAAAGTTCTTTATCAGTGATGTTTGACCAATTTCCGAAAACTAAATTTTTGGTATTGACTATCAAGCACTCAGTTTTTTGTGTGTAATTAAGTTAAAAGAGTTGGTGACAACCAAAGATCAAAACGCTTAGAATTGGAGTACAGTAATCACTTTTTGTCGCAAGTTATCACTTGATCAAGAAAATATTTTCTTTTATTGAGTGATAAGTTTATCGAACAAATGGTAAGACGGTTTTGTTATTATATTATAACTTATAAGAATAAGCAACTTGGCAATAATCTTACATTTCACAAGAAAAACCTGTCCTGATGAAGTATTACTATCAAATCTAAACTGCACAATTTCGATTATTGAGCACCTCTCACGGAAGAGACTGTGAAATTACTTCTATTATGAATCATGATATAAGTTGTATTGTTATCTCAGTTTACTGATCACTGATTAATTAATTAAAATTTTTAATGTGTATGCACTAATTACCATTGAGTTTACTTATGTTATTTTTATTATTAGGCTTTTTATTAATACAATATTTATTAATTACATTAAAATGACAATTATAAACTGTGTATATACTTGGCATTAAATGAAATTATGTATGCAAATAATCTGTAATTTATCTGTATATTTTTTAGTTTCAGACAAGGATCATATTCAGAGAAAATGGTATGTACGTGTATATATGTATTATAATTTCGATTATGCTAATGATTTTTATATTTCCATGTAATGAAACAAAAACAATTAACGACGTTGTATCCTGTTTGCTACATTAACTTAACTGTTTGCTCATAATCAAAGCAACCGAAATAACTTAATGTAATCTTTCAATATCCTTTTCCTAATTAAACATGACTGACTAAACAAATTTATCATAAAATTATGCTTTTTTTGTTTGTTTAAATAAATAAATTTTGTCTGTATTAATAAAAATGCTTATTGAAATCCTATTTAAAAAAAAATTGTTTTTAAGAAATTTTCTAATACATTATAAAAGAATTTTGTACTACAACTTTTGTAAGAAGGATGTGATCTACATTTGTTTTCATTTTTAGGTGCACATATATATTCTTGCTTTGATTGTGGACGTACATACGGATGTCAGTCGTCCCTTAATCGTCACACAAAGTTGGAGTGTGGGAAAATAGGTACATACGGATGCCACTTCTGTAACTACATCTCAAAACAGAAACCTAATTTGAAACGTCACTTACGACTCAAACATTTTGATAAATACACAAATAATTAACAGAAATTAATATTGTATATATTATAATTTAATAAATTAAATACATTGTTTCTTTAAAGTGCAGGTAAATAATTTTTTTTCTCTTTTTAGCTATTGTCTTCAATTAAATATAAGCAAGATTTTATTGCACCAATATAATACATAATAAATAATATGATTCGGAAGTTTTATTTTAATGTACACCAAAATATTGATCTAACCTATTATTGTGTATGGCCTCCATCAACAACAATAACGGCTTGGTACCTGGGTTTAAATTTGTGAATGTCTGATTATTTATTATTGATATGTTTCAACGATTTTATATTTTACTGTATATCATTTCAGGTGAATTTGTTTGTGATGGATGCTCCAAAGTTTTCAAAACGTTTGCAAGTAGACATCGCCATATGAAAGAACAATGTGGTAAATTACCTCAATTTAGTTGTCCATTACCTGATTGCGAATATGTTGCCAAAAGGAGATATCATGTGAGAAGACATTGCGCGGGAGTGCATCAATTTGTATATATGGGTTAAAAATAATATTTAAAATTATATGTAGTAGGTAAAGATAATCGCAATATTACTAAAAATGTTATCACTTTTTTTATCATTATTATATGATTATTCATAAAACTGTTTGTTAATTTATAATATATAAGTAAGTGAATGGTGAAATTTAATATTTGACAATTAATATATTGCACTAACAAACGTTTGACATTAAGTAATAATATCAGATCACCTAACGCACTAAATTATTCTTCTTTAAAAATGAATTTATTTTATGTTTATATTTATATTTATAATTTTATTATAACTATAATTTTATCTTACACTTAGTTTATTTGTATTCTTTATTTTAATATTGTAACTTTGACTTTTTTCCTGTTAATAAATTTATTAATATTATTCAATATTTTTTAGTTATAACAATTCTATTAAAATATATTCTTCAAATATTGGTAGAAGAAGGAGAAGGTAATGAGAAAGAGTGGATAATTATAGACAAATTGTAAACGACCAATATTGTTGCATAAAAAATAAATCAGAACGCACATCAATGTTTAGCTTACTGCGTTTACATAAATTACAGTACTTTCTGTCTTTGTATTCAAGTCTGTAGCTTGATCATTTTGATGTAGAACTACTATCTGGGACTGTATGACCATGAATATTTTATAATTAAAAAAATACAAACCGAACGTTTACGTCGTATATTAATTATTTAAGATATATTTTTATTTTACAGTCAATACCGCTTGCTGTCAACTTACTGTTGTTTTGTGCAATTGCATGCATCCACTGAGGAAGAGGAACTGTTTTTTCTTTTCTTTGCGTCGCTTTAACTTTACTCACTGCTTTCCGATCGATTTGGCTCGGTACATTTCATTTTCTTGCATTACCCCGCTACTGCTACTGCCTGCCATCGTTTCCGCGTGCCTTTCCATTAATTGAATCTGCATTGAGTCTCATTGGTAGATGAGACCTTAAAACATTTTGCAGGTTTCAAAATGCAGCCCAAGCCAAACAGATCCTTGTGCGTAGTTTGCATGTTTGGCTGTCTGTAGTAATTTAGAGCGCATGGTCTACATATTTATACGCGCATTGTACACCACAATATTTTGACTCAAGAGAATGTTTTTTTTAATAAATTGCGTTCTGAAAAGTTTATTTTAAGGTTTACTTTTTGCATGCTTTGGAGGCTTGTGAGCATTTTCTGAGCTTTGTCTATGCTATGACTGTTTTAGTAATCAATTTATAAAACCAAGTGGTTCAAAATTATGTTTATAAGAACAGGTTATGGGCCTAGAAGCATAAAGAAATAATTTGTAAAACATTTATAGTGCATGTAAGAACATAATGGCCTAGTCAGATGGAATTGTTAATACATTATCACGGCGTGCTTGATATAACAATAAGAACAGCACTACCCTGAACTTGCTACAGCAGCAACTCCACAGCAAAAGAAAACTTACGAAGCTGCAAAAAAAGCTTACAACAAGGACGACGCCGCGCGATGGTGCAATTAATGTTGTTGAGAAATATTAATGTTGTGAGCTTGAGGTCCTCACTACACCTGGTGAGTGTGCTTTGGTGACGCAATCAGAGATTAGATTAGGACTTACAAAAAAATGATTTATGATCTGAAGAGACTTTATAAATGAAATATATTGTATATGAGCAGGGTAATATTGTCATTAAATTGGGAGTACTTTGAGTTCAAGAGTGTTTTGGAGTAAGTTTTAGTGCAAGAAAGCTCACAGAGAGACTCAGATTGATATAAATATGGCTACAAGAAAAATAAAGTAAATCTTTAGCGTTAATGGCAAAAGGTAATGTTCAAAAGAAAACATTTGTTGGAAAATGATTTATATGTAAGAAAAGGACAAGTGAATAACAAAGAAAATGGAGAAGCGTATAGATGCGATGAAGCTACAAAACCCGAAGGTTGGCTAGTCAATTTATGAGTTTTAGCACATATGACTAAAGAGCTACAGAAGAATATTGAGAGTCGGAACTAGAAAATAAATTTAAGTTTGAGACAAAAATACTTTTATTACGTTTGATTAGTATTCCAGTCAAATAAAAATTTGATGTCGATAGGAAAAACGTTAGATAATGGATTTCTATTCGAAGTAACAAGGGATAGATGAGAAATTTCAAACATTTTGGCAAGTTAAATCAAGTGGAAGAAAGACTGCTAAAGGTCTGTACATTTTTAATTTGACTTGGACCAAGCAGCAGAAACATATCCAGCAAGCTTTTCAATCGTGGAAAAGTAAGCTTCTAGGCATGGTTCAGATGCGTCGGACACTAAAACAAACAACACGTGAAGAAAATATTAAAAATCCATAAAATAGAAGCTGAAAACTATATTTAAGTTCTGTTGAATTGTATTTTAAGTCAAGACTGCAATAAAACTCAAAAATGGGTTGACATATTACTGCTATACACTGTTTATCTGTGCTTTAAGGTTGATTTTACAAAGTTTCTTCTTCATTAAGAGACAGACTAAGTTAGGGGCTATAGATGTTGCGAGAAAATCCTTGAGGCAATAACTAACCCACCTTGAACTAGTGCCAAATCTAGACATTCTCAGGGGCTACTTGCTGATGTCAATACCTCACTACGTCACAAAAAGAGGATTTTCCAAAGGCACTGTGGGCCGAAGCCGTTTTTATAATAAATTGTACAGGAAATCTTTCAGTAGTTGAAGGTAAATCGCAATTGGTGTAATTGTGGTTCAAGAAAGAAGAAAATAATTTGCGTATTCTGAAAGTATTTAGTGTAATGTATCATGTACATATATTAAAAGAAAAACTTGAGAACCTTGAAAAAAAAGGTTAACAAGGTTGATTTATTGGGTACTGTGGCGAATATAGAATTTGATTACTTACAAAGAACAAAATCATCACACGTCGTGATGTAATATTTGAAAACAACAGTTTGAACTTTAGGACAACAACCAAAGAGCGTCTGAAAATTAATGTATTTAAAGTTTGAAAACAAAGCCAAATGCTAAACTTGAACCAATTAAAGAAGTAGAGGCTGTAGGTCTTTCAACAGAAGAACGTGATTGTAAAAGAGCAAAAAGGAATCGAAGACCAACTGAACGGTTAACAGATTTGGAGATGAGTTTAAATAACGTGAGTGTGCCGCAAACATAATACCTGGCAACAATTTGTAAAGATTCAGAGGAATATTGCAATTAAGGTAGAGCTTGATACTCTATACAAAAATGAAACTTGGGATGAAATAATGATACCAAACAACTTTAATACCATCGAAACAAGATAGATTTTTAAGTTAAAGCGATATAAAGATGGACATACTTAAAATATAAGGCCAGATTAGTAGTAAGAGGACTCCAACTGACAGAAAAGTTTTTTGATAGTAAAATTTATAAATCGGTGTTAAAAATACCGACCGAAAGAATACTTATTGCAGTAACAGTACACATGGGAAAGCCTATACACCTGGTGGATGTAAATTGAGCGTTTGTGTATGGAAACATTCTAGAGGAAGTTTATTTGGAACTACACAAAGGCGTAGATAGAATTGCTGAAGAAAATGTACTCAAGTTGCGGAAATCTCAATATGGACTAAAAAAAATCTCTTATTTGGAATTAAAATATAATTTAAGCGTATACTTGCGACCAAATCACAAAGGATAACTGATTGTGCTACTTTATATGGATGATCAGGACATGGGCTTGCAACTAATAATTTGGGTGACAAATTTGTATCAAAATGTAGAACGAGGAGTCACAACATTGAATTAAGGTTGCTATTTACAGCAGATATTGAAAAACTAAACATTTTAGAAGATAAAATTGGTAAATTCAGAACTGGAAACACAATGCAGTTAATCGAAAGCATAACGTATGCCATATTAAGCACAAGACTAGACTTGTGTGCTGCAATAAGTATTCTGACCAGATATCAGATATAGATTTTAAAAAAGCTATTGATAAAGTCCGCCATCAAAAATTACTCGACTTTGGAAGAAAAACTTGGACGCTGGGGACATCTGCATAATTTAAAATCTGTACTATAACTAAACAGCAAACATCAGAATGGATAACGAAACTAGCAATGATATTAAATATTGCATAATAGTGCAATAAGGGGGTGTCTTGTGTCTACTGTTATTTAACTTATACAGCAAGGAGATCTTTAGAGAAGCCCTAGAAAAAGATGAAGTGTAGATACTTATAAATACCTCGACACTTGGATAAGTAGTGATAGGAAGAAATGCTTTTACACAAATGAACACATTCTTCAATAACAGAGATCTTTTCCTAAATCTTAGAGTAAGGATGATTTGTTGTTATGTCTTTTTGTTTGTATTATACAGTATGGAAAGTTGGACACTAAAACCAGCTTACATTTGTTCATGGGACAAATGTTGAGGTGCTAAAGATGATGGAGAAGGAATGTGAAGTACTCCCTAGTATTAAGATCAGGAAACTACGATACTTTGAACATTTAGCTAGGGGACCAAAATACACAATTCTCCATATCATTATGGAGGGGAAAATAAAAAGGAAACGAAATGTAGGAAGATTTAAAAAATTTTGGCTCAGAAATTTGCGGGAATGGTACGGATGCAGTACAGGACAGAACTACCAGCTGTGAACAGAGTGAAGATAACATTGATGATTTCCCAATTTTGATAAGATTGGAATAGGAAGAAGAAAGCTGGTATCATCAGCCAGTGTAAACTTAATATTTTTGTTGTTGTGCAACCACAAGGTTTTAAACTTGGGGTTGCGCAAATAGCAGTGTATAAATAACATTCTTTTACAGTCTAGTACAACTTTAACTTGGGATGCTAGGCTACAGTTTGATAACTATGTACGTTGTTTTGCTTCCAAGATTACCTTGATCTATGGTAAAATAACCTCAGACAGCTGTTAAGTACCTCAGAAACTTGAATCTCAATGTCAATATACTTTGTCAATCGTTAAAGCCTACTTGATCTGTGTGAATAACCTCAACACACTCTAAGACAGGTACAGGTTACGGTAAATAACATCATGTATACGGTACATTTAATATAAACAATGCTAACAAAAACCATTGTTAACACGTTTTATAAAAGTGATGCAAGCAGGTCAAGAATCAACAGCGTGTTATTAGTTGTAGAAGCCAGCCAAGTTGGGTGTCAGTAGTTTAAAAGTTGATAGACAATAAGAGAGAGAGACATAATGGATACCCAGCTATAACTTTTAAATTTTTGTATATATTTCTTTCAGAAAGCCGTTACAAATGAAAAATCATACCTGTTTGACATTGCCATCAACGTTTTGTGAAAGAGTACAACCAATTTGTATTTTACGTATTGTTACTCTGCGCATGGTTCACGTTTGCTATTTAAAGTCATGTAAACTATGGCCGCTGCACCGAAGATTGTGGGTTCGATTCCCATATACTTTTCACTTTCTATACGCTCTCCCATTCCCCAAGCCGCCTTGTCAGCGTGGGGTTTTACGGCTAAAACCTTCTCTGATGGAGTGATGAATTCTCTTCAGTGGTTCGGAATTTACTTATAACTGTAGGTCCCTTGTAATGTAAGTTGCCTGCATTACAAGCAGAGAAGAGACTAAGACGCCAGCAGTGGCGTATGAATGGCTGACGAAGAAGAAGAAGAAGAAACTATGGAGCTTTTTTTTTAATTACATAAAAGGTCAATTAACTTTACTTCAATTGATTAATATTTTTTGTGCGAAGTAAATAATTTATGTTAAGTGATTGTTATCTAGCGCACATGGAATGTGTTGTTTGTTGCATTTTTCTAGACATGAATTAATGTGATTTAATTGTAGCGCACTTGATAGATCAATCATCATTTTTTGGACAAATGGTGTGTTTGTACACTTACAGTTTACCTTGTAATCGAGTTTATTATAGTTTCTAAATTTTTAGACAATGTCAAAAAAGGACTTTGAAGATTAAGTAAAGATTGTTGGTCCAACTATCTATAAAAGATATACTTATTAAATAAATGTATTATATTAACATACTAGTTTTTGGTTCAACAAAGTAACTTATATTATATTAGAAGTTTTAGGAATTACTTAATACGTCAACAACATAAAAATATCTTTGAGAATTTCAACGAGTGAAAAAAAATTTAAAATTTGTAAGTTTTATATAGTACTCAAAATTTTAGGTTGATGGTTAATAAATATTTTTTTTTAATAAGGAATATTGATTTAGAAGAAATTTAAATCAGTCATACTTTGTACATTTGGTAAGGTTAGTAATCTACTGCTTGCTTAAGGATTTTGTAATTTGTGTTTTTTGTATCTATGTTTGATTATAGTTTTTTTATTCACTAACTTGTTTTATTTATTTCAGATGCTCGAACATGTCCAAAATGTTTGAAAGTATATAAAAAAACGAGCTTTTATTACCATTTCAATTATGACTGTGGCATGCCACTACAATTTAAATGTCATGTTGAGAATTGCAACTACGCAGGCAAAAGAAAGTATCATCTTGACAGACATATAAAACAAAAGCATTGTTTGTTAAATTTATGAAGTAAAACATAAACAATAATTATAACTGTATATGGTTCTGGTCAAAACTTTAATAGTTTGTATACAGTATGCTCAACACAATGGTTTCACGATACTTATACATGATTAATTTTCTTTTTAAAATTTTATTATAATATCATGCAATGGTTCTAACTAAGCGGCTAGAAATGAATTCAAGTTTTGGTTTGAAGCACATCTTAAATTGTTTTGAAATAAGCTAAGTAAGAATGGAAGATGCAAAAACAGTTTTCTTTGATGTTTTAGCTAAAAAAGCAAAACTCTTCAACACTGAGTTGGCTTCATTTAATAAATGTATTAATGTATGTAAGCCTAATAACAAACAATTTATCATGAATCAAAGTATTTAGTTTTATTTGTTAATATTGATGTCGCCAAACTATTTAATTAAATGTAGTTATTTAATTAATTATTTGTTTTGTAATGTATAGTTTTTAATAAATAAAAATATAATCTATACATACCTAGCTATACATCTGTTTTTATCTTTAAATATATTTATGTTTTCAGTTGTGGTGAAGATATGTCTGTTACATTTGCCAATAAATGTCTCTATGCCAATATACTTTATACTTTTCATTGAAGATGAGAAGAGACGAGGACACCCGAATGTTATGTGGAATCCTGAAAGTATCGATGCAGATTATGATATCATATTATTAGATCGTCGAATTTGGTTAAAGTAATAACTGAGGCACTGATGTTTTTTATGAACGCGTCAATAAATTATGTCGATTTAGACATGGATTCCTAAAAGCCTAAATTTTGACAAGAAGCAAGCCAGGGTAGAATTGTCGCGCTCTATCTGTGTTTGGTTTGAAGATAATCCTAATATCTTAAGCTGCATTAATAAATGAAACTTGGATACATTTTTTTGACCTAGAAGCAAAGCAGCAGTCTAGGAAGTGGAAGCATTCTAATGCTCAAAAGACAAAGAAGATATGCTTTCAAAAATCTTCTGGAAAAGTTTGTTTCAGTTTTTTTGGATTGTTGTGGAGTAATTATGATTGATTATCTAAGAAGAGAAGAACTATAATTGGTCAATATTAAGAAAAGATGCGAAATGTTGTTCAAAGATGTCTTGTTTTTGCAAGACCATGCGCCAACACACAAATCGCGCATTGCAATAGAAACAGTTTGTCATTTGGAATTTAAATTGTTTGAACACCCTTTTATTTGCCCGATCTGACATATTTGGACTATTATCTCTTCTTGCAAATGACAGGTTGTACTTTTTCTTTGAAAGAGCAGATAATAGAGGCAGTTTATCTCTGGTTGTTAGGCTTGGAGATGTTGCAGGTTTTTTATAATATAGTATTTTATTAAAAGGAGGTTATGTTAAATAAATAATAATTTTTGTTTAATTTTTTTACGCATCTGCTGGAGCATTAGCTTCTTCTCTGCCTGTAATGCTGCCAACTTACATTACGGGTGGACCCACAGTGGATTTCGAACCACTGGAGAGATTATTAATCTACTCCGGACCAGATAAGGGTAAAACATTTTCTGTTGTGAAATTTGGACCTACGATCTTTGGTGCAGCAGTAGGATGCTTAGACTATTCCTTCTTGTATCAATACTTCTTTGTATATATGAATGGTTGTACGGAATTTAATGAATACAAAGTTCTTGTGGACAAAATTCTAACATATCTTATTTGTTCAAAGTAACATTGATTATATATAAAATTTTATGTTTTTCAATCAGTTTATATTATTAGCAGTTGTTACAAATTTTATACAGGGTTTTTAAACATTTGAAGCTGTCAAAATTGCATAACTATGGTTTTACAACCAGTTCTGAGTGTTGGAGAAAAAGTTGAAAAACTAAAATTGTGTAGAATTTAAGTAAGTTATTATTTGGGTAATTGAAAAATAATTTATTGACATAAAAATTTAGTGAAATGTATGCCATTAAAGTTATGTTTAGAAATTAATGCCTGAGATTGCTTTTATTGATACACTCTTTCATTTTGCTTTTGAAATTCTCTTACACTCTTTCCAATGTTTGCTGATTAATCAGTTTGATTTTACGAGAATCCTTATCTTTAAGTTTTTCTATGGGGTTGTCCACATAAACGCAATTTTAAGTAATTTTAGAGGAAGAAATTGCACATGTTGAGGTCTGGAGATGGAGGCTAAGGCTACTAGGGAAGGTACGCCGAAGGAAGTTTATTCATGAATATTTTTGTAGTGTGGGCTGTTGCACCGTCTTGTTGAAACCAAATTATTGTGTTTAGTTTTCTCTTAAGCAACTCTCTTAGGAAAAAGTTTCCGATCATTTCAGTTTAACGTCCACTTTCACTGTACGCTCACTATGCGACATTGCTTACCGTACTGTGATTTTTGAGTGCAGCGGGCGTTCGTGGAGCTGTCTGGGATTTGTCTCTGCTCAGTACCGACAGTTTTGTTTATTAACTTTTCCGCTCAAATGAAAGTGGTCTTTATTTGACATGAAAATTAGGACATTATTGTTTTCTTCTAACAGTTGCAGCATCTGTATAATATACGCTTTGCATAGTCCGCTTGCAATGTTGTGATTGAAATTGCATAACTTTACGAGTTTACGTCTGTCAACCTTGTTCTTCCTCTACCTCTCATTGCTTAGTAAAGTCCCAACCAAAAAATGTCTCAATGGCTTCTTGAACGATATTAACAAGATCATAACTTTTTTAGTTCAATATTGTGGAGCGATGAATCTATGTTCGCATAACATAATATACATAATGAGCTTATTTGTTCATTAGGAAATTAGTACGAAGTTTGGCTACAAGCTTACCAACAACGATTTTTAGTTAACACATGGTGTGGGGTTTTTAATGGGCTACTACTGCAAATTTAAATCTTACCACCTTGTTTAAACGCTGGTTTATACTTAGAATTTTTGAAAATCAGTTGGAAAAATTACTGCATAATAATGTACCTCTTGCCTTGCGTAACAGGATTTGGTACCAGCACGATGGAGCACATGTTGGGCGATATGTAGTTTGGTGGCTCAACAATAATTTTAATGATAGGTGGATTGAGGTCTAGTGAACTGGCCTGCAAGATCTCTTGATCTAAATCTATTGGACTTTTATGTGAAACAATTTGTTTATGCGGAGCCAATAAACAACGTTTAGCAGCTACAAGAGAGAATTGCGAATGTTGCATTGCACATTCAAAACAAAACAGATTTTGAAGCAGTTTACATTCTCTTTTAGTGCGTTGTCAAGCTTGCATCAACGGTCATGGTGGCCATTTTGAGAGTTTATTAAAGTAATATTGTTTTGTTTGTTGTTAACATTGTTACAAATTTTTTTTTACTTAAATTTTGTAAATAAAAAGTTTTCTAAATTATGTAAATAATTTAGATTTTCTGTTTGAAATTAAAAACTTAATTAATAAATACTTAAAGTTTCATTTTTCCCTTCCAGTTAGCAAACAGCCTGTATATGTATAGTATTGGTAACAATACTCTTTTGTTATACCGTAATTAGCTTCTAGTAGTTTGCTTTTTGTGGAGTTTACTTTCATTTTTCTGTGGTCTATTTTTGATGTATGTATGTGTATTAGATTCAGTTTTTTGTTTTGTTTTAGATTTGGTATCAAGTGTTTTATGTTGATGTATATTGGTACTACAGTTTTGGAATCATTTATCTTATTTGATGTATTCTTTGGTCTTTTGGCCTCATTTTTGTTGTCATTTTTTTATTTTTTTGTCATTTGTACATGGCCTAGTATAAAGTTTTTTCTATTTGGATTAGGATTTTTTCTTTTGTAATACTGTATTGATGTTTGTTTACTATTTTGTATTGGTTTTATAGTAAAATTAGTTTGTTTTATTTTAGTTAATGTCCCTGGAAAAAGTTTTTATTGTGATAAATGTGGAAGGGGCTATAAATATAAAAGAAGTCTGGTCAAACATATTACATATGAATGTGGAATGGAAGGTCAATTCCAATGCCAACTTTGCTTGAAGAAATTTCACCAGAAATGTAATCTGAAACATCATATGACTTTGTTGCACAAGGTTCATTATGAAAATAAATAAAAATTCTACAAAACCTACAATCTATTTTTGTATAATTTTTTTTCAAAATATAGTATTATATAATAAATTCTATAAAACCTGAATTACAGTATAAATATCTAGTTTTGAATAAATTTCTTTCAAAATATAGTATTATATAATAATATTTATTTATTATTTATATCGAGCTTATAATAATAAAATGGATATAATGACTAGAGATGAATTTGTGTTTTTGATTTTTATTGAAGCCAACAAACTTAGTTCAATAAAATGATTTCACTTGTTCTGTAATAATTATAGCACGTGAAACAATTTATTGTGATGTGTGGTTAAAAACTTTAAAATACGAACTTCTGGGTCTGTGATGAAGCAGTCACAGCCGCTTGCGGGTTTTGCTTGGGTGTTCTTGATTTCTGTGGTCGAGTAACAATCCTCTCATTTTACGCTGCGGAGCTTGGAGTACTGTATGTAAGTGAGATGACGTCTGGAAGGAGATTGGTCGCCTTTCTTCTGGGGTGGCCACGATTGTTCCGATTTATAGAGGAGCTCTTGTGGCAAGGGGCTTTTGGTTGTTTTGGTCTCGGGGTTTGGTGGTTTTGAGATGCGTTTTTTTTATCCGTGGTGGTGGTTGAGGGTTCAAAATTTCTACCCAAAAGATCTTTCTTTGGCTTCTCGGCTGTACCCGAGTTTTTTTTTTTGTGCCAGTGTACGGCTTTTGCAGGCTATTTTGCCTGCCAGGGGTTCGTCATCGATTGCTTCTCTGGTTTAAACGGTTTGCATCTTTTTTTTTTATTATTGTTGGTTTTGACGAGTTCTTGTATTCTTGATGATGGTGCTGGCCCGCACTCATTGCCAGGGATAGATGCTCTTTGGGGATTTTTGTTTTTTCCGCTATGTTTTTCCAGGATTGTTCCTTGGACGTTTGTTTACCTAGTTTATGCTGGTGCTTTAGTTGTCTTCTGGGTCTTCTTTGATGTATTATTTTGTTGGTTTGTTGAAAAGTTAGGGTTTCCTTTTTTTTACTTGCTTTTCGGTCAACAATGTTTGTGCATTTGCTGGAGCTTGGCCTTCGGATTTGATTTGGCTTTATCGGGAATGGTTTTACATTAGCTTTATTCTCTGGGTCCTGTTCATCTATCGAGTTATCTAGAAGGTTGAAGTGGTGCCTTTGCAGGTCTCGATTTTTGCTGGCTGGGAGTATTATTTGCTTCTTGTCAGGTGTTCTCGGGTTGGATCTTCTTTTTGTTTTTGGTCAGCTTGATTGTTAAAGGGTGATCTTACTTTGGGATTTGACCTCCAGCATTGGGTGGGGTTTTGTCTTTTTTTTTAGTTTGTTTATGGCTTTTTTCTTCTTTTGTCTATTGTTTTAAACTTGTTTTTGCGTGGCAATGAGAGCGTTTGCAGCGGATGACGTTGTTGCGCCAATTTGTTTAGCGGCTGCGGCAATCAGTGCGACGGGACCGTCTTCTATTGCAACGTCGACCGACCATCCAGGTTCTTTGTCGTCATCTGTTGGGCGTCGTATTTATTTTGTCAATTTTTATAATAATTTATTAAAATGAGACACTGACAATACTATTTTATTACATTAGTTCAGCCAAATATGCTCAAATATTGATCTCGCCTCTAAAAAAATCCAAAAGTTTTGAAACTTTGTACACTGATTTATAGGTACATAATGAAAAATATACTAAAAGACCTGACAAATATGATACGAGCTTTAGCGATGATGACCAAAAACCGGGCACTTTTTTCGGTTTTTTGTTAAAATTTTAAGAACTGTAGGTAATAGGTAAAAGTTGACTATATATATATAATGAAAGCTGATAATTTGCAATAAAAATGATCATATACATTTTTTTTGTATTCCTAGGGGTTACACAGTTATAGTGCTCTAAAGAATAGAAATAAAGTATTTTGGTTTGTTACGAGCTAAGGAGCCGGTCTCTTTTGTTTGTCCTCCGATCATTCTGACGGTCTTTTTCTTTTCCCCCAACTACGAGCCCTTCCTTCCACATAGCGTTCACGATACTTGTGGGATACGCGTCAAATTGTAGTGTTAGTGCGGTCTTTCTTTTACTTTCTTTGTTTATGGAGAAAGGTGGTAATCAACCCTTTAACGATGTTTCTAAAGATAGTTATCAACAAGCAGAGTAATACGGACTTAAAGAACTACTTATAGCGTAAGCTTGATTCTTACCCTTTATCTTTATTTGAGGAAACTGGAATACGGAAAACAAACAAATCCGCCTTATACGATACTTTTCCTGTACTACAAGAAGAAGCCAATCTTTTTGATTTTGACATCGTTTTGGATGGAGGATTACTGTTACACAAGGTGGTGTGGTCTAAAACTCCTCAATCTCAACAATTTGCCAATGTTATGTGCCTATGCTCTCACGCATTATGCCGGCAAAAGCTGCACTCTTGTGTTTGATGGCTATTCAGCGGCACCATCCAGTACGTAGACAGCTGAATTGAACCGAAGTACAAGCTAAAGAGGTCAGTTGACATAAACTTTGAACACAAAACACAAATCACAGTCAAGCAGGATGATTTTCTTTATTATGAACACAATAAATTGAGACTTATTTCATTATTTTTAACTGCTTTCCACGATCATGCAATTAAAACAGAACAAGAATCTAGTAACGCTGGTAAATTGATAATCCGCACAGGAGTCATAAAATCTTTAACTAGTGACAAAGTAGCAATAGTTGGCGAAGATGTTGTTCTCCTCATGGCTTTAATCTTGTTTGAAAGATATTATTTGTTAATCCAAGCCACGGCAGAGTAGAAAGGAAAGTATATTCGAGTCAGCAATTACAAACTATTGGAATAAAAAACTGCTTACTTCTTGTGCATGCATTCAGCTAATGTTATACGACTTCCGCTGCATATCGAAAAAGGAAACTTGTCTGTTTCACTTTGTTCAAGAAACAAGCTAGACTGCAAAGTATTACTGATGTAATAAAGCTGAAGCCGGAAACAAAATATTCCTGGCATGGTACAATGCACTCCACAAGCAAACTTTTATTAACATGCATTGTTACAATGCTTTTATGAAATCGGTTTTGCTAAACCAGACCTCACTGCGCTGTCGCCCACAGCAGGAACAGCAATGCAGCATGCTTTTCGTGTACCAACAAATCCAGGTTTGGCTAAGAAATTAACTTCTTCCAGAACAGTGGGGTTGGAAGTTTGAGCCAGCCGGTTGATCCCAGTAACTACAGAAGACGCAGCAGAACTTGAGGCAGTCCTCAATCTCATTTCTTGCAAATAACTAAATGTGGAAACAGATGTGGTTGCCAAAAAGCAGGAAATGAATTACTTCCACCCCCGAAGAAGACTTTGATAACCTTGATGATCTGGATTACTTCAAACATCTGGAAGATACACAACAGTCGGTAAAAAGGATTGTAAATGAGGATTAAAATGCTGAGTTTACTGGACTTTTTTTTGTTTTTTTAAACGCAATAATTAGCGCTCTATAACTCTGTAACCGCTAGAAGTACTAGAAAAATGTATATAATCATATTTATTGCAAATTTTATCAGCTTTGTTTTTGGTGATTGCCGCTAGAGCTTGTGTCATATTTGTCATGACTTTTAGTATATCCTTCACTAGGTACCTATAAATCAGTGTAAAAAGTTTCAAAACTTTTGGATTTTTTCAGAAGTGAAAAGCTACTTTGACTGAACTACATTATTAACTGCATAATGCAACATTTATACTAGGAATGAAATCACTATTCTATTTTTGATGTACTATGTGGAAGAAAAAACTTTATTGGTATAACACTCAATATGGATTCTAATCAAAATGATTTTTTGACATTATATTATTTACAAACCAAATCTTAATTTCTAAACATTTTTATAAAGATTTGATAATTTAAGCTTCATCATTATTATCTTGAAAATATATGGACTAAGGTGTGAATTGAAATCTAATATTACTGTTGTTAACTTAAAATTTGAGATAACAATATGTCAAATGTTAAGCTAAATAATGAATCTATCTTCAAATGTTTTAGAAATTGATTTCTTGGAGTTTTAATCTAACATGTTGATAAACTACGCCTATTATACGTTTTGGAAACAAACATATTTTTTTAAATTTTGTTTTATGCTTTTGATAAGCATTTGATGATCACACTTTCTGGAGCGATGTAAAATAGCAGTAAAATAATAACTAAAATAACTAACCATTAGCAAAAATAAATATTTTTTACTAGCGTAGATTTAATTGTTATACTTTTGTAATACATATTTGTTTTTTTTTTTTTAGTTGCTGACCTCTCGGATAATTTTTTTTATTGTGATAAATGTGGACGGAGTTACAAATATAAAAAAAATCTGATCAGTCATACTAGATATGAATGCGGAAAGGAATGTCAATTTCAATGTCATCTTTGTTCTAAGAAATGCCACCAAAAATCTAATCTGAAAAAACATATGATTCTTGTACACAATTTTCGAAGTTGAATAATAGTTATTACTTGAACATTTAGCGCTTTTAAATATGTTATGTACATTTTGATTTAAAATATAGTTCAAAATTAAATGTTGTTTTTATTCATTGGTGTGATCCTGAAGTAACGTAAAGGGTGCCGCCTTCTAGAGGCAAACCTATGACACAATAACTGATTATTTGGACATAGTTCTTGGAACAATTGGAACTTGTAAGGGTGTAAACTTAAATATTTTTGAAGAAATGGTGTTTATGGATAAATTCAATTCTTGAGAACATCATGGAATCGACAAATTGGGGTTTTCACGGATACAGCAATGATAATGGCTTGCTTTACTTGCATGCGAATGTGCATTTTTTATCTTACTCACACGGCTCTACTCTGTAGTAGAGAAAAACTGCTGTGTAAGCTGTTTTTAATTTGACTAATAAAAATAAGAGATAAGTTAACATACATTGTGCTAACATAGATTTGATTGTAAAATTAATTTGTTTTTATTTTAGTAATTGAAGTTTTGGAAACACGTTTTAATTGTCATAGATGTGGAAGGAACTACAAATATAAGAAAAACATGATAAGTCATCTTCGATATGAATGTGGAAAGGAAAGTCGATTTCAATGCCATCTTTGTGTTAAAAAATTTCATCAGAAATCTACTTTGAAAACTCATCTAACTCACATACACCATGTTCAATTATAAAATGTATAATAAATATTTTAGTTTTATAATTTATAAATAGTTTTATTCAAAATACATTTAATTATTGAAAATGAAATTGGTGTATTATTCGCGTTAGCACTCTTTCTTTTCTTTAACTGATATTTAGTATTTTGAGTATAAATTTTCTTTTTCGGAAATCAAAAAATGGAATTTAAAGTTTTTTTCTAATTATAAGGTTAATTGTAAGAATATAAAAAGGTATATAATTGGTTCAACGATTAATCTATTGTATTGTTTGTTTGCAAATAATTGACGTACAACAATTAATATTAAAATATAGAAATGAGGATTAATACAACAAATCTGTATTTTTAATCTTTATCAAGAAAACATTATTAGAATAACTTATTATTGTGATTAATTTCTAAATAGGAGAGAGTAACGAGGAATATGCAAGGTAAGTAAATTGTATTTCTTAAATTTTAAAACAAAATAATGTAACTCTTGCTTCAATTACATTTTGAAGTTTAAATAATGTTCTTATTTAAGCAATATTATATATGCATTATTTGGTTTGAACGGTTTAAGTATAGTGCAAAACGGTAACAAACCTATAATGTTCATTGATGCTGCTGTGCATTGAAACCAGCAAAGTTTGCTATATGCTCTACTGAGTGTATTATTTATTAATTTTGTGCTATTATGATTTTAAATCTTTTTTTGTCTTCAAATCTGGCAAATGTATTTTTAGTTTATTTGCTTAAATGTTTATATACTAAACGTTTGTGAAACGAATTATACCAAAGTGTAGCCAAAAACTAACCAGCAACTCTTATTAGTTGTTCATTTATTCAGTTACGACTTCATAGTGCTTGTGAAAATTTGGCTCTCTAGATGTTGCTGATTTGGTACTAAAATTAAAAAACTTGTAATTTATTTAGGTGTGATTGATCTACTACAACTAGCTCCAAACTAGGAGGAGATGATGGATGAATTACGACTTGAACTGACAGGTCTATTATTACAACCTACTTATGCTATTTTATTCTGTTGCTCTACTGGAACGTAACCGATGACAAGTCTATTATTGGAATTAAAAAAATGTATTTTATTAATGTGTGTGGTTTGGAAATTAAACTAATCTTTGTTGATGTATGTGTACAAACATTTAAATTGATTTAGTTTTATTGTAAAACTAATATTTGTTTTTATTTTAGGCTATAAAGTCTTGGAGAATCTTTTTCAATGTGATAGATGTGGAAGAAACTACAAATATAAAAAAAATCTGATGAGTCATCTTAGATATGAATGCGGAAAGGAATGTCAATTTCAATGCCATGTTTGTAATAAAAAATTTCACCAGAAATCTACTTTGAAAACACATCTGGCACTTGTACACCATTCTAAATTGAAATAAATAATAAATAATTTTATGAATTTTAAATTATAATTTGTAAATCATTTTAATTAAAATAGATTTTTTATGGTGTAGGAGATTATTCTAAATTGTTAAGTTAAATGTTTATAAATGTTAACTTAATTTAGATATATAATTTGTAAATAATTTTATTTAAAATAGATTTTGGTATTGCATATGAAATTTATACTTTATTGACCTAAGTAAGCAAGCCGATTATTTTTTGAATGATAGAAATGACCCTAGGTAATAATAATATATATAATAAATTTTAATTGTGATCCACAATAAAACAAACAACAAATTTTCTAAATAGTAACAATGTTTATCAAATTTACCCTAAACATGAACAAAACATTTTTTTTTATCTGAAAGAGTTATATATATCTTGGAAACATATTAATGGTTAGAGTTTTATCACAAATTATGCACACTATATACATTCTATTCTATTGTTCACCTTTGGTTGCAACTCTTCTAGTAGTTGTAAGTTTTGTTCTGCTTATCTGCAGTATCTTAGTTATGTGTGATGGTTTTCACAAGTTGCTGTGTCAAGTTTACAACGGATTATTTTTTTACATTAAAGTTACTTTCTACACCTTGATCTTTTGCTATCCAAATTAAGCATACTTTATTGTGTGTGGCTCAACCGGTGATTCAGTCTATCACAAGTTTGGATTTTATTACTATTGAGCGTATTGCTTGTAGTGCTGTCTGTTGAAGTGTTGTTCCGATTTCATCATGTCTCTAGAGCACCATTCAATGGCAGTTATCTTTGCTTGAAAGACCGAGGCGTTTTTTGGGGCATGGCTTTGTATTTGATTCCAGCTTTAGTACCATTAATAATAATAATAAGTTTATTATGTTAATACAATAGAAACTATTACAATGTCATAAATTGGTTTATAAAATTATTTTCTTAACTGAGTAAAATGCATTTACAACAAATTTTTTTTTTAAACTTAGCAGTAGCATATTTTTTACATATTTGGTAGTAAATTATACAATTTAATCATGTAGAATCTAAATGCGTTTTGCGATTTGTTGAGGTTATAACTAATCACATGTACGTTGTTTTTAGTATGAGTGTTATAATTGTGTACATCTTCATTTGTTTGGTAACGACCAATATTTTTTTTGTTCACAGTATGCACTCTAAAATTTGTGCACATGGAAGTATTAGTATCATCTGATTGATAAAGCTTTGTCTGCAATCTACTTAGTAAGATAAACCGGTTACTACTTTTATAACTCTAAGCTGTAAAGAAATAATTTTATTTAAAATTCTATAGTTTCCTCAAATAATTATCGCGTGAGTGTGACACAGAGCAAAAAACAAAAAACACGCTGTTCTTAACACAACAACCTGCACCGAATAAGCAAGATTTTTCAGGATATAAATATTTCTGGAA
This sequence comes from Tachinus rufipes, assembly GCA_963932245.1. Taxonomy (NCBI): domain Eukaryota; kingdom Metazoa; phylum Arthropoda; class Insecta; order Coleoptera; family Staphylinidae; genus Tachinus; species Tachinus rufipes. The sequence continues at coordinate 30,500,806 of OZ010742.1, read as the reverse complement.
ACTTGAGAACTAACGATGATTCTTAAGAATTTAGCTGACTCTGTAAAGTTATCTGCACACAGAGTTTGCTATATATAGAGTTTTTATAGCCATGTCTCTATATACCAGCCGATTTTTTTTTTCAAAGAAATTTAGCATAAAATATATCAGACTGATTGGCGTGTAGGATTTTGCTGTTTGGTGTATATGAAAGTGCTAGGCTAACTCTGAGGATTTTACATAGAGGTTTTCTAAGACCAGAAAGCCCATTTTTGTAACATGGTGGTTAGATCTCATCAGCTTCTGGAGGCTTGAATGGTTAAACATACTGATTCTCTATTCTAAAATGCCTGACATTTGTCTTTGTTTAATTTGTTTTTAGTTTTTTTGTTAGACTTTTTAAGATCACTTTTGTTATGAGCTCTTGAAATCGTAGAGCCTGGGAAGTATGTCTGTAGAGTCCTGCAGAGTTTCTTTGGCAGACTTTGTGTAATTTTCTTCTTTTGTCAACTGGGATCTAATGTTTGCAGTGCGATCTTTGCTTAGCGTCTTTCAGGAGTATTTGTTTGTTTTTTTAATATTATTGTTATATGCCGGTTTTGTGTGAAGTACGCAAGGGCCTATCTAGCTCTCTAATTAAGTAATTTTGTTGGTGATACAGAAATCGAAAATTATGAAAGAAAATATGACCTATTCAATCTACACAAAAAACTGATATAGTAGCCGGCTTAAACCGAACATAATAGAAGATCGAAATGGATACAAAATACTTGACATTGAAAAGCAACTGGAGAGGTGTGCTGAATGTATTGCAGAACTCTTTAAAGACAGTAGAACAGAAATCTAAAACATAAATTCTACAGATGGTTTACAAATTATAAAGGAAGAAGTAGAACGTGCTATAAAAACTAGCAAGAATGGGAAAGCAATTGAGCCAGGCGAAGTATATCGGGAAATACTTAAGCTTCTTAGCATAAACGGATTGCAATTACTAACAAAACTGTTTAAAATATACGAGAGTTTTCTTGTGGCTGTGGCACTCGGGAAGCATTGTTTGCAACTCAAGTACTAGGACAAAGATGCAGAGATGTAAACCATGATTTTTATATGTGTGCGACAGATTTTGAAAAAAAGCTTTTGATCGGGTTTGTTGCGACAAGATAATAGAAATACTAAAAGACGTTTCAATTGACGAGAAAGATATTGGCATCATCACAAACCTGTATTGGCAACTGCGGCAGTACGTCTAAACCAACAACTATCGGGAGAAATTGACATCAAGAGACGAGTGCGGCAGGAATGTTATCTTGTCACCGATACTATTCAGCTTATATGCGGAAGAAATATTCAATGAAGTACTGGAAGATGCAAAGGAAGGTATTATTATACAGGGAGTTTATAAATGAATGGGATTATGTAATCACTTTAAGTATGCCGCTTTTTTTAAATTGTCCACTATACTATTTGTTTTGACAGATCAACTTTGACAGCTGTCAAGCAAACATATAAAAACATATGTAGTATAGTGGACAATTTTAAAAAGGCGGCATATTTAAAGTGATTACATAATTCCATTCATTTATAAACTCCCTGTATATGGAAAGCTAGTAAACACTATTAGATATGTTGACGACACGCTATTGCTGAAAAGCACAAGTGAACAATTACAGACGCTTATCCATTGCTTAGTGAAAACATGCAGAGAATACGGACTGAAGCTGATTACAAAAAAGACGATATATTTAGTCATTAGCTAAAACTATAACTTACGAGACAATGGCGTAGTAGTAGAGGAAGACCAATTAGAGCGCGTAAATAAACTAAATATCTAGGCCCGATTATTAACGATAAATGGGATCTAAACGTAGAAATCAAAGCCAGAATCGCACAAGCAAGAGCAAATTTCTTGAAACACAGAAACGTTTTATGCAGTTACAACTTAAACCTAGAATTACGCATGAAAATGGTACAATGCTACATCTTCCCGGTTCTACTATATGGGGCCTGGGCGCGATCGGAGACATTAATCAAAAAGTTATACGCGTTCGAAATGTGGATGTATAGACAATTTTATCTAATAATCCAGTGTAAAATAATGGGAAAAAGAAGCGTTGGACGTCGTACAATATCATTGCTAAAGAATCTTTGCCAATGGTTTGGGAAAACATTAACCCAGCTTATCCGTGCAGCGGCAAACAAGACGATCATAGTCAATATGACAAACTGAGAGTCAACGATTGAGATTAGTCATGACACATGAAAAGGAAGTTGGTGGTATGTTTGACAGTGCTTGTGCAGTTTTCTTTGAACAGGTTTTGATTTGACTGACTAGGAGCGTCTATTTGAGATTTAATGTTGAATATTGTCAGATATGATAAGATATCCAGTTTATGGTCAGGGAAGGCTTATCTGACAAGTACTACTTTTTGCTTTATAGTTTGCTAGTGTTTAATTCATAACTTTACATTGCGTCGTGTTTCTAAGTTAATTTTATTTATATTTAGATTCCAAAATATATTTTAAAAGTTTCTCACTTTTTGGGTTGATGGTGGTGCTCCCCCATGCAATGTGGTATGCATTGCACCTAAAGATTAGCGTTACACCCAAGGCTTAGGTGTGTTGTTTTTGCAGTTTTTGGATTTTTCTGATGACGGAGGACCTTGCCGGTAGTAGGGAAGGTATTTATCTAAGGATAATCTCTGGAACAAAGATTTTATAATTGGATGGGGTACATGCAAGCAGAGAGCATGAGGGTTTGGCTGATAAGAGCCATCTGCTCAGAATGCTTAGCCCCATATCTTTCTTTTGTGAATTTAGTGTTCCTGGACAAGGGCGAAGATGATGTCATGTTTTGTAATGTATGCACTGAGAGCCACGGAGGCTGGCTTGCAGTGATGTACATCGATATGCACGAACTTCTACATTTTTACTTGTTGTTTTTTTTATTGTTTGGCAAACTGTGCTTTACGAACGTGCTTGCTTTGGTTTTTGGCTAATCTTTTGAGGATGGGGCAGTATCCGAAGTGTTACTTTGGTAAAACTCATGTGCAGTTTGTTCTTTAGCGTTTTAATATTTTATAAATATGAATTATTACGTAGGTAGAAGAGGTCACAATTATCAATTATATTTCAATATTTTAATCTTTTGCCATTATTTATAAGTAGGACGTGTTAAGTGCATTTGGGGTCCGGTTTAGAGTTTACCACTCGCCAAGTCTTGCTAAGCTGTTCTACACTACCGCCTATTTAGTAGGGTGCCTGGTTTTATGGTTGTGGCTTCGATGTCTATATCAAGACTATTTTTGGATTTCGCAGTTTTTTTCTTGCCACTGATTTGAAGTTCCTTGCTTTCAAGAAGGCTTATTTTAGCAGATGTGCTGCGAAATTACTTTGTGGTCAGTTCATTTAAGAAAACATAGTGATGCATTCTTCTTTGTAATTTTGTTGATTTTGCCAAGCAAGTTTTGCTTTTTTGGCATTTGTACCTGAAGGTTTTTTTGAAGCTCTTTTGTTTTCTTTGCTTCTGTGACGCCGATGTACTCTTGCAGAACAAGTTTTAGTTTTTTTGCTCTTGTTGTGCTTGCAGCTGACAAAGGTATTCTTAAGTTTTACTGCTGCGTCTTTGCCTTGTCTACTTTTGTGGATTTTTTTTATCTCTGTTGTCAAGGTTCCACAACCATCAATTACTCGGTAGGATTTTGCACTATTTGCTACACACTTTGGCTATCTTGTTATTATTTTTAGACGTTTTTGTTTTTATTTCAATTTTATGTTTACTGGCAGGTTTTTAGTGAAGTGATATGAAGATTTTTTAGTTCCTAAAAGCATTGGTTGCTGAAATTGGAGTCTAGGTTAGAACAAAGAATTTGACCAAGGGTGGTTGACAGTTCTCAAAGAAAAGAAGGGGAAAGAGTAATGGTGTTTTATGTGTGCAGTAAGTGCTTTCTGTCTTGTTATTGTATCTACTTGTTTTCTTAATTGAGACTTTAGTTCTATATTGTTTTTTTTTAAGGGTGTTGTAGTTGGTTGTTTTTGGATTAAGGGCATTCGAAGATTCTTTTGCTTGTCTAGCCCGGATCATTGTAACATTGTACTTCAATCGACAACTCCTGGCAGAACGATATGTATTTTACAGTTCATGTTTAGGTGTGCTCCCTACGTGAGCATTAATGGAATTTAGGCAGGTTTAGTTTGTCATTTTTTTAAGTACAAAATACTAGTTTGGTTTTTTAGGGTTTTACATCATTTTTTTATTATTTTTACAATTTTAGATTGTATTTGTAGCCAATTGTGTAAAGTTAACTCAGTTGCCAATCATTGAGTTCTTGAATTAAAATTTGGACTCTTTTATTTTATAGTAGTAAAAATGTTGAGCCACGATTTATTATGACATTTCACGTGGTCTAACTCAAGAAAAGTGCTTCAATCAACTGAATTCAACTGTTGGCGATGGAGCGCTATCCGCAGCCACTGTATATTGCTGGTAGACTGAATTCAAACGTGGCCTTAGTTTGCTCACGGACGAAGTTAAATAAGGTTGTCTAAAATCGGTCGTTGTGCAGGTAGTATCGATGCTGTGCGAAAACTAATTGAAGAAAATTGTCTTGTGACATATCGCGAAATTGAGACATGTTTAAGCATTAGTATGACCACCAGTTTGGAAGCTGTGTGAACGTTGGATTCCATATTTGTTGACATATGCTCAAAAAAACGCTCGTGTCGATTGTTTGTTCTCAAAACGTTAAGAAGAATGGTGGCGTGTTTCTTCACGAAAGCCGGGCATGTGGCAACTGTGGTTCTTGAAAATCAAAAGACGGTTAATTCCGAGTGGTATTTGACCATTTGTTTGCCAGAAGTTTTTGGTAAATTGAGAGAAAACAACCCAAAACGACTAATTATTTTGCATTACAACAATGCCTGCTCACACACATCACATGAAACAAACGAGTATTTGGACACACAAAAGATCGAATTGGTCATAATTAAAGATAAACTGCGTGGAGAACGATTGTCATCGCCAGAAGAAGCGGTTGATTGAAGCCTTCAAAACGCATGTTTTAGAGCTATCATCTTCTGACTGGACAAAGTGCTTTGAAGGGTGGATCAATCGCATGCAAAAGTGTATATAAATTAAAGGCGATTATTTTGAAGAGCAATAAAAATATTTTTGATAAAATTTATTTATTTGTTCTTTCTATTCTCAATACATAAATAGCAACCCTCGTAGTACACCATTGTCAGCTTAGCCATTTGCATTAACTTTTTAGATTATTGTGTTCTATACAAAGACTGCTGCAGCCTTTTTCTTCTACATGCGTTTTTTTTTATCCATCCACCGATTGTTTAATTAACGCCTTATGTTGAGAGAACTGTTTCTTATTGATTGAAGATGGTTTTATGACATGTGAACCTAACCGACAACAGTCGTTAACTAAATAAGCGGTGTGATAGCTTGGTATGCTACAAATTTTGGGTTTAGTTGGAATTATGACTAATTGTAAATATTGTTCCAAATATATTAACTGGTGCAGTTCAGGAAAACTTTTTGCATGTAAAAAATAATTTAATTTTGGTACTAAATTGTTGTTTTTATTTTAGAATTTGAAGATCGTTTTCATTGTGATAGATGTGGAAGGAGTTATAAACATAAAAGAAATCTGATGAGTCATATTAGATATGAGTGTGGAAGAGAATGTCGATTTAAATGCCATATTTGTCCTAAGAAATTTCACCAGAAATCTAATTTGAAAACACATATGGCTCTTATGCATAAATATGATTTTTCAAGAAATTCTTTATAAATGTTGAATGTAAACATATTTAATGATTGTCGATTTATTTTTGTTCTTTATTTAAATATTGGAATCTGAGGGTTAATTAATAATAACAATGACCATAGTTGTTCCAGTCTCTTTTTTTATTCTTATGAAAAATTAACTCTCACATTCTAAAAGTAAACATATTTATTTTAAATAAATTTACGTATTGAAAATAAAATTTGTGTTTTTATATGAGTTATTAAAAACATTTAAGGTTGATTTAGTTTTAAACTTAATTTGCTATTTTTATTTTAGCTGCCGAAATTCGTTTTTATTGTGAGAGCTGTGGAAAAAGTAGTTACAAACATAAAAAACATCTGACGAGTCACATTAAATATGAATGTGGAAAGAAATGTCGATTTTATTGCCCAAATTGTTCTATTTTACCAGAAATCTAATTTGAAAACACATATGGCTCTTAACGCTAGAGAATTGCCGGGTTTAGTCGCACCGTTCTGTTGTGGTGCTACTAGTAGTATTGTTATGGAAAAATATTAAATCCTATCACATCTACGAGAATATCGGTAAATCTTCCTCTCTAAAAAAATATTGACACGTACAACGCCGTTTTTAAATTAAAATTGGTTCTTATAGGACAAAACGCCAACCAACTCAATATCCAAACGATAAGATTTTATATAAAATATATAAAAGAAGAGACGCAATTTCCTCAAATGAGACAGTTGTAAAAGCAATAATTTCGAATAAAGCCTAGTTAAATAGGTAAATTTATACGAATGCCACAACGACATATGTAGCGCTCGTTACTATTTGTTCAATCGGACAACCCAATAATAACATTAAAAAATTAAATTTATGAAAAAATATTCTAAACTAAAAAACATCCATAGACGCGTTTCGAGGTTTACCTCTCATCAGTATGGCTTTATTTATTTAAACTAATTGATTTTTAACTTACTTCGTCAACATTGTTCACCACCACAATTCAAAGTGAATATTTTAAAAAGTGTTCACTTTTTAAAATATTCACTTTGAATTGTGGTGGTGAACAATGTTGACGAAGTAAGTTAAAAATCAATTAGTTTAAATAAATAAAGCCATACTGATGAGAGGTAAACCTCGAAACGCGTCTATGGATGTTTTTTAGTTTAGAATATTTTTTCATAAATTTAATTTTTTAATGATAAGATTTTAGTCATCACTCTTTTTATATGTTGAACTACATACAATATTCTATGTTTTTATGTTTTTGGTTAAAGATTTGAAGTTATATTTAACGAGTAAAAAATTAATAACGAACTAATCAAAAACGTCACTTTTTAAAAATTAATTACGGAGAAACGACTTATTGTATCAAATTTTTAGAAATTTGAGGACACAGATTAGACTTTCTTCTACAATGTGTGAAAATTTTATTCAATTATATTCAGGCGTTTTCTTGCTGAGTTTGAACCCTTATAATAGCGCAACTATTCTCCCCCCTTAGAGGCGTCATTTGATAAAATCGGCGCCATTGGGTGTTATTTTTTTCAATTTTGGAAAGAGATAACAGTCACATAGCTAAGTCGGGACTATAAAGTGGATGTTGTAATTTCTTAAAGATTTATTTACTATTTCTTGGCCAATTTGTGCTTTATGCACCCTCCAGTTGTCATGCAGAAGCCGAGTTTTCTGAGCATAATTGTGGGTTTTTGTGTGTGTGTATTTTTCAAGTTTTTAGTTGTGTTTTTGTATACACTTTTTGTTATTATAGTTTTTTTTAGAATATACTCAATGAAGAGAATTTTTTTAGTGTTCTAGAAAACTGTGGCCATAATTTTTGCGCAGAAAATTGCATTCCTGCCTTTTTATAATAAATCCATTGTTGGACTTTTGATCGTATACTCAGATCTTATCTCCAATTACAGTTCTATAAAAGTTTTTATTTTGGGATAAATTCTACTTGCAAATTTGTCGTCTACATAGATTTTGTTTAGGACATTTATTGTCTACTTTTTTCTTTGTTTTTTAACTGCCCTCATTTGCCTTTTTTAATCTTTTTTTTTGTTTTTTCATTCACGTTACACTTTTTTAACATATGTTCTATAGTTTTTTTTAGTTTTTCCGCACATTCTGCATACTTTCAAATGCTCTTCTATTTAAAGTTTTGTCACTTACTCTTCTTTACCACATCTGACTCTTACATCTTTTTATCATCTTTATTATGTATGTCTATAGATCTCTAGGTACATTTATTTTCTATAATAAATTCTTTTTTCTTCTTCTAAAATATCTTTCAACTTTTTATGTTTTTTTTATTTCCTTTGCTCTTTTTGCAACTATTACCATAATGTCGGCATACGGAAACGACCATTTTTTTTACTTACTACTATTCCCCTTGCTTGAGCCAACCTCAGTTTTTCTTTTACATCTGTTATGTAAGTCGCAAAAAGTAAGACTTGCCATGTCTTACTCTTTTTGTTGTCCAAAAGTTTTACTAGTCTTTTCGTGCTGTCTCCTCATACACGTTTTTTATTCTTCTGCATCTAGTATGCTTGCATCGTTAAAAACATAGTTATACGTAGATTATCGAACCTTGTGTTTTAGTAAAATGATTTTAGTTTTAATGTTAAGCCGCTGCTGACAAGCAAAGCGTTTTTTCCCATAACATTCTACTTAGGTTTTGAGTATAAGACTATGTTTAAGCAAAACCTGAGTCTTGGATGTGATTCTGTTTGTTGAAACCACTGAGTTCTATAACTAGAGATTCCAAGCTAGCGTTTTGCCGCACAATATCAGTATCACTGTTCTTGTCGCACAACACTATACCCTTTCCCTCTCTCTACTAGTGATCAAGCGGCTATACGTTGTAGGTGATAGAGAAACGTCATGGTGCGACAAAGACAGATAACGAGAGCGTACGCTGCTTATACATTGTATAAACGGCAGCTTGGAATCTCTAGTTATTGAAACGGGCAAAAACGTTGTCCTAATGCTTTTTATCAAAAAAATAAGTAAAAAATTAATTTAAATTAAAAATTTCTTTTGAGGATGACAGACCAACGAGTCATTTTGGGGATCAAAACAGCACTGTCTCTGACCAGGTTAAGACCTGTTAACCGAACCGCTGTGACCCCAGTCAGCACACCTAATACCGTCATGGACCATGTCCAGGTACAAATTCTAGACGAATCCTCAGACAGGTACATGAAAACCAATTAAGATTCTGCGACGTCACCAGTTTTGGAATACTATACTCATTTGTCACCACTCTAATGTACAGCGGCGCTACAGCATATGAGAACGGGATGATTACTGTAACCAATCACCCCGACGATTGCTGATCCAATGACGGGGTACCTGACCTACCTGGTGAACGCCTTTCAGGTAGATGCAGAACTACACAGAGGTACCACCTGTTTTGAATTATACATTGGTTTCTACGAGGAATAACTGACCTAATGACGATGATTACGAATCCTGAGTACATTTGCATTCCGCATGTGGCGCACGAGGCTCACATGTGTTTGTTGGACGTAGCCAACTACATGGACGACCGAGGGAAATAGCAGACTGTGCAAAGTTAGCTACGACAAGCTAGCTTCAATCTGATTACAGAGGAGAGCGACGCAGTCCAGGAATTTATCCCGGAATCGATCGGAACCCGAAAAGTAAACGTCATTGAGGTTGAACTCCAAGTAAGAGCCAAAGGACAAAACGAAATGAATAAATTTTGCTTTACGGCTGACATTTCATATTTCTGCACCCTAGAAAGTATTGGAGGAAATACAGATTAGCTATATTACATCTATCCGCATATCCGACCTTGCAGGGGAAAGAGAAGAAGTCTAACTGGAAAAACCTGCAGTTGAGCACCCAGTGAAGGATCACACTCAGAAGAAGAAAACCTACTCTTTAGGTGGAATTTGTGCTACAAGGATCTACCGGGTAGTGCTCTAAGATTTGCTGCTGGAGAGGTTTAACAGTATGTGCCACCGCAGTGCCGAATACAGCAAAAATAATCCATGCTGCGAGTGTTTTAGACATATTGAATCCTCGACACCCGAACTATAGTGAAACCTCAGTGGACACTTTTATAACATCAATAAATAAAATAATTGTTCCAACTAATCAAGTTAAAGTTAAGTAATAAGATCCGTAATAAATTCCTCGTCCTACGTGAATGTACAAACAAATTAAAAAAAATGAAACCCCATTAGCATGAAGAGTTTGTAGTAATCATCCATAATTTACATCGAACTACTCCCGTTCCAACCATGGTGCAGTAACTGAACATTCAACAACACTTCGACACCATTGCTATACAGGAGAGTTGGAAGCTCAGTCTGAGAGATGGGGGAATTGATGCTGGTTTGTGTCATCAGTCAGTAGAGTCCGAAAACCAAGCAGAACAACATGGGAAGAAACATCACTCTGGCCATATAGACAGGAGTTTTGTCAGCAGGCAACCACATTTACAACCACACTGCAGCTTTCTCGCAATCACCTCCACGGTGTCATCGACCACCAAGCAATATATTTCTTCTGGGTAGTCCGAGGCTATTGCAACTCCTTTTCGAATCAGAAAGCCTCTTTTGCCGAGCAACTTTGTTTTTTGGAAAGAACACGACGTTTTGAAGGACACGGCAACACCTTTGCGAGCTAGTGGAATGCAGCCGGTAACAAAGTCTAATCTATAAGTCTGCGCTATGATTCAAATTCTGCGTTAAAACAGCTTAAAATTATTGCATAGGGCGTGTTTCTTTTACAGAGGAAGGACAGATTTTTTGCCAGACCTTGCATATCTTTTTTTCTCGGTTAACGAACTAAAATGGCTGCTTTTTGGGCGTATGGGTCGCAAATTTTGTATGAATAAAATAGAATTAATTTATTGAGAAGAAAAATTTTTACTAACGATAACTGACTGTACCGCAATGATTATGATAGCATTCTTCTGATTTCCAGAAGATATTTATTTTAATCTTTCTTTCCTTATAAATATTACCTGTTAATACAGACAGGGGTTTGTATATTATGACGTAAGATATGATCACGCGCAGGTTTTTCTTTTTTGCTTACATGTTATGACGCAATTGCGTGATCGCATCGAGACGGACATGGATTCTTGACGCAAAGCGCAGTACGAATCAAAACGCATCTGCCAAGCGATCACATTTGTATAGTTATTGTATCATGGACGCAAGTTAGTTAACCATTTTTTCTGATTCAATACTTTTTCATCTACTAACAGCATTCATATTTATATTAATATTTATATTCTTATCATTGGGTTGTTGGAAAGAGTATTGTGTTATATTTGCGATATTTATTACATATGAAATCAGTTTCAGGTGATACATCTCACATTTGCGATGATTGTGGGAGAGCGTACAAATACAGATATAACCTAAATCGTCATCGCAATTACGAATGCAATCAGCAGGGTTCATTTTGCTGTCCTATATGTTCTAGGAAATTTAGACAAAAAACACATCTCACAGGACACATGGCCTCTCACAATATCTTTAGCAAATAATTTATATTGTAGATATTTTTTAATATTATTAAATTAAATGTTTTATAACGGGAATTAAGTCTTTTTAATATATTACATTATACGTTTAACATAGATTTAGATTGATGTGATAATTGTAAAACTAATTTATTTATATTTTAGTTACTGAAGTCCCGGAACAACGTTTTCATTGTGGTAGATGTGGAAGGAACTACAAACATAAAAATCATCTGAGAAGTCATATTAGATATGAATGCGGAAAGGAAGGTCAATTTCAATGCCATCTTTGTGCTAAAAAATGTCGCCAGAAATCTAATCTAAAAGCACATTTGGCTCTTGTACATAATGCTCGATTGTTAACTGAATAATAATTTTATGAATGCTGACAATTTACATACATAATGTAATTAATAATTTTCAAACCTATTAAAAATTGTGAATATGTAAACTATTTTATGTGCAATATATTTATTGAAATGAAATTGATGTTTTTTTAATTGTTACTTTGTGTTAAAAGTGGTAATGCAATGCCCCCTATTAGGAGAAACGTTGAACTATTAGTGTGTGAAGGAGAGCTGTAATACAGTTAATTCCTACGCGGACAGGCAACGGCTTGTACTGCTTTGAATTTGTATTTAGAAGTCGATTACAAATCCAAATACAATTGCACACTGTTTATTACTAATTATTCTTTTATTTTCAGATAAACGTTTTCCATGTACATCGTGCAAAAGAAGCTATAAAAATAAATGCTCCATGTTAAGACATCAACGATTAGAATGCGGAAAAGAAGCATCATTTCATTGCAACTATTGCGAGAAAAAGTTTTTTCATAAACCTAATTTACTAGCTCACCTTGTTTCTAAACATGCTAAATATTTTGATAGTTACATAAAATAATAATGTTAATATTCTGTAAATGTGAAAAATAAATGACATATATAAGAAATCATATGTTTTAGATAACAACATTTTTAAATGTATTCTTTGGATTTTCGCAAAATGAAATTGGGGTTTTAAACTTTATTCTTCTTGATTTAAGCAGCTCGTAAGTTCTTTTGAGAATGAAATGTGAAATGATTAACGTATGAATTTGTTTGACGGAGCCGTGAAAAAAGCAAAATGGCTTCTACGCTGTTTTGGCTGTAACAAAACTAGTTCTGGTAACAATCATTAAGTGCCTAGTTGTTTTTAGTTGTCTCTGGGTAATCAAGCCTTGTTGAAAATCACAGGAGCTGTTGGTGATACACAACAGTTTTTTTCACTTATATTTTATTGTATATGCTAAGTATTGGAAGGTGAGAAAGTTAATTAAAACAATAAAATTGTGAAAAACTAAATTTATTGATTTATTTTTTCTTTTTCTCACTGATTTCTTTATTGATCTTGGGCGAGGCAATGTTGCTAGGATCAGTAGGCAGTACCAAATTTAATGTTTCCTTAGAAAAGGACCTCAGTCTTTCTTATACCCTTGAGCAGAGGATCGGGTTTTATTAAAAGCCGGTTTAAATATCAAATTAAATTACACGATTTTGTTTCTCAAATAGCTGTCCAATTGGTAGAAGTTTACAGGAAATCCGGTTCAAGCCGGAGGAGTTTATGAATAGTGGGTCACATAAGATGTCAATTTTACAACTTGACATACAGTTCTTTGGTTTCTCAAGAATAATTTTTGGTTTACATATCAGATTTGCATGTATTCTAGTAATCAATTCGGATAGCATGATTAGCAAAAAAATTTCTGTTTGTGTTGCCATAATTACTGTTTCTAAAATTGGCTTTAGTCACATCCACAATTAGTTTTTTTTTTTTTTTTAATTTATTTTGTTTTTTTTTTTTTTCTTTTTTTGTTCTACAAGATCTTTGTTGGATTTGGTTTTTTTGGTGTTTGTTTGGGTAGTCTGTAGGCAACATGAAGAATACTTTCAAAAAATGGGATTTGTGCGTAAAAACATTATGTTTTCTTCAAATTTAGTAGGTTAAATACCCCACTGTGCGCCGTTGTCTACTAGTGCGAAACGCGGCGTTGCAATCGTTACACAATTTTATAAAATATATTGATTTTTATGCGAGTGATTTTTTACGTTTGCTCTACACAGTGCTTTATAAGAAATTATGTGTGTTGATTGATAAAAGTTGCGGCGTTTTGGCGTAGTATGTTCTAGTGGGCACAACTGTTAATCAAGCTATAATATACTTTTTATTTTGGGAAAAGGAATTTTAGGAAGAACAATAAAATTGGGATATAATCTTTAATAAATTCACTTTCATATAGATCAACACTTTGTGATCTGTGTCCAAAGTTGGCGAGTTGCTAGGAACGTTGGTACTTTATTAAAAAAAATCATGATATATGAGAACAAGAAGTATATAGTCGGACAACATACTGAGAGCACAGTTTATGCTCTCGGTATGTTGACCGACTTAAACAATGAATTTAAAGAAATGTTGGTGTACATTTTATTGGACAAAAAATGGTTTTACTTAACGAAAGGGAAAACCAACTTGCTCCTGACAAATACAAATTTGATATTACAAAAGTAAAAGATGTTTGTCTAAAGTTATGTTTCTTGTCTCTTTTGAACGATGGCGGTACGATATTTATTGAAAATCTGATTTTAATAGAAAATTTGGTATTTGGTCTTTTGTGGTACAAGAACTAGCATAAAGAAACTTAAAAAATTATCAACGTGCTACTTTAATGACGACATTTGTCGAAGTTACTCGATCAATCTATATTAATTGCCGTGATAAAAAAATAAAAAATGTTTTATTGGTGTAACATAAGAATAATTAACTACCAAACAACTTTAATTTTGATATTTAAAATTTGGGTTTTTTACCGCCATTCAATCATTTTCCAGTATTGATGATGACTCATTGCGGTTGTATATAAAGCACTGGACAAAATAAATGCAGAAAACTAGATAATGTTTTCATTACATTTAGAAGTTTAATATTTTTTGTCACTAAAGTTGGGATAAAGGGTGACAGATACATATAAAGATAACAAATAGTTGGGTGGGCGAGGCATTCAGATTATTGATTGCGAGCTTGTAGTTTCTACTGGAATGGCCCACCCACCAACCCATGTATTGGTCATCTAGAAATTGGATGTTTCTGCGAATGCTATTTATAACAAATTAGAGAAGAATCTCTTTATAACAAACAGTCGGGTGGGTGGACGGGGCACTTAGAACATTGATTGCGAGTGAGTAGTTTTATCTGGAGTGATTTGCCTCTACCTATCTATGTGTTGGTCATCTTTAAATTTGGTATCTTTTTTCTCTGTTTAGGCTTTTTGTTACTAAATTAGACAAAAAGGGTGACAAACCCAAACTTTTTATAACAAACAGTCGGATGGTAGGGTGCACTTAGATTATTGATTGCGATTAAGTAGTTTTAAATGGAGTAATCCGCTTACCCAGCGAAGTGACATCCAGAAATTGGATTTCCGGATATTTCTCTTTTCTTGAAAGTGTTATTTGTAACTAAATAACGAAATAATGGTGACCGATTTGACCTATTGGTAACAATCAGTTGGGTGGGTGGGCAGTAGAGGAGCTAAGAGAGTTCTGGCTCAATTTCATATGGGGATTTACATGGGGGTCAAAATCGGCGTTGTGTCGCCATCTTGGATTTTGGACATCCGGTCGGGGACGGCCATCTGGGCATGTCTGTCAAAGGAAGTGGGCGCCGCTGGTGGCGGCCTTGGGATTTTGAACATCCGGTTGGGAGCGTCCATCTGGGCATGTCTGTAAGGCGTGAAGTGGGCGCGTCGGAAGCGCCTTTCTATGCGCAAAGTGGGCAGTACTGCCATAAGAGTGTGTGAGTGCGAGGGGTGTGCGAAAACTCGGAAAGAGTGGGATGGAGAATGAGTGCACGTCAGCGCTACGGTGGCAGAAAAAGTAAGTTGGGATGGATGACGTAATTGAAATTTTGCGTGTCGAGACATGTCAAAATTTTTAATTGGGGTGAGTCATCGATTGAAGATAAGAATTGTGTACCGGAAGTGCATCCGGTGAGATAATGGGTGTGTGATTAATGATGAAAGATAAGGATTTATGTACCGGAAGTGCATCCTGTTGAAAAGTGTGGGAAAATGGCTAATTAAAAATTTTAATTGGTATAAAAAGAGATAAGTGTTGTGTAGCGGAAGTGGATTTTGGAAAAGTTGAGCTTGTTGAGACTTGTCTTAAATGTTAATTGGAATGACGTGATTAAAAGATAAGTGCGTCTTGTTGAAAAGTGTGAGATGACGTCATGCAGACAAGGGCGTAAGTAGCTCATTGAAATTGATCATGTTGAGACTTGTCAAAAATTTTAATTGTGCCGAAATAATTAGAAAATAAGGATTTAGGAGTATATGATTAGAGGAAACCAGTCACGTGACGTTTTGCGATTTATGATCTAGTATAAATACGAGGATCAGAGAGTTCAAAATCAGTCTAGTACAACCCTCGAGAGTACACTACTACTTTATCATCATGGCTACAATTTCAAACGTTGCTGACGGTATGGTCCGATTAATGGAGCAATTTATGGCGCAAAAAGAGACTGATATGGATGTGATAGAAGAATGGATCTAGCACTGCTCTAAACAAATTCGTATTTTAAATACAGCGTTACAGGTGGATACGTCTATGGGAGTACAGCAAAAGATATTGGCGACAATCAGTAAAATGACATACAGGACTTTGTTGAAATTACCTGCAAGAGCCGGAGGCAGCATCTCTATTAACGATAGGACTCACGCTAATCGAGCTAGTGAGGCGGTGAAGAATTAGAACAGGAGTTTTAACTAATCTAAAACACAGAGAGCCAGGGGGTGTAATTCAGCTATCAGACGTTATTTACACATTATACCGAGGGGAGTCTTAGAGGTGTGTAATAAAAAGTATATTTGCAGCTTCATCGAGAAGGTACTGTTAGCTGTAGCATGCTTGGATGGCTGTAAAATGTTGTTATGTCACACACTGGCAGTTGGGGTTATGTGATAACACTGTATCTGGCAGTAAGGCTTTATACGTAATAGCCAAAAGAATGTTGTGGACTGGCAGTTGAGGTCTTGGGGTTGTAGAATAATTTAAAATGATTATCAAGATTACGCAGGCTAGTTGGGCTTTGAGTTTGTATGCAAGGGTATCAGTAAGGAGCAGTTATAAACACACAGGTAATGGCATACCTTGGGGTTATGTAATAAGTGAACGATGGCACGCTATGCAAGAGGTTGAGATAGATTGGACTGCAGCGCAGCACAGTGGGAAAAGCAATTGGAGGGAGACGAAGAAAGGAGTCAATTGATGCGTTTGAATGAATTGACTACAATGGCCGTTCTTTGATTGTTTTTTTTTTTTAATTAATGTCAAGTTTGTTAAAAATAAACTTTTTAATTAATAAACGACGGTGTGGTGGATGGGAGGTTTAGCGTTTGTTGTTTCAGTTGTATAGTTTTTTATTGTATAACTGGTCGTAACATATTGTTTTTTTTTTGCTATTTTAATGTAAAAATAAAACAAAACTGAAGTTATTTTGTTTTATTTTTACATTAAAATACCTATTTAACGAAAGATTTGCAAAAGCAACTTCTACTACTACTACTACACAAAGTGTTAAGATTCATTATCAACATTATTGGATAATGATATTTTAAACCAAACTTTCAATAACGGTAGCATAGATAATACAAACGAAGAAAAAAATGATTCTACATTATCTGAATTAGAAAATACTGTTGATAATAGTGATGAAGAGAATAATAAATTACATGACACAATTCTTAAGTTAAAAGAAGAAATTCAATTGCTTAAAATTGAACTTGAAGCCAAGAATAAAATAATTGATGCATTAAAACCAAATCAAGGTCAAGTAAAGAAATTGACAATCAAAAATACTAAACAAAAAAATGTAAAAAACGTTTCCAGCCAGACAGAAGATTATCAAACAACAAATAGAACTAAAGTAGTACTTCAGACTAATTTTAAGAATAAAGAAAACAACGTTTTAATTCAAACTAATCCAATTATAATTAAAACATCTACAGTGCACACCCAGACTGGCAATATAAGCAAAAACTATACAAATATAATAAATTCCCACCTTCTCAACAATCTTAGTCAGGGAATATTAAACAATGATGTAATAAAAAACAAAAGTACAATTAAATTTTGCAACAATAAAATAAGAGAGATTCACATAATTGGAGATAACTACGCAAAAAACATATCGCCGTTACTGTCAACTAATCTCCCAGATAAAAAAGTTTCTGGATATGTGAAATCTGGTGCAAAATTCCATGAAATTGCAAAATGTTTTCCTATTAACAAAAAGTGTATAGCATCAGCAAATAAATGTATAGTACTAATAGGTGGATCCAATGACATACAAGATTGTTACAACTCCGTAAATATTTGTAACTTGATTAACAACATTAAAAGCAACATAAGTAAACTGTCAAGCTTACACATAATAATAACTTCCATACCGCTTCGATATGACCGTCCAGATTATAATAGTATCATCAAACATATAAATAATCGCATTAAACCTATGTGTGAAAAATTTAGTAATACTTTTTATGCTGATATTAATAAAATTTTAGATAGTGAACACTTTAACAGAGACGCTTTAAATAAACAAGGGAAAAGAACACTGTCAACATATTTACTTTCAATTGTTAACTTTGAAAAAAATAATAATTGTCCATTATGTAACATAGATGTACCAGGAACATCAAAAGAATCATGCATTTGTTTTACAAAGTTTAAAAGAAATCAAGTTATTAAGAAATATCCGATATTAAAATCTAATCAAATCTGTAAATCAACTTTATCAAGACAACACGTAAACCTAATCAACTATCAAATCCAATGTTTCAACAAATCGATTCGAACACCACAAAATCGTATTAATGAAGAACAAAATTTTCGTTTACCGAAAATTCATTGGAAACACTACCGATAGCATTTCTTCAACACACAGATTATTTTAAGCATTTTCAACACATCATGACAAATAATAATTCTAAATCAAATAACTATACATTAATGAATATTTTACATATAAATATTAGATCTTCTTTTAATAAAATAAATCGTATAGAATTGTTGTGCAATGAATGTAATTTTAGTATTTTATGTTTATCTGAAGCATGGTTAAATGAAACTCAATTAGATAGTTTTAAGATAGATGGCTACAGTATGATGGCAAGCTTTTACAGAAAAAATAATTCTCGAGGAGGGACCGCAATATTGGTCAAGAATAATTTAGTAGAACAATGCAAATCAATAAATATTATAGAGAATTTATCTGTTGAAGACGTTATTGAATGCTGTGGAATATCAATTAATAAGTCAACTTGTATAGTTACTATGTATAGGCCACCTAATAACGATAATTATACAACTGAGTTATTTTTTAATCAATGTAACCGCATATTAGATGTTATAAGTAATCAATTTGAAAACATTATTATGTGCGGAGATCTAAACATTGACGAATTGAAAACTGACAAATTGACTAATTCGTTGAATGACATAATATGTGCGCATAATATGCATTCATTAATAAAAGACGCAACTAGAATACAGAAACGTCCAAATTCAGACAAAATTTCTAAAACATCTATAGACTATATAATAGTAAATAATCTGGATTCTGTGCAGTATAAACTTAACTTTGAACCCGGTTTGTCAGATCATTGTGCACAAGCTGTAATTATAAAAATAAAAAAACATTGTAGTAATTTGGTCACCTATGTCAACAAACGTCAATTTTCTGAAAAAAACTTAAATGAATTTAGGCAATGTTTTATTAAAAATAATGTGTTTGAGTTATGGCCAAATGATACGGATATTGATCTCATGTTTAATTATTTTTATAAAGAATTCAAATGGTGTTTTGACGTAGCTTTCCCAATAAAAAAAGTAAGACAATCGACTAGTTACTCAAACCAAAATAGAATAGTTTTTTCAAATAATTTGCGAAGTTGGTATAAGGAGACAAAAGATTTAAATGTTTTAGTTAAACTAACGGGTCGAGAAGACTTATTATTATTATATAAAAATAAAAATAAAACTCTTAATGACATGATAATTTTTGAAAAAAAGCAACATGCTGCAATCAGCATAGATAAAGCAAAAAATAAAAATAAAGCTTTATGGAACTTAGTCCAATATAAAAATAAGAAAAGAAAAAATATCGAAACTACTAAAAATAATACGGAAGTTGCCAACGAGTTTGCGAATTTATTTGAAAGCACTCTAAAAAATCTTTTAACAAATGATAATAATAATAATTATATATCAAATATGTGTATGTTTAATACTTTTTCTTTTATTCCTGTATGTGAGAATGAAATTATTGAAACAATATCAATTTTACATAATACTCAATCTACAGGTATTGATGATGTCCCAATACAGTTGATAAAAGCAAATGCAGACATTATTGCTCCGTACATCACTAATATTATTAATGCTTCTGTAACGCAAGGTAAATACCCGACCGTTTTAAAAAAATCTTATGTTATTCCAGTTCCTAAAAAAGGTGATGTTGTAATATCAAATCATAGACCAATTTGTATATTGAGTATTTTTTCAAAAATCATAGAAAAAACAATTTGTTGTCGATTGTTTTCTTTTTTAAACAAATTTAATATTTTAAATAATAAACAATATGGATTCCGAGCCGGTAGATCGACAGAAACTGCCACACTAAATTTAATACAAAGTAGTTTAACCAATTTGGAATTAAAAAAGGAATGTTTTATTGTTATGTTTGACCTAAAAAAAGCTTTTGATACTATCAATATTGATATACTAAGTATCAAATTATACAATATGGGCTTTCGCGGCTTTATAAATAGCTGGATTATATCATACCTACGAGATAGAAAATATTTGGTCAAATACAAAGATTCTTTTTCTGAAGAATATTCTCTTGATATGGGTACACCTCAAGGTAGCAACCTAGGTCCATTAATTTTTTTAATGTATGCCAACGATCTACCTCATCATATCACTGAAGGAGATGTCTTTATGTATGCAGATGATACTGCAGTCCTAATTTCAGCAAATACATTAGATGAAGCTAAATATAAGGTCACAACTATTATATCACAATTTAATAAATGGTGTAAACAAAACAAATTAATAGTAAATGTTGATAAAACAGTAATAATGCATATGTCTAACGTCTACAACAAGCATAACCAAATAACTTTTAATTTTAATAATACCGACTTAAAAACTGTAGCTCATACAACATATCTAGGCGTAGTTATAGATCAACATCTTCAATGGAATAAACATATAGAATACATTTGTTCTAAAGTTAATAAATCTTATTATTTAATCTCAAGAATCAAGAATCAATTCCACCAAGATTCTATTATTAACATTTATTATGCCGTAGTATATTCATACTTATCTTACAATATTTGTCTGTGGGGTCTTTCTACGGACTTCAACAGGTTGTTTATATTACAAAAAAGAATTATTCGGTTAATGTTCAATTTGAAATATACAGAAACATGTAAACCAAAATTTATTCAACATAAATTATTAACACTTCCATGCATTTACATTTTAAATATTTTATGCTACATTCAATCAAATAAATCTATATTTCAAAAGCATTGCGACATTCATAAGTATGAAACTCGAAACAAAGAAAAGTTAGTCACGTTTAAACACAAACATACATTTTTTCAAAAATCTCCACATTACTCTGGAATTGTGTTGTATAATAAACTACCACATTCAATAACAGTACTGACAATTGATAAATTTAAACATAAGCTTAAGTCATTTTTATCATTAAACGCATTTTACAGTACAAATGATTTTATGAACTGTTCCCTAACTTAAGGTCATCAAAAGTGTTTCTTTACTTTATTTATTTTTTTTGACTGTTTTGTTTGTTATTTTTAATCTGTTTGTATATTATAAGTTGTAATATCTATGTTTGTTTTATCATAGTTTGTAATATTTATGTTTAACTTTTAGTGTACATATATTTTGACCTGTTTAATATTGTAAAAACAATGTGCTGAATCAATAAATCTCTTATCTTATCTTATCTTATCATTTTGTAGAAAAAAAAATCGACATTAATAGTCTTTTTAGGCTAATATGCCATAAATCTAAACTAACTAAGATTAATTTTGATTTATTTTATGAAAGTAAGTTTTGTGTGTTTTTTTATATCGTGGTATAACTGTTTATTGGTTTTTGTAATTAATTTGTACCAAAAACGAAACTACTTATAATAATCAAATTTAATATTATTTTTAGGTTATGTTGATGAACAACGCTTTACATGTGACAATTGTGGAAGAACTTATGGAAAAAAGTTTAGTTTACAATTCCATATAAGCCATGAATGCGGTAAAGAAAAAGCATTTGAATGCTCACTTTGTTCAAAAAAATTTCATAGAAATAGCAGCCTGCTTCGACATTTTTATAGTGTGCATAAATATCCTGCTTAATAAACTCTTTTTATTATTTTTATGTTGTATAATTGTATAATGTCTAAACTATATATTATAGTAGAACTGAATCCAAAGATGTTGTTATTACTTGCTGCTAATTTAAGAGTTTACGTATGTGTAAAAATAATAAACTATTTTTAAATTAATCTTTAATAATTTTATTAACAGTAACTTGATTAAATTGCAATATCTTAGTCTAAGAGACGTCTAACACTGATTTCAGTCAGAAATTATATAAATTGTCCATAAATATCCATCCCAATAAACACATACTCTATTATTTTCTATATTAATATTTCTTAGTTGCTGATTTTAATAAGAAAATTTAGTTTTAAATATTTTTAGATTGACATTTATTGTTTTAGGAAAATCTGATGAACCTCGATTTTATTGTGAAAAATGTGGAAGGCATTATAAGAGAAAAAATACATTATTTTATCATTTGAGGCATGAATGTGGACAGGAAAAAATGTTTCAATGCATAGCATGTCCAATGAAATTTCATAGGAAGACAAACATGCGACAACATATGTTTATCAAACATAATATAATAACTAAAAATAATTCTTACCAACAATTGTAAGATTGGCAATAAAATTTTAAAAACATAATTTTGGAATGTTTTATTACTTTTTGATATTAAACTATTTATTATATGTTGTTTATGTTTTATAGTTGTGCTGTTATTGTTTGCTTTATAGTTGTGAATGTCTTAACTATATATGTGTACCATATACTGTCTATAGATATCCAGCTTTCATATTTTCTATGTTATGTTGTTTATTTTAATAACTTTTATTTTAAATAATAATTTTTTTAGATTAACATTTAATTTTATTGTTTTAGGAAATATTCTCCAACTTAAATTTCCATGTATAAAATGTAGAAAGAATTTTAATAATGAACGTAAATTATTTTATCATGCGAAATATAGATGTAGAACGGATAGATTGGTTCAATGTACAGAATGTCCAATGCAATTTAGGATGGCAAATTTGGGTCAGCATATGTTTATCAGACATAATATAGCGGCTGATTACGATATGTACCTATAAATTGATGATAATTTTGTTTCAATTATTGCCAGGCTCGTATTGTAATAAAAATTTAAAAACATACTTTTTCTTTCGATACTTTTGATTATAATACTGTTATTTTTTGTTGTTATATTTTATAATTGTGAATATGTTAACTATATTTTAAAGTAGAACTGAATTGTTTAACAGTTAAAATTATAACTACTTCAGAGCTACACTTCGAATACTTATTAAGTTATTTTATATACAAATTATATATCAGTTTTCTATCTTTTCAATATACTTCTTAAACTTTTGTTTTTCTTTAAGTACTTTTCTTTAATTGTCCTTACTACACTAATTGAATTCTTTGTTCCCATCTTTTTTCAAATTGTTTTTTGATATATTTTCTTTTATGATTCTTAGTATTTTATTTGTTACCTTCAACAATATTTTTGCTGCTTGCAATACCAAGCTGATTGCTTTATACTCCTTGCACGTTTTTTCTTGTTTTTTTATTACCTAATAATTTGTTTTTTTAATTTTATTTTTATTCTGTTCCACTTTCTTTCTATTCTTGCTCCATCTTGTGCTACTTTAAGTTTTCTTATCTCATTATTTTTTTCTAAAGTTTTGTCCGTTTGTTCTTTTTTTTACTTTTTGGAAACTTATGTTTAGCTCTGCTATCACAAGTACTGTGTATATCTGCTCTTGGTAACCCACATGCCTTTTTTACTTCATTCATAAACTTTTCCAATTATTATAAAATCTAGTTAATATAAATATATATATGTATAAATATCATTTTGTGGTTTGTAAATCACGTGTTGGTAACTACTATTTAGTTTTTTTTTTTAATTCCTCTTTCTAAGTTTATATTTACCTACCACTCATCCTACACTATCTTTACCCACACTGGTATTTTAATTACAATATTGCAGTAATTTTGGCTTTCTTCCTCTAATATGTTTTCTACTCTGTTATATTTATTGCAGGGGAACTGGACCTGTCATTCGTGGACGAATTTTGACTTGGAGTAAATAGATCCAGTTTTTGAGGAGCAGTGTCCTTGGGTACTCAACACCCATTACCTTTGTCAACAATACCTTATTCTTACCTATTCCAACTGCAGGGAAGTTTAATCTAGCTTTTGTGTGTTGGTGACCTTGCGTACCCGAAGTTTCTGCCGCGGGACCTTCTTATTTCATCTTTTTTCAAACTGATTCTCTAACCTAACTACTAACAATAAATACTAACTGCGACCTGGCGGTAGGTATAAACTGTTATACTATATTATGATGGCTTGTTCTAAATCTAATTATTCCTCACGTACAACAGACTTGGATGTGTGGGCAGGTGCCGTAAATTTGGAATGGGTCAAAAGTACTACAAGAGTTAGAAAGACGAAGAAAGCTTACGATTAAGTTGGCGGTCTTTGTCTTCTTAGGTGATAGAGATTTTTTATGAATCCAGCATGGACTTTAGTTTTGTAGGAGGATCCCTGTAGTGTACTTAGGTCTTATCACAAGTTACAATTCTATAGAAGAATGTCTCATTTTAGGATAGTAACCAATCAAATTTTTCTTGCATATTTGTTGTCTACACAAATCTTTTGCAGAAAACACTTAAATAAAAAGAATAAGTGTTACTTTTACTTGTCGGTCAATCAACATCAATTCTTTAACATTGATGATGAGTACGTCAGTTTGTGCTGTTAGAGGTCTTTTATATTTGGGACATCATGAATGGATTTCTTGCACTTTTTGAACTGCATGTACTAATATTTGACTTGTAATTAAGACGGGCTAGTTTCTCTATATACTGCCATCATTCTGTCATGAATATCCTTTGGGCTACTATATTCTTATGAAAATTGAAAAAAAATGACGTTTCTGTGCTAAGTTGCTAATCACTTATTTTTGCTTCTTTAAACTGATTCAAAATTGACAAATGTTAAGCGATTGTAGCCAAGACACAAGAACATTTTTGCGACAACATATTGTTTTTATAGCTAAGTAGTTAACATAAATAACTTCTTGTGTGTATAAAAGAATTGTATTTTTAACTTGGAGTTTGAACCACACTACTAGAGGGGCTTAGGCAGGTACTGGGTTGCTGTTGTTTTGCGAATGAGACGACAGAGTTGAAATATATTTGACAAATTCGTTATTGTCGCTGCTGGGAATCAATCCATGTTGTGGAAGAAACATATTTTTTAAAACATGGAGATGTTTGTGGACATATACAAGCAACTTTTGTTTTTGCCTTATTTTGGATTATTTTAGCGCAAAAAACAGTAGTTTAACTGTTAGGTAATTGCCTTCTGGATCTAAGCAAATTTAATTTAAATGAAACTGCTCCAAGATGGTCTAACTAATCTTAATTAGACGCAACTGACTAATTTCAATTGGAATTGACCTAATCAACTTGGCAGAACTTTTCCAATCTTATCTATTTGACTCAATCCAAACTGGAATTGACTTATTCTAACTTTATTCGAGCATTCTTACCCAACTAAGAAGTATTATATAATTGCAACCTAAATTAAAAAAAAAAACATTTTATAGACTAATATTGCACATAAAATTAATTGATATTGATGGGTTGTGACTTTTGCTGATATTATTGTAGTTGGTAAGGTTTTCCGTGCAATAAACAAGTTAAGAAAAAATTAACCGACACTACATTTTTTATTCAGGATTTTTTTGGACATATCCGAACAATATTAAATAAGGAACGTACAAAACGTAAACTCGGAATAAATACTTGCAATAACAAAAGACGAAATTAATAATAAATAAACTAACTAAGCATATGAAAAACAAGGAAGCAGCAGGAGAAGAAGGATTAATAACAGAAATGTTATAAGCTGGAAGAAGAATATTTGAAAACCAACTAGAAATTCTGTTCAACAAATGTCTGGAAATGGAGGATAAACCGCAAAAACAAATACTTTTGTGATAATTATAGAATTATCAGACAAGGTTTTAACACTACTGAACACCGACAAATAAGGAAAGTGCTTTTGTTGAACTGAAAAGCTTTTAAGCAGCATAGAAATGGGCACTTCAACAAGTTTTCAAAACTGCTAGTTTTGATCACAGATATACAAACTTGACAAACATTATCTACTTAAATGCCATTCCAAATACAGCTATATGACATTTGTTTTCTCAGATGAGTTGGAGTTATGACTTAAAGCGAACTGTATGACTAAACTGGTATAAAGTAGTCGATAACCAAGACAGATGCAACATTTTAAGGGAGGCCTATGTCCATAGGGTAGAACAAGGCTAAAAAATATTAAAATTGTGTACAGAAATAGCGCGCTGAATCGAGAAGACGACATGTGCCGGATTGTCTCGACAATACTTATAATGTAAAAATATGGCAAGTGCAAATTAAGCGGGATGATGAACAATGTTGCAGTATTTTTTGCAATGAAGTGATGTGGTTGCATGATTTGGAAGCAGATGATTATTTGGCGATAAGTGTAATGGGCGAAGTAAATTAGTGATTGATTTATAAATAAAATACGTGAACGCACGGTGTGGTGGATGGGTGGTTAAGCATTTGTTGTATCAGTTATATAAAAGATGTAATTAAATAATAGGGCGGATCAATAAATTCTGTATTTGTTGTCTAAAAATATTTTAACGGATTTTGACCCATTTATTGTCACTAAAGTTAATCATTGTATTTGTACACACATAGACCAAAAAGATCTTGGGGTATCTATATAATGTATGTGTATCTGTAACGAAGTACATTAACATTGAGGTTATTGAGGTACAGTTGTCTGAGGTTATTCACACATAGACCGAGGTCTTGGGGTGGACATATCAAAGTATATTGACATTTTTTAGCATTGAGGCTATTGGAGTACTTTACAGTTGTTTGAGGTTATTTACACATAATGCGAGGGAGTTTTTGAGGTATTTTACAATTGACTGATATTTCTCGTACATAGACCTAATAGATTTTGGCGGTGGACAAATGTCCATTGACATTGGGATTATTGAGGTACTTGGGTGAGGTATTTTATAGCTTTCTGCAATTAAACAAACATAATGTTTAATTTAACTGTATTAAGATGTTGCAGTATTGTTATTATATTGTTAATTTTCTATAATCATCAATAATAAATCAAATGTTAGATCTCTGTTATTGAATTTTGAATTATTCTAAATAATGGTGGAGTTGGGTGATTTTTATGTTATTGGAGTATCAGAAACCAAAGGATTATTTATACAGGAAGACGAGATGATTTAGCGCTAGCGTAGCGGGAAAAGTAAAATAAAGCGTTTCCATAAATTAGCAGCTGCTGACGGTTAGAAGAAATTGACCGTTAGACTGAAAATATACCTTAAATGCTTGGTGTAGTGGTTGGGTGGTTGAGCTTTTGTTTAATCTGTTACATAAAAAACTATATTTAAATAAAACAAGAAAGTTAAGCTCAAATAATTCTAATTATTTACATGAAAACAATTAATGAACAGATTTGAACATTTAGTAGTGCTTGCTTTTGATGTTTTCTTGTCATGTGTATAGGTATATATTTTAATTGATATACCAGATCAACAACAAATAACGAGGTCTAATTATTGTTTTATCTGGTCTGAAGAATTATGGTACATCGAGAAATGTGTAAGATGTTTTTGAACGTTAAATTAAATGTTATAATGACACCTTTGCAAGATTCGATATTATAAAGCATGACGATTGAGATGATTAACTTTACTAAACCAATAGCATGGATCTATCTATATCCTGGTAATTTATAACTTTGATGATTAATATCTTTCTATTTCAGAATACAGAAGTAATTATTTTTTATTAATTGTTATAAATTTTAGGTGCTCGATTTCATTGTGAAAATTGTGGAAGACATTATAAAAGAAAATTTACATTATCTTATCATTTAAAATATGAATGCGGAAAGGAAAGGAAGTTTGAATGCACGGTGTGCTGTAAAAAGTTCCATAGAAGAGGCAACATGCGTCAGCATATGCTTAATATGCATCAAATTGCTACACCCAAATATGAAGTATATCAATAAATTGTGTCTGCACTTTGCAAATAACTTATGCTGTACATTAAATGTAAATTAAAGATTATAAAAGTTGTTATTTATTGAATTTGAGTGCAATAAATTATGGAAACTAAGTTAAATTAAAGAAATTATTTTAATAATTTGTTATTGGGTAAAAAACTAAACTAAACTAAAAAAAATGTTAAATTTAAAACAATAACTTTGTCTATTACTGTTTCTATTTCTGCCTTTTTTACTTCTATAAAGAAGACGGACCAGTATCCTTTAAATATACATTCTATTTTTTTTATTTGCCAACAAACTATTATCTTTATAGTTCAATCTACATTCTATAGTGGAGCAAAGTTTTTTTTCTTTGTCTAAATTTGCTTGAGTGTATTTACGAAAGGCTGACATCTATTGTCCACAAACAATCAGATTGAATTCTATTGACTTCTGGATGGAATTTTTTATGTTGTACAACGCAGGAGTATCTCCTATGATGGATGTGTGGATCTTGGATTTGGATGTTAGGAACAGATTTTGGACAAACGCTTGTATTGTATTATTACAGCTGGCCAATTAGATTTTTCTAACATAGCTAACGTTTTAGAGCTTTTCTAGAAGTTCTGTGTTACTTTAACATTATTTTTTTCATCTTTATATTGAAATTGAAAAGGAGCATGCATGGAAGAAATGAATTGCTGAATGTTTTGTGAACTTCCTATTTAACAGTACCTTTACTTTGTTTTTATGTTTGTTCTCACTGCCTGTGATGGAAAAACTTATAGTTGGTGGTGCTTATGCCAAAATTAGATCGACTTTAGTTAGCTAACTTTAGTTAGCTAACATAGTACGCAAAAGCGATGGAGGTTTAATGGGAAAATTTTTAGTTTTTTTTATTTAGAAGGTATATACTATTATATATAGCATGAAGCTATTTACCAACTATTTATTTACTTTGTACTTCAGATCTAACAAACGCACAATACTAGAAACTCGTCAATTTTTCAACCAGGCATAAAACTACTCTGCATACCTGTTTGTTTCTTTGTGCACTTATTCAAAAAAGTTTTAGAACATTTAACTTGCTGGTTGCATCTAGTTTTTCTCCGTTTTCGACTTATATTTCACATAATCTAAAATTGTTTTGGTTGCTTTGCAATTTAACATTTTTTTAATTTGCTGGAAAAATAGAAATATGGTAACGTTTGTAATTAATATTGTTTAACCATAAAAAAATGTGGGTACCATGTTAGTTACCAATGAAACTATTGAATCAATTACGTATCAAATTTATTAGTCAAAACATATTTGAATGTTTGTATACGCATGGTTTTGTTTTTATTGTGTTATTATTTTTGTTTCTAGATTTCTAATTTCTAAGTAATATGTTTTTAAAAACCTAATGAATATATCATTTTTAGGTTTGACAATAACACCACTGTATAACAGGCATAGTGGACAGACAGATGATAATGGCTTTCATCATTGTCCTCGATGTAACAAGATGTACCATCATAAGAAAACATTAAGCAGACATATGCGACAGGAATGTGGAGTCGAACCTTACTTGAAATGCCCTTATTGTCCATACAGGGCACGAAGAGCATATATACTAGCTTCACATATAAAACATCATCCTAATTAATAGATGTAATTAATGTTTTCTAATAGATTCTATGCCAAATATTATAAACTAGTCAATAAAATAAGTTAATAAATATAGAGGAATATAAAAATTAAGTATTTTTTTTTTAGTTTATTTCCTAAAAATATCAAAATTATTAGAACAACAATTTTTAAAACAGTAATACTAAACCTTGTTTTTACTATGGTACAATAACATATAGGCATTGTGTTAAGGTGAACATAAAATCTTAAATGATGGGGGAAAAAGTGGTTCTGACTTTTATTTATTAAGAATCCAACTGTTACATACACATATTTGATTTCTAGTACTGCACATGTTGGGGCTTATTCCGCATTTTGTTAAATATTTGTTATTTTATATTGTTATGAGTTTTAATAAAATTAGTAATTATATTATTTTTTAGGATATTTGGTTGATCGTCCACATATTTGTGCAACTTGTGGCAAGTCATACAAACAAAAGGTATCTTTACGAAGACACCTAACCTATGAGTGTCAAAAAGAACCATCTTATGTATGTCTTATATGTCAGAAGAAAACTCATCTTAAATCAAATTTGCTACAACACATTAAACTTGTACATCAATCTAATTTATAAATGAAATCACTTTACATTTTAATAGAATTTTTACAAAGTAAAACATTGTTTGTTTGACTATGCACTAGATTATGTAAAACATAGCAACAACAAGCTGCAGTATGCAAGATTTACTAATTATAGTGTGATAAATATTCTGCTTTCTAGACTCTTAAAACCTTCTGTTGTTTGAAGAGCCTTATTGTGATTGCTGAGTACTATACTAAACTTTATAGTAGAAATTATTCAGCAGAATATAATTATAAGTTTAAAAAAGATTATATATTTAAACACATATAATTTTGTACACATGATTTTTAACATAATAAAAATAAAGCACCTGATCTATACATCTGTTTTTAGAGATTATTTTATTTATTAAATGTAGTGATTATTATCCACTCGTTAAAGGTTTTTGGTTTTTTTAGAGTATTTTCCACTCTATTTTTAGCGGCCGGTTTACGTCCTCGAGATTGAAGCTTTGGTGGTTTTTATAAATGTTTTATTTTGTGAACATTTTGAAATATTATTTTAGTTCTAAAAGTATCTAAAAATGATATCTATACTAGGTCAATATAAAATTAATTTACTTTGTCAACTTTATTAGCGCAAACACTCTTAAAGTTACCACTAATTTAAAATCTATGAACTTAAAAATATATACTAAACAGGGTTTTGAGGCAAACGTGTTTACTAAAATTTTATATCAAAAATGTTCAATAATCATATGCACAAAACTTTTTTTATTGTAATAATTGTTCAAAATGTCTTCCTAACGGATCTTTTAAGAGCATTGTAAAGGCTTTTTAGTTATCACAAAGAATAGATTGAATGGCTTTGCGGTCAAGAAACTCTTTTAAACCAGCAGCTTGTTTAATGTTCAGGATATTTGCTTATTGTACATTTTTTATATAAATCTGTTTTGACAACACATCTTAAAGATGGCCTAGAATAGAATTTTAAAGTTTTTTTTTTTTTGATTAAATTAATATATATTATATTTAATTTACCTTACACGTAAGGGTGGTGGCGGCTATCCGCAAAGTTTTACGTTGTATAATGCGTTGGTAGCGTCAAATATTTGAGTTTTAGAAGAGTTATCGAAGTTTTATGCACTGGTAATCTTTGTAGGTTCATAAGTAGTAAATTTGGCCGAATGTGGAAAGCGGAGGTCGTTGTTTGGCAGTTTGTATCCAATTTTTTGTTGCGACCTTCTGGATGTCGTCTCTCTACCTTCTCGGGGGTCTTCTCACGCTTCTTTTTGTGTTTCTCGGGCGCCATCGCGCCAATCTATTTGTTTATCTGGTATGATCATGCCTTGTTACATGGCCAGCTCATCTCCATTTCAGTTTTGCTATTTTTTTAAGAACGTTGATTACTTGGCTCCTTTTTCAGATTTCCTCGTTTTTGATTTGGTCGCTGATGTTGATTTTCAGCATGGCTTTCTCTATTGCTTGTTGGGTAGTTAGTAGCACTTTTGCTGTTTTTCTTGTTATTGCCATGGTCTCAAGGCCGTAAGTGAGCACTGGTACGACATACGTCTCATAAACTTTCCTTTTTAGGTTGATAGGAAATTTGCGTGATCTGAGTATGAATTCCAGTTTTCCAAACGCCGCTCAGCATTGACCTATTCTCCTTGCTATTTCGGTAGTTTGTTTTTTTTGCTTGCCTGGATTTTATGGTCTAGATAGGTGCATTTGTCTAAGGTATCAAGTATTTTATTTTTGATGGTCACCTGAGTGTTCTTGGAGGTCATTATTTTTGTTTTATTGAGGTTAATCTGTAGTTCGATTCTTATCGATGCTTGGTTTTTAGTTTATTGGTTGACCTGCTGATAATAACAATATTGTCTGCGAACTTGAGGTGGCTGAGGTGCACTCCGTCGATTTTAATTCCTTTACTTAAACACCTGCTCTAACGAGGCTGTAAATAGTTTTGGAGAGATCGTGTCTCATTGGCGTCTTGGTATCTTCATTAATTTTAACGTGTATATGTTTGAGTACCTGGAATCGATTCTTGCGTTGCCGAGGGCTTTCAGAATTGCCCACAAGCGATGTGTAATGGTATATTATATTTATTTCTTTTCTCTATGAGGGTACTTAGTGTCTGCAGGTGATTGGTGGTACTGAATTCTTTTTGAAACCCAGCCTGCTCGACTGGTTGGTGGAAGTCCAATTTAAGTTCTAATCTATTTGTTATTATTTTTGTAAAGATTTTATATAAGTGTGGTATTAAGCTTATACCTCTGCGTTTTGCCATTTACTTGGTATCACCCCTTCTATTAAAGTTTTGTCCTGTGGTCTCTTATGTCTTTCCATATATTTCTACTTATGTCTTCCTTCTTTATTTCATCAGTTATTTTGTTGGTGAGCTCAATTTGCCAATCCTTTCCTTTTGTTTCGCGCATATTATTTTTGATGCTATTTCTATGCTGCTTGTTATGTTTTCAGTGAGTTTATCTGTACTCATTTCTTCGAGTGTTTTCTTTTTCCCTAGTTTCGTACTGAGTATGCTTTGGAACTAGTTTTTATTTATGCTCTGCGTCTTGATTGTTGTGTATTTTTGTTTGTTGACTAGTTTGTTTTTCTCAAATCTTGTGTTGATTTTTATGGTTGTTCTGATTAGTCTGTGCTCGCTATTGGAATCGAACCTGTTCAATATTGTCACATCTTGGCAGATGCTTCTTCTGTTTGTAATGATATAGTCCCCCTCCCCCCCCTCCTCTCTCTCTCTCTCTCTCTTTCTCTCTTTTCTGTATTTGCTACACTACTGTATCTAAGGGCAGTTTACTATCCGCCGCCTGTGACTCCGCTAGTAGCCTACAACTGATAGTAGCCTACAACTGACCCGTAGCGATGTTGGCATTGATAAGGCGGAATTAGCAAAACTTGTAGAGGGTGTCGGATAATTCAAATATTAATTGCTACATTGAGAATGCATATCAAGACAGGTGCAGTCATGTTTGATGTAAACTATTTAATTCTTGCATCGATTAATTCATACGAAGCTTTGGTTTTCCTTATATTTTCCCAGAACTGATGTGAATCTCCAATCCATTAACAAAGCTTTCCTACTATAGTTACTATAGTTTTTTTTTATTTTAATTATTTATTGGCAAAGCTTTGCTTCCGACTATGTTCATATTTTCCTGTTGGTATACTTTTACCGTGGCGTGGGTACCGGTGTTGTCTGTTGTCGGTAAGTGGCTTGATGTTGCCTAGCTCTTGTAGCCTTTTTTTCTGATTTTTTTGGTTTTTAGGTCTTGCTGGGTCATTCCATTCTTCAGATTGGCACAGTGGTTATTTTAGGAATAATTTGCTAGAGCTTTGTCCAATAGCTACATTGTTACGTCTGTTCTTGCTTTAACAAAAATTGTAGCATTATTTATATAGATTTTAGATACACATCCACGACGCGAAATAAATGCTCCTGAAACGGCTTTATTGGTAAGATCGGATACTAATTTGATATGGACTATTTTTGTCGAAAAGTACACAAATATACAGATATAAAATTTTGCAGTTTTTATATCGACGCAATCCATCTTTTATAGTAAAGGGTCTACAGTAATCCACTCTGCTTTTTAGAAATGGTTTGAATTGTTGTGTTCTGTAGCTAGGCAGTGATCTCATAATTGGTGCGTTAAATCTAGGACTATGTCTCGTGCCATGCTTCTTCTATTGAGTGGCCAATACTTTATGCGGACGGCAGCAAGCGTACTTTGGGTGCCAGCATGTGGGAGTAACTGAATACTGCTGCTAATTAATTTAGTCAGTCAGAGATTATTCTGCTTGAGTTCTGAATAAGTTTTTCTTTCTTTAAAAGCTGATATTCACGACTAAATGATGTTATTTGTAAGTTGCGGAATAATTTAATAGAGGCCTGGTTTAGTTGACTTGCAGTTAATAGTTTTATTTTTTTTATTTTTTGGATGCATTAATGTTGTTTTGAACCGTAGTTTGTATGCCATTACACGCACAGATTATTCAAATGATGAACAAATGCGTTATTAAGTTCTGTTAACACAATTGCGCATTTAAGCTCAGGAAGCTCTGGAATCAGAGAAAATGAGGACGATTGCTTATTGTCCAGAATGAATGGCCTACTATAATTAACATTCTTTTACTTCTGACGGAGATATCCTTCGGCTAATGATGTCTGCTGGGTTTTCATTGGTCTGCTGAATTAGTAAGTTTATGAGTTTCTCCAATGCTATTAGCAACAAAGGTTTTAAAATAGTGTGACTCCGATTTTATCCACAAAATGCTACTTGCGGAATCTGAATAATACAGTCGTTGAACAATCAAAATGTGTGCTGTACAAACGCAGTTCTGCAAGCAATAACTCAGCACAAAGTTTAAAATGCGTTATGCTGTGTATGCTCTAGTGTCGGCAAATCCATCTAATTCAATGTTTGTATTTAATCATAATAAAGTGGCAGTTAGTTGGCGTCATTGGACCTATTGTTAGTCGTTTCTCCCTATTAATGTCATAGTAGTGGCCTGCTCCAGTTAGCAACTCAATCTTGTTAGGTATGTGATAGTTTGGATCGGTTAATTCGTTTCCTGCTGGAAAAGATATTCTTTGCACGTTGTAATGTTGATCGGGTTATGATTGGTAATTTTATCAATTACTAATGCATTTATAGGTAGGAAAAACTTTGACTCTCGTGATCTTGCCTCCATAGAAATCATATGTTTGTTTTGGAGCTTCCAACACCTACGGTTGGTGCAGTGAGGGAATGTTTTTCTAATTCTAGTTTCTTTGCACAAGATTGTGTTATTAGATTTACCTGAGAGCCGGTATCTAGAAGCAGAACACAGGTAGATAATAGCACGGTAAATGAAATGTATGTATGTTGGGACAGATATATGTGGCTTCAGATATGTTGTTTTGTAGTCTGAGTTTGTTATGCCTGAATTACAATTGTTAACTGAATGATATTTGCCCAAACAGTTATAACACTATGACTTCTGTTTAACTATGTTGATTTCTTCTTCTACAGATTTTTGTAAGAAAATTTTGCATTTGTATTGAGTGTCCTTAAAATACAACATTTAGAAATTTTGAGAAATTTACTTGACACAAAATCAGTTGGTTTTTGGAGAAACATAAGTAGCTATTATTTTTGGGAAAGCAATTTTTATTGATGATGCACACTAAAACAAAATTGTTGAATCTGGGGCTTAGAAAATATGTGCGAGATTTATGATTTATGAAAATCTAACATGATACTTGATTTTTATGGCACTGATTGGACGGCATGGATTTTGAGAAAATTTAGATGCTATACTGGTAGTAGGTAGCATAATTTCAATACCCCAATACAATATATTAGGAGAAACGTTAAACTGTTTGTGTGTGAAGGAAATTGTAATACAGTTAAATCTTTACATGGACTGGGTGTGTGAAGGAAACTGTAATACAGTTAAATCTTTACACGGACTGGCAACGGCATTTTTGGCGCGTTTTATTAGAATCAGATGACCGAAACAAATTTATCATTTAAAATTAATAAATGATGTATTTTATGTAAGTTGCTTTTTTATCCAGTAAGAGACAAATACACGTGTTTCTGGGTAAGCACCCATCATTAGTGTGT
Organism: Tachinus rufipes; assembly: GCA_963932245.1. Taxonomy (NCBI): domain Eukaryota; kingdom Metazoa; phylum Arthropoda; class Insecta; order Coleoptera; family Staphylinidae; genus Tachinus; species Tachinus rufipes. The sequence goes on along the minus strand of OZ010742.1, from coordinate 30,465,181 downwards.
CTACACATTAGTAAACATAAATTGTTTAATAGTTACTGTGATTTTATGTAAATTGTCTCTTCGTCCAGTGAGATGCTACTCACACTGATAATGGGTGCATACCCTGAAACATGGACCAAGAGGCAATTTACATAAAATACATTGTTTATTAATTTTAAATAATCTCAATAAATGAGCCAACAAGATCTTATATTTTAACTTTTTATTTGACTTTTTTTGAAGGCTTATTTGAAATTAAAATTCTGGAAACGAAACTCAAAATACTTTTCACATTTTTTAATATTTTTTCCTGTTTATATCTAAAAAAATCTATAAAATTTTTAATTAAATTAAACAATGGTTTTATTATTATATAACTATTTGCTCCAATATTTTCTATTTGTCCTAGATTAAAATATTGGTATGGTAGGTATAGAAACGACCAAAAGTATTCCTTTAATCAACAGTTTTTGCTAATGCTGGGGGTAATGATATGATTTGTGGTTATGTGAAATATAAAGTTATTTAAAAACGACATGTATTGTGTTAGTTATTAATTTTGTCTATTCATATTTGTATTGGTATAATATAATTTATCAACTACTTACAATAATGCTATACTTACTACTCACAAAACTTTAATTAAATTATATTTTAGGAATGCAATGGTAATTATTATACACAATATTTCATAACTTATTCAATTTTAATGCTTTGCATGTCATTTATACACACATGGTAAAAGGCTGGCAAAATTTAAATCCAATCAAAACATTGTATTTATTCTAATATTAATTTAATTGTAGGTAATCCTCTTAAGAAACCGTTTATATGTGATGTCTGTCATAGATCATATAAATTGAAAGCATCACTACAAAGACACATCAAATACGAATGTCAACAGAAACCGAAATATTTTTGTCGAATTTGCAAGAAAGAAACCCATTTAAGAAGCAATCTAATCAAACATATGAGAACTGTACATAAGCTTCAATAACTTGATAATAATGAATTATAGTTTGTAATAATAATAATAATACATAGTTATTATCAAAATTCGTTATTTATAGTTGGATTTTGCATTACAGTAACAGTTTTTTTGTAGAAGATTAGCTTTATTAATGTGATACGAGCAATATAATTGTGAAATATTATTAAGTGTAATAAATAATGATAAAGAAGTAAGATATTTATTTTTATTAATCTTGATTTGACACATTTTGTTTGTTTTTTTAATATTAATTTTGTGTTAATTTTATTTTCTCTGCATTTTTATTTTTGTGTATATTATACGTATGTTTGCTAGTGCTTAATTACAGATTGGATTTTTGCATGCTTAAAGTGTTTGTTTATAAAGTATAGTTTATCTATCTGCATGTTTTATGTGCTCCGGATTTATAAAAAAAAATACTCAGAAATTAAGATTAGGCGGTGTGAATAAGTACAATTACAAAATGTTTGGTTTAAATCTGTAAGTAGGTTGTTTAAAATCAAATATATACTTTTTGGAGAAGACGGTTTTGTGAAAAATTTTAATGATCATGTCGTGTGTTTGATAAACATTGAGGTTTTTCAAAATTCTTCAATCAGTCTGTCATAGACGTTAAACACACTAAATTATTAACTTAATGTAGTCTAATGTTAATCCGAATCGAACTGAGCACAAAATTAAAATAAATGAGAAATTAAGTTAAAAAATAGTTTTATACTTCAAAATTTGGTCTTCCACATCATAGATTTTTTTTCCATTTTATAATAGCCTTGTATTGTAAAGCAAAATTCTAAAGCTTGTTTCAATTGACCAACTACGAGAGGAAAAATCAAACTTGGATTGTTCATCAAATTCAAACTCTGTAAATTACAAATAATATTCATGTGAGAAGTGTTCTAAAGTTTATACATCTAAAGGAAATTTGTGGTGACATGTAAATTATGAATGCAATACTTTACCGAAATTTGAATGTGGAATATGTTTGAGACGATTTAAAAGGAAAGAACATTTATTAAGACATTTAATGATCCACAGAAATGTGCGCAATAGAGGTACAATAGTATAGCAACAAAATTATTAAAAACTTTCTAATAATATTCTAATAATAAACTTTTTGTTTGTTAACATGGTCTTTTTGTATACTAATTGCCCCAAATTTTTATTTATTTAATAAATATTTTATTCTATGATAGTAAAAAATGATCAAAACTAGAAGTAGCATAAAATAAAAAGAATTTTTGAGTAAAATAAATTTATTTGTGTAAATTGATTTATAATCTTTGTAAATTTTTGTAACAATCTGGTTTTGTTTTGATAGACTAATTGAATTTCCAAAAGTAGTTTATCAATTTGTTAAATTGCCCAACGTGTCGATAGGTACAATTACATGATGCTGGAGCAGATGGACACTAACAATGACTAAAGTTACACTATGGACGTCTCAGAAACACGAAAGAACGTGAACTAGGGTAATTAGAAACAATTAGAGACGGTAAATTTATAAAAAATTGTTTATATGATTTTTTATCATCTGTCTGGTTTTGAATTTTGTTAACCCATGTCCAGTATTTAGTCAGTAAAATGTCAGGTTTTTACTGACTAAAAACTTTTTTTGTGGCGGTTTACTTGACGTTTCTTGCACTGCAGGTCTGCTGGCCTTATTGTACACCTGTGACGTCTTACTTTGTCAGCAGCTCTGACTCTTCGATGAAGTTTAGAATCTTTTTGTGGGCACCCGTCGTCGTCGACTTTAGCTCCTACATTTTTTTATATAATGTTACAATAGGTCTGTAGGTTTTGAAGTTTACAATGTATTAATGTATTTGTAGTATGTACTCTGCCTGGTCTTACTTCCGGATTTACAATTAAGTGAAGTGTCGTAAACGATATTAGTTCTTCTTTGGATTCTAGTGTCCGGTTATCAGTCCTGTGAGTCTTTGCATCTTGATTTGCCTTATTTGTGTTACAAAGTTCTTTTGGAATCTAGACTAAGCAAATTATGCAGATCGCGGCTAATACTTCCACTTGACTATTTTACATGATATTTATTGGTATGTTTTGGTCGCTCGCGCACTACTTGATGGCAGCCAGTTTTGCCTAGAAACCCGTGGCATGTTTGCCTAGGGTTAGCGAAGTTTTTTTTTTTGGTTTCTGTTCTTGTAGTTTCCAGCTCATGGTGTTATTTTGGACTATTTATTTTGCCGTAGTATTATAACATTAAATGTCTTTTTACTGCTATGACGTTTCATTTCATTTTTTTTCTCAAGCAACACATTTGTTACACTAGGTCTGTGGGACTTAATGTTTACGATGTATTTATTTATCTGTAGTTGCTGTACGCTGGTTTTGTTTTGCTTTTACAATTAAGTGAAGGTGCGGTAACGATAGTAGTACTTTCATTGCTGCTATGTGTGTGCATACTGGCTCTTGAACTTTACCTAGTTTGTTGAACGTACTCTTAAAGGTGTTGTTTTTTAATAACCACTATTTTGTCATATTAGGTGTCAGTCTTCATGCGCATCCTTCCATCATTTAGGTTGCAACGAGAATGGCTTTTGTGGTTATATTATGCAGATGAGTATAGAAATTTAACTTAGCATCAGACATGAGTCCCAGGTATTTTACTTTCTTTGTTATCGAGAGCGTAGCTCTATACATTCTCAGTTTTTTTTAGTTTGTGGTGTTTTGCTATCTTGTATGGGTTTACTGATTACTTTCCGAGGACGAAGATGGTGAGATCATTGCCCTAGCTTAAAGCTCATGTCGTTGAGTATCTGTGAGCACCTGTCGTGGACTTTAGTTCCTACATTCAGTTTATATAATAGTATACTTACAGTCTTTTGCTTTCTGTCGCCTTTGCGATGGATTTGTAGGTATTATCAAATGTCAATTTGTGTGTCTTGTTCAGAAAGGTACCCAAAGTTTTTTTATTTGCAATGGATGGTGTTTTGCACTTGCTGACTAGATAGGTATAGCTAGTTTCTAGACTTTTTTTGTTTGGTAGGCATGCTGGTGCTGGTGCAGTGGCTTTTAGTGTACCTGTTGACTATTTTTTTTAAATAGTTTTTGTATAAAGCATGTCCAGCTTGTTGGTCTGTAAGATTTAGTCAGGGAATATGTGGATGTTCTTGATTTTAATATAAATACTACTTTGACCGCTTTTAAGCTGCTCAGTTTGTATGAAAGTACTAAGCTTGTTTTGAGGATTTTGCATAGAGACTGAGAACAGAGAGTTCTAATGAAACATTCTTGCAGATGAAATAGACCAGACTAAAAGATTGTAAAGACAAATGTCAACTGGTAAGGACGATTGTGATTTCGTTTGTACGTGTTACTTTTGTACGTCATCTGAGTACTTCAAATTATCGTTTGAAAAAACTTATTAATTTTACGTTTTTATCTTTTGGTATGTATTTTGAAAATTGTATTTTTTTTCTTCTTGGGTGATGGAGAGTTATTATGAACTCGTTTTGTGTATTTTTATTTTGTTGTTAGGTCCTAGTAATGTGCTCAGGTGATTGATGGTTTTTTTTTGTAGATATTTGATAATCTACAATAAGTTTTGTACTCTGAAAATTGCAATTTCTTTATATTGGGTAGTGGAGAGTGTTTTGTTGTTGGGTTCGAATGGTGTGCTTGGGTCTGAACTCAGTTACAAATTTAAATTTCTTGTATTTGTTGTTTATATACTTTTTTGTCAAAACTTTGGAATTGCTTGTGCGCATATATGTTTTATTTACAAATCTTTGTGTTTCAAAAAATATAGTTGCGAATCTACGAAGTTGTACATGTTTTGTGACTTTTTGCTTTTAATATACTTTAACAGTTGGACACTGTCCAGAAAGGTGTGTTTTATGCGCGGCTGGGTAGCGTTGGAAAATGTTACTGGTTTGTTAGAGGTTGATTTAGGCTCTCTGCAGCATTTAATCTTTTTTGAGTCTGTAGAAGCTGGTCAGGTTTAGCACGCACGCAGGTCATGCATTTTACTCACTTTTCCTGTGAACTGTTATGCAAGCATACATGTTGGGGATAGTATTGTATCGTTGAGTGAAAGAATATTACAAAGAGGCGCAAGACTAATACATTTGTGCGTACTTGTGTTATAGTTCTATCTGTCTCACTTACTAGATATTGACTATCTGCTATTTACAAATCTCGAAAATGGTTCCCGAATTGGTCCTGCTAGTGTGTGAGGTGGACATTACGATTGGCATACACGAGTACGCACTAATGTAACTTTGCGTATTTTTTAAATATTTTGTCACTCAATATGTATGGTTGATTTACTTTGTGGCAGTTTAGTCTAATAGTAATTTCAGATATATTCAAGTCTGTTGTATGAGGAGATTATGGTATTCTTACTATAGTTACGAGGTTTGCGTTTAATTGGCACTAGATCCATGAGGCGCGTTTTATGTTTGGGTTTTGGTGGGAGTGCAGTGGGTGGTGTTTTGCGGTATTTGTAGTAAAAACGTTTTGTGTTTTTTTGACGGCATAGGTTCTTCTTTACAAACGTTTTTTTGGTCTCAGAAAACATAGATGCTACGAGTTTAACTTTTCACGTGGCTACTTGCTGCGAGTTTCCTAGAAATGTTTTATGGGTGAGGGTGATAAGGTTGTGGGTTTGTTATCCAAGTTTTTGGATACTGAGTGCGCCTTTATATGGGGTAGGTTCTTGTCAACTCTTTTTTACACATTTTTAGGGTTGGTCTTCTTTCTGTCACATAACAGGTTTAAATTATTTAAATTTTATTGAAGGTGTAAAGCTGGCATCTTGATTTTTGTTGTGTTGCAGTTTAGGGTCAAGACGTTCTGGATTACGTTGTTAATCAACCGTAGTTTTGGTTTTTGTAGAATTATGTTTTAGATGATCTTAAGACGTGGAGCTTTTTGGCTTTTGTTTTAAAGGTTTCTAAACGACTCCATCAAATTGGCTTTTTTGTTAGCCAAGTTTGGTTGGTCTTTAGAGGGTTTGGCCGTTATCTTTACAATATTGTTAGAGGCGATAGCTGATAGATCAATATTTATTTAGAATTTAAAATTTCCCTTAGGTTTTGGATGTAGATTGAATGTGGTGGGAGTCTGTAGAAGATTATTTTTTTAATTTTCTTAAAGATACTCTCTAGGAGCTTTGATGGCGGTTTCTTGAGGTTGCCTTGCTGTAAGTTGATTTACGTTGGGCACATTATGTATACGTTACTTTCTTTTGAAGGTAGAAATGGAAATGTTCTGGGTATGGTTGTGGTTTACCCTAAGAGATTGTAAAAATTATACAATTTTTATCGAGGTCAGGTTATGTTGTATCTAATAACGACCGTGGCTCGAAGTGTATGGATGTGTTGTAAATTGCTTAAATGATGTATGCAGTAAAAATGCTTTAGGAGCCTAAAACGACTATTAATCATTTTTTTTTCAATATTACACTGTTTCTCACTTTAGTACTTCACTGTTTACATGGACAATTAGTACGATATATAACAGTATACTTGCCAGTTTTGTTTTTGAGGCAATTGAAATCTAATTATTATGCTCACCCAGATCTATAGTTTGATAACCGAGCTGATGAAATATAGTTTACTTTATAGAGTTACGATTTTATGGTCAGGCGCTTACAAAAGTGGCAGTTGTGGCGCATTGCTTGGCAAAATACAACGAAGTTGTATGAAAGAAGCATGAGAGGTAGTGTATTGGTTACGGTACGATATTACTTTGTTTGAGGAATAGACTAATGGAGCTAAGTTAATAAATAAACAACACATTTTTTTTAGGAATTGGATTTTTTTATAGGGATGGCATGTATACTCTGCTCATCACATTGTTTCATTGATTTCAAGACTTACGTGCTGATTAAGAAGGTGTTTGTGCTTATATTTATAGTTAACAAGTTTTTTTAATTCTAACGATTTAACAAGATTTAAGGTTTTTTTTCACATTTGTAACAAATTGCTACTATAATTTTTATCTTTATCAAATCTGTACTAAAGAAATTATCTACTAGAATCACTAATGTGATATATTTAGCTGTATTGGAGAATGAAATTGCAGTATAATTTAAAAGTTGGATTTACAATTTTACTGTCTTAACCTCTAAGGTTGAAGGCACGTATAATAATATATTTTTTTTTTACTTGAACAAAATAGTTTTTTTTTCCCGAAAAGAAATATTATTAATTTTTTTTTATTTTGAACTTATTATATTGGTAGAAATATAAATTTGCATTTGATTTTTTATAGTAGTTATTTATTTTTATTGTTATAGCAAAATAACAAGTATGTATGTTTTTAGTAAGTAACTAATTTATTAATACTTTTATTATATGTGGCTAATTTAGATATATTTTAGGAAATATTAGCTTCTCGATCATGAAAACAGAACAAGAAGAATATTTAATAGATCCTCTTAAAGAAGAACTATTTACCGAATGGAAAGATGAAGAAGAATATTTAGTAAGTCTATCCGAAGGTGAGTTGGAACCACCAGAGTTAAAGCATATACCAAAAAAGAAGAAAACTCGCAAGTTACCACCACCGTCAACACAATATATGGAAGTTGGTGACAAATATCTTTGCCATAATTGCAAGAGATATTATAAAGAGCGTAGTATTACAAGGCATGTTAAGGAATGTGTTAATGAACGAAATTTTGTTTGCAATTTATGTTCAAAAAAGTTTAAACGAAATGAACATTTAAAGAAACATTTAAAAATGCATGTTGCTACTTCTAACAACAAATGAAGAGCTTATATTAAATAGTTTATGCTATATGATTTAGCAGTCTAAATAAACATATTTAAAATATTATAATAACCTTCCTACACAATAGCAACCCTCGTTCCGACCCAAGCTTTTTTTTCGCATTTTTAGAGTCATATTTATTATTATTTAAGACCAAACTTACTAAAAATAAAGCTTAGTATCTAGTTTATAGCTTATATGTGTAACAAATTATGAAATATGATAATGTTAAAAAATATTGAATGTATAGTTAGTATTTTCATATATGTGCTGTATTAATGATAAATAGTAATAATGTACTCTGGTTCTGACATAATGAATGATATGCTATATCATAGATCTGTTCCAACATACGATATGAACAGTTTGCAAACCGTTCAAATTATGCACACAAACAAATAACTGTGTATAAAAGATTGCTTAATGATGACAAATATTTGTTTGTGTGCACAGTTTGGACGGTTTGCAAACTGTCCATATTGGAATAGACCTTATGTATTTATTTTAATATACCAAATGATAATACTTACCATTATAGTAACTAATTAAAACAACATTCCAGTATTGTTGAATTCTAATGTGTTTATTTTAAGGTGTTTTCAAATGTTTTTTCTAGTTAAGATTAATTAATCAATGAAAACGAATTTTATTTGAATATGTTTTAATTATTGTATGTAAAATTTTCTAATATAATTTTGATAATGATTTGCATCTGATGACTAAACCAATAATTATTATTAACAATGTTAAAATTGTTGTATTATTTATATATTTAAAACTATATTTTTAATAAATAATTTAATTTTATTGTGTTAATTTAATAACATTTTTTAAAAAAACCCAAGAGAAAATGAAAGTTGTAGTATTAGTACACAACAATTAGGATATAATTAGTACACCAAGGTAACAAATGATTAACATAAATAATGAAATTACGTTTACTTATGTTTTGTTTGTAGGTACAGACTTTTAAATAGGAATTTCTCCAATTCATTTGTACAAGTGAATGTATGTTTCCAGAAAACTATAACCAATTACAATATTTTAACATACGAACTGTAAGAGATAGTTTTGGAAAATCTTAAAAAATATTTTAGGACTCTGATTTGATTTCATGTTAGAAATCTAAAAAAAAAAAAGTTTTCTGTTTTTATGCAAAGACTTTATAACTGAAAATTGAATCAGCATAAACATCTACTGTTGTATCTATAAAGGCGGTTTTAGTGCTAATAGTTTCAATCCTAGGAGGTTTGGAGAAGTGCTAAGTATTGGAAAAGATGCCAAACGATAAAGTAGAAAATTCTTGGACATCCAGAGATGCATACACATGCTGCACACGCTTCAGAGAGAAAAATATATAGATATGCTGCCCTAATTGGTCAGAGATAAATGGTAGAAGCAGTAAGGAGTGTCTGGAAAGTAGCGTATGAAGAAGATTAGCTGTGGAGTTTAGTCAACTACCAATGCCAAAAAAAAATGTTTTAATCAAAATGTTTAATGACGCCTACGGGCAACTAAACAAATGGTTTGAAGTTTTGTAGATGGCGATTGCAGTTGATTGGATTGCCGAGTAGACGTCTAAGTTTTAAATTACTGAAGGGTTAGTTGATCTGGATAGACGGCACATAAAAAGTCGTTAATTTCAATGTATGGAAATGGAAGCGTTGGGCCTCTATTTGGATTTTGGGAACTTGTATCTTGGTTGGAGTTTTAGCAACCGGTTTTACGGCAGCAACACCTAACTGAACATTATAACTACAAAGACTTTTATAGAACACTTTTTTTGCGTTGTTCGCGTTGCTTTGCTTTGGTACACAATTAAAGGGGGATAGACTTAACATACATGAGAACTTACTTAATTTATCGTGTTTTGCTTTAAAACTAAGATATCTTATTTTGTTGTTAAGTTGGGATAGCGTTTGTTTTAGTATTATTTTTACTATTTTAATAATAAAAATTCTTAAATCGTTGGTTGATTTTGATTTTATAGCAGATTACAATAGAAATTTTTTATTGTGCACTTTAAAAGCATACGAAATTTATTTCAAATTGTAGTACTAATTAACAATTTTTGTTTTGGTTTTGAAACAACCTAGCAAATAGTAAATTCATTTATTGTTTTTTTTTTTATATATAAATTAGTTAAATGTGGAAGGTTAGATTATTTTTATTGCTACCTAACGTTCTACATTTAACTAATCAAGCAAATGAAGAAGAAACTTCTAAAAAATATTTTATTGTGAGTTTTGATTTTTTAAATTTTCAAATTTGATTAAAATCTTTCATTCTAGTTTTATGATTTATTAACCAAAGGTTTTTTTATTTTTACATTTATAACACATATGAAAACTATATGTATATTTGTTATTGAAAGCAGAACCGCTTTTGAAACGTCTGCATTTTGTAATTGTAAAACATCTTATCAGTATTTAATGATGAAAATGATTAAATAAAATCATCATAAACAAACTTACTTGTTTTTATAATATCAATCTTGCCATTAATTATATATATATATATATATGGGTAATTTCATTACTTTTCGACTAATTTAAAAAAGTCGACCTTTTTGATTTTGCTCAAATTTTTAGGGATCAAAATATAGATGAAAAAAATGTGATTCCCAAAATTTTGGATCTTAGAATATTTTTTATTTTTTATTTGACAAAGTTAGAACGGTTTAAAGAAAGCAAAATTTTGCGATTTTGCTAAATTTGCCGGATTTTTTGGAAAAATGTTTGAAGCTTAATATATCAAAATGACTGCCACGATATTAAACATAAAAATATGGGTTTTAAAGTACATGTAATAAGAAATAATTTGAGCCATCGTGGACCTTTTTATCTTTTTCCAGAAACCCAAAAATTGAGATACAAAATAAGTTAAAAAAAGACGTTTTATTGTGAAATTTCTGACCTTCAAATGTGTGTTATTTTGAACAAGCAATATTTTAAAGTCCAAAATTTTGGGAATCTCATTTTTTTTATTTATATTTTGATCCCTGAAAATTTGAGCAAAATCAAAGAGGTCGACTTTTTCAAATTAGTCGAAAAGTAATGGAATTACCCATATATGTATTTGTTTGGCATTATGAGGTGCATCATCTTCTTCTTGAAGTTTTGCCATAAGAGATTCGAAGCCATCATTATTATGAGGATCTTGTTGATGTGCATTTAAACCAGTTTTTAGTTTGCGCAGCCACTTCTTTAAATTGATTTTTTTAAATTTTTTGTTGGATTATTAGTTTTAAAAATGTTATATTTGTCTCTTCTCAGGATGTGACCAAAGTATTCTAGTTTTCTTTTCTTTATTATGGTAGTGACTTCTCTGTTTTTGGTGCATTACTATTTTGTCCAGTTCTCTATTTTATATTAAAGTGGAGAATATGTAGCACTTTTTTTTTTCATTTTGTGAAGGCGCAGCGGGCGATTTCTATTCTACTTTTAATCTGTCTTTTGTTTTTTGTTACTTACGTTTTTAGGTATTTGTGAGAGGGTACTCATTCTATAGTTTTGATGTTAATGTGTATAGGTGATCTGTGCTGGTTTGCGTTTTTGTTGGAGCCATGACTTTGGTTTTCTTTATTTTTATATCTACGCCATATATTTAGCAGTTGGTGTTTACTGATTCAATTAGATGTTGGAGATCTTCTGTGCTATCAGTTATAATGTTAGTATTGTCTGCGTAACGTATGTGGTTGATTGTTTTGCCGTTTATGATGATACTTCTCATTTTTTCGATGCTTCTTCAAAAATGCTTTTACTGTGCACATTAAATAGCAGACCTGACTGTCTTGTGTCTGACTTTCCGACTTATCTTAACTTCTTCACTTAGATTTTTTCCGACATTGACTTTTTCTGTTTGATGCCAATTAGAGACTATTCTTATCTCTCAGATGTTAAATTTTTTTTCTTTAGTTTATCTAACAACTTTAAGTGTTGGATTCTATCAAAGGCCTTTTGGAAGTTGATGTAACAGATATACAATTTGTGTTTCATGTCTAGACTCTTTTGTCTTTGTACGTTTATTCCCAATAGTTTCTCCCTGGTTCCTATGTCTTTCTTAAAACCTATATGCGTGTCGCTGATGCTTTTCTCTAGTTTTCTGAGAGTGTATGTGCAGCTTAGTTGTTATTGAACAGTTCTTGTACATACTCGCATAATCTCGTTGTTTCTTTGCGTTTATGATTAGGTTGCCGTCTTTGTTCAGTAATACATTTGGTTGGCGGGTTTTTGTTTTTTCTCACATTGTTTATATTTTCTTCTGCATGTTGAAGGGGCCGTGTTTGTTTTTGTTTCTATTTCTCGACATTTGTCTATTCTTTTTTGGTCGATTTATTTTCTTCTCAATGTTGTTTTAGATGCATTTGTAAATCTGCACATCCATGTTTTTGTGTTTTGTGTTTGTTTTATCATGTTTGGTAACTCTTGTGTCATTCACTCACTCTTTGTCTCTTTTTTTGTAATTTTTTATTTGTCTTAGACCGTTAATGTTTTTTTATTGCTACTATTGATCTATGGTTTAGTTTTGCGTATTTGGGGGATACGAAGTATTGTAGTATTGTGGTTTTGTATTCATTGTTTTTTTTTTAATTTTGTTTTTTATTTTAACCTTTTCGAATATGGTGTTGTCATTAAGTAGTTTGAGGTCCATAGGTTTTTTGGTTGATTTGCAGTTGATTCTCTTTAACCGGATTGTGGTCGGATGCTATGTCCGCCTTTGAAATGTTTTTATTGATTTGGTGGTGTTTCTGGATCTTTTACGGATTATGATGTAGTCTATTTGATTTCTGCCAATGCCTGGTTAATATGCTACTAAGCAGCATTTTTTATATTATTAGTTTTAGTGGTAGAGCTGATTTTGCAAGAATTTTATCGTGCACACTGTATAAATTTACGAAAATGGTTTTTGTAGTATTTTATATTTTTTGTCAATTTAGTAATTTTTTATTACATTTATGCACTTTTTAATGGTTAATACCGGAATTTAGTTTTTTCTAATAAAATTTTTGAAGTTTCAAATCTGAGTTTTGCTCATTTGAAATTTTTTGGTTTGTTGCTTTGTGAAAATTGTGTAAAATTTTTAAGGATTCTAATATTTTTGACTTTTTATATATAGAATTTTTTAACAGTTTATGACAAAATTTTGGTATTTTCTAACTATATTTTTATATTTTATTGCCTGATTTTAATGATTTTTATAATATTTTTATAATTGTATGAATAGAGTTTTGGTATTTTTAACCAGATTTTGCTGTATTTTTGGGATTTTATAATTTCTTTTGCATTTTAAAACAGTTTGTAGCTGGATTTTGGTGTTCTCTGACAATATTTTAATATTTTATAACCGGATTTTGTTATTTTATAAATAGACTTGCACTTTTCTTTACTAGATTTTGATGTTTTATGACCGGATTTAGTGTTTTTGACTTTTTGTGAATAGAAATTTGTGTTTTTTAACAGTTTAGGACTAAATTGACATTATTTTGCTGTTTTAAGACTGGATGTAGCTATTTTTGACATTTTATGAATAGAATTATAGACTTTTTAACTGGTTATGACCGGAGTTTTTGACATGTTTTGAATAACACTAAACAATGTTTAATGACCGCAGTTAGTTAGTATAGTTTTTTATGAATAGAATTTTGCATTTTTTAACAGTTTTGGTCGGATTTTGGTTTTTCTAACAATATTTTGATATTTTATGGACAGGTTTTATTATTTTTCACATTTCATAAATAGAATTTTACATTTTTATCTGAATTTTGCAGTTTTTGAAATGTTTAATTTTTGTTTACAATTTATAACAGTGTATGGCTGAGTTTTAGTGCTTTCTAACAATATTTACCGAATTCTGTTTGTTTTGTTATTTTATATATTACATACATGAGACTTTTTATAAACTTAAGGCCGAGTTTTTGATACTTTTAACAATATTTTGGTATTTTATAGCCGGATCTGGCTATTTTTGGGATTTTATGGAATTTTTTACAACTTTTAACAGTTTATTGCCTTATTTTTATGAGTTTTGACAACATTTTGATGTTTTATAGCCAGATTATGATAGAGTAGAATTTTACATTTTCAAATGTTTTATTGCTGGATTTTAGTTTTTTTTTACAATTTCTTGGTTTTTTAAGGCGGATATAGCAAAACATGGTTTTATGGCTTTTGCGGCTTATAGACTTAAAATGGCGCCAGATTTGGATTCTACGGAAAATTTTTGATTGATTTCATTAGTAAATTTATTTTTTTGAGTTAAAATTGCGGTTTTTATACAAAAAATGCGATTGAGTTAAAAAACGTCAAAAAAACTAAAAAAATCAGTAGAATTTTTTTTATGGGTTTCATACCCTCATATACCAATCAAAGGACTACTAATAAGTTATAGAATCTAAAAAAAAAACACATAAGCAAGTTTCTCAATGCACACACCCCCCCCCCCCCCAACTCTGGTTCGTTTGAAATGGAATTGCCCAAATAGAATTTTACTTTTACATTAATTTTATGGTTGGGTTTTGGTATTTGTTAACAATATTTTGATATTTTATTAAATCTGTTAAAGTTTTAACAGGCCGGATTAATTTTTGACAATTTATGAGTAGAATCTTTTATTTTCAACTTTATATAAATAGAATTTATACAATTTTTGCACTTTTCAACCGTTTTTTTTTTCGGATTTTGGTTTTTTCTGAAATTATTTTATTATTTGATGACCGGACTTTGTTGTTTTTTACATTTTTTGAAGAGTTTTGCAAATTTATTTAAAAAAAAATACTAAATTGTGTACGTTTTTTTTTTTAAGTCGTGACGGTTTTTTTAATATCTTATGCAGTGAGGCTTAAAAGTTGTAGCTACGCCACTGTTGCGTCATGATTTGTGTTGGTTTATACAGGTTACTTATGAGTTCTCTTGACGCTGCCTGCCTGCACTTTACCGAGCTGGTACTAATTTACTCACAAAATGTGTTCGTCATTCAACAACTGCAGTTGCTTTCAGGTTTTCTTGAGCTGTAATATTGACATTGAAGTAAAACGTTGAGATTGTATGGAATATATACTATTGCCTCTGAACACGAGATTACAGCAAGATGCGATTTTAGGTTTTTTTTTAAGTTTAATAACTTCTAACGGCCTCAACTTTTTACAAAGCTCTGCAGCCATTTATATGGAGGCAATGAAATAAATATAATAAATATTGTCAATATGTAAATATTTGTAATTAAAAAAATTACTATTAAAATGCAATAATATAATGACTTAGAATTTTGTAGTTATGTAGATAAAAAGTAGGTTTACTATTAAACTATGTAAAACATGTACTTGTTGTATTGTGTTGTATGTATGTAAATATATTTTCTTATATCTTAGGTTATTGTGTGCCTAGTGTAAATAAAGCTAGTGTAGCTAAACCGTACTCTAGATATTTTGCTACTACTATACCCTAATTGTTTTGTTATGTAATATTACAAAATTAATTTAAACATTTAATTTTAGATTATCATGAAGGTACTCAAGATTTAAAATTCAAAGACGAATACACAAGTTCAGATATATTTTTTGAAGATGAATCAACTTGTCAAAATTTATCATCAACTGTAACGCCAAAACCACTAAATCCACAAGAATTGTTAAATATGATACAAACAAAAGCAACTCATTCATATCTAAAGAAATCAGAATTAGCACTACCTAATGGAGAGGGATTCATTTGCAAGAAATGCAATAAGACGTATACTTCAAGAAAGAATTTGGCAAGACATGTAAATGAATGTTACAAGGAACCGAAGTATGTTTGCTACACTTGCAACAAAAAATTTAAAAGAAAGGAACATTTACTTAGGCATCAATTAACGCATACTTAATCTTAATTTAATTTATGACAAATAAAGATGATTTTTATAGAGGTGTATGTTTGGAACAAAATTGCCTGTTACGTTTATAAAAACATAATAGATTTTAAAATATTTAATCATATCTGGATTGGAAAAAATGTTAGCATATCTTTATTATATTTTTCTAATAAATACTATAATTAGAGTTCTATATTTATTATTTTTCTATTGACAGAAAAAAGAAGTTACAATGTAATTTAATTCGTAAATTGTATTATTTATTGTAAAACGATTGAAAATGTGAGTTTTTATTATTCTTGCCACGTTGAGATATGAAAAGTTGGAGATTATAGGTTTGTATATAAATACAGTTAGTAGTAGAAAATCTGTAATTGTAATTAGAGATTTTTTAGGTTTGTGGAGAAGATATTTGCAAATTGTGAGGGAGTACTTTGAACGTTACTAGAGGGAAATATTTAAATTTGTATTTATTCCGTTTAGTAAGCCCAGTGAGGCAATAACGATGCTACCTGGGCTATGGGCACCAATACTATAGACAAAATTGTAAGATCCCAAGGTCAAAACAGCTTTTGGCTGATATAAATGTAACTACGAAGAGTAAGCTACTATCAAATGCCACTTGTTGATATTTTTGGGTTTTGTTTTGGAAATTAGACTATAGATTTGTTGTTATTTGTAAAAGAGAAAATGGATTGCGCGACTGGCCTATAAACTAACTTGATTGATTTCAAATTTAATAAATGATGTATTTTATGTAAATTGTTTTTCCACCTAGTGTGATACACATAAGGTAGTGTTTCAAGGTGTGCACCTTTTACTGGGAAACTATTATACATTTTATGTTTAAACACCATTGAAGAAGTTATTTAACTATATTTATAATAATCTATATAAAATTTATAAATTAACATTTAATATTTTTTAGATGATCAAAACTATCCAGCTTACGGTTTGGATCAAACAAATCGATTTAGTTGCAACGACTGTGGACGGTCGTACAATTCCTTAGGCAACTTAAATCGACATGTTCAATTAGAATGTGGTAAAGAAGGAAGATTTCAATGTAATGTTTGTTTACAAAAATTTAAACGGAGAAATGTTCTAAAGCGACACTTTCTAACTCATAAAACCTAAATATTATTTGTAAATTATAATTGTTAATAAATTTATTGGTTATAAAAAAGAATAAAATATTTATTTACCTACATAAATCCTATTTGGTTTTTATTGGGCGTTGTTAGTTTTTAATTGATAATATTTTATTGATTTATTTCTAATTTATTATATTTCAGTTGATCAAATTTATAATAGATTTGACTGCAGCCAATGTTCAAGGAGCAACAAAAATGAGGAAATGTTTTGCCATGTCAATCAATATAGAAGATTCCTGTGTGATATCTGCCAATTGACGTTTGAAAGAAAAGAACATCTACTAAGGCATAGGATTAATATGCATCCTTCGTTAATAAACAAATTCTAACAATTTTTTTAATGGAATAGTTTTAAGTTAACCTTTTCTATAAAGAAAATATTATATTTTTATGTTTATATTATTTTTATACCTAATAATTAAATTAAAAGTTGTCTATTAGGTGATGCGGGAATGGCGTTACTTAATGATCCACTGCTTAATAATAAATCATTACTTTTAATAACTTTTTGTTTTTAAATTTTAGTTTTTATTATGCGCTATTACACTTACTTCTAAGTACTTTACTTAGAGACATTATTTTTAAAATGCAACTACATTATTATTATTATTTTTTAGTTTGTTTAGGAGGGGAATCTTTTAAAGACTCAATTTATAGTATTCACTTTCGAAAGTGCTTACCGACTTACCCTCTTAGTGTTGATTACTTGGATACTTGGCAGCATCTGATCACAGTATGGGAACGTCATTTAGGAGAAGACATTATCATGAAGAGTAATTTGTTGTCTGTGCAGTTTTAGAAGTAGACTCTTGTGCTAGACTTTGTCGAAGGCTTTTTTAACTATGACTTTGTATAAGGTGCATAGAAGACTGATTGACGAGTAGTTTTGAAGAACTTTTGGTTTGAACCATGGTTTGGAGTATTTATTACAAGCGAACCTTTTCAATTCTTAGGAAAGTGCTCAGTTTGATGAATAGTATTAGAAATGTTGCTGTGGGCCATTATTGCTTTGTGCGAAAATGATTTTAAAGTCAATGATTTATTGGTGAACCATTTTGACATGCTCCAGACTTGTGTCTTCGGTCATGGAGGGGGAGCATTGGAGTTCGAGGTTGTCAGCATATGCTTTGGTTTTTTCTTTGATTGATTATTGATCCTTAATCTTGTTATGGATAGCTATAATGAATTTTTTGCGGTTTTCCACATTGGATTATCGGCCTCTATGATTGATTCTTTAGTATTTTTTTAGCAGTGATTTTTGTGCAACTTTTATTTTAGTTCAAGATCTTGCGATCTGTGGCATTGCGATGCTTTTGCCATTGATGTTTGTAGCATTTTTGCGTATTAATGTCTTGACTTGGTGGGTTTTGGAAGTTTTTTCTGTGGCTTTTTGGATTAAATTAGTAAGTGTTACGGCTCTTTTTGCTGATGCTTTCTTTCAATAATTGATATTTGATTTCTTCTGTAGAGCTCCAGTAGTACTGGGTTGTGTTTGGAGTTAAGGTGATAGTTTTGATTTCTACTTGACAATTGACGTTTTTGAGTATTGCTACGTCAAGAACGTCTTTTTGTGTGAGTAGTAGTGAGTGGGTTCATCTGGACCCAATATTTGAAAACCTTTTTGTTCAACGTAGTCAAGCACAGCAAGAAGATTGGTTTGGATTATGTTTTACGCTGGCAGCTTCTAAGTCTCCAGCAATTATTGTGGGAATAGGGTTTGTGAAGACTGATTTGAAATCTGTCGTTTTGATCAAATTGATGGGATTTATGTACGCGGATGCGATCTTAAATGTGCTCAGCCCAGGCACGTTTATGGCGATTGCATTTGTTTCCTGTATAACTGTGTTGGGCGGAGTGGCCTAACGTCTTTGGTTTACTATCGACTTTTTCAAGTACGTGATGAAGGTATTTTGGGTTTTTAGCGCTTTACTGGGTTACGGCAGATGTATGTCATCTTTGAAACATTTTTTGACGGTGTACCTGTGGTGTTTGCATTTTTGGTATTGGGCTCAAGTACTCAGTTAAATCTTTAATCTTAGCACTTTTTGCTCTTTTTAGAGATTATTGGAATTATGCGCATAACCTCAACGGGTGTTGGGAGCGAGAATTGCTATTGGTATTGCAGTTTTGGCATGTTTAACCTACCCGAATATAGGAGGCTGGGGATGCTCTGTGTCAGACAGCATAGGCGATATAGAAATGTTTATATTTTTCCGGATGCCTCATTAGGTGTTCTACACAAAAAGTATGCAAAAGTATGATTTATTTTGAATAAAACCTCAAAAAATGTAGCTTGTACAGAAGGAAGTGCATGTCTTATGGGAAACAGCTTATAGTATAGAAGCAGCTGGCCCAATGAGTATATTCAATGCTTTGCTAAGGATACGAGATTTTTGTTAAACTATTAAATAAAGTACTAGTTTTGCAACCAAACACACAATATAGTTTAAACATCAGACACACTAGCTAAGCTAGTATTAATCAAAAATCCTACAAAAAAGGATGATGGATAAAGACTTTTGGAAAACTGTATGAGCACATATTCAACAAGAAACTCATAGAGGAACTAGATAGGAATGGAGGCTTAAATGAGAACCAACACTGGCTCAGAGGAGGTCACTCTACACTTATGTTCTTAGGTAAGTCAAGGAAGCAGTCGGTCAAGTGCGCACCCTTCACAAACATACGACGTACTAATCACCTATAATATAAAGAACGCCCTCGGTGCCATGGAGGGGACTAATAGGAACTAGAGAGAAGAGAAATATCAACATACATTAGAAAGATAATATGCCGCTATCTACGGTATAGAATTATAGTGTGTAGCTTTGGAGAAAATCTGAATATGACCTGTGTTGTGGTACAGGGCTCCGTGGTTGGCCCCACTCTGTGGAACATTTACTATGACGGTTTTTGAGAATATAGATGCCACACCAAATTACTACAATAGCCTATGCGGACGATCTTGCAATGGTGATTAGGTGCAATAGCATAAGGAAAATAGAGAAAAGCGCAAAATGGGTGTCCTATATGATTAGCAAGTTGATCAAAGAAATGTCCTGGTGAGCAAAAAGAAAGACATCATAGTCAATCAAATCCCAAGATAGCATTAAATACCTAAGGATGAGGATGGGAAACATATTTAAACATGGGACCTCAAGTAATGGCTTTGGCTCAAATCATGCCAAACGCAAGAGGGCTAAGAGCAAAAAAACGTAAAGTAAGGGCGACGGTGGGCTCGATACTGTTGTACGCTGCTCCCATATGAAAAGAAAACTGTAACACAAAAAATACAAGGGTAATACTAGAAAGAGCCAGAAAGAAAGTGGCAATCAGAATAGCAAGTGCATACAGAACGGTCTTGACTAACACTATACAGGCATTAACAGAAATAATCTCCATACACCTCTTTATTTAAGAGCAAGCCGACAACATAAGAAAACAACTAAAGTGATAACTATGGAAAAGATCTAAAGAAAATATTTAGTTTTTTTTTAATTTTTTAGTTATTTATTAATTATTAATTAGATTATTAACATAACATCAACTCTACAAGGATACACAATCAAAGATAAGTAGTAGAAACAATATAAACACAAACTAATTCAATTTACTTATTTAGTATTTTTCTAGTATATTGATGAACTATTTACTTATTGAGTACTTTTCAGATTATTACGAATACAATGATTTTGCAGACGTGGAAAGAAATCTTTTATATGCGTGCGATAGATGTGGAAGAAGATATAAAACTAAAGGAACATTATCAAGACACATACGTTTAGAATGTGGTCAATTGGGACAATACCAATGTCTTATATGTTTGCATAGATTTAAACGAAAAGATAACTTTCGAATGCATTTAAGAATACATGAGAAAAGTTAAACATATAATTAATAATTATAAATGTAATTTTACTCAAATTTTTACTTATGGTACTAAATTTTAAATTAAGCTGAAATTTTATTTGTTATGTTTTGCGATTTTTTAATTGTTTTATATTAGATTTAAGAAATGTAGTAAAATTGACCTATTTTACTAGATGCAATAAAATTTTATTAATTTAATCAGTTTGTTTATATTAGATTAATAATACTATATTTTCCAATAAAAGAATGTAATTTTAGCATAAACTGAACTGGACGTCATTCCTATTGAACTGGTGACGCTATATTCTATTTACTTCAAATTCCAAAATTATAGGTTTGCCCCAACAAACGATTTGGACGATTTTCAAATCGCACCTGAACAAATTACTGTGCATAAAAGATTGCCTAATGACAAACATTTGTTTGTGTTCATAATTTCAACAGTTTGCTAATCGTGTTTAATTGTAGTTTAATAGGATTTTTAATTAGAATAGTTTATTAATTGTGATTTGTTTTAGGAAAATTTGAATATTTAGAGCTACCAACATATGCTGAATATGAGAATATTAATTTAATTATATTATTAACATATATATAAATTGTGTAGTACAGCATATTCTAAGAAGTATGAGTTACAATGGCACATTTTAGTTAAAACTTAGAAGTAAGAATGACTTATTGCAACATATTAGGTCGAGGACTCATACTATACTACGAAGGTTGAGTTACAATGGAAAGTGAATATTTATTTATTCCTTTTAAATAATACGAATATTCTTGTAAGTCAGTTGTGATTTACAAAAGAGAATGGTTTATTGCAAAAATATTAGATTATTGGAATTAAATACAGGGTGGGGCAGAATGACCTGATTTGTCGGGTGAATTGTGAGTAAATCGTAAAAGATAAAGTTTTTTGTTTTAAGTACATACTACGCCTTTTTATTAATGTTTTGAAAATTATTTTGTTCAATTGGTGGACTCGACGGGCGTTTTACGAAGTTTTTGCTACTCTTGTCACCATATCTTTCGGGATTCCAACGATTGCATCCTTTAAAGTTTCTAGAGTTTGAGGTCGAGCTTTGTAATCCTCACCTTCTAGGTTTTTCCACACAAAAAAATTGCATGGTGTCAATTCCGGGGTTTTAGACCATGGAACATCTTGCAACAATATCAAGCGGCCTGGGAACAGTTCGTGCAGCAGGTAGCCGGAACGACGGGCAATATGGGCCGTGGCTCTATCTTGCTGAAACCAGAAGGTTTCTTCATCATGTTTTTCTATTTTAAATAATACTTATATTATAACGTGGTTTTAGGAAATAACAAACAGTTTTTATTTTTAAATAATAAACTTTATTATTTTTGCGGGGGAACCAATGTCCGGTCAAAGTTTTGACTTTAGTTGTACTGTAATTGCTTAGTTCTGGATTTAGAATTAAGCTTTTAATTGGCTAGTTATTATGCAGAAATGCACAAATACACGATAACTCTGATTTTTTAGGATCAGCCAACAGAACTAAGTTGCCTTTCGGTCTTTTACTGGTCGCCAAGCACAAATCACTGGCAGCAAACTTTTAGTTGAACGAAGCGGTACCAAGGATGGTTTGAATTGTATTGACCTAATTTCTGGATTAACTTGTGAACTTTGCAGTTTTGTTTGCACTTTCTTGATGGCCACTTTATTGACCCAGGATTGAACGAAACATGTAGTTATGTTTTTGTGATGGACCGTGGATTTGTTATTAGGTATGTCATTGATGTACAAAGAGAAAATTGTCTTTTCCACAACACTGCCTTGCGGCACACCGGTTTCAATATTCTTGACATTCACTAACTTTTTGGCAGTTGCCTGCCACTTAGAACTTTTTTCTGTTGTCAGATGAGATGAGGTGCTCGTTTCACACGTATGCGGTTCAATTAGGTTTGGTTCGTTTTTGTTTTTTTTTTTTAGGTCGCTTCCGACAAGTGTAAAACGATGCTTTGATTTCTATTCGGTACCTATTAGAAACAATATAGCACCTGAATACTCCTTCGTAAAGTGATGAGAGGGTGCTCTCAATGAATGCTAGTATTTTTTCTTTGTTTTTTTTATTCTTTTATAGAACAACAACATTGCAACAACTTGACTTTTTTCTATTATTGAGCTTGTCTACGGAAAAAAACACCAAACCTAATATGAACCATGTATGTGTGAAAAAGTTTTATTTGTTTTTGGTTGCAACCGAATAGATAAGTCGCTTTTTTATTGAAGCCTTGCGTAATGTGTTTACTGAGCCTAACCAGTGGCTGGATGGTACTGTGAAAACTAAACTGTTTGTCTATCATTATCTTCTTAGCAAAGATAAAGTCAAGAAGTTTTAGGTAAAGAGTTTTTTCGAACAGCTTACTTAGACCCGAATGAAAGTTTATTGGACGGTGGTTCAATTTGGAATAGCAATAACTTTTTCTAGTTTCCACAGTGTTGAAAAGCATCTTGTTGAAGATAACAACCAACAGTTTTAGAGCACGATTGGGTGGACACCTAATGCTAGAATTGCTAATGCTATTGTTCCCCAATGACACTCTACTACCTTTTGATGTAATGTGACGTAGCTTGGGATACGCAACATCTCAATCAATCAAGGTTTTGCTTTTTGGGTCAGCTGGTTTGAAGTATTGTAACTAACCAATGATATTGCTATAACTTTCAGCGTCACAGGCGGCAACAATACACATCTAGCAGTCGGTGAACCTGCGAACAGTTCCGATTTATTTTGTATGCCAGAAATCATGACTCCGTTGCCGTTTACAAGAGTGTGTACGTTTTTGTTTTGGTGAGCCTCTTTGAGCAATTCCAAACAGACTGTTGTCTGTTTATTATGGACAAAGTTGCATCACGCTAGTTATTGTCCGGTTTGGTCAGGAGGTTTATTTCTCTGCAATTACTTCTTCTAAAGCTTGCGTACTCGATTTTTTGTTTGTATTATTTTTTTAATATCTTTTGGACGCTTGTGGGAAAGCACATATTTTTGGGTTATGTTTGTGTCAGCCAATTTGGATTCTTTTTTTAGCCGCGGAATCCAAGTGATTGCAATTATTGACCCTGTTTGTGAATATTTTATTGTCACTTTCCGGCAGTCTTTTAAGAACTGTGCAAGATGTGTGTGAGTAACACTGGGTTGTGATTAGAGTGTAACTCAGGTAATGACCATAAGTTATAACTACTGGTGATTCTATTGAGCACTGCTACATATAACTTTGTGGCTTTTATGGCTTGGATGTAAATGTGCGAGTCTGTTAGATTGCGCTAATTGATGTATTGTTTTACCATCGGTGTTTGGTGTTTATCGAGCTATAGATACTGTGCTTTGCGTTTAGCTATTTTGCAAGAATTGTTGCTTTAACGGCAAACAATTGTGGCGTATTTCTTATAAGAATAGCAGTGCTTTCACGACGACCAGTTGTTCCGTCGTTGGTATGTGATGTAGTTAGGGATGGTGAGGGTTTGACTCTTTCTTAGATAATTAGCAATATGACATTGGTCTTATGTTGGTAGGCGGGGTGTCGTAGCTGATACTCTTGTCTTCGGATATTGAAAGGGCATTTGTACACGCTTGTACATGCATAAGTTTACAGCTGTTAGGAGTGGAGCGTGTTTAGTACTCCACTTGCTTAGACTCAGCGGGGCAAGAGTTATTGTTGGTCATGTGAGAACCGAATCATTTACTCTATCGGAAGAGTTTGTGGATGATACTTTACCTCTAGGATTATTGTTTGTTTGCTGACAATTTTGATTTTGCAGTTTTTTGGTTATTTTAGACCGCTTATCGCATAGCACAATTTACTGCCGACGGAAGCTTGCCAACGTATATTGGCATATGAGCCTTTGGTAGATGCGGCTTAGAAGGTTTTGCTGTGATTTTTTGGACTTTAGTCTTTTTAACCGCTCTTTTGAACAAATTCCGATAACTTTTTGGAGTTCTAAACGAGTATTTTTTTGCTGTCGCATTGTTTTTTTTAATGTTTTGAACCTTTGCCGTGCTGCGTTTTGCCGAGATAGTTAAAGGTTTTTTGGAAGCCGGTACTAATCTTGCTGCCTTGGAGTTGTCTATTTTGTTTTTTTTTACCGCTGCGAGATTTGTTTAGCGTTGCCGAAATTTTTAAAGATTTTCCGAAAAGCGGTACTAACTTTGTTGTTTTTAATACTTTGTTTGATTTAGTAGCTTTTAATTCTATTGTTGCCAATTTATTCTGTGTAACACTGGATTTTTATTGTGGTAGCTTTTCAGACTTTGAACAAGACCTACTCATTGTTGTCACTATTATTGTCTTGTTTTTATTTTTTCTTGCAAAACTCACCGTCGTGGCTACTAACGTATCGGTTTTGTTTGAGCTTTACTCGCGACAATCACTTCCGCAAATGAAGCAAAATGTTCGAAACTCGTTTTTCTACGTTCAGAATTATTTTCTACCTTAACATTGGAAGCAAAATATCTCCTACTTGTGATTTATACACGCTTTACCCAGAAACAGTTTTACTCTCTGAAACTACCACGAGAGACTGGCTTACGCTTTGGTTAGAAGCACCTTTGCTTTCTACATCAATATCCTTTACGGGGGACTCACACACGCACATGGTTTTAATCTTAATTAAAGTGTAGGGCAGTATATATTGTATTGAGTAGTTACAGCTTTTATGCTAAATATTGTTAAGGACAATATCTAGCTTTAGCACTTCCCTTCTAGATTCTCCAAAGTTTTTGATCAGCCAGTGTAGGTTTTAAAGAATTTGTTTTTGTCTGCAGTTTGTTTTTGTTGTTCATAATGTCTGTTTGCGCTTTCAATGAAGATATTTTCTTATAAACTTCATCTAAGAAGGAATACTGTTTGCCTGCTCTTTCTGTAGTGTGCCAGATTCTAGATGCGTTAAGGTGCACTGCTGCTGATATTGCCACTTACTTTCTTGAATAAATGTTTAAAAGTGGCAAACACAGTTTTGTTTCTACGTCTATATGTAAGTTGGCGTTGTTAGCATGCCACCTGCTATACTTGTTGCAACTGATTTAGTTGATTTGCTACCAGACTAGTGCTTTATAGATGCGCATAAGAGAGTCATATTGCTGTTGGTGCCAGGTAACGCTATCAGTTCTAAGCTAAATATTTTTATACCCAACGTCTAATAATTAGTAGCGTGATTCAGACTTACGCTACTACGTAAGCCCTTAAGACTGGAATTTCGTCCGACAATCAAGAAGATATTACGACGATTTTTGCAATGTAATATGGACCTTGAATTTTGAACCGATACATTGACGCTTTTACCGGGATCTCGGTTTTATCCTAGCGGTACGGTAGTCTTCTACCGTGTTATTCTACGGGAGCTTGCACTTCTACCTCCGACTTTAGGTTACGTTCCGAACTTTTACAAAATCCATTTGGATCAACGTCCATTATCTCCACAGGGATAAACTTCACCTTTGGGACTTTGACTATCTTCTGGGGTGTATCGATAACATTATAACTGCTTTTTAATAGCCACACTACTATTTTTTTAGTATATAGATTTGATTTATTCACTGACAACTTGAAATTTTCTTGTCTAAAATGTAACCGCAGTTAGCGTTAGCATATGGACCAACATTACTAAGCAAGTACAAGAATACTTCATGAGTTGAACGTTTACACTTAACATACACACCAACTTGTATAGTTTGTATTATATATTGTAAATGCTAATTAAATCTGTACAATTTAGATACTTATTACTTAAAAGGAAGGCTGGAAACATTTACGGTTTAAAGGTACACAATATTTTATTAAATGTTCAATTTTTTTTTATTTTATAATTTTTTAATTTTACTTAAAAGTACTTAATTTTTTTTTTTTATCTTTTGTGTGAAAATATATTTTGTATACCAATAAATATTATTATTTAAACGCTATTTTTAATTAAGCCTAACATTATGTTGCACATATTATTTTCACGCTTTGCATTAAATTAGATTAAATTATGGGTTATGGCTGCAAACATTGCATCAATAATTACACAATGATTAACATTTCAAATATTTTCTAGCTGAAGATTTAAGTATGAAAAAACCATGGGATATGTTACCAGCTCATATAGCGCTACCAATGTTACTGATGCGTGAATCTCTGCAAAAATCTATGATGCAATCAGTAACAACTCCTAAATCAGAAAAAGTAAGCCCACGTAAACGAGTCGATCCTTCTGGATACGATTGCAATGTTTGTGGAAGGATATACAAGTTGAGAAGTTCTCTGCGTAATCATCAGAAATGGGAATGCGGTAAAGAACCACAATTTAAATGTCCTTATTGTTCTTATAAGGCTAAACAGAAAATGCATATGGCTAGGCATATGGAAAGGATGCATAAAGATATTGATGGAGCCGCTATTAAAATTGAAATGAATAAAATGCAGGAGGATACCAACGAAACTGATAATTAAATGATATTGTTTTAGATTTAATGAACCAATTGTGCCTTTATTCCATATTCTAAATGACAATACTACTGACCATAAATGATTGTGATATATTTGAAAAGTCATTAAGCCCGTTTTACACGACATTAGTTTGGATATGTACCCAAAATTTTAATAATTACCTAACTTCTTAATAATGTTACTCGTAGTACGGAAATACGTAAATCTATATAATACTTGTTAGAATTTTTTTGAATTCTAATATTAGCTAAGCGTGATAAATATTTGCAGTTTCAACAGTTGAGAATAATTACTAGTCTAACATACATTAAACTGGGAAATAGTATTTTAATATCCTCAACTAGACTAGACAAAATATTTAGCATATATTATTAATGAAATCATTAAACATTTTTTAATAAATAACGTAGTGTATAACGGGTATTATGTAAATACATCGAATTAATTATAACAATATACTCTTCACAACGTTCCTCTTTTGATAAAATCAATATCAATTAAAATCAATACATTTCCTACGTAATTAAAACTCAGGTTAATGCTAATATATTAGTTATTCAATATATTTATACCAATTGCTTATTATATAAATAAATCGCTTTATTATTAAAATTACTATTAATATTATTGAAGGTATGTCAGGTGACGGGACATATTAATTAATTTTTAAAATAAACCTACACAATACTCAGTCTAAAATGTGATGAAGCTACCATATTTTTGTAATAGTTCCTTTATAATATATGATATCCCAATATGTGATTATATATTTTATAATCTTCAATCTGTATGTTCCGTTAAGTTTATATTTTTTTATTATGCTTTTTTATGTGCTTATTATTAAGCTGTTATGATGCTTATATTTTTACTGTTGCTATGTAAGAAATATGTGCTTTTAGGTAGAGGTATTTTAATAAAAATTATTATTCCACAAATGTTTATTTTTATATATTATTTGATTTAATGTTTATTTATTTGATTAACTAGTTTTGCCTAGTGAAGTAACCTTACGAACAAAATAAAAAAAATGGTACAACTTATAGTGCAAATGTTGGTAATAAATAAGATACAAACACTAGAGCAAAAAGTACTTTTAACACTAGTTTAAACAAAATCATAAAATTATTTTTTTAATTTTTTCTACTTATTCAACATTAAGGGAAGTATTATTGCGTAAGCTATGTTAATTAATCATTGGTTTGGTTTATTTGTGTTTTGTGTGGGGTTTGGTGGAGGAGTTGTCTAGATTTACGAGGACCCCATCTTGCCTACGGCTGAGTAGAAGGCCGTGGGATAGGATTGGCGACGGTTCAAGATACCAGACGACGAAGGTACTATTCAAAATACCTTGAATGCATGGAGATAGTCTAAGCTATCAAGAAATATTGAGGCTACTTAGAGGACGAAGCATTCATTCTAAGAAGGAACAACTTGGCATTAGTATAGTTGAAAAATTCAAATAAGTAAAAATGGGTTTTGATGCTGGAAGAATTTGACTACACCGAAGAACATCTACGAAGCACAATAAATGTATTGCCCGATACACTATCAAAAAACCCTGGACACGAAATTACCAGCCCAGATTAGAATTACCACAAATCTGAATCAACATGTTGGTGAAAACATTTATAAAGATCCTGTACAATTGTCTAGTTTGACCAAATCATGTCAACCGCCATTGAAGTATCCTGGTGACCGAGAAGCTGGCAGGTACAAGGAGGCGCACACAGCAAGAGAGCGTTAATAACACTGCTCACAAACTTTAAGGGGTGATTCCGATGAACAACACAAAATAACAACTGACTTAGCAAAGCAGGAGAGTTATATCGAACTCTTGACAACCACGACCAACTAGTGGTACCACTACCAGCCATATGGGTCGATATTACACAACATCATACAACTGCTGGTCATCCAGACCGAGACGAAATTTGTTTGAGGATTTGTAGTCTGCCGCAGAACGAAATCTGGTTCTGCTTAACCAGGACACACTTACAACCGGCCGGAGAGCCATGAGGGTCAATGGTTTTGGATCACATCGGGCATTTTAAAATGTCAAGAACCAAGAACAAATAAGCCTTAATATGCATGGATTTGTGCACTAGGTGGGTTAAGGCATTTTAAAATAATGAAAGACCGCTTATTCCATAAGACAATCTATCATATCACGGCGACATATTATCTACATGCTAATTCTGTGAAGAGGGCTTTAACAGAGTTACTGACACTGGCAACGTTTTACAACAACAGTCGCACGAACCCCGTAGAGTAGATCTTGATGATGCCATAGTTGAAGTTTTTTTTTTTGTTGATTAGGAGGAGAATTTTCTTATAGATTTACATTCACGAGCGCTTACTTACGAAATTTCTACTATTTGTATTTCTGGAAGTTTGACTCCTAGTGGGCCATGGATCTTGCTGATATGAGTTGTGGTGAGGTAATATAGGCGTTGCATAAAGATTGAGGAGTACTTGTACCACTTCTATGTCTGGAAACAGACTGTCGGACAATTTGACTGGTTCTTGCTCCATTTGCGTAGGATTTTTTTGCGTACATTGGGGTGCTCTGGGGAGGAGTTGGAGTCTGCGATTGAGAGGCAGATGAACGTTTTTAGGTGAAGTTTGGCTTATCTTCAACTGTAGCTTGCTGTGTGCATTTTATTGCACGCGGCGCATTTGCAACATGCTCTGATTTATTTGTCTTGGTGCTGGTGGAGCTAGTATGAGCTTCACCGCATTTTACGCAAACATACGGTTAATTGCACTTTGATGCCTTGTAGTCATAACGCTGGCAACGGTGGCTACAATGTCACCAGACTTACGTTTGAATTCTACCCGGACCATATGGTCGCATAATTTTGAGAGACATAATTTTTTGGTTTTGTGGTTTTTGCGGCAGGTGAACATAACACTTGGGGAAAGGTTTCTTATCCCTTTCCATGGATTTGACTGTAAGAGGAGCGTCCCCTACAGCGATGAGCTTTCTTTGAACCGCATCAGCCTTGCTGCATTCGAGCACGTTCCTAATGACGCATTTTAAGGTTTTTAGGACTCGGAAATATGTAATGATACAACTCTAGCAACAAACATTACCCGATCAAAAAGAAATATACTAATTGGAACGCTTTAAATGAAAAACTGCTGTACAAACACCGCTATAAGCAGCAAGCAGCCAATGTCTTGCACTCAACCATCGACTGTAACAGTCTACAAGTTTATTGTGAGCAGACTTACGGCCGAAGAACTAACACCGCCAAAACCTTATGAACAAATGGAACTTAATACGAATAGCTGCGGTGAAGCTATGAAGAGAGAAGAAGAGAAGAGGATGCAGATGACTTTAGAACTGATTTACAGTTTTGTCACCATTGACGAGTTATGGTAGAAAAACACCGCTACCCCATCACCGACAAAACTAAAACTGTTAAGGGAGGACCACACCACTTTTGCCGCCGCCAGATATTGTACTGGCAGCACATGCACTAATGTCTTGCACCTTAGTCGTGGGAAAGATGGGGAACTATTTACCGGGCCCCATAGATAACACACACACCGGAGCTTTGCACCAATTTTTTCGGCAAGGTTTGCTAACTTCTGTTGACGTACTACGACTCCAGTACCTCTAACACCCCTGAGTCGACATGTAGTTGAATATGTAATTGCGGTCTTTTTTAGAGAGGTGAAGTTTTTTTTTAAAGTAAACTTAACATAAAAATTTAAAGAGCGTCTGATGGGGCTATTATACAAATATTAGTGGTCCTGTCAGGTGTCAGCTTTACTCTCATAAACGGTACGACAACGTTTGCACTTGTCGTAAATTTTTTTATAGTTACTGTGGGTTCAGACGTCTGATTCTTTGCTGAGTTATCAAAACTAATCATTTTAGGTTATTTAAGATGAATATGTAACTGCGATCTTTTTTAGAGAGGTGAGATTTTTTTAAAAAGTAAAAAAAAATAAACGAGCATCTGAGGGGCCTATTTTCTAAATAATTGAATACTTGATATGGCTTTTCGAGGTGCTCCTAGTCAACTTTAAAATTTTGTCTAGTGGTTCTATCTGGTGCCAGATTTAATCTTATAAGCAGTAAGACATTGGCATTGGACGTTAATTTGTTTATGGTTAGTGTGGGTTCAGACTTCTGATTTTTTGGTGGCTCATCAAAGCTAATTATGCCAGGCTCTTGGGTTGGAGTACCAATGTGCAGCAGTGGCCCATTTGGGTGCTTCTATGTTGCTTTGTGATTATATGAGTATACATTCAGAGCATAATAATGAATTTCTAAAATATGTCTGATTAAAAAAATAATTTTAACTGTAGCAATTCGTTGTGCGGTACATTTGACACAGTCACAAATATAATGACTGCACAAAAACAGTGTTGAATAGAAGTAACTCTTAAAAATGAATTTTTATTTTTTATTGATTGGAGTTTTTTTAGTTCTTTACCGTAGTTTTTGTACACTTAGGAAAGTGTAGTTTGCACAAAATTATTTTTAATTCTTTTATAGACAAATCTATGTTAAAATACAATTTTGGTTAGTTTGTATTTATGGCAGGTTAGTTTAAAAAAACTATTTATGGCAAAAGTGGTATGTAGTCTAGTCTCTAGTTTTATTAATATGTTATTATTTTTAACTTAAGTTTTTTAGCTTAAAGTTCCAAAACGGGGCTCATGCGGTTTATTTATGTTTTGATTCTAAACTGTAAGTATAACAAAATATTGAGTTATGTTGTAATAACATAATTTTGTTTTAGGAAAAGAAAAAGACAGCAAACATTTATGATAATTAATAAGTCTAGTTTTTTTTTTGTAAAACAACTGACACGATTACCAACCACCACATCGAGCGTTTGCAACGTAAATTAATTAGTTGGTGCCAATTTTTTTCTATGTTGTCAGCTTTTTTTAAGCGACCGCACTACATACATGGTACCAATCTTAATACAGACTGTTTTAAAAAACTTGTTTAATTTGCAACGTTTTAGAATTAAATTACATTCAACGAGGTGCTAATAAAACTTGATTAGTTTGCACTCAAAAAAAAATTTAAACAAATTTATTTAAATATATAAACTTTTTTCTTAGTTTATTTTTAAATTGGTATATATTAATATGAGCACAACATAATGGTGTTGTTAATAAAAAACGAGGATACCGTTATATTTACAGACAAAGTCTGGACCGACAAACATCTCCACTTAATAATAAAATCTAGACATCAGCACAAATTTTCTATAAATGCTTAGGCAGAGGCATCATTGGTAAGTTTTTGATAGGTTTTATTTTTTTGTTTCAACAAACCGACGGCGTTTTTATGCCAAGATTTTTTAGATTTTTTTGTATCTAGAATTACTAGTAGATGTTTTTTTTTTAGAAATAAGAATGCACGTATAGTTTATGCTTGACGGCGCTCTAGCGTATTTTAGCATTACACCTTTCCAGTTTCTTAATGAAGAATTTTTTGCAAGATGAATAGGTTATGGTGGACTGACGTCATGGCCTGCTGGTTTTATTGATGCCAATTCCTTAAACTTATTTTTCTGTAAATATTTAAAATAATTGTTTATGCTTTTTCTATAAATAATTTTAAAGAATTGCAAGAAATAATTTAAAATTTCCGAACAATGACAGACAATGCTGGCATTTTAGAATGGATAAGAAAATCAATGATGCATGCTAATGCTTGCATAGAAGCCAATAGAAGACACTCCAAACAGCAATATGTGCTTGAAAGGAACGAACCCTAAAAAACGGATTGTTATAACGCACGTGGTTCTAGAACACCGAAAACAAGATCTTAGTGAGGTTTTTTAGGCGGCTCGAGGTGTTTATTGTAGAGAATTGAAATCTTTTGACTTGGCTTTTCTGTCCACTTTGTCTATGGTGATCTGGGGTTGATTACTAAATTGTCTACGTACAAATAAAACTACCGAGGCCGCAATATTATTTATCGCAATTGCAAAAAAAGTGACGCTAATTGTCGACTCTTGAGAAACATTGTTCTCATATAATATCATAATCAAAGACACCGGCGACAAGAAATTTAAAGAAATTTTTATTGCAGAAATTTTTTGCCAATGCGTCTGCAATTTTGCCGGTTGATTTTGCGTTCTTTGCCGATTAGGATAAGAATCACAAAGGCAAGTTTGATCTAATACAGCACCTTTTTTACACTTTGTCAACGAAAGTGGACCGTTGGCACGTAGCTATCTCATTTTGGTTGCTTATGTCAAGAATTTTTTTTTTCTTCATGTTTTCCTACGTTGGGGCTCTCTTAAGAGAATTACAAGGCTTCTTTCTACAGCTACACAAGTATCGTCGTTTAACCAGAAACGAACAGACTGGCTACTTGACCGCTAGATTTTGGAATAAACATTTCTGCTGCTTGTACAATACAATCTGTGAAAAATTTTAAGGCTCGACATTTTTACCATTTGATTCTGGTGGGACCAGACTGAGTTGAAAACATTGCTAGTCTGTGCTGTCGAGACACTATCTACGGGGGACGGAATTATTATTATAGGAAATTGATTTGTGTCGTGAAGGTAATCTAATACCTCGATAAACATGTGGCTAGACATGGAGACAATAAATTAATTGCCGAAAACAATTTTCTATCAAAACGACCTTGCTTCTAGTATAATTGATCTCCGGAACATACAGGTTGCAAATTGGAACGGTTGCAATATCCTGTATGTTTCTTAGAGACACGCAAAAAGGGTTTTGCTTTACCAATATCATTTTTAGCTCACAATAGCTGCGAGTTATTGTCTCTATAATTTTAAACAATAAATAAAGAATTAAATAACACCTAATTGAAACACCATAGTTGTAAAAAGATTACTGCGATCATCTTGCACTAAATTGTAAAAGCGCATGGCATATTTATTTTGTAGATAGAGTTATTTCCGGCTTAAGAGCATACCGACCGCTACTTTGATTTGTAGTATTTTAACAAAAACGGCAACTTCCCCTTCATCGCTGCTTCTACAAATAATTTGATAATCGATTTATTTTTTTACCAGTACATTTAGAAAGGATTAAACTATGAAATGTCGAAGTCTTTTAGTTAAATAATAGTTAGGAAATAGCTGAAAAAACCCATCAAATATAGAAATAAATGCGTTTTTCTGTATTTTTGAATGCATTTTGTTGCTATTTGCAAATATAATTTCACAAAAAAGTCTTCGACATATCATAGTTTAATCCTTTCTAAATGTACTGGTAAAAAAATAAATCGATTATCAAATTATTTGTAGACACAGCGATGAAGGGGAAGTTGCCGTTTTTGTTAAAATACAACCAATCAAGGTAGCGGTCGGTATGGTCTTAACCGAAGATTCTAAAAAAGAAGAAGTATTTTGAAGAAATAATTGTAGATAATTGCTTGCACTCTAGAATATTATAGTATTTGATAAATGTATAAACGTTTTTAGATTCTGTAGTTAGTTTTATATACACATATGTACTAATATTATATGGTTTCAGATGTATCGGAAAGCAAATACAGTTGCCCAAAATGTGGAAGGTTTTTTACTAGAAATCACAATCTCACTCGCCATATTAAATATGTTTGTGGCGTTGAACCTCAATTTAAATGCAGTGTTTGTCCGTATATTACCAAACATAAATATGCCCTGGATGCTCATTTAAAGATGAAGCATCAAATATTTTGTTAAAGCATAGTAATTGGTTTTATTTTAATAAAGACTTCATGTAATATTTGTTTTTTTTTTTTAATTTAATACTTTTATTAGTGATGATGCATGATATTATAACTCTACAGATATGATTGCTTGACGGACGCGTTTTGGTTTGTACTGCGCATTACGTCACTGGGTGCTGGGAACTTTTAAATTAATCTGTGCACTAAAGAAACTTAAAATTTGTTCTAGCTGCAACAAAAAATGAATTGATCGTAGATTACTACTACTTTGAGTATTTTTTTTTTATATGACGTTAGACTATTTAAATGTACCACATGCATCAACACATATACAAAAATCTCACACGCACAGTGAAAAATTAAGTCGTAGAAGACTACTTTCTGAATCAATTTATGATTTACGCATGTGATTGGAAATTGTTCGCTTTTTTCAATCATAATTTGTGCAAAGCAATCAATAAGGAAATAATGAGCATGGTTACGAAATTATTTTTGACATATCTAACAGCTCAAAAGTTGTTTGTTAAAACCGTAAAAGTTTTGTAGTTTGAAAAGCAATGAAATAAAAAATCACACTATATCCACTAATTTTGAGGCTATCAGCATAATCTATACAGCATTATTTGGCGTTTATAGATACAATAATTTACTACAAACATTTGTTTTTTTTTTATATTTTGAATGAAATGCATGTTTTTATGTTTTAATTATCAATTTAGATAATGAAGTAATACTAACAGTCTCAATTTATAGGTTTCTTAAATGACGTTAGGCCATTTATTTGTACCACATGCGGCAAGACTTATAAAAGAAAATCTCACTTGAACAGACATCAAAAGTTTGAGTGTGCTGGAGTACCTCATTTTGTTTGCCACATATGTAATAAAGCTTACACGCAAAATAAAACATTAAAAAATCATATATTTACTGTACATGAAGCATTTTAATAATTTATTTGTTTTGTATATAATAATTATATTTAATAAAGTGTATTACTATACTGGCAACAGGAGTATTAAGTGTTTTAATAGTCAAATTATTAATCGTAAGTAAATCCCACACTTGTGTAATCTATTTTTGTTATGCTATTTTTTGTGCATTTCAATATTACTAATGGGAAATTAAAATAATATTTCATATTTTGAATCCAAGATCTAAAGTTGTTTTATTTTAGGATTAAGTTACTTACCATTTCATCAACACCAAGTGTGTAGAGTTGATGATAAAAATCAGCGTGGACAAACTAAAAGGAGACGTTGTAAAATGTGTAGTACTCTTGGAAAAAGAAAAACTACAATTTATGTTTGTTCATATTGTCCAGATAATCCAGCGTTATGTTTAGAACCGTGTTTTGCAAGATTTCATTCAAAATGACCTGGAACATGATAATTTTAACGGATTAGTTAATTGACTGTAGCAACAATATTTATTTTGTTGTTATTGTTATTTTTTAGTGAAATTGTATTTTATTGAATAAAGATTAATGTTTTCATTTTTTTTTTTTAATTTTTTTTTAAGCGCGGTTGAAGTGAATACTTTTAAAATTTTGAGTAGTACTTTTTTGGAATAAAAATAGAAGAATACAAAAAAAAATTAATTGTTTATTAAATTATGATATTTTTGGTTTTCTTTAAACTGAAAAATATATAAGGTTATCAGTCGAATACACTAAACAAGACTCGGCAGACTACGCAAAATTTAGATTATATAGCATGCTAATAAATAACTTATTACATATTAGTAGTACATTTTTATTGTTTGAAGTTGACTTACTTTTAAATTACGTGTATTTTTTACAAGATGGATCAACATGAATGTGAAGAATAGTTTTTAAATCACATATCAAATGTATAAATGCATCTGTTCTTACATACGCTAGCGACTATCTGCTATTTTGGGAATTATTCCAAATTGTTTTTGAGATTTGGAGATGGCGAATTGTTGCTAATGTGTCTGTGCGCAGGACTCATACATTGTATACAAGAGTAATTTTTGCGTCTTTTCCTAATATTCTTTTTCTCAACGCTTGAATTATATTTTAATTTATTGTAGCACATTATCATTATTAGAACTTTTTTACTAAAGGTATTAGTATGGACTCAATAGTAATAAGGAAAACAGTGACATTGATACAAAAAGGGGACATACAATATCATGGTTTTTTCTAAATTTATCAGTGTCTTATTTCGATTATAAGCTTAATTATTAGTCGATTTTTTGTGGCATTAACGGACAACAAAATTATTCAATATTTTTTTAATTAAATAATTGTTACAACGTACGCTTACCGGTTTCGGTTATTTAATTTCTGTAACCTTCATCAGAGCAAACTAACACGTTAAAAAAATATTATTGTCAATAAATTACAAAATGAATCCATTCTTATTGTTGGATTATTATACATTCCTAAGGATAAATCAGGATGGTTAAAAATTAGGCTGTTAACACTGCACGCCATTAGTAAAGTGACACAGAAAATCCTTTAATAATTAAGATTATCGTGGTTGTCGTAGCATTTGTATATGTTTACTTATTTAATTCACCCTACCTACCATTTTTTTTTTAACTATCTGGTTTCTATGCCACGTCTGAACCATGTAAAAATATTTACGAGTTTGTCAAAATTTTATTTTATTTATCAGTTTTGATACTTAGCCACATTTTATAAGCAGCCCCCTGTGCTGAAGGGCCCTCAACCACAGAGGACTGAGGGAGGGGAAATATTACAAAACTGTACTTTTGTTTTCAAAATTGTCTCTGAGGCCTGATAATATTTTGCGGTTGGGCTCAACAATTCTATTTACACTACTGGTTTTGATATTTTTGAGTAGATCTCGTAAGGGACTGGTTTTTATTAGAACTGAGTTATTTAATGCTCATCTTTGGTTCTTATAATCTTAAGTTTTGTACATCTTTGTTGTGCATTAGCAGCCATTTTGTTTGTGTAGTTTTAATTTTAGTTTTGAGATTGTGATTAGGCTTACTTTTACACTATCCTTGATTTGGGCATAACGTTTGATTTGAGTCAAAAGACTCAAGAGTAGTTTGTTGACCTACGTTGGGCACTATTTGTTACCGGCGCGCTGTTTTTCGGTGATGCGAGTTTATAATAAAGAACTGATTGTTGATTGTTTTGTACGACGTGAGGCAGCATAAAGTCAGTGGTTGTATAGTATTCCTTTCTGTAGGTTTGGAAAATAGAACGACAGTAGAGTAATCGATGGCACCAGATTGCTGGTTGTACTAGAAGTTGCAATTTTATGAGTTTACGGCATGGCGTTGCGGATTCCAAAAAGTTTGAACACGACAAACCCATCCAAACGCATTACATCCGGGTTTAGGCTGGGGTTTTAATAGTTTCTTGTACTGCGTTGGTATATTTCTGGAAGTTTCAAAGGTTTGCGCATGGGTTTTATGTTGCAAAGTATCAACTTGGTAGTTGATGGAGGTTGATTTTTTTCTTTGGGGTTGTTTATTTGCTAGGTACTGTGTATTGTGCCGAATTTTGTTGCTAGTTAAGACTTGCTTGAGAGGATGTCTTGCTGGACATTGTTGTTGTCAGCTTTAATAACATAGCTTCAAGGTCCGCCGGTTTGTTGTCGTCAGTATTTTTTAAGCGCTAGTTGTGATTTAGACGCTTTAATTGCAGCCCGATTTACTTTGATTACGTTTAGTATTTTGGTTAAGACCAATTGTTTTTTTTTTATTGGTGGTAATGGGTGGCTCGAGCAGAGTTTGTTTTTGTGAGTTAGAAGGAGAATATCTAAAAGACACTGGGCAGCCCATACTGATCAGTAGTTGCGGGTTTTATTGGCTTTAAACTCTACCCTTTTTTTCCTTACTTTGGAGTGGTTTATTCTTTTGTTCTTTGCACTGGGGTCCCGTTGGACTTAATGTACTCCTCTGATGTTTTACTCTTTTAGCAGCTCTGTCTTTTTGATGAAGTCTAGTATCTTTTTTGCTTTTAGTTCTGCTTTGGTTAGGTTGTTTGCAAAAATTGGCTATGCGTTGCAGTTTTAAGCTTTACATACACTTAGGAAGTATGTTGGAGTATCATCACCTTCTATAGGGGCTTTTTTTCCTATTCTATGCAAGTGTTTGTTAAGACCACAGTGTCAGGTTATTAGTCTTGTAAGCCTTTGCATACGACTCGTTTGTGCTACTACGGTTTTGATATTTTGCGATAGTCTTGCTTGGAATATTTTTGAATGTGACTCTTACAGCTTTTCTACAGGTTGCTGTGTTCCGTCTCAAATCTGCTGCGGATTTTTTTTTCTGGTTTTGTTGCGACCCCGAACGAAGGTTCTGGTTCAGTAAATGACTCTTTTGCTTCTTCTTTGACGAGTTTATTTGCTTTCAGCACTGCGATTTTTTGTTTGTTTCTGTTTTGTTTGTCTTTTTGTTCAACAGTTTCGGGACTTATTGATCAGGAACTTTTGTCAGCGTAGAGTCTGGAAAGTAGTCTGCAGCAACTTTTTGCAGAGTGCTCTCAACCGACTCTGTGAATTTTTTGTTTTTGGTTTGCATCCAATGTTTTTAGTACGGTATTTGCTTGAGGTTTTTTAGAGGCGGGAGCATTATGGGACCATTTTGAACGTCTCTATTCCTTTTTGGTTTTTTTATATGCTGTAAGACTGGTTTTATATGTGGCTCAGTCACCTTTTTTGTTGAATTTATTTCTGGTGTTTGCTTTTGCTATGTCTATCCTTTTCTTCTATCAAGGTATCACGTTGGAAGTGTGCTTGACAGTGTTAGGGCAGCTTCTTTCAGAAATGGTTTTTTCTGACAGCTTTTGTGATGGTTTTGCTGTTTTTGGGCATACCCCGATTTGGCTAACTAATATTTTGTTGCATAGATCACAGTTAGTTTTTCTCGGGATCTTGTATTCTAAAAAGATTTGTTATTGAATTCGATGTATGCATGATCAGACAATGAGGCCTCGTCCGACACGTATCACTTTTTAATCACATTACTTGCTTTATAATTTGCTAATGTAAGGTTGATAATTTTGCTACGCGATGCATTGCGATACACTGGCTTATTAAAAAAAATTACGTATGGAGGTGTTGGCTTCAACATAATGTGACTGACGCGTTGCCCAATGTTTGTTTAAGTAGTAGTTTGGTAGATTTTACAGCCGTTTCCCACAACCCTTCAAACGTTGTGGAAACTGGGGATTGGTTGGGATGAATCTATACTAATCAGCATTTATACCTCCTGGACCCAATATTTGACAGATCTCAAAGAGTTACAGAATTTAACAATACCCCGAAGAGTTCTGGAAGCACCCTGCTAGTAGCCTTTAAGAATGACTTACGCATGGCAATACCTTCCGGTTTTCTTTTCTGCATAAATCCTGTTGTTATAATGTCTTTGTCAAACTAGTCTAGATTTGGCAGTAGTTTGAGGTAGGCTGGTTATTGCCTTTCGGATTTTTGCACAGAATATAGCCCCTATCTTTTGTCTGTCTCTTTTGTCTTTTTGTATCTTTTTTTATCTGCACTGACATCCAGCTTTACATTCTTTTCTTTCTCCAATCCGTGTGTTATTTATTCTAATTATTTGGTTGGTTTTCAGATGCGTTCTTAGTTTTCTTAGGTTTTTGTTCACTTCTTCTTTATTGTATCCACTTTTTTTATGAATGCAGTTCTATTAGTCTTATTTCTTTTGGCAGTCTTAAATTTGTAAACTTTACTTTTAGTGATATCCTTGTATCTCCATCTGGGATTACTTCTTTGTATCCTCTTGTTGCCAGGTATATTCGAGATAGCGTATCTACCATTTGGTATTTGTCTTGTTATTTTTGTTATTCTGCATTTCTTTAATCTTTCTTCTTTTTATCTCTGCAATTTTGTTTGGTATCATAATTTCTGTAAATGTTCTTCTATTTTCTTCTATTTTTTGGTATACATAATTGTCAAAAAGAACAGCTTTTTTATTTCTTTCTTTTTGATCTTTTTTTCTGTTACGTTGTTTTCATTTTGCTTCTTTCGTTTTTTTCCTTTCTCTTCTATGGCTTCTAGAGCACCAATTAGGTAGCCATCTCTTTGAGTTGTACTCCGTAACTTTAGCTTTTTTGGGGTAATGCTTTTTTTATAGATACATTTGCTTCTATAAATTTTAGAAGGCAACTGTAGTTTAATGGTTTAGTGCGGGGACTGTTGAACAGGCATTTTGGGTTAGATTTGCGCTGGCAAGGGTGAAGGCTTTGAACCCAGTTTTTAATGACTTTTTTACTTAAATTGGGGGTAATGTCAGCAATGACACATTTAATGTTGGCCTGCAAGTTCAGCACTATTGCTGGGTTGTTGGTAATAATAATAATAATAATATTTATTTATTAAACTAGGCATAGCCTAATACAACAATATTAATAAGTAGATACATTATTATAACAATATACATATGACATACAATATAAGGTATAAAAATAAAAATAATAAAAAATATGGTGTAAACATAACCTCACTTAAAGAATTTTAGAGATGTTAAATTGCATCAGCAAGAAGTATAATTGACTGGGACATTTATTGAAATTACCGATTTACTTAACTTTACTAAGAGTAATTGAGTTGTTTGGCTGGCGTGTGACAAATGGTCGCTACCATCTTGCTCTAAGTCAAGTGTATCAAATTTGTAATGGGATTACCAACGTTTTGTGGGATTATTGACTGTCCTGACTTGCTCAGCTCTATAGGTATTCATGTCCCAGCTGTAGTTTTACGCAATGACTATTTATTTCGTATACCGTTTAAACGTACTGATTGTGTGGTGCACTCTGCATCTACACGTATTTTGCGGTATGCCAACGAAGTTAAAGTGGATTTTTTTAATGATTTTTTTCAATGCCCTTCTGCGTGCACTTGTCACCCATGCGTGACCTTTTTAATATTTTATTGCTATTTATGTTTTTTAAATTGTAAATATTTACTTATTTTGTAATGGCTTCCGTTGACTAGTAAATAAATAAATAAATAAACATTCAAAAGGATCCAATGACTTCTCCAGCATAAGTTTAAATTGATGTAATGCTTGTTGAGGCATTGCTCTTCTGGCTGATTTTCAGACTAGAAATGGCAGTTTTGCTTGTTTACAAAACTGTCAAGTCAGAAGTGAGCTTTGTCACTGAAGATATTTTTCTTACAAAATTTGGGTTAGTTTTCAAGTTTTTTTTACAGCTTAATTATTGAACGAACTATTATTTGGTTTGAGTGGAGATTAAGATTTGTTTCAAAACTTCCTACACAAAGTTTGAAATCAACGATGTATTGACAAATCTATAAGCTGCAATATTGTCTTGCTTCTTGCACTTTTTTGTGTATGTTGATTTAAATGTTTACAGAAGTTGTTTAATTGTTTTTTGACTTGGAAATTGGAGTTAAAGCACGTACGTAAATTTTGATGGAATATCTGAATAATTTGTAAACGTTATTGAAGCATCTACCTTTCTATGATGAAATGGTAAGAACTGACAAGCACAAATATCAAAACAACAAGATCAAAAGACTTTCTTTGAGGTATATCAATTTAAAAATGCGTTGTTC
Organism: Tachinus rufipes; assembly: GCA_963932245.1. Lineage (NCBI taxonomy): Eukaryota > Metazoa > Arthropoda > Insecta > Coleoptera > Staphylinidae > Tachinus > Tachinus rufipes. Next base: position 30,422,944 of record OZ010742.1, on the reverse strand, counting down.
TTTATGAAACCAACCTTTATTTATTCTTATTAAACTGAGCTGTGCTATTATTTTGGTTGCTGATTACATAGTGTAGCAGATACAACTTTTTGAATTCTTATATTTTAGATAGTTGTAGTTATTTTATTATTGAATCGTAATAATACCTTTAATTTTCAGATACTTTCTATGATGAGAGACCACATAAATGTAGCAGTTGTAGCAAAGCCTATAAATACAAAACTCATTTGAAGAGACATGAAAATTTTGAATGTGGTGGAGTGCCTCAGTTTCCGTGTCACGTATGTGGTAAAGCGTATACACAGAAAACTGGTTTGAAGAGACATTTATATACCGTACATGGATTAAGTTCTTATTAAAAAAGTGTTACAATATTTATTATTTTTAAAATGCGATTTTTTAAAATTTTGTTAAATACATGGTTGGCTTGGTTATCTTGAATTAAATAAATATCATGGACACCGAAGACAAACTTAGTTATTATAGTTTTTGTGAGCCAAATTCTATAGGAATTGTAAGATAAGACTTCTGAATTATTTGCTTCAATAGATGTAGATTGTTTGTTAGGTAATGTGGAAGACTTTTAAACCTATTTGAGAAGTCAATTTAGATACGTTTTTTGTATTGGCGATGAGTCGTACATTTGAAGTTTGGGATTGGATTGATATCTTGAGAGAAATATTATCCAGAAATATTTTTAAATAGTAGAATAAGTTGTGGGGAGGAAGTCTTTTAAGTTTTTTTCACGACCATCGAAAAATATCAGCTTTTGATCTTTAATTATGGAACATACTGAAAGATAACATTTTTTGTTCTAAGAACGTAGACAAGTTAACTACATTTGTGCCAAAATTGAAGCAGTTTATGTATTCTCATCAATTTTAATAAACAGTTATAAGATTGAGTTGATCTTTAGGTTATAAAATTAATGTTTATACAACAATTTGTGATAAGGATAAAAGTGTTTTGTTTGTTTTAAACTTAATACGTTTTGCAAATGGTAACATTGGATGCCTTTGTGGAACTCAGGCACCAGTTGCCAAAGTTATTAGATTAATCTACCTTAAACCAATGTTTTTATTATGCGTTGACTGCCAACAGCTGACCTTTTAAGGCAGACGTAAAAACTTAGGTAGTTGGTTGAAGCTGTTATCAGTAAGAAAAATAAAACTAATAAACAGCCCAAATCAATGGTAATGATAAAATTGATCTACGAAGCAAGGAAAACCTTTTTTAGCATGTTTGCCCTACTTGTTTACAACTCTCTCCATAGTTCAAGTAGACGTGCTATTTTGCAAATAAAATTTGCTTCTACTCATTCCATGTTTTAGCAACTTTTAGTTGATCTACTCTGTACTGTGTAGTGCTGCTCAATTCAGGGTACAGAGTGAACAAATTTGGGGATTTTTAATCCCGATTTAGTCTTCTGACAGTCTTTTGGATATGTCTGTTTTCCGAGTGTTACTCATGTATTTACAGATTAGCAATATTGATTAAAACCTAAGTTAAATAAACTTTAAATTTTCAACATTATGAATGAAATGTTGAACTAGAAATTTTAGAATGTTGCAATAATCTAAATGTTGTAGAAAACCTTTGAAATAAACTAAACTGAAGACAATGGTAATTAAAATAATTGCAAAAGGTACACAAATATATAGACAAAATTTTTGATTATATTAGTAATATCTGTACTACTTTAACTTAGGATTATAATATTGTTAAGAGTTGCAACTATTTTTTGTAAATATTTAGGTATAATAAAATTGTTTTTGGAAAAAAATATATGAAAAATTATTTTAATTTGTTATTTTTTAGTAATTAGGATTAATTTTATACATTTATATATTTTATAATATATGAAACAATATTAACAATTTACATTTTCAGCGTTCCTCTTCTCTGAACGACCATTTAGATGTGCCCGATGCAGCAAATCATATAAACACAAATCAAATCTTAACAGACATAAAAAATATGAATGTGATGGAGTGGCACGTTTTGTTTGTCGCATTTGCAAAAAAGCTTATACCCAAAAAACAAGTCTCAAACAACATATTATTTGCGCACATTCGGATACATTATAAATTGTATCGAACGAAAAATCGTAAGCATTTTCTTATTTGGAACTTTGAAAATAAGCATATGCTGAGATTTGTACAGTTGCCGAATTTTAGTAGTTGTTTCTGAGAACAAGGACTAATCATGATTATATTGTTTATTTTTTAATATTTGTATATTAAGTTTGCATGTTTTTAATATTACTTGAAGTACCTTTGATAAATGGTGTGTTCAATTAATAAATGTAATACATATTGTAAAATAATGTAATTTTCCGTAATTTACTACATTGTAATTATTTTCTTAATATAACGTTTGTGTTGAATTTTATAAACAAATAAAATATTATTGATTTTAGTTTAATATTTATTGCATCTGATGATGATAATTTGGTATTGGTTTTATATTTAGAAAATGAGAGTAGTATTTCATACATAGTATCAAATTACATCAGTAATTTTGTGTTTATTCTATAAGTACACGTTATTCGATTGAAATATAATGAATGCATACTTTTATGTGTGCTTGTCTTTCAAGAAATTATTTGCACAATTTAAATTCATATGCATTTTTGCGGATAAGTAGTAGAACAGATATTTTTCCAAAAGCTGAAAAGTACTTCTTGAATATAAGTTCCTGGGGTGGCGTGGTTTGGAAACCAATTTGATGTGACGCAGCATGAATAACTTTAAATTTAGCTTAGGGTTTGATGCCAATTTTATGAACAGAGAAACATCTTAACAATTAACGAAAACCCTCTTACCATTTGTTGGTGCTATTACTTTTTAATTTTTATTTGATTAGTATTTAGATAAATAATATCTGCACGCACTCGGTTATTATAATCACATCACATCTGAAATAATAAAAACATTATTAAATTATAGCTACCTACCTGGGGGTAAGGGGTGACGGCAAAAAACAACATAAGTCCGGCCCGAATGCCAACCTTGCCTGCACGTTGGTGCCTCCTGCTAGAAACCGAAAGACGCTCTGACGACCGAGTTACGGCGGTATAGCCGTTACAACTGAGAACCAAGGAAATGAATTCTCAAACTCTACCAACCCGGCGTGGTAGGAGTAAGGTTAAAACCCTTGTAATGATAGTACACCAAAACAAAAGGCCCTCAGTCCCCGACAGCTCGCTTAGCACCGACCAAGGTAGCGGAAGGATAAGGGCGCGAGCGGAGGGTGCGAAGAAATGCCGGGACAGGATAGGCGACCAAAACCGAAAATAAATTAACCATAGCTACTCTAAATACTAGAACACTGTCTAAAACTCAAAAACTACAAGAACTCGAGGAAGAACTCTCCCACATTAAATGGGACATACTAGGTATAAGCGAGCATAAAAGAATAGAAGAGGAACAACTAATACTCCATTCAGGCTATTCGCTACACTATAGAGGAGACTAAAACATAAAAGAAGGAGGAGTAGGGTTTTTAATACACAAAAACCATATACAAAACGTAACCAAGATCCACAGCATTAGCAACAGAGTAATGTACCTTATATACAAACTAAATACTAGATACTCGTTAAAAATTATCCAGGTATACGCACCTACATCTGCAAACACGGACGCTGAAATGGACAACTTCTATGAGGACATAACCAATGCAATACAGCAAGAACCCACCCACTATAGCATGCTAATAGGCGACTTTAATGCTAAACTAGGACATAAGGAAGATGAATCTGAAATTGCATTAGGAACCCACGGATTTGGAATAAAACGAGAGAGGTCAAACACTTCTTGATTTTTTTCTACAACATAATCTATTTGCAATGAACAGCCTTTTCCGTAAGTCTGCACAGCGAAAATGGACCTGGGCCAGTCCTGACGGCTCTACAAAAAACGAAATTGATTTCATCATATCTAACAGAAGGGAGATAGTGCAAGACGTAACTGTGCTAAATAGGTTCTCATTAGGTAGTGACAACAAACTAGTTAGATCCAAAATCTTAATCAACACTAAGAACGAGCGGCGAAAGCTTATTAAACGACCAATATCCAACAAATGGAGATCACTTAGAGATGAAACCCAGTACCAAGAAAGAATAAAATCAGAGCTAGCACCTATGGACAAGGTTGTAGATCCGAATATAGAAGCCTTAAGCACATTTATTACAAATTTAAAAACCGCAGTAAAAGAATTCCAGACACAAAGCACTCAACGAATTGAAAAACTTAGTACAAGCACTAAACAGTTAATGGCAAGAAGAAGAGATCTAGCAAATCTCCAAAGCAATTTGAAAGGACACCAGAACGTACAACACAAATGAAATTTCAAAGGTAATCGAGCAAAATAGGGGCATGAAATCACTACAGAAGTCATTCTCTGAAGGCAGGAAATACATCTGCAAGCTAGCAAAACCGAGTGGCCAAATAACAAGAAATAAAACGGAAATCCTCAAGGTTGTTGAAGATTTCTACGCAACACTATATAGAGACGAAAACGCACTAAGCTTGGACACCAACATACAAACTGCAAAGCCAAGGCTCGGAGGAGGTTCCAAACATTAAATTTGACGAAATAAGAGGAGCACTAACAGATATGAAGAATAATAAGGCAATTGGCGACGACGGCGTCGCAGTCGAGTTACTAAAAACCGACGGAACTACGTTATTAAAAGCATGATGCCATTTGATGCTTGTTTAGAAAACGGGACAACATCTTCCCAATGGAATCGGGCCATAATAATAATATTGCATAAGAAAGGAGACATAACCAACCTGTAAAATTATAGACCCATAAGCTTGCTATAGCATATATATAAATTATTCATGAGAATAATTACCAAGAGGCTAACAAATAAATTTGACCTTTACCAGCCTTGCGAGCAAGCTGGCTTTTGAAGCGGGTTTGGCTCAAATGACTACCATCTCCCTCATAAAATGCTACAAACTCTTACTGAATGCCGTATTGATCATAGATACATCAATGCCATCAAACATGTGTACCAAAAAGCAAAAGCATATGTCAGGCTTCAGAAAGACTCTGAATATTTTAACATTAATCGAGGTATGCGCCAAGGAGATGTCATCTTACCAAAATTATTTACAACCCTACTAGAACATATGTTCAAACAGACCAACTTTGGTGAAATGGGCATAAACCATCTGAGATTTGCGGATGATATTATAATTATCGCAGATAGAGCTAAACAAATAATACAGAAGCTTAAATGCAGCATCAAACTCTGTTGGGCTCAAAATCAACACCAGCAAAGCTCAATACATGAAAAATCTTGTTATGAGTGAGGCAATTGAGATAGATGGGACAAATATAGAACAAGTAAGCTTCTATAAATATTTTGGCCAAGACATCTCTATAGGTAGAGACAATCAAACCCGCGAAATTTCGAGGAGAATAGGTCTAACTTGGGCGGCTTTCGGAAAGCTGCGCAACATTTTTAAATCAGATATTCCAGTATGCTTAAAAAGGACGATATTTGATCAGTGCATTTTGCCTGTGCTAACTTATGATGCTGAAACACTTACCCTCACAAAGAACACCACAAATAAAATAAGTATTGCGCAGAGAAATATGGAGAGGTTGATGCTAGGTATCTCACTAAGAGACAGGGTCACAAATAACGTAATAAGGGAGAGGTCCGGAGTGACGGGCGCAGTTACCCGTATAACAACATTAAAATGGAACTGGGCCGGTCATGTGGCGAGATTTTTGGATAATAGCTGGACTAAGAGAATACTAGAGTAGAGACTACGCAGAGATGCTTACCGAAACAGAGGTCGTCTACCAACCAGATGGACCGATGACATCAAACGGATAAATACCAACTGGATAGAAGCAGCAAAGGAACGGCAAGGATGGATTAAGTTACGGAAGACTTATATCTAGCAGTGGACGCAAATGGTCGGATGATGATGATGACTTAGAAGACTGATCTAGACGAGGAGAAGAGAATATCTAATATATTTGTTCCACATGGCCAATAAGTATCAGGCATATGTACAAGTATAATATAGTGTAATAAACAAAATGAGCGCTTTAGGTTTATAATGTATACCGCAATAAGTTTTGATTATATTCATTTGTCGGGCGAATTGTGAGTAAACGGTAAAAGATAAAAAAGGTTTTTTAATTTCTAAAAGTACATACTACGCTATTTTTGATGATTTAAAAATTATGTCGTCCAAGTGGTGGACTTGGCGGGCAACACACATGTTAAGGCGTTCTACGAAGTTTTGTCCACTTTTGCTAGCATATCTTTGGAATTCCGGCGATTGTGTCGTAACGAAAGTTTTGTTCAGAAAGGTGAACCTGCTTTTTGTTGCTAGTCCACACAATAGCGCTGTGGATACAGTTCTTAGGATTGCATTGCAAGCATCTGTACGTCTCAAGTAATCTTGTGGGCTCAATTCTTGGGCAATTATTATTTTATGGGGTGTAACTTAAGGTATTACATTACTAATCTATTTATGAATGGTTTTATGCTCAGGAACTCTGTTGTGTCTAATGTGTAAGAGTAAGTGGTTTTGAAAGAACTAAAGACAACACTAGTTTTAGGATGTCCGAATCTTAATAAAATAAACAAGCATTCTAAGCATTACAATGTTGACTAAATCAGTTGGTGGTGCCGTGGTCTATAATAGCGTTTAGTAGGTTTGTTTGGGTAATCCCAAATAAGTTAAATATAGACGTGATGGAAACAATTTTCTGGTTAAAAGTTGGCCAAGCAGATATTTTGTCTATGTTTGCTTGCGTACCAGTCCGTCTGTAGGCATCTTAAATTAATTTAAATTTGAGTCATGCGTATAATGAAAATCGGTAAACACAAGTACCAGTCGTGTAATGAACGCAAATGTGTCAATTGAAGTATTACATGCACAATGAATATTACTAGTATTTAAGTACAAGTTAATAAAGTACAGGTATTACTTATATACAAATAATAATGAGAACAAGCATTATATAATGAATAAAACTGGCGCGTTTTAATATTAAAGAGTGGGCACCGTCGTGTAATAAATGACTATTACTTACAGTTTTTAGTGAATTCCAAATCTCTTGACAAGGCGGATTTGGGATTGGTAACGCATATATACGTGAATTTTCTGAGGATTAAACCCATGATCTTTAGTACAGCAGTTGGGATGCCTGGACTACTGCTCCACGCTCACTTAAAAATAAACAAATCAATTAATGCATACTGACTTAATGGACTTGTTGCTACGCTGGAAGATAGTTTAGAATACAAAATTAGTTTTACATACCTACCGGACGCCATCGTTGGTTCATGCTGCGGTCTAGAGCATAACCTCGTATAAAAATAGAATCGGTTATATCGGAAATAATGAATAATCATAAATGGTATCAAGTGCTAAGCATGGAAAAAGATTCTTGACCTAAATTTTGATAGATAGTTGTATTAGTTTGTTTATTTTTTGGTCCAAGCGGGATGTTTTCTTAAAGCAATGGTAATGTAGAGTACTCTTTACAATTTCTAAAATTAAATTAAAAAACAAATAGAATTTCAATTTATTTATATTATTTGTTATTAATCTTATTAAATTTCTTATTTTATTTACTTAAAAAATGTTAATATTAATTATAGTTTACATTTTCAGGTCAATACCAGTGTATTAAATGTCATCGATATTATCGTCTATATCGATCTTTATACAATCATCAAAAATATGAGTGTGGACAAGTACCAAAATTTGAGTGTCCGCATTGTCCATATAAAGCAAAACGCAAGTATACACTGAAAGTACATATGTCTATTACACATGCAGACAAGTAAATAAATAATTATTTATTAATATTAAAAAATAGATTCCTGTAACCTCAACAACAAAAAATGTTTGTTTTATTGAGTTTAGAGCTTTTACTCTTTATTATGTTGGGTGTAAACACTTTTTTCTATTTTGTAATAATTAATTAATATAAGGTCAAATATAATATATTTAATTAAAGCTTATTTTTCATCAAGTGAAATAAATAATCAATATAGAATTGTCTTACAAAACTAGTTCTTATATCTAAAATAGAATATAGATTATGTTTTAATAATTTCTATATTTGTATGTGTGCACTTAATTTTGTACAAAATTGGGTTTAGGTTATAATGTGTATTATTGTAATTTACTTAAATAAAGTGTTATTTTAAGCAAAGTTTTAATTTTTTTAAGATTTGTAGAAACATACCCGCTCTATACTATATTTCATTTCACGATCATAAATACAAAATTCTATGTGAAGTTAGGATAATTATTATTGAAAAGTTGGTCAACAATATTGAAACATTTTTTTTTCTTTTTTAATAACTATTTGTTTAATTCATTAATTTTAATTATTATTTTAGGTGAATTTCAATGTAATAATTGCCATCGAAGTTATCGCCATCTGAGGTCATTGGGCAATCATGAAAAATATGAATGTGGACAAAAACCGAAGTTTTCATGCCCTTATTGTCCATATAAGGCAAAACGCAAGTATACTTTGAAAGTACATTTGTCTCTTACACATGGTCTTACTAATTACTAAATGTATTAAACTTGATGGTAATATTTATTGTTCTGATATTATATATTTTCATTATTTGAATAAAATTGTATTTTATTCTAACTTCATTAAACCAATAAATGTTTTTATTTTATGAAAAATGTGTTTTTATTTTTAATTCTGTGTTACATGAGTAATAACTTAATACGAGGGACACTGCCAAAGCTCGCGGTGTGCAAAACACAAATTACGTTATGTAAATTGCTTTATTGCTTCTCAAAATATTCTTTAAAATTTGTCACTTTTGCATCCGATAAAACCAATCTTTAAAACAATTTTGTCACTATGAGCGAGGTACCTCCAAAACAAGTCATTTAAATGCTTCAACGGCTTCAGTCAATGAAAAACGCTCGCTACGCTTTTTTTTATATGTCGAAATAGGAAGAAGTCATTGGGCGATAAATCAGGCGAATATGGGCAATGAGTCATTAATTGGATGTTGTTACTGGTCAAAAACTCTACAGTTTGTCATGCTGTGTGAGCGCTTGCATTGTCATGATGAACAATTATTTGCCGGTTTATTTTGTTTCTTCTGATTTCAGCGATAACTTCCGGCAAACAAACTGAAGTATACCAGTCAGCATTAACTGTTCTTTGATCTTCTAATGCAACAGTTGCAACATGACCCGTTTTTCCGAAGAAACAAGCAATCATTCTTTTTAAAACGTTTTGTGAACGCACCACTTTTGTGGGTTTAGGTTCATTTTGAAACACCCATACAGTCGATTCCTGTTCAGTTTCAGGCTCATATAAATATATCCAAGATTCGTCATCTGTTACGATGTTATATACCGAATTTGAACGACCCCCTTCGAATTTCTTTAGCATTTTCTTGCACCACTTAACACGTCCTGTTTTTGTTTTTCTTTTAAATTGTGTGGGATCCAACGACTGCAAAGCTTCCTGACATGCAAAATCGTATGTATTTGTTTTGATGCAATGCCTAAGGATGCTTTTATCTCACTATAGGTCACATGCCGATCTGTCAAAATTATTTCACGCACAACATCAATATTTTTTGCGGCAACAGAGGTGCATGGACGACCTTTGCGAAGATCGTCATCAAACGTCGGTCTTCCACGCTTGAATTTTGCAAACCATCTGTAAACCATAGTTTTGGATGGTGCTTCATTCCCAAATAACGAAATCAGTTTTTCCACACATTACTGCGGTGTTAAACCGTATCGAAAATCATAAAAAATCATCACTCGGAAGTCACGATTTGAAATTTCCATTTTTCACACAATTATTAATCTCGTTAAATTTTGTTGAAACAAATCCGAGCAATTTGAAATCGAACTATCAACTGAATTATAGGTGAAAAACGTCAAATTTTACGAATATGACAATCGCAGAACGCTGGCAATACAAGCAATACTTGATTTAGCGAACATTAGCAGTGCTCCTTGTAATAGTTGGCAACAGAACTGGGTAATTATTATGGAAAGTGCATACTGCATTAAAACTGATGGTTGTGAACTTTATTACGTGATAATTTATATTTATGAAATAATAAAACAATTTATTGTTATATTTTTTAGCTCGACCACAGCTTTTTACAGATGTAATAAGTTACCTATCTGTAAAATTATAAGACTAAGATTAATTTAGCTTTTTTCTTCGTTTAGACAGTATTAGATGAAGAAAGTTATAGTACAAGGCAAACCTGATAGCAAGCTGAGAAGATGGAAGTTTCTCACCAGATGGACTTACTCAATACAAAATTTTCACTAATTTCAAAACAGCAGTTCAAGATACAGCAAATAGAAACAGGTGGCGTGTCACCGCGGTAATAGATAGCCTGGAGAAGAATAAATAGAATTAAAATCAAAATTATATTGGCATAATAGACAACTTTAGTTAAGAGATTTTAGACGGTGCTATGTTCTACGTCAAATGTTTCTTATCTATCTACTTCGGCTTTATGGAATGTTTGTTGACAGTGGCATGGTAATCAGTGCCTACTTATTTGCTTTTTTGTTTCTTGATTGTTTGGAGTTCAGATTTATCCACAATGGCAACAAATGTGGTTTCAGCATGATGTTGCTCTAACTCATTTTTCGAATGCCGTTAGAAAAAAATTATTTGAAACTTTTCCACGTGTTTTATGGCCTGCAAGACCGTCTGGTTTATACCCTCTAGATTTCTATTTTTGGGAAATTTGAAAACATTTGTCTATGGTGTTTTTGTAATTAGCCTCAACGAGCTGAAGCTACGCTATCGTGCCTGCTTGGAAATGAAAAGACTTCGAACATATTATGTTTGTTTCTTTTTTGTTTTTGCTAGAAAAAAAGAATAATTTTTTTATTTCTAAAACCATTACTTTGCGGATCTATGTTTATTAAGATTTTTTTTGTTTTTTAATAATTTTTTAAATATTTTAAATTTTTTTTTAATCCTTTGTATTTAATTAGTTGTACTTATTAGAGGTGAAAAAGAGGAGATAATTTGAGAGTAGTCAAGAGTGGTTGAAAGGGTTTTGGGTGTTGATAATAATAATACTTATTTTATGGTATTGTCTGCAATTATAACAGGATCTTTATAGTATACGTTTTTTGTTTCATATAATTAGATAGCTTGCACAGCAGAATTGAGACCAACTGGCGTTTAGAAAATACATTAGTAGAATGTGTAGTCGGAGTATTAAATCCAGAGAGAGATACTTTTTTGTGAGGTATGTGCATTTATTTTGGAAATTCTTTTCATTTGAGGCCGCTTTTAGAAATTTCCATTTGAATAATAGACACGTTTTGGGTCAAAGTTATACTAGGAGGTTTTTACAAGTGGATCTTGATTGGTAGTAGGATTTGGCTTCCTGAGGTTTAGTTTTAAAAATGTGGTTGCAATTTGAAGGATTTTTAAATTTGATTTTGATTAGTAATCTTGTGTTCTGCGCGAGAGCAGCGTTATTATCTGTATTTAAAACTGACTTCTATTGCAATGGTTTATAAGAAATTCTTGTAAACTAAGTAGTTTTTTGCTGAAAGTAGCCGTAGGGTCATCTTCAGAGTTTTTCTATCAATGGTTGAAGGATTTTTTTGTTTATTTCTTGGTGTATGCTCAAAATAGGGTAAAATATGATTATAACTACTCTATCAGCTAACAATTATCTTAAGTACTGAGTTCATAAAACCGCTAACATACATGTTTGACTAAGTCGACAGTATGTGATTAAGATACTTCATACTTTTTTATGGACGTAGTTGACTTCAACAAGCGGCTCTTTAGAAACTTACGCTTGGCATTACCTTACTGCCCTTGACAATTTAATCTAGATTTTGCACTAATTTAAAGTGGGCTGGTTATTGTCTTGCGGATTTTTACGCAGTAATTGCGGCACGCATGCTGCCCACGGTTCATCTCTCCCTTTGTCAGCTTTTTTCATTCTCTTCTATGGCTATTAAATTGTGTGTTTGCTATTATTATTATTTTTCTGTATTTTTCCGTTGTCAAATTCTTTAGTTTTCTTTCTTAGTACTTTTGTTGCAAAGTTTTTTAGCGTTTTTCATTTATTTTTATTTTATCTTCCTCCTACACCTTGCATGCCAGAAGAGTGGGAGTTTTTTCTGACAGAATAGACATCTATTTTCTTTCAATATCTTTTTTATTTTTTCAAGAACTTTTTAAAGGCTCCGAGCCTGGTCAGTATTTGTATTGAATAATAACACGTTCCCGGTATAATTGTCTGCTATTTTTGCATCGTTTTTTTTTTTGTTCTTATCTTTGCTTCTTTTTTAATGGTTTTTTGTATTTTGCTGCTGCTTTTTTTATCTTTGATTTTTGCATAAGTCTATCGAGTTTTTTCTCTATTTCTTTTATTCTCTTGACTGACCGTTTCCTTAATCTGTTTGTTCCATCCTTTTGTTTTGAGTGTGACTTTGAGGTATTTTTTTTCTATGGTTATTACATGATCTTGTATCTTACCTGTTCATTTTTTAGTCCTACATTTTCATATATTATAAACACGTTTTGTATGTTCTTTCTCTGCGTTTTGCTGTTTGTTTTCTATAGCTCTTAAGGTTGTTCCTCTCATGGTAAGTCCGTATTGCTTTTTTTTTTCATCCTTCTTTTTCTTCTATTTTTGATCTATTTTCCGCACAATGACTTTCTCCATTATTTTAGCTAGTGTATTGATTAAACATATTGTTTTTTTTAGCAACTTGGGAAAATTTCTCTTTTTAGGTGTTTATTTGAGTTATTTCTACCTTGTTTCCGTCTAGCTGTGTATTTACAATCCTTGTTGTTATTTTGTCCGGACCTGGAGCTTTGTTATCTCTTTTATCTTTTCTACTGGTGCCGTCTGTTTCTTCTTCTTCTTCTTCTTTTTTGTTTGTGGTTTTTTTGCTGCTTCTTTCTTAGGAAACAATTTCTCAATTATGACTTTTTTTCTTTTGTCTTGTTTTAGGTAGACTGTTTTTGCTTTTTTTCTTAATTTGTCTATAATTATTTTGTACGGCTTTTCTTGTCTATAGAATCTATCATTTTTTAGCCTCTTTTTTTTCTGTTATTCATTTTTTTTAAGTTTTTTTTTTGTTGTTTTTTAGTTTTTTTAATTTTTCTTTGCGTTTTTTTATCTATTTTTCTGTCTTTTGGCTTGCCTCCCTATTTGTATGCCTTTTTTTATTTTTGCATTTTTAGTATGGACCTTTTAGCCATTTTTCACGTTGCTATGGTAATGTTATTATGCGATTTTGTGTTTCCTCCTACGAAAGTCGGTTTGTTCAATTTGTTGCAAATTGTAAGGTTTAACCCCGCTATCATCTCCTCTAAGATTTTTTCTTTTAAATTGTTTTTTCTTTTCTTAGTGATTTTGCTTTTTCCTATTATGATTTTTTTGCTTTTTTGTTTTTTTAAACTGCTTTCTAATTATTATATCCACTCGCAATAGTATTCCAGTTCGTGGTTTGGGCTGGTATAGCAACTGTATACTATTATACTTTCCCCTTTTGTTTTTTTTTTTTCATCTTTTTACCTTGTTCCTACACTTTCTTCTTACTAAAATTGCCGCATTTGTTCTGTTGCGTTTTATCCACTTACAGCATAGTTTGTTTTTATTTGGTTTATTTTCTTGGTCTTGGTCTATCCTTCTTCTTTGCTGTTGCTATTGGTATATTGTGGGCCTATCTTTTCCTCTCTATATTTGTATAAAGTTATACATTTTGGTTTGTTATTTGCTCCTCGTGTTGCTTCCAGTTGTTGTCTTTTATATTCTTCTTTGTTTTTTTTTGTTTATTATTTGTTTGTAGCCGTTCATCTTTTCTCTCCTGTTCTGTGTTCTATTGTTTTGTATTTTATGCGGTATTTTTTGTTTTCTGAATTTGTCAACTTTGTGTTCCTTTTTTCCGCATTTTATGCATAGAGCCACATGGTCTATTATTGGATTTTCTTACATTTATTTCATTTCTTACTTTTTCGTCTCTTTCTCTGTCTCATTTTTTTTTTTGTTATTAGTAATTCTTATTTTTTTGAATGTAGATATCTTTATCTCTATTTTTGTCTAATTCAGCATATGTTTTGCCCTGTTTGCTCACTATTATAGTTTCTTTTTCTGATTTTCTTTCTCTATTTGTCTTTGGTACCTGTACCTCTGTTGGCACAAACAGTATCATTTTTGTTTGTTCTTTATCTTGCGATCTTCATAATTTCTTTGCTTCTCTTGGCGTTATTGGTAGAATACTCGATCTTTTGCATATTTTGTTATTGTTTATTATTAGTCTTAAATATTTATTAATATTATAGTACCTGATGAAGGAACAATTTAATTGAAACTATTGTAATAAAAAATACAAAGCATGATATGGTGTATGTTACTAGTTGGGTTTTAATATTATCCCACTGAGGTAAATTGGCTTATGCTTCTTAATATGTGCTTTATTTCCACTGAAGATATAAAAGAAAAAAAAATTATTTTTATTGTAATTTAGCACAATTTTCAATATTTCTTATTCATCCTCAGTCTCTATTATTATATTTAATTTGAAAATTAACTATTGTATTTTATTTCAGATGATGGATATATTTCATGCCAATGTGGAAAAGATTTTAATGATTATCAAGCTTTTTACGATCACAAAAGATCAGGATGCGCATTACATCCTAAATTTGCATTACACGAATGTGAATGCGGAAAACGTTATCGCCACTATCAATCCTTATACAATCACAAGAGATTTGAATGTGGAAAAGATCCTAGATTTGCATGCCCGTATTGTCCTTACAAAGCTAAACGCAAAGATGCATTGAAAGCACACATTTTTAACCGCCACAAAACTGTTTGTTGATTTATACATTTTTTCAGGTAAATTCATTTGCGGTAGATGTCATCGGACGTATCGTCATTACCAATCTTTGAATAATCACAAAAAATATGAATGTGGAAAGAAGCCAATGGTTGCATGTCCATATTGTCCTTACAGAGCTAAACGAAAATGTACAATGAAAGTGCACATAAATTTGAAACATAATGTTATAACAATTTAATAAATATATTTCAGTTTAATGAAATTTTGTATACAATTTTTGTTTAGTTTGAGAAATTGATTTGTATTTTTATTGAAGAAACTTGTAAATATAGTATAACAATTTTGATAAATCTGTACCTGTTTTATCTATGACTTTTACTAATGTGATTTGTTTGCTTGTTTATGGAGCGATAACAAAGATTTTATTGTGGTAAATTTAATTTTTTTTATAACATTTATTTACAGAACTATGAATTTTGTATACTATTTATGTAGTTATTAGCAATATAATCACAATAGTCAAAAACAAGTAATTCTTGTCTTTAAACAATTTTTTGTTGATTTTAGTTGTAAGATTAATAAATATAAATAATCAGATTATAAATTAAATTGTATCTTTCAGTAATTATATTGGTTATGTATCTACTTTTTCTTTAATAATAAATATTTCTTGATATATAATTCAGTTTTTATTTTTAGTTTTGTTTGTAGTAGAGTTTAATTGGTTTATTATTAATTAAATTTTTTTTTTCAGATACAAGATTTTATTGTGAATGTGGAAAGTCTTATCGTCACCAGCAATCCTTATTTAAACACAAGAAATTTATGTGTGGGAATAAAACTCCTACTTTTTCATGTGAATATTGTCCATATAAAAGTTTCCGGAAGGACACATTGAAATGTCATGTTTTGAGTCGTCATAATCTGTTATCTTAAAATGTTATTGTAGTTGTATGTCACAAATAAATTGTATTAAGTAATTAATTTTTTTATTAATTTAATTTATAGAAAACCTATTTTTAGGAGAAGAGACTATTTATGATTTTCTAAAATTATTAAGTTATTAAGCGATGAAACCGGTTAAGCTTAAGCTTAAGCCCTATTTAGGGTTCTCTTGTTTTGTTTTGATAGTATTTTTTGCAAGACTTTTGGAAGTATTTGGCTCTAGATTCTAAAATGTGAAGAAACTTTTAGAATATGTAAAAAAAAAATATTTTACTATTTTTGGAAGTAGTTAGAGTTTCTCGGAGAGTTCTAAAATGTATAAAGAACTTTTGATGTTTGTAAAAAGTTTAAAGTGCAAAATTTTTTGAATTTGTAGAAAGTTTTAAAACTTTTTAAAAGTTTTTTGCACTTTTTTAGAAGTATCTACAGATTTTGAGAAGTTTCTAATATGTGTAGAAAACTTTCGAATTTGTAAAAAGTTTAAATACCTACTTAAAAAAAACTTTCCAAATTTTTTAGAAGTATCTTGAGTTTCTCAGAAGATTCTAAAATGTGCAGAAACTTTTAGAGTTTGTAGAAAGTTTAAATACTTTTTATTCTGCACATTTTTAGAAGTAGAGATTTTTTTGAAATTTTTTATATGTGTAGAAAACTTTTGGAAATTAAAAAATACAAATAAATGAGAATGCGTGGAAATGTCCACAAAAATGCGATTTGGGGGAACAATATATTGGCTAGGGATTACGGCGGGAATAAATCGGTGCATATCCAATATAATCAAGTTAAAATAGAATATAATTATATTGGATAATAAGGATTAGGAAATACAAAAGATAAGTTACACCAAATTATCGACAAAAAACGTATTGCGGATTTGACTAATACGTATTTCTGGACTACTACTTTTGGTATGGATTTACTTGGTTCTACAACATTTACATTACATACATAAAATATTATTAATTTGCTTAAGACTGCTTTGGACTCATCCAAGGGTTTGTAGTCAAAGAATTGGATGTGTATATTTAATATTTCTCTACAAACTTCAGAAGTCATTAAATTACGGAAAATAGAGTGAAATCTAATATTTGGAGATTACAATCACTAGGAAGGGTGAGCTATAATTTTGGGATGTATTTTTAAAATTGAAATGCGGGCCCACCTTCCCAAGTGCTTGTAGTCAAAGAATTGGACGTTTGTCATCTATACAATTGTTAGTAGTTAATGAGTTAAGGAAAATAGAGTGAATTTTAACTTTTGGATAATAAACATTTAGGCGTGTGGGTGTGTTTCTCCAATTGATAATTTTGAAAAGTATTTTGAAATTGGAACACTTAAACTACTTTGCCAAGTAACTATTAAGTCAAGGGATTTGATGTTTTTCTTCTCTACAAACGTCACTATTAACTAACGTACGGAAAACAAAGCAAGTTAATTAAGTTTTTGGATTATAAACACTTGAGCCACACGACCACCCCGTGTCATTCCAATTAATAACTTTGGGAAAGTATTTTGAAATTAATGTACTCTGTCTACACACCCAAGTATTTGTACTTAAGGAATGTTTCTCTTTCCTACAGTTGTCAGTAATTATTAAGTTACGGAAAATAGATTGAAATCTAGTTTTTGAATTACGAATACTGCTTAGCGCGGGCGGGGTACTCCAATTTTTAATTTTAGGAAAATATTTTGTGTAGGACTCAATCCAATTCATAATTCTAGGAAAGTATTGCGAAATTGAAGTGCTTTCTTAATGACCCAAGTGCTTGTAGCCAAGGGATTTAATGTTTGCTATCTATACAATTGCCGGTAGTCATTAAGTTAGAGAAAATAGAATGAAATCCAGTTTTTGGATCACAAAAACTTATGTGGGTTGGTAGAGCACTTGAATTCATAATTACTCCCATTTTAAATAAAAGTAATTTAAAATGGGAGTACCTGCTTACCTATCCAAGTGTTTGTAGTGAAGAGATTGAACGTTTGGCATCCATACAATAGTCAGTATTTACTAAGTTGCGGAAAGTAGAGTGAAATCTAATAAAGTAACGGGTTGGAGCTTGTCATCAAGCAGATGTTTGTCAGATGTTTGTCATTCATACAATCAGAACTTGCTAAGTTAAGAAGAATATAGTGGAATTCAATCTTTGGATCTCAAATATTTGAAAGGGAGGGCGGGACACTCACTTTCTAATTCTAAGAAAATATTTTGAAATTGCTGTGTTTGTAGTTAAAAGATTTGATGTTTACTATCTATACAATTGGACTTATACTTTAATTTATAATTTTGGGAAAGTAGTTCAAAATTGAAATGCTTTGATCACCCACCATTGGATGTTTGTTATTTATACAAACATTCAAGTCATTATATTACGAAAAATATATTGAAAGATTAGATCTTTAAAATACAAACACTTGGATGAGCGGGCGTGGCACTACAATTTTTAATTGAAATCTAATGTTTTGATCACAAACACTTATGTGATTAAGCGGGTTACTTCAATTTATAATTTTATAAAAATGATATTATGTTTTATTAAGTATTGGTATATTTTTGATTAAAAATATTCAGATACAATTGTATTTTCTGTACTGTGGACAGTGTTTTTTTGTGCGTAATTTTGTACGGGTTATTTTCGATTACTTTAAACAGTTTTTTAGACTTTTTTTGTACTTGATTCAACATTGAACTTGCACAAACTCAAATTATATTAGTATAACATTCCAGCAGTAACCACATTATTGACTAATCTCAACATTAATTCAAAGAATTTAATTAAGTTTGATATAAAACGGAGACAGGGTAGTATGTTTTTTTTTATCTTTTAGGCGCGATTGCCAGTTTAAAGTATGGGTGGGAACCGTTAACTTGAAGACGTTATGACTAGAGAACGAAGTTTTCCAAGGGTCGATAATTTGCGTTACTCATTTTGCGATTGCGGTAAATGATATTGCGGCGTTAGTGGTTATACTTGTAGATAAATATCTGTACGCCGACAATTTGCTGACCTGCATGGCAGAAGATAATCACTATAGACGAATTGGACAGAGAAGCAGAGGCGAGAGGTTTTTGCTTCTCTACAAAGAAAATCTTGAACGTGCATTTTTGCTATCTCAAAACATTTCACTTTGCACTTGTCTTCCAGATAGTTTGAATGTGAGAGGTACTTTGTCTGATGCCGGGGGTAAAAGCTTGTCTTGATCTAACTTCTCAAAACAAACGAGAAACTTGCCCCGACGTATTGAGGAGTAAGTTTTTTGATATTGTTGCCGAATACCCAGACTACCTCCCTAAAGAGGCTTTTGTATACACCGCAGAATTATATGCATTGCATAAAGCCCTGTTAAACTGTGAGACGTCATATTTTGTTCCGACTTTGCTGAGTGCCATCTTGAGTATAAAGTCTATGTACTTGGCCGATCCGCGGGTCCAGTAGAAACTTTGTTATTCCGCATAGCTAGGTTGGACAAATATCTATCTTTGAACGCCAGTTCATATTGGTATCGAGGGCAATGAGCTGCGCCGATAAAGCCGTTTGTCAGGCGGGTGACGCGGATCCTATGGACAATATTCCCGCAAGACTCGATGACCTTAAAGGATACGTCGTTTTAAAGGTCTTCGTGGATTGGCAAAGAGTATGGAACGGCTTTGAGAGCAAATTAAAAGAAATCAAATTTTTATCTGAACGCCAGATCATATTGGAATCGAGGGCAACGAGCTGGGCCTATAAAGCCGGTTTTCAGGCGGCTGACGCGGGTCCTACGGACAACAACACCCGATGACCTTAAAGGATACGTTGTTTCAAAAGTCGTCGAGGATTGGCAAAGAGTATGGAACGGCTTTGAGAGCAAATTAATAAAAGAAAACAAGTATTCCGTGACGGCATGGAAGCTGCCGGTAGATTTCAACAGGAGGGAGGAGGTCGCTTTATGTTGTTTGTACATACGACATATCAATTTGACCTTTTTGTATCTCCCGACCCTCTAGCTTTGAAAGATTCAGGACTTAAACAGTTGTAATCAAGTTTTTGTGTTGTCTTAGCAATGATTTTGATAATTTATTTATTTGTTTCTATTGATTACATTGTGTTGTTGAGTTGTTTACCACCGTAGTCTTTTACAACTTTGGAACAATCTGTGATATTAGATTTAGTTAGTTTTTAGGGTCTGACATCGAAGCATTATATAGCTTCTGTGTCATTAGGTTTATGTTTAAATCAACTATAGACGCAATTAAATAATATTTAAAATTTTAAGCTAATTTGCAAATAAAACTAAACTTATTATCACAGTGACAAGTTTTGCTTGAAGATAAATATATGATTATTTGTTGTTATTGACTTAGCGCGCAACGTTTGTTAATAAAAACTGAAGCAATTATACATTAACAATATGCAAAGACATTGTTTTGCATATAATTTAAACTGTCGTGCGTTTTAGACCAACAACTTCATAATAAATACTGATTCACAGTTTAAACGCTAAAAAAATCAGTTCTTAAAGGTAAGATTTTAATTTACATGCAACTGTTTTAATCTGTTTGTTTCAGTTTAACCAAGTTAAGCAATCTAGTTAATAATAATACGTTTATTTCTTGCTTTTCGTCTTTGAAAATTTACAATTACATTTATAACTTTCCAAAATTATAAAACCTAATCCTCCTAAAGTTAACACAATTAAAAATATTTTCTTTTTTGTTTGTCTACTTTTTTCTTCCTTTTTTAACTGCCTTCATCCATTCTATCTCTCTTCCATCCCCTTTCAGAATCTCATTTTTTTCCCATCTCATTTTGTTACAATCTTTCAACATATGTTCCATAGTTTTCACATTCTGTACATTTTCAAATCCTCTTCCATCTAAAATCTTGTCACTTGCTCTTCATTACTACATCTGTATCTTGCAATCATTTTTTTTATCATTTTTACTATATCTTTTGCTCTCTAGGTAATCTAGTTTGTATTAAATATAAATTTATATATAATTAAGTAAATATTTTTTGCGTTGGGGATCTACTACTGTAACCGTCTTGCAGCTTTAGTATGTAGCAAGCAATAGAAAAAAACTTTTGATTTACTTTAACCAGGTTGATAGACTAGAAATTAATATTATTATTAACTATTCTGTGTATATTATTTTATTGTTTAAATTATGATCTTTATGGTATTTTTTTTTATTTTCAGATATATTGTATCCTTGTAATTGCGGAAGATATTTTCGTAATGCAGCATCGTTAAGATGGCATGAAAAATTTAAGTGTGGCGAAAAATTTAAATTTAAATGCAAACTTTGTTCGTATAAATCGTCTAAAAAGAATTCATTGGAGTTCCACATTTTGAGGCAACATCATAAATTGGGTCCTTACTTTTAATTTCAATTTTTTAATAGCTACTAATTGCCATATAGAAGAATAATATTGAAAAGAAATTTATTTTTTAAAAATTGTTTACAATATTAGTTTTTAATTAGTTAAATATTACTAACTCAATATAAAATTGAGTTGAATAAGTGTTACTGTTTGTTTTGTTTGCTAATATGATCTGTATGTTATAATTAATTAGTTTAATGAAATAAAGTCATTTTGTTTGAGAATTAATCCGAACAAAAAAATTATAATAGAACAGTACATTTATTTTTTGTACTTTTAATTAGTATAATATAATAAAATATAATAATAATAGTAGATTCAACTTTATAATCAATGCTGGTAACTATTAACAACTCTCGTGACAACGTCCGCTAGCTTAAAAAAACAAAATTTGATGAAAGTAATTTAAAACGTTTAAAATAAGCAAATAAAGTTTTTTTTCTATCTACTGGACGTGCGTCCTTGATGGTGGTGAGACACGTTTTGGTTTGCCTTGCTCATGACGTTACAGGGTTTGGTGAGTGCCGTCTAATAGTATTTCAACATAGGTAAATACGAACCGCCAACCATTTATTACGTTTATTTTTTATTTATTTTGCAATATGCAATTGTCACATTTAAGAATAGATTATTTATAATTGTTTGAATATTATTTAAATAATTTTGATACTAATAAATAAAACAATTAAGGTTTTATGTAATAATATATTAATTTTGATAATATATGTTTTTTTTCTTAATTTTTTTATTTAACTGTTTTTTGTTCAAGTTTTTAGTTTTAAACTAAGAAAAAAAAATAGTTTTTCTGCATCAGGAATTTTAATTAAATTTACTTCATCTGTTAATACTTTGAAAACAAAGTTATTTTTTATGAAAATGTTTACACATTTTAACAGTTTATGACCGGATTTTGCTATTTTTGACTTTTTGTTAAATTGTAATTTTTTTACAATTTTTAATTTTTTTGGTCGGATTTTGTTTTTTTTTTAACATTTTAGTATTTTATGAAAGAATTTTGTTATTTTTGGCTTTTCATAAATAAAATGTTGTAATTTTTAACAGTTTATGGGCAATTTTAGAACTGGATTTTGCTATTTTTTACTTTTTATGAATAGAATTTTGCTCTTTTCAACTGTGACTAGTTTTTTATTATTTTTTGGTACTTTTTGACAATATTTTGATGTTTTATGGCCGGTTTTTGATTTCTTCCAACAATATGTTAATATTTTCTGGTCGTATTTTGCTATTTTTGTAATTTTATTAAAAGAATTTTGCACTTTTTAACTGTTTATGCCGAATTTTGGTTTTTCCAACAATATTTTTGATATATTATACTTGGATTTTGCTATTTTTGAAATTTTATAATAAAATTTCACTTTTCTAATAACCCAATTTTGATGCTTTCTGACAATTGTTTGAAATTTTATTGCCAGATTTTGATATTATTAACATTATAGGAACAAAATTTTGAATTTCAATCATATTTTGTTATTATATAACCGAATTTTGTCATTTGTGACTTTTCGTAAATAAAATGTTGCAGTTTTTAACAGTTTATGGCTAATTTTGGTATTTTTTTTTTTAATATTTTTATAGTTTATGAGCGAATTGAGTTATTTTTGATATTCTACAAATAGAATATTTCATATTTTTACCGGGTTTTGCCATTTAAACTTTTCAAAAATAGAATTTTGCATTTTTAACAGTTTATGCAGTGGCGGATTTATGCATGGGGGCTTACGGGTAATATTTATTGTTGTTTTTTTCCTGGCTTTAAATTTTGATTACTTTATAATCAACAGTTGGGTGGGTGCGCGAATTTAATTTATGAAATGGAATTGGGTAGATGAGCTAGTTTAGAATAGTGTTTTTGCTCATAAGCCCAAGTGTTAGTCATTAAGAATTGAATGTTACTCTGTCGCGTTTTTACAGCACACATGCATAAGTGAATGACTGGCACATATCATTAATTGGATTGGACTAATCCAACTCCTTGGCAAGCATCACTTAGGTGGGTGTTTGTGGGGTGGTTAAGAAAGGTGTATTTTTTTACCCGCACAAGTGTTTGGCATAAAAAATTTAGATATTACTTCTTCTTGCCACGTTCTTGCAAATCACAAACATAAGAAAATGACTAACAAATATCATTAAGTTCAAAAAAGTAGTAGACTGAACCAATTTTTTGATAACCAATCTTCTAGTAGAAGGTCTAGGCACGAGTACATAAAAAACGGAAGGGTGGCTCAAAAAGATTTTTTTGCTCTAGTGTTTATCGTCAAAAAATTGGATGATAAATTCTCCGTCCGCATTTACGCAGCTAGCAAACATAAGAGGATGACTGACATGCCCCGCATGTTTTCAACAGTTTATGCCAAATTTTAATGCTTTTTCAACAATATTTTGATGTTTTAAGGCTGGATTTTGCTATTTTGACATTTTATGAACACAATGTTACATTTTTCAACAGTTTGTGATCAGATTTTACTGTTTTTAAACAATATTTTGATGTTTCAAGTTAGTTATTGTTGACATTTTAATAAAAACTTTTGCACTTTTAAAACGTTTTTGCTTAAATTTTGGTGTTTATTAACAATATTTTGATGTTTCACTGCTGAATTTCGTTATTTTTGACATTTTATGAATAGAATTTTGCACTCTCCAACAGTTTATAGCCGAAGTTTGCTATATCTAACAATATTTTGATATTTTGTAGCCGGGTTTTGGTACTTATGAGGTGTTATGAAAATGACTTTTTTTAACAGTCAGACTTTGGTGGTTTATGATAATATTTTGATGTTTTAAGACCCAATTTTGTTATTTTTAACATTTTATAAATAGAATTTTATACTTTTAATCATTTTTGACCCAATTTTAGTAATTTTTTAAAATAGCAAAATCGGTGATGATTTTGCTATTTTTGAAGAATTAACTTTTGAATTTTTTAATTGTTTTTGGCCGGATTTTGGTATTTTCTAACAACATTTTGATGTTTTAAGGCCGGATTTAGATATTCTTGACTATATGAATAGAATTTTGGACTTTTTGACAGTTTATGGCTACAATATTTTGATATTTTATAGCCGAACTTTTTTTGATGTCATCTTTTTTTTACACTTTTCAACAATTTATGGCTTTAGTTTGATGATCTTTGACAATATTTTAATGTTTCTAGTCCGAATTTTGAACATGTTTTAAATAGAATTTTACACTTTTTGACCGATTTTAATTTTTTATATTTTATGACCGGATTTTGTTATTTTTGACTTTGTTATTACAATTTTATACTTTTTAACATAAAATTTTGAATTTTTTATCATAAAATGAAAAAAATATGTACACTTTTTTCCAAAACCGTTTGAGGACTTTTCTCAATATTTATGTGAATAGTTCAGTTTATAGCTTCTTATGGACATATCTTCTATTCTTAGTATCATTTATATACGGTACTAATTTAAAAAACAAAATTAACTATATTGTTTATGTTTTGTTATTAATCTATTTTTTAGTTTATTTTATTATTAATTTTTAGTTTATTTTATTATTAATTTTTAAATCATTTTATGATTTGGCGTTTATAGTTATAGTTATAGAGTATAAAAAAAAGTTATAGTTTGAGTAAAAAAAGGCAACTATTTTTAAGGACTATTATAATAAAATGACATTTTTTATATAAAAAAATTTATTTTTAATGTTTTATAAAATATAGTAAATAAAAAAATTGTTTTGTCACTTATTTATCAAATATAACCTACCTCTAAAATAAAACGTTTGAAATGATTTATTTAATTGTGTTTTTATTGTTACTATTTTTTATATTTTTATAATAATAGTTTTATAATGGCATTATGATCCAATAAGTTTCTTATGATAACATCATGAAAAATGAAAACAATATTTTTTACCAACAAACTTGTACCATTCTTTAATAGCTTTTTTAAAAACTAGTTTTATAAGACACATTTTTTGCGTTTGACCAAGTTTAAAAAAAAGTGAATTCATTTTTTTAATTAGCAAATATAGACCAGGTCACAATTTCGTCCTTCTGTTTTGGATTCGAATATTTTCCGTTGTTCTTTATTCTTATTACAAACTTACTGTTAATATAGTCCAGTCAAATATGCTCAAATATTGATCTCACCTCTAAACAAATTTAAAAGTTTTAAAACTTTGTACACTGATTTATAGGTACTTAATGAAGAATATACTAAAAGTTCTGACAAATATGACACGAGCTTTAGCGGTAATGACCGAAAACAGGGCACTTTTTTCGTTTTTTTTGTTAATATCTCAAGAACTGTAGTAGGAGGTGACTATATACATAATGAATGAATTTGCAATAATAATGATTATATATATTTTTTTGTATTCATAGCGGTTACTTAGCTGTCACGGTAGGCGTGGGATACTCGTCAATTGTAGTTTTAGTGCGGTCTTTCTTTTACCTTCTTTCGTTTATAAAGACTGGTTGTAATCGACCCTTTAACGATGTTTCTAAAGATAGCTATCAACAAGCAGAGTAATAAGAACTCAAACAACTACTTATAACATAAGCTTGCTCCTTGCCCTTTATCTTTATTTCAGGAAACTGGAATGCTGAAAACAAACAAATCCGCCTTATACGATACTTTTCACAATAAATCCAGACTTATTTCATTTCTTTTAACTGCTTTTTACGACCATTGCAATAAAACAAAACAAGAATCCAGTAACGCTGGTAAATTGATCATCCGCACATAAAATTCTAAGCTAGTGACAAAGTAGCAATAGTTGGCAAAGATGTTGATCTTATTGTCCTACTCATGGCTTTAACCCTATCTGAAAGACAGATATTATTTGTTAAACTAAGCCACGGTAGAGTAGAAAAGAAGGTATATTCGAGTCAGGAGTTGGAAACTATGGGAATAAAAAACTGCATAATTCTTGTGCATGCGTTCAGCGGATGTGATACGACTTTTGCTGCATATCGAAAATGGAAACTTGTTTGTTCAATTTGTTCAAGAAGCGAGCTACTCTGCAAAATATTACCGATGTAATAAAGCTGAAGCTGGAATCACAATATTTCTGGCATGGTACAATGCACCTTATATGCAAACTTCCTTTAACATGCATTGTTACAAAGCTTTTACCAAATCAGTTTTGAATGCTAAACCAGATCTCTCTGCGCTGTTGCTCACTGAAGAAGCAGCAATGCAGCATGCTTTTTGTGTATACCACCAAATCCAGTTGGGCTAAGAAATGAACTTCCTCTAGAACAGTGGAGTTGGAAGTTTGAGCCAGCCTGTTGATCCTAATAACTACAGAAGACGCAGCAGAACCTGAGTCAGTTCTCAATCTAATTACCCCCCCCCCTCCACAATGATCCAACGTATCTAACAGTGTAGGCAAAACATTGTCAAATATTGATTTACAAGTATCTAACAAATGATGGTAAAAAGTACACATATTTTTTCTTGTTTTGGCATCTTCAATATATTACAGATTGTGCCGTGCTAACTTTTTTTTCGAAAAAAACGCAATTATTAGTGCTCTATAACTCTGTAACCGCTAAAATTACTAGAAAAATGTATATGATCATTTTTATTACAATTTTTTTTTCAGCTTTTATTGTGTATATATTTAACTTTTACCTCCGACCTACAGTTCTCGAGATATTAACAAAAAACCAAAAAAAGTGCCTTGTTTTTTGTGATTGCCGCTAGAGCTTTTGTCATATTCGTCAGGACTTTTAGTATATCCTATACTAGGTACCTATAAAACAGTGCACAAAAAGTTTTAAAATTTTTGGAATTTTTTAGAGTTGAAAAGCTACTTTGACTGGACTAATATATTTGTTTATGATTTGTGATATGGCTTTTGTAATTTTTTGTAATTTTATTAAATTTTTTTTTTATTTTCAGATTTGACGTATTCTTGTGAATGTGGAAAAGTTTATCGTCACCAGCAGTCTTTGTACAATCACCAGAAATTTATATGTGGCAAAGCTCCTAACTTTGAATGTGAATATTGTCCATATAAAGCTAAACGCAGATACACTTTGCATAAACATTTATTAACGCGTCATAATGTCTTAAAATAGTTTTGTTTTATTCAATTAATTTCATGAGATATTTTGTTTGTTGTTTAAATAAAACTTTATCAAAAACACGATAATTGTATATTATTTTATTTATTGTAGTAGTTTTTATTTAGACATTTTTTTAAGCTTGATAGTACTTCAATATGAAAAAATAGCAGATAATTTTTTTTGTTAATTTTTAAATTTATAATTTTTTTCTTTTAAAGGTGAATAAATGATTAGGCGTGTAGGTAACTACCGTGGCTGTTCGTAACAAAGCGCATTTTAGTATTTATGTTGATTCAGCAGTGAAGTGGATTAAGACAGTTTGTAGGTCTAATTTCTTTTAGTTATGTTGATAATTACCATTGTGAATAAGATATTTGAGATTTTTGGAGTTTAAGCTTGTAATTAGAATTTAAAATTTCTAGTGGTCATAAGAAAGATTACAGACACACTTTTGAAAACCCCACAAAGCGCAGCTAGTTTTTAAAATTGCACCCAGAGTATTCATTTAATTGTAATTTAAATGAAGAGTATGTTAGTAACTTGCCCGTTCCTATCAGTTGGTTTTTGGACTAGAAAAATATTTGTAAATGTGCATGAATTAGCCTAATAGTAGAAATATAATTTCAACAGTCAGAAAATTAATATAAAAAGAAATGATCTATATCTTTAATTTTATCAATCTGCCTTTTTTAAAATAGGTAAGTTGTTAGTTACTAATACGTTTGTGCTTTGTAAAATATTAATTAATTAGTAATATTTAATTTTTTTTCAAAAAATATTATAATAACTTTATAATTTTACTAACCATATCTATTTTCAGATGTGTTTCATCATTGTCACTGTGGAAAATCTTATCGACACTACGCATCTTTCTATAAGCACAAGAAATACATATGTGGAAAAGAACCTAAATTTAATTGTCACTTGTGTTCATACAAAGCTAAACGAAACTTTTGTTTGAAATCCCACATGAAGCATCGTCATAACCTTATTTTGAAATAATTTTTTTGTTGTCTATGATAGATTTTGTGTAATAATTAATAAATATAGTTTAAAATTAATAAATGATGTATTTTATGTTCAACGTTTCTCCTAATAGGAGGCATTGCGTTACCACCTTCAATAAATATAGTGTAAATAATGAATTTCATTTACGAATAAAATTTACAAGTTTCAGCCTGAGGGCTTATGGCCCGAATGGTGGAAGTCACCGATCGGAATTATTATCATTTATTATTAAGAATTATAATTATTGGAATAATAATATATCAATATTGACGTGGTTAAGTGCGCAAACTTCAAGGCAGAGTCAGAAATTGATTATTCTGACAAATAAACTAAGTATATATAGTTGAAGACGATGCTGGAAAACAACTTAATTGCATATACAATATTATCAAACAAGAACTTTACAATAAAATAACATTAGTTTTAATTTATAATATTTAGGTTTTGTTATAATTTTAAGAATGACGCTGTAAACAACATTGATTTGTTTTATTTATAGTAGTAAAAAGCTTTTAAACACATTTTCAAAGACAACAGGGCATTATAGCAGTGCGTTATAAACTATGATATACTCTTATAATGTCCCCGATGTTCTAGACTTGTTTATATAATTTGCATCTAAGGAGTTGATAACAAATAATAAGTGAAGTATGATACCTATTACTATATTTTAACTTTTGGAAAATGATTTACAAAATTTTTTTTAACTGAAAAAATACTAAATGTTTGCCGGGTCTTCTTATGTTAACATTTTGATATTAACAAAGTATAATTTCAGAAAATCAGTATATTTGCGATTGTGGAACATCATTTCGTCGACTTATTAATATGAAAAAGCACCAACAAAGCATTTGTGGACAAATAAAAAAATTTAAATGTAAATATTGTCCTTACAAAGGAAAACGCAAAGATTATTTGGAATCGCATATGGCGCTCAAACATGCAGATATAATCTTAAAGGTAAGTTGTTAATTAATAAAATTCAAAAATAATGTCTATTTATTTTAGGAAAAGAGGCAGTAGAATATGTTTCTTTACTGCAGTAAACGTCTTTGTGCACTTTTACCTATTATTATTAAGTATAAGAATTAATTGGTATAAAATATGGGTATGTTGTAGGTCAATGCTTTAAATATTTGTTCAATGCTACAACAAATTTATATACAGCATTATATAGATTTTTGTCTTAATATTATAAAACTTTCGATGTTAATAAGTATTTGTAATAATACAATGAAATGCTTTTTCTGTGTTTTATTTCTAGTTTGTAATTTTATTAATAATTAGAATAGGAATTATTTATGTAGTTAATATAACACTTATTTAGATTTACATTAAAGTTTTGGAATTCAAACACGTGTCTGTATGCAATAGTTAAGAGAACATATTTGTTTGCACAAATCACATGTTTTCTCGTAACATAAGTTCAGTTTTTGCATATAGTCTCTTCAAATTAGACAAAAAATCGACGTTTTAGAGACATATTACCTACAGCTTAGCGACCTGTATACTTAGGTGTATTTGGACTGTCTGAAGACTATTTTCACCTAGCGCACTCACAAAAAAGGGTGGTTTTGGAGTAATATACATTTATATATATATATATATCAATTTTTGAATTTTGAATGGTTTTTTTTTTGCATTTTTGCAAAAACTATGCGTTTTTGAGCAAAAATTACTTCTATTAAAAGTTGTAGAGAGGAAAATTATTTTTTTTATAAATTTTTGTTTTTCTGCTAGAAGACGCGGAAAATAAAGTCACGACTTTGCGCGCTCTGGCATTATTGGAAAAATTGAAAAACTTTTTTTTTTATTTTTTCAGAAAATGCATAGTTTTGGTTGAAAATCCAAAAAATCAGCAAAATTTGCTACATTTTTTAACATTTTTTTGCGGAAAATACTTTCACTATCAGTAAATCCAAATAGCCAAAATTGGAATTTTTTTTCTCTACAACTTTGGTCTCTTGTAATTTTTAACGAAAATGAATAGTTTTGACTCTGCAAAAATGCAAAAAAATAAAATTTATACTTTATTTTCCGCGCTTTCTAGCGGAAAAACTAAAAGTTATAGGAAATTTCAAATGATCTATATCGATTGAAAATTTTCCGCTCTACAACTTTTAATAGAGATAATTTTTGGCCAAAATGCATAGTTTTTGCTAAAAATGCAAGAAACCATTAAAAAACGCATAATTGATATATAAATATGTATCTATTACCCATTTTCATGCGTGGGCTAGGTGAAAATAGTTTTCAGACAGCCCAAATACACCTAAGTATACAGGTCGCTAAGCTGAAAAATATTCAATTTGAAGGGACTAATATTCTATCTCTATATTTTCTTTATTTTAACAATCGCTTTAATAGATGATTCAAAACTATTTTTTTTATATATTACTGAGTACATTGGCTATACTCGACCATTGGAAAACCAGTATCATCATGCTTATCTTTAAAAAGGGACAAAGAACGACCTTTACAACTAGGAATATGCCTTCTACCAACAACTATGAAATTATTTACCAACATCATTGCTGACGTGGTTGTTAAACAAATTGGAATGGCTAAGGAACAACAAGATTTTGAAAAAAATAGATCTACGATTGATGCAATATTTACCCTGCGACAAATTTCCAAAAAAAAAATTGAATAAACTACCTTCTGCATTCTTTAAACGAGCGTTTCATAGAATAAAGTTGTTTGACGTCTAGAATAACTTAAAAATAATGGGTGTTCACTTCATAATCATTAATATTATGCTCTAAATACAGACAACAATACTATGATAAATTGAAGATTAACTCAAGAAGTGTTTGTCTATGAGGGTATTAGAGATAGTTTGAGCTCAACATTTTTTAATATGTTTTTTATTAAAACAGTAATGTAGTGTGAAGGTTCAAAAATAAAGAATTGTACTAAGATGATTGTCAGCTTACAGTAGCTTTATCAGGTAATAATGAAAAATTATTATTGTTCAAACACGTATCAGTCTCAACAATTCAATACATCCCAGTAGAACAACTTATCTCTTTGAAGTATGTGTCTACACTTTTTTTGTTGAAATGGGGCAAATATTTAGTTAAGACACTGGTAGTTAGTGCTACACAGTAGTGCCGAGTTTTGATGAATTATAACGATAGAGATAGAGTTCCATGCGTCTTTCTGGCTTAACATCCTGTTAATGATGTTTTTGACACTTAACATATTTATCTCTCTTCCTGCGTTTTGTCGAATTACAACCCACCTTTTGGATTTCAGGGTTGTGTGTTCATGGGTGTCTGGCTTTCCGCAGTAGGTCCAATTGTTGTGAGTTTTGATGTTCATACGTTTTAAGTAGTTTACAAAGCACCAGTGCCCTGTCAGGAACTGCGTCAGAAAATACCTTACCTTCTCATGTTTTCTGGTCACCCATGGTATGATCTCTTTGATAAAGGTTCTAGTTTACGCTGTTGTAGTGGCACTTGAGTTCATGCATTCTATTTTTTAGGTAGCAAGGGATTCCTGCATGGTTTTGGTTTTTTTCTTTTTTTTGTTTGCTGCTGGGGCATAGGATCTATTTTTGGTGAGCAGATAAATTGGAATGATTCCTGCCACTACCTAGGTTATGACGGTTCGGTAAGCGCTAGCTATCTTAATCGCCGCTTTCTTCTGAGACTTTTCCACCAACGCTCTAAAGTTTTTGTTAGCCACTTGATCATACCACACGCTTAGCGCGTTTATCACCCTCACCGCTTAGGCTTCCGTTCTCGCCATGTATTCCTACATATTTAAGTTATAGCCTAACATTATTTCAAGGTATTTGATGGTTCTTTGGCTGTTGATGTTAACGTCTTCCAATCTTACGGAAATGTTTTTTCGGGAATATCTGCCTGTAAGGATTAGAACTTTTGTTTCATTATTTTACAGCGTTAGGCTTTTCTTGTTCAACCATTTTCCGATTCTTTTGTGCACCTATTCTGTTAGCATATTTACATCTTTTTTTTGTTTGCACTTAAGAGAGATAACTACCGCGTATACATTAACCGCAATACTTTTTCTCATATTAAGTCTCAGCACACTGTCATAGTAAATGCACGTCATTGGCATATTTTGATTCTCGACTATTATGATTTGATTTCTCATGTATGCCATAACCATGTTAATGAGATAGGGAGAAATATCTTTTGCCTCGAATGCTTGTGTAATTTTTTTTTCCTCATAGAACGGATAAAAGGCATTATTCACATTGGCCGTGACTAGCGCTGCATATTGTCTGTTGTTCTTGGTTTTTTTGCTACTTTTTTACTTGTTTTATAGTGTCTACCGTGGATATACGCTTGCAAACGCTATATTGTTTTCTGGACACGCCCTCATTTTTTTCTATTACGTTATACTCTAGAAGATTCCCCAACGAGACATATTCTTCTATAAGCTTGGTCACATTTATCGTTTTTTGTTTGTTTTTTCAATTAAGCGTAGCTTGATGGTTTTCTAAATATTAAGAAATGTGCTTGTTTGCAACAACTTGTCGAACATCAGTTTTATTTTTTTCCGGGATTTTCTCTACACAAGTTTTAATCACGTTTTCAGACCAGATCGCTCGATCTGGTCTGAACAAATATTGCACCGTTTTGTACTGCTTTTCTGTCGGGATCTTGACGAGGTTTTGGGTGCCCGGCTTATTTGTTACAATTTTATAACCTGAGATTCATAGTTCATATATCTTTGTCAATTTGATCACAGAGCTTTAACCAACCTCTTTTTTTGCCGCTTTAATAGTCACTTTTAGGTTTTTTTTACTTTGGTTTTGAAGATCTGTCTTAGTTCCTTAATCCGGCCTTCGTCCAGGTTACCTGCATTTGCTTTGGTCATCTTTTTTTTTATGATAGGCTCAGACATACATTAAAAATTGAAAAATGTACTATAAAACCCGAAATTGAAATCAATTAAAAACTTTTTTTCATCTGATAAACCTAAGCTATTTGATTATTTTCCGCACTAAAGATATTTGTTATAAAAATAACTAGTACGTGCGTCTGTTATAACTAAAACGTTGACGCTAAACTTATTTGGTTTTGATGGCATGTAAACTTTGAATTTGCAGAGGTTTTGACTTTTGACAGCTCGCAAGGCGTTGGAAAATATCTGTTATTGCAGCTCTTGTTTTTTTTTCTTTTTGTTTTTGGTAGCCGAATTCTCAGAGCGCAAAGCTGTTATCAGGATCTCAAATCTTTTTACAGATATTACGCTTAGTAGATTTGTTGAAAAAAGTGGTAACATATCTTTTCGATTAGATTTATAAATTGCTGGCAACATAAGTAGAGCCAAAAACGCGTTTATTTTGATTTCATCAGTAGTTACTCTTCTGATGCATTTTTACTTTTATCCTTACAGCTTCAAGTTTATTTTTGGTCCATTGAATAATATTCTGAAAAAAAAAATTGTTGAAATAAAAGTAACCAAATGTTTTTCATTTGAGGCTTAGAGCCAAATGCTTGTAGTGTATTGGTCATTCCTAGATTATTTCTCACAATAGTTAGACTAGTTGGTGGGCTTCTACTGCTAAACAAATTTCCATCAGTTTGGAAAGTCAGTTATACTGTAGTGCCTATACACAAATCTGATAAACGTGAATTGGTGGAAAATTATTGTGGAGTGTTAATCCAATCTGCAATTTTCAAATTTTGGATAAAATACTGTCCTAACAATTGGCTTGGATGTCAAAAATAGTAATTTCACTTAAGCAACATGGATTCCAAGAAGATCAAATGCTGCTAACCTAATGGAATATCAATTGTTTATATTAAAGTCTTTTGAAAACAGACTACAAGTGGATTCTGTTTACACAGATTTTTCTAAACTTTTTGATAGAGTTAACTATAGCATTTTAATTCAAAAACTGACATAAAAAACCGACCAGAGGTGTTTACTCTACTGGAGTCACTTATATGATTAAGATGCCGTGAGTGGCATCAGCAACTACTACGAATAAATGATGACAAGCAAAAAAATTTGCAACAGCAAAACCGAATACAAAGATTGAACCCAAGAGATGGATAAACTTCTAGACATCCTAATCACAGGAAGCACAATTGTTAAAAATAATAGGACTTGTTCACACTAAGAAGAAGAATAAGAGGGTTTTTTAATAACGGAAAATAGCATTATAACGTCAGCAAGAAAAGAAAACTATTAATTTTGTAAAATTTATTATTAATGATATAAGTTATAAATTATAATACAATTTTATATTGTTCTTCTAAACTTATTTATATGTTTTATATCTAATAATTTAATAACAAATAGAAGGCAAGTGAAATATAAAATCTTCATACTGTTTTTTTTACTTTTGGAAATTAATTTGTATTAGTGTACAAGCTTTTTTAGAATTAAAAAAAAAAACTAAACCTTATATTTTCTTTCTATATTACATTTATGTTAACATTTTGATATTAACAAAACTATAATTTCAGAGAATCCGTTTATTTGCGATTGTGGAAAGTCATTTCGTAAACTTATTTACTTGAAAAAGCACCAAAAAAGCATTTGTGGACAAATGCTAAAATTTAAATGTAAATATTGTCCGTACAAAGGGAAACGCAAAGATTATTTAGAATCGCATATGGGGTTCAAACATGCAGATAAATTCTTTAAGGTTAGTAGTTAATTAATAGTATTTGTTTCTGATTATTGCACAGTTTAAAATAGTTAATTAATAATATTCAAAAATAATTTTTGTATTTTTAGGAAAAGTAGCTGTAGAACGTGTCTCTTCTTACTGGAAATACTGCAGTAAAAGTGATTGTGCAATTTTATTTATTAATGTATTCTTAATGTTTTGTAATGTTAGTAACTATAAGAATTTATCGGTATAAAATGGAGCGACTGGGTATATTGTGGGACCATCACATTTGGTTCACATTCTTGGGTTCCGGGTTTAAATCTTACTCAGTCGTAAAGTGATTGTTCAATACTGTAACGTTATTATACATGTTTTTTTTATTTTAATTAAGACCGGGGTTTGTTGCACAATTTAATTTATTTAATTAAAAAAAAAGCGATCGAGTGTAATTATTTAAGTTAATAACAACGAGTTGTATACTGTAATTTATCTACGACTATAATAAATTTAATAAAAAATTGTGCAAATTAAATTAAACTTTTTATTTATTGTTAAATGTAATAATTGTCATATCTCTAGGCTTACATCAGTGTTATTTTGGTTATTTAAAAATTTAAAAAAAGAGATGTAATTCTATAAATGGAAGCATTTTATTTGTGCACAAAAGGGAAGAAATTGCAGATTATTTATTTTATTGGTTCTTAATATTTATTTAAAAGTTTTTTTTTTAGTTTTACTAATTGGCTTTAATGTATTTTTTGATAAATATGTAAATAAACTGGTAAATTGGTTAAATTGCTGTAATATTTATGTCCGTATGGCTTGTGGTTCCACAATAACAGTATAATGTTCTTTTTATTGTATTTTTTCTATAAATAGGACGTTGATATTAGAAATTAATATACACAGATTATGTAGCGAGAATTTGGAAAAAAAATTTCAAGTCATAATACAAGAAAAAGCGAGGGGTATTTGTAAATTCAATAAAAACAAAATTTCAAATCAGAATTTTTTATTTTTTATATTTTTTAGACAAAGTTTTGGAAAATTAATTGGCAAAGATTATGTTGTCCAAATGTTGATCCTCGCGCTGCTGGCACTCTTCTAACCGAAACGGAAATTAGCCTTCACGAGTCGATACATCTTTCTGTAAACAGCGTTCATTTCGGTGCGGGTGTTGTCCTTAAATTGCTGTAGAGTTTGTGGTTTGTTTTTATAAACTTTTTTTTTTAAGGACCGGCTAGGATGAGCACTTAGGGTAAACAGTGAACGGTATTGCGACGTGTTTAGAAACTTTTTGGTTCTAAAACTTCAGGTGTTTGAAGGATTTAATGTGGAAACGTGCTTTCAACAAGATGTGGCCACTTGCCATATTTCAAACCAAGCACTTGAGGTTGTCAATCAATTTTTCCAGGAAAAAGTGATCTCTTGTCGAGGCACCATCAAGTGGCTTTTGAGAAACGCTAATCTTACACTCTTTATAATTTACCTTTGATGTTTATCAATACAATTAAAAGTTTCACCTGTGTTTTATTTCTAATTTGCCATTTTACTAATAAATAGAATCATAATTATGTAAGCAGTTATTAACTTTTATTTTGATTTACATTAGGTTTTGTAATTAAAACACGTGTCAGTATGCAATATTGGGGTGAACATATTTTGTTTTTACAAATAGTGTGTGTTTATATTTATTATGTCAGGAAAAATAGACAGAAAAGACTCAGCTCGAGTTGGAAAATTTTGTAACAGGCTAAACTTTTGCAAGCTAATCATACTAAAGTGATTGCTCCCAATAATGTTTGAGAGTTCTCCATCAAATTTATTTCCGCGTCCTGAGCTACGTGAGGCCAAAGGTGGCAATTTTTTTTTTGCAATTATCTCGAGAACGGCAATCTTTATTCACAAAATTTAGAGGAAGATTTGGAATTCACTTTATAAACCGTTGGTCTCATCAATCTTCTTCAAACAAGTAAGACTTTTGTGGCGATGTAAAATAGCTTTAAAACACACAATAAAGTTACGAGAGAAATTCTCAAAAGGAATGCTGTGCCCTCAGTCAGTAATAAGATATTGTGGGACATTTTCCGTCTGCTTTTTTATTGCGTTGCCAAATTTGGTTGCTTTGACTATCGGTATAAAAAGGCAGGAGAATGCGGGTACTAGTACCAAGCGACTATTAACAGTATATCGGAAGCAAATTTATATTGTTTTATTTGTGGTGATATTTGTAGCAGGGGCGATGGAAAAATCGATTATTTAAAAGACAAACAATCTGTGACTGTTTATCGTGAGTGCTGCAAAGTATTGTTTTATGTAAGAGACAGTTTGAACAAGGTCTAGCAATAATTATTTTCTATTTGATCCATTCACTTTGAAATCTAGAGTTCTCTTTTTGCCGGTCATACATCATCTAGCTAGTAATTACAATACAATTTATACGTCTTTGTTAAGTGCTTTGGAGAAAGTTAAAGTCATGGCTACATAGCATGCATTATTATTTTTGATTAATCCTTGTTTACCAAAGCCAGGGACGTTGTTACTGCAGCACTTTCAAACTCTGAATTGTAACGAGTTAATGTTATACTTGGAGGATTTTATTTGCTAATGTCGTACTTCGGAGCAGTTGGCTTTATAATGCGAAGAAGTGCTTGCTTGCTCTATCTAGCTTTGGCAAAAGTAATACTAAAATAATTGACGTTGATGAGGAGATTGATGTTATTTTTTGGGATTGAAAACGTTATTAATGGTTCTCTGTTGTACAATGGTTTTCTATTGTTGAATTATTACGAGAAATTTGAATTTGTACTTTGTGTTTGAAGAATATGAAGGTCGTTGTCCCACTGTAAAGCTATGAGTCCAGTATTTTGTAAATAATATCTATTGCTAAGGATTTTATTAGTGCTCAGCGAATGAGAAAATGGTATGGTTATTTAAGTTGCTATTGTTACTATACTTTCATGCTGCTGGACATCATAATTATGCAATATTAGCTCACTTACATCTTCAATAAATAATGCTAATTGGGGATTTTATAATAAAAAATGTTTTAGAGAGTTTTAGGGATTTTTTACCTTCAGACGATTTAAGAAATTAACTTGTGGTACTTGGACTATTGAGCAAGCAATCGCCTATGAACTGTATGAAAACAGATGGTGGTGTTGGTAAAGGAAGGAGTATTTATTTTGTGTTCTAAGCAAATGGGTTTGTGGCATGCATCCAATAAATACAGTTCATGAAGAAAATTTCTGTAATATAAAATTTTATACGACTAATTAAAATCAGGATTCACGAGTAGGAAGGGATACTCCATGTTACGAAAGTTCTAGAATTGTTTTCTTGCCACTATCTATTCCCACATTATGTGAGTATTGACTGGAACCGTTGGTATGATAAAATTAACATGACGGTTTTTTCTCTCAAATTAAAAAGAGCTGGCAAGGTAGCTTTACGTTTAACTATCACCAGCTCTGTTAAAGTGCATGGTGAAAAAGTCGCCATTGAACTACTATTTTCAATAATAATACTACACAGTTTAAAGAAAATTTCTAACAATACTTTAAGTACAAGTTTACTTCATAACTGTTTCATTTTTTGACGAAAATGGAATGCGCACAAATAAAAATGATCTATGACACTGCTGCTAGCCAACGTTGCATTGAATACGCAAATGTGATATACATTGAGGATTCGTACTGCATTGTGTAATATGGTATCAGGACAGCACGTTTGACATTATTTTTGATGCTACATAGCTTATATACGGAATAATTTTAGCAATAACGTTATCCTTATATTATACGGCTATAATGATCATACAAACAATATGAAAGCTTCATAGCAGCATGAAGCTACAGTTTATTTATTTGATGATATTCTCTTTAAGGCATCAACGACAGTATCAACTAGTCAACAACAATTTAGCAGTAAAAACAACAAAAGTATATTTATTTTCATGTGAAGCGTGAAGCAAGCAAAAAATTATGACAGCGATGCAATAGTCGAACGAGAGTACTACTATTATTGTTGGCGAGGATGTGGACATGATGGCCATATTGATTACTTGAGCTCCTTTAGATAAAACATTGTGTTATGCGGGAAATTATATATGGAAGAACCATGGGAACAACACATGATAACTGCTTTATTTGGTTTTGCTAGTTTTGAGAAATTTCAATCACGGTTTATTATAATTGTGGTTGGATTTTAGTGATAGAGCTTTTCTTTTAAAGCTTGGATGTTTGTGGGTTGGTTGACTAACATTTTTTTTTATTTTAAAAAACTCCAGAGGAAAAACTTCAAAGGTAAACTATCTAAGCGAGCAATTATGGTTGTTAAAATGGGAAATTACACATCCAGCGAATGTTTTGTGCAATAATGCCAT
The DNA here is from genome assembly GCA_963932245.1 of Tachinus rufipes. NCBI lineage: Eukaryota > Metazoa > Arthropoda > Insecta > Coleoptera > Staphylinidae > Tachinus > Tachinus rufipes. The sequence goes on along the minus strand of OZ010742.1, from coordinate 30,383,742 downwards.
TGTTTTTACTTGATATGTGGCTCTGTATTGTTAAAATTTTTAAGATTTATACCACTTATTTGAGACACAAAAAAGTGGGATATTGTTTTCTGATACCGTGTGCCATTAACCCTTTGTGCCTTTGAATAAAAATGTTCCAAAGCTGTCTCTAACTTAATCCAAACCTACATTGAACACTAAAACGATTTGGCTGTTGTCTTTCTTATGAAATTTACTAAACGCAACAACTTTGCCTGTTTGCATTTTAGCTCGAAACTTGGAAATGAGAGATTTGAAGATCTGGTAGGCTTTTTTGGACTTGGAGTACGAAAGTGGCAACACAACTTTTGCAATTTTTCCAAGAAAAAACCTAAAAGTAAGCAACACATGGTTCCAACTACCGGCAAGACGAATATATACGTTTAAATCTTCAGCAGAGTGAACTCACAATGTAATTCTAAATCAAGTCGATTATATACTGATCAGTTAGCTTTATCTATAGTATGTAGCAGATGTCTAGTCCGATCACATACTCTTGGTGGCATTCATGAATATCAAGCTATCAAGACCAACAAGACCAACCATTTAGAGCAAGATGAAGTGAATGTAGAGAAATCAAAACAACTAAACGCTCTACATGACAACTTCAATATTTATCTCTGTACCTAAAAAGAGAATCGTAAAAAGATGTACTTTTTTTCAAGATCTTTCATTAAAGGCAATACAGAAAATGTGAATCTACAATAATTGATAATAATAATAGTTTATCGCATTGATATTTTTTATATAGTTTGTATTTATACAGAAGATGGACCCAAGAGAAGCATTTCAAGTTTTTGTCTAAAATTGTTACGGATTAAAGAAAAACGTGTTTGGCTATGCTTTATAGACAATGAAAAACTCTTCGATATTCTTAATAAAATGAATTTTATAACCAACACCATTGAAATATGTAGAGAAGTAAGACATAAGATATTTTGGGCACATCTTCTAAGCTGCACTGAATGAAGTAGAAAATGGCATAAAAGTAAATTGAGTTTGGATAAACAACATAAGTTATGCAGACGACACAATAATCATTGCAAAAATATCATCGATCTACAACAATTAGTCGATAATCTTGATAGAAGAACAAAATCAACTTATGGGATTGAACTTAAATTTGAGTTAAGTTTATGGGAATTTTCCGAAACCCGAAAACGACGAAGGAAAACAAAAGTCTTTACCAGCACCGATTTCGACTCTAACTAACTTTAGAGTAAAACTTGCCAAATACTATATTTAGTCAGTCTTCCTTTACAGCATAGAAGGATGGACTTTAAAAACAAAGCAGATGAACAAATTGCAAGTTATGGAGATGTGGCTTCATCAAAGAATTTTAAAGATCCTATGGACGACAAGAAAGACCAACTCGGAAATCTTACTAGGGATAAATAGAGATTGAGCTCTAATGACTACAATACAAAGACGAAATACAGTTTAACTAGGTCACGTGATGCAGTCTACTGTAAACTTGTGTTAAGCGTTAAGCTTGCTATAGAAATTTAAAAAATTTAATGTAATTTGTTTAGGTCATACTTCAAATTAACAAGCCTAGATTAGACACCTTATTTTAGAAATTCAGTCACAGTTACGCCAAATTAAATCAAAATTTTGGTGTTTTCTCAATATTATTAATATTTATTCTTCTCCTCTCTCTCTCTTCAGATACGGCCGTTTTGTTTTATTGTTTTTTTTAAGTAGTAATATAACAATCATGATTTTAATAGCTTAACACTGGGTGTGAATTTGTTTTATTTAGAGGAACTAATTTTTGATTTGGTATATAAAATTTATTGGACCATCTTTATCAAAGAAGCTGGATGGAGGCTGCAATTTCACTTCAATATTGAATTACTGCATATTTATGAATTAACTTTGATTGGTTAGCTACTATCAATTGGCAGCACTAAACTGATACTTTGTTTGAATGGATACTAAAAATATATCTAATTTTTATACAATTTTGGAAATATTGTTTTAAAATGTATTGTAATGGTTAACGATTAATATGATTACATTAAAATAAATATTAATGATACTTAATATTGAATGAATGATTGTTTTAATTTAATGAAATATTATCAATATGTTTATTTATAATATTATAGTAATATACTTTTTCATTTTTAGAGAATTATTATTATTGCGATACATGCAAACGTCGATATCAAGCCAAGCGATCGTTATGGCGTCATATCAAGTATGAATGCAAAAAACCACCAACATTTAAATGTCCAATCAGTAATTGCAATTACATGGGCAAACAGAAGAGTACAGTCCTTGGTCATATATACAACATTCATAAAAAATAAATAATTAAAAATTGTCTAGATATTGTAAGGAATAATAAAATGTATGTTTAGTGCAAATTGTATGTATAATATGCATGGTAATTTAATGTTATTAGGATTTTATAAATCTACCTTACTTTTCAAAAGTATGAATCATATAGTTGGTATAAAAATCTGTTGCATTAATCTAATTTCTTAACAGTAATTTGTAAAAATATGATCCAGTTAAGCTTGTACAAATTTGTTGTGTTTCTGTAACATTGCACCTCATAATCATAATATTCGAATACTAAATTTCTGAAACCAACTTGTTTTTTTAATTACAATCATTGAATAATTCCCTCTAGTTGTTTTAATGTATATATTTTTTTTGGTAGTAGTGCAAAATTAAACTATTCAACCCACTAATACAATCCTTTTTTAGATATACTTTTTATAAGAAGAACTACATCTCGTGTTAACCAAGATCATGAATTGATACAAACTAATAGAAGCCGATGCTTCTTATGCTATCGAAAAAATGTTCGTGAACGAAACAGCGCATTTGCACAACGTTATACTAAGAAGGTTCGAACAAGTTGTTCCATTTGTTTGAAGCATTATTGTGTTGAATGCTTCTATATGGTTCATGACTTTAATATTGAGTAGGAACGTTGCACTATTTGAATTACATATTAATATATTAAATTTATTAAATGAAATTATAGTAAATTATTACCTAGGCACAGTATACTTAAATTAATAAATAATATAATAACAATATTTATGTTTTGTTTTATATTTAAACCTACTTAACTTCAACAATAGTATCATATTTGAGTGTTTTTTATTAACATTATTAAGTAGATTTGTCAGAACTTTAAAACAGTTCTTAAAATACATTATTCGATTGAACCCCGGATTGCTCTCATGATATGCAAGCTCTTTACCGTTAACCGATTACAGCGTTTTGATAGATAGAATTTTGTTATAGAAATTGCAGGTAAATTTAGATCAAATTGTTTTTACCAACACCAGAAGAACTCTCAGTAATTTTGGTCTAGTTTACAGCCAAAACTATACTATTTTATTTAACAGAAAAAACTTGTCAAATTTAGTGGTGAAGTACGTGAATAGTTAACGTTTCGGATCTCGTTTAAATAGATACACGAAGCTACCGACCTCTTACCGGAAGATAAGTTCCAGTATCAGTTGTAAGACAAGGACAAGTGGAGGGTTAGTAGCTCTCGTCTGGAATATTTGATCCGTTTTTGAAGATCGAAATAGAAATTGCTTGCTATTAAAGGTTTTGGCCAGGGAACTAAGGACATCAAAACTAAAAGAAGCAGGATTCATAAAAAATGAATGAAAAATAGAATGGGATCTCAGACGCAGGAAGAATTGAGCAACAACCTATTTTTGTGAGAAATGGAGTCCACGAAATAAGATCTTTTACATCTATTGACGAATGGAGACATATTTGTCTAGAACGGAACACGAATCTCTCATCCAGATGATATACTTTTGGTTAATTGGATGAGTCGAAATTGTGGGAGGACCCTGATTGGCTGTACGCAGAAGTAAATTTTCTTGTAAGTTTGATGCTTAACTCAAGTTGTTATTTGTAATGTCATACCGTCATCTATACCGGAGTATGAACCAATGAATTGAATGCAACCAATATTGAATTAACCATAGGGTAACAGCCAATTATTGTAGACATAGCTGGCAAGATTTTTACCGGAAAAAGACAAACCATTCTATTCGCAATACAGAGTTGCATTGCCATGGCTGAAAATACATTCACTATAAACTATCAATAAGCAATGAAGAGGTTTACGGAAAACAAACAGATAATTGATATTGCGAAAAGTATAGTGAAATGTATTCTGAATAGGTAACAGACGAAATACTAAAGGAGGTTCTTAGTAAGGAGGTGGATAAGCTGGTGCATTATTTGCCTTACCGGTTAGTAAAATAGCACTACAAAGATATCGCCCAGTTTTTGAAGCGTTGGCTAGAGAACAAAACAAGCCATCCAAAGACAGGAGATATTGCTGATATCAATATTTTATGCGGTTTTTGTGGAAGACTGCGGATAATGAAAAAAAAATAGATTTGGCAATGGTTTAATACTGAGGCTACGGAATTGATGGCTTAAGCAAAGTTTGATCTAAAAGGCCGGTAATGCACTGGGAAAAGCGACGGAGAAGTACTACAGTGCCAGTCTTGTGCATGATTTGGGATAAAAATACTGATTGTTTGCCATTAATTATGGACAGGTGTTAGAGAATGAAGTGACTACTAAAATGACCATCTTGGTATTGCACAAGCAATTTTTGATCCTATTGGGTTCACCAGTTCCGCAACGATTTGTCTGAAATTTTTGAGGAAATTGGAGAAGTAAGCCAAGTTGAATTTGTAAAATGGAAAGTTGAACTATCATATGTAGCAGCGACAAGAGTTGTGTAAATTTGAACGAAACTTGCAATCTTATTCTGCACATTTTTTGTGATCCGTGTAAGAGTACATATGCGACATTTTGGGAGCAAAATATGAGAAGGGTGTGAGCATACAATTACGGTAATTTAAAGCCAGGATTGCACCAATCAAAGAAATAATGATACCGAGACTTTAGGTAATGGCAGTTGTGACTACAATGTTAAACGACAATGATACAAGTTGGATTTATGAATACTTTTGAGGGTTGGAGAGGTTAGTATGGACAATAGTTTTCTTGGCAAAACTGATTAAACATACGTATCAAAACAATTTGCGTGTATATTTTATTATACAAAGAAGCCATTTGCTACTAAGACAGAGTGCCATCAAATTGTTTTTTATATCAAAGTGCGGTTTTATGCAATAAACCTGTGGAGAAGGAGAAGAAGAATAGTTGGAGATTTTGCGGGTGAATTTTTATATAAGAGCATCAGCGGTTTTACCTTGATGCATTTTGAAAGAAAGTGTTTTGCTGCTTAAGATTTTTAGTAATTTTAATGACAGACGAAAGCACAATTATGATCGCTTTTGTCATATTATTATTGTACTGAGGTAATACATACAATAATAAAAAAAATATTTTTTTTTTTTAGTTATAAAAACGTAATGTTTTTAAAGCTTTTGCTAACTAGGAAAATATGTTGAAGCAGTGTCAAAAGCAAGAATGTTACTTTTATAAGTAATGAGACTACAATGTTCTACGCAGTTTTTTATCGTTTTGGAAGTGTTTGAATGTGCAGCTACTTGTGCACCGACAAAATTACTTTTTTTTTGCACCTAACGCCCCTTTAAGTGGACGAAAGGCATAACAATTGCTTGGGATCAACATGTCTTTATTTTAGATTTATGGTCAATAGCTTTGGCATTTACTTTGCTGACACTTTATGGAACTGCAGGAGGTTATCCACAATGTAGTGTACAGAATCATGATTTATATTCAAAACTTTATCGATTGCATCAAATATAATTCTATTTTGCCAACTTTATCCTTATTTTTAAAACAAACCCAATTAAATTGTGAATTGTTAATAATAGTTTATTACAAGCCAGAATTGAAAATGTTGATAATTAGCAAACAAGGATTATGGGAAAATACAGTTTTGGAATTAATTTGATGTCCTTCAGATGCGCTGGCTAACAAAAGCAAGCTTGGGTAAAATTCCTATTTATAGAAATATTTGTACTAATTATGTTTTCTTTTAGATCAATCTTCTTTAATGGAATGTGATGTATGTGGTCGATTGTATAAAGCGGCACGATCACTATGGAGACATAAAAAATTTGAGTGTCAACTTGCCCCCACGTTTGAGTGCCCAATAAATACATGCACATTTAAAGCCAAACATAAACATCGCTTAAAATCTCATATGTTTTTACGTCATCAATTGTTAAATCAAACCGAATAGCTTTTTTTAGGCTTAATATTTCTAAACTAAGTAACTGGGTTTTAGATTTATGGTATATCAGTCTAAAAAGACTATTAATGTTCTAAGTAACTGGTTAGATTATTTTTGTGTAGTACAAATTTGATGTATTGATGTTACTAATCATTTGTATATAATACAATATTATTTCTGATGTTTGAATACATAAGAAATTTTTATAACCAACCACCTCTAAATATTAAGCTAAGGTGTAAAACGTATTTTATAATTTTCCTGATAGTACAGTAATACAGTTATTCTGAAAACAATTACTTATTTTAGTCTATTCTTAGTCCGTTTTCTGTGATATTTATAATAATTATTTATTTATTTCATTGACTATTAAGAATCGTTCAAAACCTGCCAATTGCATAAATGCTAAAAATACTGATTAATGCCATCGTGAATGTTCTTTTTTAAGTGTTTGTGAGTGTTATGAACTATTTAAACAATCTTTTATGAAGTATTGCTACGATTTAAAGCTCTGATGAAGATAGCAAAGCTATTGAAACGTTACAAAATAAAATTATTAGCAAACGTTAGACTTTTGGGCATGTATGTAAATTCAGTTGTAGTGTATATAATATATGTTGTTTTAACTGTATATGAGAATGCATTTTTTTTTTAATTGGAGTCTTTATTTATCTGTACCATGTACTTTTATTACTTAACAAATATATTTTTGAATTCGAAAATTGGATTAACATAGATTTGTTTAAGAGTTTTGATAGAATATTGCTGTTTATTCTTCTACTACGTTGGTCAATGACTAACATAAGTAGGCCGAATGTGATGTGAAGTTATGGTATAGAATTTCTTTCAGAAGTTTCCAGATGTAAAGGCGTTGGATGCGTTTTTGATGTATATGCAACTGGGATTAGATTGAGGTTCAGAAGAATAATGATTGTTGCTGAAGTAAGTTAGAATGGTCTATGGGAATTGCTATGATTGGATGATTGTAGTTAGTTTGGACATATTTTAGATAAATTATCTTTTGTAATAATACAAAGTTTGTGGCTTGGCAAGGAGTAAACTAAATACGTATGTATTTTATAGGTTTAGCTGTGAAATCTAAAGATATTAATATATTTTCTTGTCTTCTAATGGACGAACAGGTGAACTACACAGGACTCATCAGCCTAACAGAGTGGTTCCTCTATACTTTGTTTAGTTGGCGGTCCGTGCAATTTAAATATTGCATGGGCACAGGAAGAATCTATACCAATCACAAGGAGCAAGCAGGCTAGAGGAGAAGAATGGAGAAAAACTATGTTTTAGATAATTTAGATAAAACTATATGGTTTGAAGTACTAGAAGAAAAAAATATTTTGCAAAATGTGCACAGAATTTGACATAAATAATTTTTGTAGTATTTTGAAACATTTAAGTATAACGTGGAACTACTAATAATAAATCATATTGTTATTTTAATTTTAATTTGATTAATAAATGTTTTAGTTATTTTATCACTATCTTCCATAAATCTTTGAGTTTTTTATTGCTAATTATTTGTTTTTTATTGTAGATCATCTTATAAGTCCTACTCAGACAGAATGCGACGTCTGTGGGCGATCATATAAAGCTGCCAGATCTCTATGGAGACACAAAAAGTTTGAATGTCAAGTTGCCCCTACATTTAGCTGCCCTTTACCTGAATGCTCATTCATAACCAAACATAAACACTCTTTAAAGTCCCATTTATTTGTGAAACATAAAATAATTGAGTAAACTTTGGTGTTATGTATATGTGGATACTGAGTGTTATGACAAAAATAATTAAAATCGTATTTTTGGAACTATAATACTGTCTATATGATTAATACAAATGTCGTATAGCGTTAATTGAGAGATATTATTAAACGCTACAAACGGTTACAGTTAATTATCAACAGATATGTACATGTAAATTTATTAACGTCTAGGGTGGTTCTTTTGGCAATAAAATTGTTTTATGATATATTTTTCAATCAGCAATAATACTCCATTTGTATTGTAGGTAGATCTATTTATTACAAATAATATCTTGAAACATAATTGTTATGTAAAGTAAAAATGTGCGCAATAAATATGTACAATCATTAAATATTTTGTATATATTCTAATTTAACTCATTATTTCACCAATTTTAATACTCGAAGGTATTATTAGGAGAATCGTTGAACTGTTTGTGTAATACAGTTAAATCCTACACGGACAATCAACGGCATTTTACACGTTAACTATTTGTATTATGTATATGTATATTACGAAAAATAAATACATATATACAATTATATACATATTGTATATATCTTACACAATTTCTTTTATTTATTTTAATACTACTTACAGTATTTTGTTAATTTATATTTACTTATGACTATGAAGTTGCTTATTATACGTACCTTCATAAATATATTCACATTTATTGGGTCATTTTTGGTCAACATCAACTTTTAAATCTTTACAAGTTTTTAGACGATTATTCTATTTATAAAAATGAAATTTGCGTTTTTTATACTCTATCGACTTCACCAACCAGGTTCTAGCAGGTCAAAGGTCCTTCCGAGTGTGAGTGATGAAATATAAACTTGTTTGTTCCTGAAATTATTAATGCCGAAGCTGTTTGAATTCACTACACCCAGCATGAGAGGCAAGCACCTAAGCAACTAACCCACGCTGACGCCCTCCTATTCTTATTACGTATTCCTTAATTTTTTATCATGCTTTTGATAATAGTTTTATAAATTAAGCTTGTATTAACATATATTTTTTGTAGGTTTATATGAATGCGTGAATTGTCATAAGCTTTATTCACTGAAGGAAAATCTAATGAGACATATGACTTCCGAATGTGGGATTGTTATCAATTTTAAATGCTGTTATTGTGATTATAAGTCGAAGGATAAGTATAATTTGAAGATGCACGTTGCTTGGTGTCATCCAGATATGACATTAATATATTCCACAATTTATGAAAATATACAATATTTGTAATTTAATTTATTTGTGTAAAATTTATTCTATGAAGGTTATAAAGATTATTACTTATACTATTAAGTTGTTTATTTGTCCATTCCTGAAGAGTGAACAGTATTATATTATTATTTACATATCATAAACATAAAAAAAGGTAAAATTATCGGGTATGCCAAAACAACTAAATACAGCATCTCAAAGAGTAAGTAATCGGCAATACTGGAGAACATAGACAACGAAATTGTGGAAAACGTGAAACTATGGCAATGACAGAAAAAAGCAAACCATCTATAGTTTGTTCGCGTTAAGACTGCAGTAGTAGTTGTTATGGCAACTGGGAAACAATGCTCTGGTTGGCTTAGAGGCCTACCCAATTTACAATAGAATATCTACCAGATTAAAACAAAGCTACTTGTAATTGAATAAATTTAGTTAACAATTTTTACTATTTAATATTTATCAGTTTTTTGCGTTATTGTAACTAGGTTAACGCATTTGTAAATAATAATATGTGTTTTAACTGTAAATTACAATTTTTTGTTGTTGACGTACAGTATAACCTCAAAAACTTAAATATGAGTAAACGTCATGCAATTCTAGGAACTTTTTTTAATAAATTTTAGTATTAAAAATGACTAATATACATTTCTACTAAACATTAATATTTAATTAAGAAGCAATAAACTATATTGTTTTTGCTTTAAAGTTTTTAAATAATTTAAAATCATTTTATTTTAATATAATAAACAAAGTGAAGTTAGCTGTATTATAATACCAACGAGGACATGTTGCAATTACAGTTGTGTGACACTGACTTTATAAACCACTCCCATCACTGCAGTCTTAACGCGGACAAACTATAAGTGTTACGCTATGCTGGGTTTTAGCGTTTGGATGTGAAGATATCAGGCTTTTTTATTATCCCACTGTCTCTGCCATCTTTCTATCGTCTTTTTTTACTAGTTGTTTATTTTATTTTTAGCTTTTCTTCCATCATCATATCCGCGGGAGGCCTTGCCGCTATCACCTCTACTGCTTCTTTTGACACCTTGTAGGCCAGGCTGATTTTTAACGAACTTGCTCTTGTAGCTCTTCTTATTTCACTACTGTTGTTTTTGTCTTTTTTGTGACTTTTCACCATGTTTCTGCGGCATATAACAATTTGCTTCTAGTTGTCGTTATTATTAGCTTTCTGGTTACTTCTTCTGGACTTTATTGGTTTGGCATAAATCTACCGAGCTTTCTTTCTATTTTTTGTTTTACTGGCCGCTTTCTTAACCTGTCTTTTTGTTTGAGTGTTACTCCGAGGTGTTTGATTTTTTCCTTATGACGGTATCACTTGATTTCCTATATGTATCTTTCTCTGTTTTTTGTTTTGCTAATTTTAAATTTTTACTTGTTATCCATACCTGTATCTGTATCATATCTATTGTCATCTGTAGTCTTTCTTTTAATACTTCTATATCTACGTCTTTACCTACTAGTGCTACGTCGTCCGCAAATGCCGTTTTTTGCCAATCTCATTTTACAGTTATGGTTCTACTGCTGAGTCTTGGGGTACTTATTTGGCTACTTTCAATTTTTCCTTCTTGGGCACTAAGTTTCTAAATCTATAATATTTTGATCGATTCTTGTACAACTCTTTTTTCTTTGCTGCCTCTATAAATGTTTAACGCGTTTTGTGTGTCCAACTTTATTACTACGCAGTGTTATCTTTTTTTCTGCGTTCTGATGTTTGTTTCATTTTCTAATGCTTTAACTTTTTTTTATAGGTCCTAAGGTTGTTCTTTCTTTGGTAAATCCGTATTATTTTTTTCCAATATTTTTTTGTTCTATCTCCTGTTCTATTCTTTGCACAAATGGCTTTTTGCATGATTTTACCTAGTTTGATCAACTCGACTTCAAAGAAGTAGGGAAGAACATGCTCGAAAAACTAAATGTAGCGTCCAAGTTGGTGGGCCTCAAAATGAACAACAACCGCATCAATTAGACGGTAATAACATTGAATAAGTCAACGAATATACGTACCTCGGTCATCAAATAACACTACGAAAAGAAAATCAAAAAGCAGAAATTAGCAGAAGAATAACACAAAACTGGGTAGCATTTAGAAAACTGAGACATATATATATATATACAGGGTGTAGATTAATTGGCGGATAAACGCCAGGTAACTTTATAGATCGTGCCAAAAGAAAACGAAAATCTTAATTCCAAAATGCTGAAAAACTTTTCGTTTGGCCTCACGAGGTCCTCAAAGTTTTGTTACGCTTGGCAACGTTGCAAACTTTCTAAATTTAAACCTATAATGTAGGCAACTTAATACACATAAAATAGGCAATTTAATACACACATCAAATTTTATTTTTTATTATAAACTAGAAATGTTCAAATTGGCCACCGTTTACTTCTAAACGCTTTACAGCACGTATCGATATCGAATTTATGACGTTCTCAAGCATCGCCGGCGTTAAATGTTAAATCTGTCAGAGTTGCTATACTCATGTCAATTATTTTAAATATATTTTCAAACAATCAATTGTGCATTGAAATAATTAATATTTTTATTTATGACAGAATCTAATAATTTATAATAGTTGTATCAGCTGCAATGTACAAATTGTTCTATAATTCAATAATAATTATAGTACCTATTTGCTGGATTCACACATTTATTTTGAAAACGCATTTTAGCCGCATGGTGAAACGACAAAAGTCACCGATGGTTTTTGTCAAGGGTGGTCACGGGATTGACATGGCAACGTAGTAGTTGTTAATCCGAGACAGACATAAGGCAGACCGCCGCATACTAGACGAACGCAACATAATATATTTCGCAAATGCATCAAAACACCCATTCAAAATTTAATAATGCGGTATGTGTCGTCAATGTGCAACCTCACACAATTTTAAATTAATGATTATCAAAAGAATAAACTATATCATAATATTTAAATTGAATTTTATTTGAATATTATTTGAATTTAAAAGTCACTGATGACAAAAGTCACCGGACCCTGACATTTATTGCATTGCCTACTATAATTTGAATTTTATTAAAAATTTTGCTACGTTGCCAAGCGTATTTTTAATTTAAATTTGATTTATTCTTCAAAAGTAATTTGCACATTTTTCAATGATTTTTATTATTAAGTTTCAATAAACCTTGTAATTTTTATTATACTAAAAAAGAAAGCAAATTGGTACATAATATACGCAATTAAAACAATATTTGTATTGACAAAATTGAAACTTTGATCACCTCGTGAGGCCAAACGAAGAGTTTTTCAGCATTTTGGAATTAAGATTTTCGTTTTCTTTTGGCACAATCTATAAAGTTACCTGGCGTTTATCCGCCAATTAATCTACACCCTGTATATATATATATACAAAAGAAAGACAGTTATGGAACAATTTAAAAGAGGCAAACGTCCAGCAGTGGACAACTACAAGCTGACGAGAGAGAGAGAGAGAGAGGGGGGGGGGCAGATTTGATGTGGTTTACTTTGATTTGAACACTGCATCAAAATGGATTCTCAAAAGCTTGTATTTGTTTTCACTTGTTGTCACTATTGATGAAATTGGGTAGATATTTACGACCCAGAAACAAAGCATTAATCTATTGAAAGAAGCATTTTGATTCTAGAAGGCCAAAGTTTTGAGTAATCATGATCGATTATTTTGATAAGAGAAGATGCGGTTTACAGAACAAGAAATTTTTTTTTTTTTTTAGTTTTGAGTTGTTGAAGATTTGTTGTAATTCATGGATTTAATTAAAAGGAGATTATGTTGAATAATAAATTATTTTGAGTTTTAAATTTTAGTTGCTTTTATAGTAGATCCTACTATAAAAGCAACTAAAATTTAAATCAATCAATACCTTCTGGTTTCTATATATTGTCCTAGAAATTTAATTTTTGGGATAATAGTTTGATGGTAAGAAGCAAACCATTTTATCATACGAAAAGGTTGGTTTGTATAAATTTGTTAATTTTTGATTTTATATCACAGTTTATGAGATGTTGTTTAGTTTTTATTGCAGAAGTATTTATAGTATAATAGTTTGACTTGTAAACAAAGCGTCGACTATTTTATAGTTGATAGCTAAATACGTTATTTTTATAAACTAATATTATTAAATTTTAGGAGAAATATGGAATGAAAACAATATCGAGAAAGGACGTTTTAAATGCACACAATGTGGAAAACAGTACTTAAATAAGAGAACATTATACGTACACCAAAAATATTCATGTGGAAAATTACCTTCATTTTCTTGCGAAATTTGTAACTCATTGTTTTATTACAAACATCACTTAAAGAGACATATGTTAAATCATATTACTAAAGTACAATTGTAGATTTTTTTATAGATGTATAAAATAATAAATAAGAAAAACGAAAAATTTATAAAGATTGTCTTAATTATTATTGTAATCTGTAGAATAGTTTTAAAAATAGATGGGAAAATATGTGGTTTGTTGAATAATTTTGGGTAAGGTTATAAGATCATCTTGTGTGTGAAATCAAAGAAATTTGGTAATTTATTTCGCCAATGACATTTTGTTTGAATATATGTGGTGTAAAATAACACAGCAGATCTATGAATCATTATTAAACAAATATGTCCATATTAACATGTTTTATTTGTTACTATCTTTATCAACTTTGGTTTTGGAAACAAAGTTGCAGACACTGACAAAGTTTAACAATAAATATCTTTCGGCTACTAAAAAATTTTGACATGTTAATGTTTACAGAATGTTATAGTGCAATTTTAATCACTTTGCATATTTTGTTTTTTTTTTTATACACTTCTAATCCAATTTATTTTGTTATTGTTGGTGTTAGTACTAATCTGCTTATAATAATGCACGGGTACTAAGGTTATCTTCTAACAATTTTAAAATGTCTCTAAACTATTAACTCTTGTTTATTTCAGATAAGAAGAAGCATTTTATAGGGCTGCAATTCCAATGTTATCGATGTCGCAAATATTACATGTACAAAACAACATTAAATAGACACATGAAGTTTGAATGCGGAAAAGCTCCCATGTTCAATTGTCCTTTATGTGAATACAGAGCTCATCAAAAATGCAGCTTACAAAAACATATGCTTAGCAAACATTTGGATTAATTTTTTTGTTTAGTTAAGTAGTTTTTTGATCTGATATTAGTATTATAATAAATATAGGTGCTTAATCATAATTTATTTAGTTTTAATTATTTTACAAATGGATGTTTAAGTTTTTATCGTTTTTGCGTACTGATTAAAACGTATTTTTTTGAAAGGGATATTCACATCTTTGCAATGACTTAGTAGTAATAAAATTTACAATTATGTTAAGATATTGCACTTTATATAATCCTATTTTAGTAAAATTAGTTTTATTTATATATTTATGTATAAGTTTGTTTTGTTTAGGATACTTTTCTGAATTTTCCGTCCCACAAATTAACGCAAAATGGACCTAGTTTAGTATATTATTAAGTAAATTAAAATGTATAAAATTTTTCTTGACTGCTATTATTTTGAATTGAATATAAAATTAAACAAATAAAATTAAACATTGGAACAATTGAATTATTTAAGATTTATTGAGTACATTTTATTTTGGATATATAGGTTTAATATGTTTTTTTATAAATATATGTTTATTGTATTATGTATATGTAACTTTAAAATTTATATTATATATTACAGTATTATAAAAATAGTATTACTATACCTAATTAATTAATCTTTATAGCTGATTTTTTTTAATTATTTTTTAATTTTGTATAATTTTAAGTTTGAGAGCTTCTTGAGACTAAGAAAACGAGAAAACTAGAAATAGTCTACTAAGCCGAGATTGAAATAATTGGGAAACTATTTCTTTTGATAATATATTTTGATGATCATTTATTTTATTATGTAATGTATGAGTGTTTCGCAAAAAAACTTTTTTATTTAACCCATACCATAGTATATAACTGTATTTGAAGGTACATACGAGAGCGGAGTGAGGTAAAAATGAAACAAGGAATAATTTTTTTGACCAAAAAGCAATTCCAACGTTTCTTCAATTTGACGATTTTTTCCGAATATAACGATTTTTTCAACTCTTTAAAATAGGCGTTTGTTGCATTGATGATCTTCTTATCATAGACGAATCTTCTTCCGTATTTTTTTAAGTTAATTGATGTGGATTATATTGCGTGTAAAAACTGTGGTTATGACCTTGTTACTAGATAAAGCCGCCTTAGCCAGTAGAAGTCTACTGATTAGACTGTTTTTTGGTTTCCTGTATATAGTGGTAGATCTATATTTTGCCTGTAGTTATAAAACAATGCAAAAACTTCCTATTATTGTGCTTGATCATTTTCAAATTTGTTTCTTAAGTTATTACACGTGTACGTTTTTAGTCGATTGTAATAGAAAACGCGCGGGTAGCTGTTTCAATGGAGATTGCTACACATGTTGCTGTATTCTCTTAGCGAAAGACTTTCAGTGTTTGCGGTTTACTTTAATAGACTTGATCTTTCACAGTTTTTTACAAGAAAAAGTCTAAAGGGGTTAGATTTGGCAACCGTGGAGGGAACTCAATGTTGCATTTTTTGTCTAATTTTATGTCTTTGCAGATCCAGGAATGCTCATACGGTTACGTGGCGCTCTATCCTCTTGATAGACGACCTCATACATCATCTACATAAAGAGCATGTAATAACGTTAGTGGATTTACCTTTTTATCCACATGCGGATTTTCAGGTGTCTAGTTGTCACAATTATCGATTCACTGTTCCATTCCTGGGCCTCATCAGACCATACTATCTTATCACAAACTGTTGATTTTTAGTTACAATTTGCTGATGCCATTTGCAAAATTGCATTTGGCTATCAGGCAAGTTGCGTGCCGGACTTCTGTAACGAAGTAACAAACTCGAGAGCCGACGAAGCAGGATTTGTAGCTATTTGATCTTTTTTTGTGAATATCAGAAAACATTTCATGCGTCTCAAACTTGTCAATAATGCTTTTAATTGTTAAACGGGTTGGGGATTAAGGTTCAAACTTCTGCCTATTTTTAAAGAAGCTCTGGATGCACCTACTAACTGAAATGTTGTTAGATGGAGTGATATCTTGTTTAATATTTGCAACAAGTTTACAATTGGTTATATGTGTTTGTTACTAATAGAAACAGTTGGTGTGTAGCTCTTCATCTTGAGTACTACTTGTGTTAAGTTAGATACTGAAGTGATATGCGCAGCTGTCACATTTTATAAAACAGCAATTAGGATAAGCTAGATATTATGGTATTTACTCTTGAGCTTCTTGCATGTACTTCTAACGTTATACATGTTTTTTGGGTTAGTCATCTTTTTGAGACTTTTTTTTTGACGATGTAATTTATGTATGCACAGCGTTAATTATTACAAGTAATAGTATAATTTAAAGGTTGTGGTGGACCAACCAGTATGACATTATTGTTGAGTTAGTGAGTTGTGGTCCAAAAATAAATTTGTTTAATATGTTCTTGGTTGGAGAATTCTTTACGATATCATTGTTGAGCATTTATTGAATGCAGGCGCTAACTAAATATTTAATATTTTTATTTTGATTTTAAATTCTGTTTATTTGCATCTTGAACATACAAATTGACTGAAACCAAGATAAAAAGATGACACTCCGCTGTGTCAATCGCATCGCAATAACGTTTTTTTTTGCTGAAGTATTTGTTAAGGAAAGTTGGATTGCTATCTTATCAGATTGTGATATTTTGGTTAAACTACTTTGCTACTATTCTTGAACTCACGTATTTATCTTTTTAATGCCTATTAACTGAAATTTTGTGAGATCAGTTATGCACATTTTTGAAGTTAGCATACTTAAAATTAAAATGTTCATTTTCTTCTTCTATACAACAGAATACAAACGTGGAGGACATTTTTTTCTTATTGATTGCTATCTCATTAGTTTGACGTCCTTGAACTGCGTTATTTGGTTTTATTGTGCACTTTTAGTAGTAGTTAGCTTATGCTTGTTGAAGAAGACACTACGTTGCGTGTTGTAAGTCTCACACTTGCTTTAAGAAAGATGTAACAACAATTCTTTATTTTCCAAACATTTGCAGCATAGGGCGATTTGTTTGGTTTCCTATTTTATGTATGTGTTTTTTTAGACCACAGTGTCCACTTATAAGTTCTGTAAGTTTTAACAGAAGCATATCTGTATTATCATAGTTTAGGTAAATCACACATTATTTTGTTAGAAATAGCTTTGTGTGCTTTATCAACAGACAGTTTCCACCAGTTGCTGTGTTCCATGTCAAGATTACTGCGGATTATTTGTTTACCGGTTTTGTATGGAATCAAAAAGCAGGTTTAGGTTTAATGAAACTGGTTTGTTTTAAGGTTACCTTCAACACCCTGATATTTTGGTATACAGGTCAAGTGTACACTGTTAATTGTGGCTAATTGCAAAATGATTATGCAGTCCATCATCAATTTGGATTTTATTAATGGCGAGCGTATTGCCTGTAGTTCTGCTTGGCTATCTAATATGATGGTTATTGGTCTGTTGAAATGTTGTCCCGATTTAGTTATGTTTCTAGCCTTTTACATAGTATAGCTATTTCCACTTACAACACTGAGGCATGTTTACTTTTAGTTTAATTGGAATCTTTAGTCACATCTGTATATCAGATGCTTTCTTTGATTTCCGGGTTTTTTTTTATTTGTTCATTTACGACGGTATTATCACATCAAATGACTTCTTAATGAAAAACTTTTTATTAAGTTTGATTTTATCGTTAGTGTCTCTTCTTTATTTATTATGTGTTATCTTTGTACTTTACTCTAATTTAGCTGTCGTACTCTTAAGAGTAGTTTTTCAACTCTTACGAGCGTTCCGTAAGTGATGATGGGTATAATTACCACAGTATATAGCTATCTGGCCATCTCATGTGTTAGTTTTCACGTTTGCCCGATCATCGATTTTGTTGCGACTAGCACCTTGATTGCATTTGTGGTTATATTATACAAATGAGTATGAAAGGTTATTTTGGTATTAAGCGTGAGTCTCAACTACTGAACTTTTTTGTCATTGAGAGTGCGGATTCGTACATTTTAATATTACTTAATTTTTTGTTGTTGTTTGTTGTCTGTCTTGTAAAAGCGACGCCCTTTTTGTTTGGGTATTTCTTACAATACCATTCTACGGTATTTAGTGCATTTTGCATCAGTTTGGATACAGGTGCTTTAAATTTTTTTCATACCAGGATGATAAGATCATCATTAGCGTATAATTTTGATTTGATTGTTACAGTTTAATGAGCATGAAGTTTACCTAATATCTGTTTTATGTTTCCGAGGCAGTAGATGCAAAGATTGTGTTGTTAAATGCATTTTCAACATATAAAAAGGTTTCTAAAGCAGTTTCTTTGCAATGTATAGTATTTTTGCAGTTCTTGACTACCTAATTTGTAGGATTGTTGTGATTGGTATGCGTATTGGTATTGATGCAGATGCAGAGCCTTTAGTACTTTTTTTTTAATAGTGTTAGGCTAGCTTTGGGGATTTTACAAAAAGGTCTTCTAAGGGCAGCAAGCACTTTCTCTAACATGATAGGATAGATTCCGTCAGCTTCTAGTTCTTGAATTGTTGATACTTCATTCAAATGTGCTTTTGCTTACAATGCATATGACTCTGCTAAGTTTCTTTTATTTGCTTTTTGTTAGGCATTTTAAGGTCTTGCTTAGAAGAGTTTGCCAGCGTAAGTCTGACCGACTTTGTGTTATCTTTTTTTTTGTCAGCAGGGATCTAATGTTTGCAGTGGGTTTTTTGCTCCGCTTTTTCTGGTATTCGAGAATATGTATCTTTATTTTGAACCCTCACAGTATCTCCTTTAGGATGAGAATGGTTTTCTATGACCGTTTCTGTGCTTTATTGAACAGCTTTGTAGTGCTAGACTTTGCTCTGTCGAGCTCCCTATTCCACAAAGAAATTTGGTTGGTAGTATGTTTAACAGTGTTGAAAGCTGTTTGTTGGAATTGAATTGTTTCAAAGTTGATGCTTGGCGTGCTATAGATGCATAACAATTCTTTCAAATGTGTTATATTTATTTTAGGGCCGTAATATCCAACTCCTAATAAAGCACCTAATAAACTATTAGCTGAATAACCTAACTTTTTTAAAGTTTTAAATTGATTTAATTTTGTTACACCTCTAAGCGATTAATAAATTATATGCTTAATGTTTTTATTTGTTATAAATGTAAATGTTAAACATATATTTAATTGGCTGTCGATAGGTTTTAATAAAATAAATAAAATTAAAAGTTAGGTTATTGAGCTAATAGTTTATTAGGTGCTTTATTAGGAGTTGGATATTACAGGCCTTAATCTTTATAAAATGTAAAACTCAGCAAGAAAACGCTTGAATATAATTGAATAAATTTTCACACATTATAAAAGAAAATCCAATCTGCGTTCTCAAACTTTAAAAAAAATTATCAGATAAGTTGTTTCTTCACAATTCATTTTTATTTGTTAAATATAACTGCAAACCTTTAACCCAAAGCATGAAGACATAGAGTATTGTATGTAGTTCAACATATAAAATAAGTGATGACTAAAATCTTATCGTTTGGATATTGAATTGGTTGGCGTTTTGTCTTATTTGAACCAATTTTAATTTAAAAACGATGCTGTACGTATCAATATTTTTTTAGAAGAATCGGTTTACCGATACATGGTTCTAATGTTTGTTAAGTTCTTGAAAAGACTAAAAAGTGATTTTTATGGAGACCAATTATTAAAATACAAATTGCAGAAACTGTTTTATATTTAAAATGCTGGCCACGTGTGTTTGAATTGTTGGTTATGCTTGTGACGATGTGGTTAAAAATTAATAGTAGATATATTCAGAATGGTTGTCTGAATAATGTTTTACCTAAAAAGAAGTAGTTTGCAGAAATGACAATAACAAACACTTAAACAGTTTGAGCAAATGTATTATGCTAGTTTCTAATAACTCACAAAACTGAAATTTATAGTATTTAATTTCAAATAGAACTCAAATTGATGTAAATTAAAGGATTCTTTAATTAACATTTAGACAACAAATGGATCTTGCATGTTTTCTACTTCTCTTACCAGATAAAATTCTAAATGATGAGAGATTTTGTGTTGTTTTGTTGTTAATATGTATTCTAGAACAAATTTTTTTAATATTGTTTTTTAATTTTGTAAATTAATATAAAATATTTTATTTATAGAATTAATCGTGAGAGAGTTTGAAGATGGATCAAATTACTATAATTGCAACGGTTGCGGAAAAAGATATAAATTGAAAGGAAGCCTACAAAGACACATGCGTATGGAGTGCGGAAAAGTTCCCGAACTTAAATGCAGTCAGTGTGATTATGTGACCACGTATCGTAGTAGTTTGAAAAAACACATGATTTTAATTCACAAATGTTTCACCTTTCCTACAAACATTCCAAAATTTAAAAATCAATAAAGTTTCTTGTGTGGTGTTAGCGTAAAATAATGTATTTTGATATAAGAATAAAAATTTAAAAATACACTTTTACTATTATTATTTATAAATATTTAAAATTAAATGAAATGTTAACAAAAGATTAAAATTCAGTATTGTTATGTGTGCTTGTGTAAACTTAACAAAATTGCATTAATATATGATGCAGGTGTTTTAATTAATCTAATCTATTTTATTTGTAGAATTAATTACGGAATCTTTTGAAGATGAAACGGCAGAGAAATACTATAAATGTAATAATTGCAACAAAAGTTACAAACTGAAAGGAAGTCTCCAAAGACATATACGGATGGAATGCGGTAAAGCTCCTGAAATTAACTGTAGTCTATGTAGTTATGCTACGAAATATCGTAGTAATTTAAAATCACATATGAAATTTATTCATAAAACGAAATATAACGCAAGGAAAATAAAGAAAATTTGATTTTTGTTTATATAGTATATAAAGTGTAATAGTGATTTTTGGATGTAAATTATTGTAAATTATTTAGAATAATAAAATTGTAAGTGCAGTATGAATTTATTGTTTATTTATAAATTACCCATTTCACTATCCGTCCTAAATCTTATGTCACCAGATTTTATTTTTAGTATATCGATTACATTAGTTTATTAACATATGATTTTTGTTAACTTAATTAATTTATTAATAATGTTAAGTTTAGTAGCTAAAAATTAAAATTTACAAAATTAAAATTATTTTGTAAAAAACGTTAGTTAGCATTATAGTTATATGAAAACTAGTTATAATAAAAATTAAAAAAATTAAAGAAAGAAAAAAAGAAGAAATTTAAGAAACATTGAAACTGAAAAGTTGTGCTATCAGTAAACTGAAAATATGACGTTTGGTTACCTACAAAAGTTTAAACAGATTTGTAATCAAAGCTTATAGAACGGTTTCTATGTTTATCCAAGCAATTCTATTTGTAACTATAGTATATAGTGCATAAAGGGCCGAAAATGATTTCAAATACCTGGCCTCTGTTAGACGCTCCAGTAATACAAAAGTTTTAAATATTCTGCACCATACATTCAAATCAGCGTTGGAAGTTTGAGATTGTAAGGTTTATAGAGACTTTTAAGGGAGTAGGTAAAAAATAGCGGTGCCTGTGACGTTGCTTATGGCGATTAGCATGGACATCCGGTCGATCTATTTTATGCATATATTTGCGACTGCGCATGCGTCGCCTGCGTCACCCAAGCGCGCTCGGCTGGCGGTACCTCCTTATCAGTTGCTTATCGCTTCTTATCAGTTCTTATCAGCTGTATGGACATCTGTAACGGGGACTCCGTGAGTGTGACTGCATGAAAGAGTGGGATGCAAAATAAGAATAAAATTTGCTGACACAAATTATGAAACGAATCGAGAGAGATGCGTCTCTGTGCGAGGAAACATCGGAATGCGATGCGCGTGCAAAATTACACACTATCGGTGCTCTTATCTATTACATTTGAAACATTATGTATTACATCTGTAACGGATAATGATTTTAATTAATAAGCATATGAATAGATAATAAAATGATGGAAATTAATTATATGTAATAATTTAATTATTAATAAAGAAGTTGTTTGTTTATTAATTTTATTATTAATAAAGATTTAAAATTGGACACATGAACGCGCAGATGGGATTAATATTAATATCCGTCCCGTCAACGCATTAGTAAACTATTAGATAGATGCTATTCCCATCTTGGAGCAAGGAAGGATGGATAAAGAAAAGGAATATATTAAAATAAAAAAAATAATTTACATAGATTATTTATTCTCACCATTCAAATACATACATATTTTTTTAACATTTTCAAATGAACAGTAACTGAAATTATTTTTGTGATTAACGCAATCATGGACGCATTTTTTAAATTTAGGTGATCTTGCTTCATTTTCCAAATCAAGTATTTTAAAACTTGGAAAATTATCTTGTAAAAATTTGGTTTTCTGGTGTCCTTTTACCACGCATGTTACATCGCAGTTGTCCCCCCCAAACGTATAAAAAATATTTTGAACATCGCCGGAATCGACAAAGCCGCCCCAATATGGAATTGAATGATAATTATTTTCCAACCATTTAGTCTGGATTTTCTCTTTTTCCGTCAAAAATGCATACTCCACAGATGGTTTCACCAGATACGAGTAAATATGTTGATCGTTTTTTGCAATACTTATCTCCTTTGGTACAAAGTTTCCCCCAATTACAAAACCCTGCATATCTACGGCCAATACAATTGCCATGGCTTAGATAATTTTTCTAACTGATCCGGTCAATGGTCTGTACTCCACTAAATTGTCCGACAGAATGAGGCAATACGCTCGTGTGTTGGCACTGAAGGCTAACGCTGTTTCCATTTCAATTTTTAAATCGACTGTAGATGACTTCACACTTTCGTTTTGACGAGAAACATCAAACACGTAAATCATTCTATTTTTGAACAAGTCATAATCAAACAGAGGGTTTGATTTATCCTGGTCATAATAACTTTTAAAAAAATCGCAGTACATTTTGTATACAAGTGTCCAATCTCCAATACCGATATCCATATTCATATTATCGTAAGGGTAGCTTTCAGAGTTTAGGAAAACTTTTATGTTCCGAATGTGGCAGTGATCAAAAAAGAAAATGTTTTTTCTGAAATCATCTTTTCGAGCGATTTGAAATGCGACAATGACATAGCGTGGTCTTTCCAAACTGCTCGATGTTTTTACCATCCAGACGTCCTTTGTGGATTCTCGTACGGTAGGAAGTTCATGCAATTCGGCTTTCCGAAAGGCAATGCGAATGGATGAGTCGTTTTTTAGTTGATTCAAAAACCATAATCTGGCGGAATCGTTTATTTGTATGTGCGGAACTCTCCATTCTACCTTGTTTAATTTAATTTTCACATTTTCCGCACCCATGTAACAATTGTTATCGGATCGAGCGCGTAACAAAATTAATTCCTGTTTAGCATTAATAATAACTTTTTGGTAGTCTTCGGCAAAACCTAGCAGTAGTTTCAAAGGAAGTATACAAAAAAAATTTGTTGTTTTTGTGGAGATAGTTTTGCTGTCAAACCATCCCGCAGAACAATAATCCTTTAAATTTTCACTTTGTATTGATGCGTATCCTTTTAGGGTACTGGTAATACCGGGATCCCTTATTTTATCTACTTCAAAGCCATTCAGTTCATAGCGTATTTCTTCGAATAGAAATGCCCACGGATTCCAGCCTATTGAACAGCCTGATGCAGCCTCCGGTTTTATTATTTCGCCTTCTATATGTAAATAACTTTTGTATGTAGCGGTGTATATGTCTTGATGTTGAATTAAAATTCTAATTTCATCAGAGTTTGAAAGCCCCGGGGCACGAGGTTGATAAGTATGGTATTCTTCTTTGGTGATAGAATCATCATATTTTTCTTTGTCGAATATTTGCAACATTACTTAATTTGTAACCCCACAACAACAATTGGTTTTGGTTGTGCGATGTTACCTCTTTAAGGGATCTTTGACTACTAGATATTCGTGTAGGTGTCAACTTTCTATTATACTGAATACCCATTTTTTTTCAATTCTAATCTGACAAGAATGCGTTCTTTCCGAAAATTCACTGGATCCCCGTTTTGGTCAATAATTGTTATAGTGATATTATCAATGGTTGACTTTACATTTACAGGTAAATACAGTATATTTCGGGGTTCTATGTTAAGAGAAAAACCCGGATCAACGTTTATTGAAAACTCGTATAGTGTATGGCCTAACTTGTTGCCGTAGTAAGCCCCTGTAACGATGTTACACTCCAAGCGAATTGTCGACACTTTTATAATATCTACGGGTAAGTCCGATTCATGCAATTCGCCGGCCTTTAATTGCAACGGGGAAAAGCCCAACAGTCGTCCAACTGTGTTTGGAGTTGAGAAATCAATATCGTACTTGCATTTTATTTCACATTTTAAAGTATTATTATTTGGTTTAATACTTAAAACCGTCTCTCCCGATTCTTCTTCCAAATGTTTACATAACACTTTTTCTATGTCTCCTATTTCATAAGACCCCGTTTGAATTGTAATTTCTTTATTTCCACAAAGAAATTTATTATTACTTTCATCTATATTTGGTATACTGTTATATGACCGAAATCCTATTAACCCCAAACAATATGTTGCATTCTCGTCTAATTCAATTGGTGGAAACAAATTGATTGATAACACATTTGTGGTACCCTGCAACGTAAAGGTGTGGGACATGACTAATCATAATTTACTTGATTTCTTTGATTTTATTGCAGAAATTTAAATACATTTATATGTTTTATTCTATCAGTCAAACCTTTTGTTTGCAAAACTAATCATTTAAAAACTTTAAACATAAATGCCCGCAATTAAATGTATTATAATTTTGATACCGATTATGGTTGTACATGATTTTACTACCCCGAAAGTAGCGACAGAGTTCTTGAGGGGGTTTTAGATTCCCAAAACTGTCAAAGTATTGGACAATGTTTCCGCGTTTTTTATACGCTACCCAGTGCGTTCCAGGTCCATCGTTTGAATCTAAATTAATAATTGCACATTCAACATGATGTGGTTTGTGAGGAAGGTCATCTCGCATAAACACCCCTCGAAAATGTTCAATATGACTAGAAAATTTTCGAATGTCCTTGTCTGTCAGCGGTCTTCGTGGTAGTTTCCCTAGTTTTTTTGTTTTTGTAAAAAAACTCCCAATCCTTTGCGGTACGGTTTCAAATAAAGTCCGGATCCTTTTTCTGTCCGCGTTCCCAATGCGATTGCTTCCATTATTTTATTGTGTCTTTCTAATTCCTTGCTTTTCCTCATTGCCTCTCTGGATTCCTTTACCGCTTTGGCAATACCCGCTGCTCCTCCAGCTAATGATCCTATGGCACTTAGTCCCGCAAAAAAGGGAATTAACGGTAAAAATCCTCCCGACTTGGGAATGGGTAAAACTCGAGGATGCCGAATTTTTTGCTTTCCCCCCAATTCTCTGACAGCGGCTTTTGCGGCACTTAGAGCTATTTGGGCTCCGTCCTTTATGCCGTTGCGTTTAGAAATTTTAGATTTAAACTTTTTAAGTGCTTTTTTTGCGTTCATTATCACATTTTTTTTCAAATCATGTTTCTTGCTTTCATTGCCAAATCCCATTTTTCTTTTTCCCTTAATCATATTGGTAACTGTCCAAGCGGCCGCTTTTTCACCCAAAGTGGAATCGTTTGCTTTTACTCTTTGCCAAGCGGCTTCCTCTAATATTTTGTCGGCCCTATGTCTTTCGACCAAATCGTTTGATTTACTGTACGCAATATCGTGTCGTTTGCAGGCCGCGTCTAGCGGATTAATACCGGGATCACCTCTGGCTAGACGTTTATGTAATTTGGTTCCGGGTCCGCAATACTGATAACCGGGTAAATGCACTTCAAAGGGTAGTTTGTTGATTAAACTGTTAATCATACCTGTACCGTGTCTTATCGACATTTAATTAATACAGCAATACTCATAAATATTTATACCATACTTATAAGTAGGTCAGTTGGGTAAAAAGAGGAAGACGACATGCATACAGTAAAACAAAGGCAGACTTTAGAAGTCGTTAATATGGACTCTGTGTGTGGCGATGGGTTAAAAAAAAATAAAATACGACATAGTAAATTATTGCCAAATTCTATCCGGGCACTTATTTGCGGTCCATCAAACTGCGGAAAATCAAACGTTATGCTTAGTTTACTGTTTGGGGAAAACGGTGTAAAATTTAAGAATGTGTATATATATTCTAAGTCTTTGTATCAACCTAAATACCAAATGTTAGGTAACATTTTAAAGTCGATGCCGGAAATTGGTTATTTTTCCTTTAGAGAAAACTGCGAAATACTTCATCCAAGTGAGGCAAAAAGTAACTCAATTTTTATTTTTGATGATGTAGCTTGCGACGGACAAGATAAAATCCGAAATTTTTTTAGTATGGGTAGACATAAGAATGTAGATTCATTTTATCTCTGTCAAACATACACTCGAATTCCAAAACATTTAATTCGCGATAATGCTAATTTTATTATCCTTTTCAGACAAGACGAAACAAATTTGAAACATGTTTACCAAGACCATGTAGGTAGTGACATGACTTTCGGGACGTTTAAAGACTTCTGTTCTAAGTGTTGGAAAGATAAGTACGGATTTATAACCATTGATAAAGATAAAGATCTTAACAAAGGCAGATATCGAATGATGTTGGATAGATTTATAGTTGTTACAAATAAATAATTTATTCAGTTATAGTTTGATTTTCCTTTGGGTAGGTCAGATTGTGCATCTGTTAAAAAAACTGATTTGCTAATTTACCTGATTATAACGGTGATTTTGCTGATTCAAAGCCGATTTACCCTATTTAAAAGATGATTTAATTGATTCAACAGCTGATCAAAGTTGATCTTAATGCTGATTTAATCCATTCTAATGTCGGCTAAAACTAAACAAATACTTGATATCAAAAAAGCCATTCGTAAAAAAGTATTGGCTCTTAAACTCGGTAGGGTAGATGAGAATGAAAAACTGACTAAGGTGTACGCACCGCTTTTAAATCCCCTACAAAAAATTGTAGACCACGAAACCAACATTAAAGTAGAGAAAAATGTTGGGGTCAAAAAGCAACGAAAGGAAAGCGTACCAAGTGTAGAATTAGCGGCACATAATGAAAATGTAGGATCAAGTGATATTAATATAGATGATGAGTTAGATAATTCAAATTTGTATACAAGTTTTGAAGAGCCACAAGAATACGTAGATCTCGATAGTGAAAGTTTCAGTGGAGATAATGATGATGCATTTGAAATGAGTAACCCAAATTTCTATGCAAGTATTGCAGAAGATTTTGAGCAGAGTAAATACGATCCATTGCCGGCATCCTATTTTAAGGGGTTAATAAACGATTCACCCGTAAAACCGGTATTTGATACATCAAAAACTACAGGTATATATCATAATCCGAGCACCTTGAAATGGTCAGTTGGTGATTCAGATGTTGAAATTGACGGTAAAGACTTGGTAATAAAAGGAGAAAGATTTGAAGGAACCACAGGTATTTACGAATTGCTTTTTAAAAGAAAGCCCAATTCAGGATTTAGTACAAATGATTTGGAAAACTATCAAAAACTTTTGGACTTAACAAATGCGCTGAGACGTAATCATCAACCCGGTGCACAAATTCAAGGACTTAAAACGTATAAATATACCCAGATTATCAAACCGTTTCGGATCAAACAAAAGAAATCTGTAGGAAGTGGAATGTTTGATAATACTATGATAGTAAATTCTAATCCAATTCAACTTGTTTACTGGGACGATCCCAATGAATTAATAGAAAGATTGGTACTGCTGTTAGCTTCGCAAAAAGCGGGAAACACATCTCTCAACAACGAAATTGTCTCTATCGAAGAAGAATTGCGCGAAGCCAATATAATTGTATAATAAAATCTAATGCATTTCAGTGTTAATAAAAACATTGCGGAATGAGTGTCGATAAGTTTGGACGACACTCGCAAACAACTGATTTAAAACGACATTTGGCTGGGCGACGGGGACCAGCTGGTGTCGGGTTTCTTAAAACACCCGATGGAAATTTTGATATTTTACATAAACGCTTAGAGAATGTTGACGTACCGGTCGAAGACAATGACGCCGTAAATAAAAAGTACGTTAATCAAATTTATAAAGAACTCAATGAACAAATTCAGTTGAATAAATTTAATGTAGCAAAATTTACGGAGGCAATGAATCAGCTCAATTCAGAGATAGAAACTTTTAAAATAAATACCGAAGAGCGTATATTTAATATATTGTTTTCATCTTCGTCGTCATTCCCAATACCGGAAGCAAAGCAAATTTAAATGATTAAAAACCGACAGTAAATGAACAAATCAAGCCGTTAAGGAATGGACAAACTAAAGTACGATGTTGTGACCGAATTACATAAGCCCGCCCGTAAAAATTTTGCAAGACGACGGACAATATTGAAAGGCATTGACGATTTATGGCAGGCGGATTTAGCAGAATTTCAATTATACGCTCGTGAAAATAAAGGATTTAGATATATTTTTGTAGTGATTGATTGTTTTTCAAAATACGTGTGGACGGAACCGTTGAAAGATAAAACTGCAAAATCCGTGCGAGATGCTATGATAAAAATACTTAATAATGGACGAACTCCGAAAAATTTACAAACAGACCATGGCACAGAATTTTACAACGAAAAATTCAAACTGCTCATGGTAGAACGGTCTATAAACCATTATTCGACATACACCATTAAAAAAGCGGCCATAGTTGAACGTGTAATACGCACACTGAAAGATAAATTATACCGTAATTTTAGCATGCAAGGTCGTTACTTATGGTTTAATGTACTGGCAGATATTACTGACTCGTATAATAATACTAAACATAGTACTATTGGAATGAGACCTTGCGACGTAAGCAAAGATAAAGAGAACAATCTGTTACAAACTGTTTATTCACACATTAAAATAGCTGGCAAAGGAAAGTTCAAGGTTGGAGATTTTGTTCGAATCAGCAAAGAAAAAACCATGTTTGCCAAGGGGTATACGCCAAATTGGTCGACAGAAATTTTCAAGATTGTCAAAGAGAACATAACTAATCCGATCACCTATGAACTTGAAGATAATAGAAAACGTCCTATTATAGGATCATTCTATAGTCTAGAATTACAAAAAGTGAAACATTCAGATGTTTATTTGGTGGAAAAAGTGTTGCGTCGTAAAAATGGGAAGCAGTATGTGAAATGGTTGGGTCTT
This sequence comes from Tachinus rufipes, assembly GCA_963932245.1. NCBI lineage: Eukaryota > Metazoa > Arthropoda > Insecta > Coleoptera > Staphylinidae > Tachinus > Tachinus rufipes. The sequence goes on along the minus strand of OZ010742.1, from coordinate 30,354,232 downwards.
GATCATTCGCACAATTCCTGGACTAGAATGTGATTTTATAGAGCAAACGCTACGAAGAAATGTATTGTTACTCACAGGAAGATAATTTGTCATTTAATTAATTTTATTAAAGCAATAATAGATGATATATAAATATAATTATTTCAAATTAATCCGTAAAGTTAAGATTTTAATAAAAATAGTTAAGAATATGTTAACGAGAAATAAAATGTTTAAATAAAGTAAAATGTATTTATAATTATGTTTTAAAATAAAAAAATTACTGTTTATATGTTTTTTTATTTAACTAAATGTAATAAAAACACTAATATGGAAATAAAATAGACTTAAAATTATTAAATAATATATATTATATACACATACATTAATAGAAATAAACATAAAATTATTGTTTCATATAAAGTTTTAACATATTATTATTGGTTATACATAAATAAAATAATAAGGCAATATAATTTGTTAGTAGGTATAAATGATGCGTTCAGCAAATAAACAAATTTTTATTGTTTGAGAGAATAATGACCCCAAGGGACCGAATTTATTTGATCATCCAAGAGATGTCTTTTATCATCAAAATTATTAAGAGAAATTTTATTTATCTGAAGAGAATATAAGTTATGATTATTAGATCGTATAGTATTAAAAGAGCATATTTTTGATACATTTTTAAATATAGCATTTTTATAGTCTTCAAACTTTAATTTTTTTACACTTGATTTGCCAATACCTTTATGTTTTTTAATTTCACTTCCATTTTCTACGGAAATAGCATACACTTTTGCTCGTATTCCAACATATTCGCGTATTATTGTTCCGCATAATTCATCTTTAAATTTTCCCATGACTTTTTTATTTACCAATGGTATGTTAAATTGATTATTATTTTTGTAGTCTGATGTGTCGTATATTAATAAAGCGTCGCGACGAATAATCTCGTAAATACTTTGGAACTTACTGCCATCCTTTGGTGAGAATTTAGCTATGATACTATCGGTGTCGGAATAACAAATAATCGTATCAAAATACGGATGAACATGGCTGGGTAAATAATCGTACAGAAAACTGTACATAACTGTTTTTGATATGTCTAATATACAAGTACCAACGTATAGGGCCTTATCGTATTTAACTTGTATTTTGTACATTTCAATCGCTACAAGATTTTCATTAAATATTTTGAAATTTTTGAAATTTGGTTTTGCTATTAATTTTTTTGCTGTTTTCCAATTATTCACTAAATGTATATCACGGTACTTTCTTACCGATTCCATCATTTTTCCAAACCCCATATTAGAAAAATCTTTGTATTGTTGTTTCTCAAAATCATTTGTTGCATTTGCACGAAGGCCCGCGTTTAAATCAATAAAAGGCTTTAAAAATTTACTTTGTAAAAATTCAATTCCTCTGTGAATTTTTTTCAAAATTATACCGTTTTTTAAACACTGCATGAGAACATTAAAATGTAAAATGTAATTGTTTTTATTATTCAATGTTAGCATTAGTTTTTTATCGGCTGCCTTATTGGAGTGAGATATATGTTCAGGACAGAACGGAAAATAAATATGCTTGTCGTGCAGTTCTACGGGATAGTCCAAGTCGCATTCCAGCACACATGATTGGCTCAAATCCTCACCGTAACTTTCTTTTATTGATCCATCTATAATTTTATTTTTTAAATTTTCCAAATCATCTAACCATCTAAAATTACCATACGGTAAACTAGATGTCATGGCAAATGAGTACAAACCATTTGCATCTATGTACAAAATTTCTGATGTTTTACTGTGTTGATCGTACGTGTCACTGTACGGAGAATTTGAGACTGCGTGCTTGGAGCTAACCTGGCAAATTCCACCACGAAGACCTTTTTCAAAAAACAGGACCATATCTATGTCAGTCAATAGTTGTAATTTTACTTTAGAAATAATTAAAGCTGCCGAAAATGCTAGACCCGGACCTGTATAAAACGCACATGCGTCTAAATAATACGTGTTTAGTATTAATTGTCTATAATTTTCAAAGACATCCGCAAGCAAGTAAATATCAGATTTTAGATACAGATCTGCGTAGTCTCCCAATGTCCGACATTTAAAGTTATACCAAACTTGGGTTGCATGCAAATAGTCTTCTGTTGTAATATTTTGATCTTGCAGTCTGCTATAAAACTGTTCGAGGTCGGGTAATTTTGTTTCATCTAATCTACTGAAAGACTCTATGTAATCGTAAGGAAATATTCCCTTTTTTCTAACCAAATTAAAATCGACATTATTTGGAAATGCTGACTTAGTATATGTCATTTGTTTATCGGTTAAATTGTCAACTAATTTCTCCAGAGAGCAAGGCATAAACCGAAGTGAATCTAAAAACCTTAAATGAATGTCTTTGTATTTTTTTGTAAACGCAATATACGTTTCATCGGTTGTTGGTATTATGTGTATTGGTTGATTGTCGATGTTGGCAAGTTCCTCGATAAGAAAATGTGCGTCATATCGCGATAAATTATGAAATAATATTGGTAAAATTTTTTTGGAATATTTACACTGTAAGTTACAATTGTTGCATAAAGTTTGAATAAAATTACCAGTAAAATGACAGTGGTGGGCAACTTTAACATTGTTATCATCAAACTCACAATTACATATTGTGCACTTAACACATGAGTTGTGCTTAATTTGTTGAAGTGCAGTTAATGGAGTCATTGGAGTTTTAGAATGTATACTAAAATAGTTTGATATAATGCAAGCTTCTTTTAATAATTCATTAATAAACCATTTTTGAGGATTTTCTCCACGGTATATATTAAAATAATTCAATGTTGAATCGTACGAACAGACGCGTAGATAGGCTACACTAAATGGAATGTGCTTTTGATAGGCGTTGCTAAATGATATATTAGGATTATTTTTGCAACTAGATATTGGGCTTGTCAAACACTCAAAGTCAGCGTATATTACAAATGGTAATTTTAACGTGGCATTGAAACGATTAAATTCTACAACTGACCCATTTGAGGGCATTACCACTTTAACCGCCTCAAAACTTGAGCAATCTGAAGAATGTTGATTTAACTTTTCACTTGAATTAAAATGATTTAAGCATCGATTACATATGTATTTCCGATGTTCAAATTTAGAAATTTGTTTAAAGCATAGTTTATTTAAGTCTTTTATTAGGAAAAAATGACCATTGGATTTATGATATTTGTTAATAAACAATAAGTTAATTATATTCCCATTATTACCTTGATTTTTTGACATATAAAGTGGGTAAATGCACTTAGAAATTTTATCAAAAGAATATATATTTATTGATAATTTTTTATTTTGTTGTTCAAATTTATAAATATATGATATTTGCATCGGGAATTCTAAACCGACTAAATTTAATAGCTCATATAAATTTTGGGGATAAGACTGGGTTAGTGTGGGGTCAGTACCGTCTTCTTCTTTACAGGGGAATAACGCGGCAACAATACACCAGACAAAACATCGTTTATCCATATTTCGAATGTTTAATATGGATTGTTTTTTTCCCTGTAATTCCGTTGGCAGCTCCAGATATGACGAAGACGAACCATTCAAAGGGCAATATTTGACGAAAGAGACTGAGAGGCTGATGATGGATGACAACGCCCAACCACTTTTTCTTTCTTGAAATTCTTCTAACTGAAAAAACATACATATTAAACATTGATCATAGTCCCATAAAAATTAAATACCTTTGTTTGAATTTCCCTGATAAGATCATCAAGGAGATCGTCATCGTTGGACCCTCTCAAAAATATTACATTCCGAGTAGAAATGTATTTATATTCACCTTCTTCTGACGAAGGTTGTATAAATTCACCGCAGAATGTAAAATTTAATTTAAAACAATTTACAAATTTTCTTAAATTTTTTAAACGACGCATTACCAATACTTTAACATCTTTTAAAAAATTTAGAGGATCAATGTGCTTTACATTTACTGCAAGCCCCGTTCTAATCCTTGATTGGAACGCTGACGTCATCTACAATTTTATTTATTTATTAAATAAACAAAAATTAAATAAAAATATCGTACTCACCTCTTGCCATTTTACTCGAGCTGTTAAAGTGTCTTTTTGCTTTCTGTTTATAGATCCGTAATTAATTTGTCGTCGAGGTCTCAGTCCTGCCTTCACTTGATTATCTCCCAATACTTGTAACTTTTTTTTTAATTTAATTTTTAATGCGGTGATTGCGTTCAAATAACCCATTAGTTTTTTTCTATTGCTCACACCGGGAGAGGATTTTAGTAAACTATTAATGATTTTAATCTGTTTATTAATTGTTTTTCCACATGCATTTAGTAAAGCCGGGGTGTCCGATGTTGGTGATGCACTTAATATTTTTTTAATTTCTTTTATTTTATAGTTAATGTTAATATATTCCATTATTATTAGTATTGAGTTATTTGCTATTATTATAGCTAGATTTAAGCTTCCCACTTAATAAACTTTATGTCGTGGCAACTCTTGCCTCCACCCAATTTTTTTAATCCGTTATATACAATTGCGGATTGGGAATAGTTTAGGGCATCTATGTCGTCAGAAGTAAAATGAGTATTAAATCGCTCTGGCATAAATACAATAACATTTTCAGCTATTTCTGCAATTAATTTCTTGCCATTTTGAGTATTTAATATTCTAAATTCCGTTATCGGATAGGGTTTCTTCAGTGACAAATCTCTTAACGGCTTAATTTTTAACTGGGTTTCTGCTCCAGCATAATTTAATTTATTTATAATATCGTCGCGCTCGTCTTCGCTCTTCTTTGTGATTTTATTTGACGGCTCGAGCAAATGTTTTTCTTCTCCTTCCTCGCTATCTAATTGCACTTGTCGCTTCTTCTTCTGCTTTTCCGGAGCACTCTCAGTTAAGGATTGAGTTGGTTGTGGTAGATCTACGACAATCCCATCAGCAGATTTATCACTTATTGAGGACATTTTTTGGTTATTGTTGACGCACGTACAAATTATAACTGATTTACTAAAATCTGTAGTCACTGGTTTATAAGCAGGATGAAAACGCAAAGTTGCAAAACTACAGTAGCAAAAAAGCAACTAATTTTTTTTTTTATGAATAAACAATCAATTTAATTAATAATTAATAAATTAATAATGAAACAATGGACATTCATATTAATTATTGCACAATTATAAAGATTAGTAGTTGTGCTATCTTTGCGTTTTTTTCAATTATTACTATTTGATAAAATAGAGGATTTACTAAAGAAAATAATACACTTGATTGCAATTTATTTATTATCAATTATTTTCAATGTTTACATGTTTATAATACAATACTACAAATGATATTAATAACAATAAATAGAATATATATAGAATTCAAATGCGTTTTTTTTTTTATATTTATTTATTTTCCATGTCAATTGTAATAAAGCACCTGCTATTAATTTTCGGTTGCAAAAGTGGCGTGGCGCTTGTCGAGACAACGTTTGCAATTTTTTATGGGGGGTGGTGGACCATCTATATGGGTTCGATCAGTAAGCAGATTATAATGTTTGTGACATGGAAGTCTTCTACGAAAATTCTCACTAGTTTTATGCTTGTCAGGTAGAAAATTCCAAATTGCTTCCAGTTCTTGTCCCTCAATGGAATGCAGGAACCTGCTGGGAAGATATGTTATTATATCTTTGCTTAATTTTCCGTCATGGTATGATATTATAGCCTTGTTTACTTTTTCCATCATAATTTCAAAGTCATTCATTATCACTAAATTTAATTTTGTCAAATTTTGGGCATAAGTAATTTTTGACTTCGTATTCCCAAATAAGTCGTTTAATTTGTTTTATACGATATATTTGTTTCTCTATATTAAGTTGTAAACGTCTTTTCATCGTTTAAGTTATCAACACCGTCGCACTCTTGCACTAGTTGTAAGTCTTTCTTTAATTTGTCCTTATTATATAGCAATGCTTCGTAAAAGCATTCCATATTTTCATAATAAAGTGGTGGGTTTGATTGGATCGCGCTTAAGACTGCCTTTTTCAAATCATTATCGGTGTACTGTTGCCGTACAATTTTATTTAGACATGCATTATAATATTCAAAAAAATGTAATTTACTCAATCGATCAATTCTGAAATTAATTAATTCTTGCATTTCACACAAAGACCCGAAACTGAATTGATCGAATGGTATTTTAATTCCACATCTTTCCAGAGACACCACCTTCTGTATTTTACTTTTTCCGCTTTCCTCAAAATGTAAATTAAACTTATTAAATAAATTCTTAATGTTCGAATCACATTGCAAATCTTCTTCAGCAAGCACATTTTGACGACACGTTTCACAGACAAGACTGCCCCTTTTCCTTTTCACCGCTTTCCTTTTGATTGACAAATACTTGATTATTTGCTCTTTTTGCTGCATAAGTGCATTCCATTCTGAATAGATCATAGATAATTTTTTATTCGAAAAAGTAAATAAAATACATGGGTAGAATCCACGAGCGGCACTCAATCCGACGGAAACGTTGAAACGCTTGTTTAAACAATATCTAACTTCATTTATTAGAGTTTCTTCATTTATTATTGAAGTTTCAAAATCATTTAAAAAATTATCCAACGCATGCGAGGTCGACCACGACAAATCACTTTCATCACCACTTATACTGATTACGTTTTCCATTTTTGCCAGGAGACAGAGTTCTAGATCTCCACAATATCAGTTTTTTAATTAAATTGTAACTATTGTCTAAGTTTAGCTTTATATAATGCTCCCCCACCACTATTAACCCTTTTATTAATAAATAAGTTAATACATACAATTAATCTCAATCGTTTTGTTGCATTATGCGTTGACGGGACGGATATTAATATTAATCCCATCTGCGCGTTCATGTGTCCAATTTTAAATCTTTATTAATAATAAAATTAATAAACAAACAACTTCTTTATTAATAATTAAATTATTACATATAATTAATTTCCATCATTTTATTATCTATTCATATGCTTATTAATTAAAATCATTATCCGTTACAGATGTAATACATAATGTTTCAAATGTAATAGATAAGAGCACCGATAGTGTGTAATTTTGCACGCGCATCGCATTCCGATGTTTCCTCGCACAGAGACCCATCTCTCTCGATTCGTTTCATAATTTGTGTCAGCAAATTTTATTCTTATTTTGCATCCCACTCTTTCATGCAGTCACACTCACGGAGTCCCCGTTACAGATGTCCATACAGCTGATAAGAACTGATAAGAAGCGATAAGCAACTGATAAGGAGGTACCGCCAGCCGAGCGCGCTTGGGTGACGCAGGCGACGCATGCGCAGTCGCAAATATATGCATAAAATAGATCGACCGGATGTCCATGCTAATCGCCATAAGCAACGTCACAGGCACCGCTATTTTTTACCTACTTAAGGGAATGGTTAAAGATAGCACGCCATATAAACTGTGGGATAGGGTTGTGTGGTTAATCTACTTCAGGTTGGTAGTTGGTTATCCGGTTTTTTATAAGAATATTCTTCCGTGAACCACGAGATTTGTAAAATATTTGGCCTTGAATGTTGTCGCAGCGGAGGAATGCCTAGATCGTTGCAAATGTTTTTGTTTCTGACGTACCATGGGGTTCCGACAAGTTTAGAGACGAACGAGCAGGTTTGGTTTTATCTAAAATGGACTGTGCGTGCAATTATGCAATTAGTTCGTAAGTCTTTTATCGAGTGTGATTCCCCAGTTAATAATTTGTCACACAGTTTAACTGATGAACAACAGAGTATTTACAACGGAATCCATTTTGATGGGCGAGTAGAAGAAAGTTTACTACCGCGTGTTTTTGAATTATTTCCAAGATTACCATTTTTATGATTTTACTTAAGGTGCATAGAAGACTCAAATTTTTTGGGAAGGGTTTTTTAAGTAAGATTACATTAGCAATATTGATAAGGGCCATTATTGCTTTATTCGAGAAGGAATTTAGAGCTCTGTTAGGAATTTCTTCAGGGCATGGCGCAGATTGAGCTTTGATTGAGCCTTTATGTAATTTCTCTGATTTGAGAAGGACGAACGCTGGACGGCCATCATTTTAGTAAATGCTTTTTATTTCTGATAATTGGCGGGATGATGTCCGGAATAGAGGGCACATTTTGGAGGTGTGCTTTTTGAGCATAACGTCGATTGGTGATGGCTCGAACAACTGCTGCAATTCACAGTTGCTTTAAAGGATCTCTTGGCGGTGTGCTCATAGAGTTGGCATTTTTGACGCTGGGTAATGCTGCTGACTTGTTGTTTTGGTTCTACTTTTACCGTGTGGTTTAGGAGCTCTGCAGGTTCCATGATTTTCTTTTTGCTTTTTTTGGAAGTTGCACGAAAATTAAAGGGGCATCAAGTGACGGAGTTGACCGTGGTTGATTTTAAGAAAACAGTTGCTTTTCTGTTATTGGCGTTTGTAGCTAGTTTTACCCAAATACCATCATAATTTTGGGGCGGATGACTTTTGTGCTTTTTGGCCTGAAGGGCGGGCAGGATCTTTGAAGGAGATTGCCAGGGGTTGGCTGATTGCCTGTTAGCGTTAATTACGGTTGGAAACTTACCCTAAATCTTTTTTTTTTTTTTTCTGTTTACGCTAGACCGTGATGAATCTTTTCCGTCTCGTTGGTTGCGATGTCTGGTATCGCGTTGCTGCAGATCGGCCTACTTTCACGGGTGCAGGAGGGACAGTTCAATGTTTTTACTTATATAAGAGCCTTTGCTTCAATTTTTTTTTTTTATTCTCTCTAAAAAGTACATACATATTAAATTAAAACAACTATTATATAAAGGGTAAGAAAAGGCAAGAGTTTAAGGATACTCTAGTTTTGCACTCTTGCCATATTAACTTTTATGAGGCTTTTCAGTCGAATTTGGATTTTAAGCTTTGAATTTTTAATTATTGTTTTTGGCTCTCCTGTTTGTGCTGTATGAAAAATAATGTACAGAAAGCAGTGTACTTTGAGTCTTAACTTTGTATTTATTTATTAGTAGTAAATAGAAAGCATAAGTTTATATTTTTTGAAATAAAATGTCCTCCATTGAAGTTGGCATTCTTAGAAATGGTCCTAAAGGTTTTGCATGATTGCTCGCAGCATATTATTAAGTATTGCTGCAATTTAGTTCTGAATGCGTTGTTTGCGGGCTGGATTTCTGGAGAATTGGCTTTGATTACTTTTGTTTTTAGATAATTCCACAAAAAAGTTGCAACGTGGGAGCGATGAGGAAGTAATATATAACATATATTTTGACGTTTTAGTAACCAAGTCTTTGGAAGAATTTAATGCAGTGATTGTAAGAAGATGTTTATACAATTTATGTAAATTATTTTTATAAGTTTGAGTAAAATTTATGTCATACAAGGTATTTTACAAAACAATGTTTTTATTTTGCAAAATTTAAATAAAATTATAAATACTTTGCAATCTAACTTTTGTTTTTTAAATTCTTGTCCGTCTTTGTTTAATTTCAAATGTGGTTGAATAATTAACTGCATGCTATTACGGAATTATTAATAGATTTACTTTAAAATCGATTCTCAATTTGCTTTTTTTTTAATCAATACTTGCTCCTAGAAAGGGCCATTTATTTGTAAATGCATTTAAGTTTTTATTTTTTTGTGTAGCATTTTTTATTTTGGGTAACGGTATGTTTAGTATTGGTGGCTTATTGTGTGGGTAGATGTTTTTCGCCGGTGATATTGCAAACATAATCAAAAAATCATGCAAAAAGGCGGTTAAAAGCTTTAAAATAAAGTACCAGATTGCTTAGGGCGTATATATATTATTTTAATTTTATTTATTTTAGAATATGTACTTAAGAATTAAATTAATATATTTTATTTGTAGATATGGACTTTTTTATAAATGGAAGATCAAAAAAATCTAGTATCTATACATGTGGAAATTGCAGCAAAATATACAAATTGAAAACTAGCCTTCAAAGACATTTGCGGAAGGAATGCGGAAAGGTTCCTGAAATTAGTTGTAGTTTATGTAATTATGTAACCAACTATCCCACTAGTTTGAAATCGCATATGAAATTTATTCATAATACAATCTTAATACAGTAATAAAATATAACGGAAAAATAATTTAAAAAAATGCTTCTCTTGCAGAATTTGATTTTTTTATATGTTTCATATGTATATTTTATATAATATTTTTTTAGTTATTTTAATTATTTTTTTTTTAGCTGTTTGGGAATTTAAGTACTTAATAATGTTTGTTTTCATTGTATTTAAATATGAATTTTTTTAACACATTATATAATTAGTGCACAAATTCTATATTAAATTTCTAGTAGTTACATATCTTTTTAAGTTAAATTTGAATCAAATGAATTCAAAATGTTTAAATTTTAAAGCATATTCCATGGAGTCAAAATAATTTTGTTCTAGATCTGCCCATTTAGACTATATTCTTCTAAATTCTGCACTCTTGATTCTTGACACTGCAAAATATATTACAATAAACTAAGCAAAATATGGCGTTATTTCTTTTTAATACAATTTTTGTATTCTTAAAAGATACCTCAGGGTAGCTATTCTGAAGCACCTTAAACAAAAACGCTTATACTAATGAGTTTGGTTTGTTTTTTTAAATTTCTCAAGTCAATACAGTAAGGTGCAAAAAAGGCATTAAAAATATTTATGTTTCTATAAGCTTCTTTGATTTTCTACACTTTTTACCGTTTGTACTAATTTTCTACGATATAATTTTTTTTTTTGAGGTTTTACGTTTCAATTTTATTGTTAGTTTTACGGTTTTCCAACAATAGCGTTGCTACTGAGCAGTTTGGATCAATTCTAGAGCGTATGCTTCTAATGGTATATGAGTTTGTAATTGCTTTTTTCTATTATTTTGATTAGTTTGATTATATTTTTTCTATGGCTTATACAGTTTTATCTTTAAACAGCATTGTACTAAAGTGTGGGTATCTAGGTTGTTTTGAAATTTACATTGTATTACTTTTTTTGAGGACGCAAAATGCTCAACACAAATAAAGAGATTGTGGAAATTTTGCATAATTACTAAAAATTGGACAAAAGTCCTGTAGATGCCATATTCTACGTAAAACTGAATGCAAAGATGTTATCTTTGGTTGTACTGCAAAAAACTATTATCAAAAATTCAGGTCAAACATACTAACTAGAAGAAAACTTTTTATTGTTGACCAAAACTCAGGATTTTAGTATAAGACAATTATTACAAAAGCTTGATTTTTTGCGGTAGTTGTCAATTTTTTTGCTATAGTCAATGATCTGCTCTCTGCTTCTGTTCTTCTTCTAGGAGACTGCGTGAATATTTGATTTCTTTTAATTTTCTTACATCTAACTTAACCAGAACACTGCCATACATATTTAAAACTAATGCTCTGTAATGGAAAATGAATATTGCTATCGATTAAACTAATCCGTGAGCATAATTATTATAACACTATTTGGCATTTACGTAATTGCGTGTGTTTGGATTTTGAATTGCACTTAAAATTTACTGAAAATTAAATGAAATTGCGTATTTTATACTCTATTGATCCTACCAAACCGTGTTCAAGCAAGCTGAATGTCCTTTATGTGACGAATAATTGTCTCCAGAAGTTTTGCGACTTGTTTGAAGGTGATTGATCACGTTTTTAGTATTTTTTGATGATCTTGCAATGATCTAGTTAAAGATTTTGAAGTAATTAAATGAATGAAAATGTTTTTTTTTTTAATTTTGCATAGTTTAGACATTTTTAGTGATCTTGCATTGAATCTTTTTAGATTTTTTATTCCTGCTGCGAGTTGATTAAGATCGTTAGATAAATTAGTATTAGTATTAGTATGTCTTTATTTCATCATTTAATTACACAATTACAATAAATGAAAAAGTCAGCGTTCAGCATGATTGCTGCTCTTCCACTTAACCTAAATTCTACATATTAATTTAGTCACTTAAAAAAAACAAAAATCTTGCAGGTGTTGCAATTTTGAGATTTATTTTGATTAACTTGCAGCAGCAATGAAAAAAATATTTTTTTTTAAGCAATACATTATGATAATTGAATAGAAATTAAAAATTGATGATAGCTTGACCAGTTTTTAAAAAAGATTACACAAACATACTGTATTACTGATTTTTTTAGAAATTTAGTTATTAATAAAAATTGATCTAGACCATTGCTAGATTATTAAAAGTCATTCAGATAATGGTAGATACATCAAGATCATAATGTATCATATTGCGCTTTAGAAATCTTTGAGTGACATTTGATAAAAGATAAAAACTGATGTTAATTATATCTAAAAATGGGACCAAAATTTTATGTATAAGTTATGAAAAACAGTAATTGTTATTATTAGTATTATGTTTTAAAATATTAGTTAAGTAATAACTGTAATTTTTCAATAAACATTTTCTTACAACATATTTAAACTTATTTTTACACCTTGTAATTACTAATATGATTTTTTAGATGGCTGTATATTTATTAATATTAGTTTGGAAGTAGTAGTATTGGTAAATTTCTAGTAAATATTTTGTAATTTCTATGTGTTCTAATCTTTTTTTCTTTTTAGACCGACGTTTGCAAGATATTTTTAAAGATAGAAGAAGTAAAGCAACTCGCATGGATTTTGTTTGCTATAATTGTAGAAAGTGTTATATGCATAAAACAAGTCTACAACGCCATTTGAAAATGGAATGTGGCAAGCCTGCTAAAATAAGATGCAAATATTGCAATTATGTTACAAGATATCGGGCTAGCTTGAAAACCCATATAAGATTAATACATGAAAGTGACAATTGATTGAATTAATAATCATTTTTTTTTGCAGTTTATAGTATTATAGAAATTAAATAATTGATTGTACGTGAATAGTTAGTTGCTTTAGGTTTATATGTAATAAATTTTAAAATTAATATTAAGATATACTAGTAGTTTATATTATTTTTATTTACAATGATTTTTATGCCATTTGTCAAAAAAAAAAATTAAAAACACTGTTAAATAAATTAGGTTTGAGATATGTAATATGTTTTGTTTTTTCTTTGATGGATATGTTTACTAGACATGCTAGTAAGCCAAATAAGAAAAAATATGTTGATTTGTGAAAGTGAAATAAATAAAGTGCTATAATGGTAGTTATTAATTATTACTATAAATAAGCGATTACACGCGAGTAGAATACTATACTTTATCTATATTGGTATAACTTATTATACTACTAATTAATTTTACGCAATTGACACTAGTATCGATTGCAATTGCAATGATTTTTTATTTTTATTATTCAATAATGACAGTATGTATTAAAGTGAGCCAATATTGAAATGATTTTGTTATTGATTAAGATAATGTATAATAACGTTTACAAATTTATATGTGACTAAAATAAATGATATCTTTTTAAACCAGTTTTTTTATAGGACACAATCACGTAACATTAAATTTATGTTATCTACTAGAATGCCTTAGTAAACTAATGGGGTAGAAAACTTTTTGTTTTTTATTTTAACGTCTTTGTTGCGTTAAGCCACTACAATATATTTGAATTTGACAAGATTAAATTTTCAAGTTTTCCTAAGGCATTATTTAACTAAACCTTAAATGCTTATGACGAGGATTTGATTACGGTTGTTATTTTTAGTTATAATCTATTCTATACTCAGGTGTTTGTTAGCATCTATAGTTAAGATGTAAGAATAAGAAACATGTGAATCATAGAATAAGGAAGTTTGAAAAATAATAAGGAGACAAAGAAAAGACATGAACTAGTTTCCAAATATTAACGATATCAGGAACAATGGAGAAACCTACAAAGAAAGCAATAACTAAGAAGACAATGATTGGAGGGTGCAAATAACACAAGAAGAAAGACTCATGGAAAGAAAGCTAATATTGATGAAGGAGTCAGGAAAAAAACAGAAAACTATAGGGGCATTATCCTATTGAATAGCAATTAAAAGAACAGATATAACAGTAGTAGTAGAAGTAGTTGCTAGGTGCCAATTTTGGATTGTAGGGGGATTATCGATTTTTTGAAAGCCTCATTCTTTTATGGTTGAGCATCTTCAGCAGTGTGCACAGATGCATTGTTGTGCAACAACCTAACTCTTTCTTTTTCTCGAAGCTTTGCCCGAAAATTTTCTCTCAACCTATGTAATAAGGTAGCATAATAAGCGCTGTTCTTGTCTTCCTTCACAGAGCTTCAAAAAATATTGAGCACAAATAATTCGATGTTGTTTTTTGTGAACAGTAGGCAGAAGTTTTGGTACCTATCTTGCACTCAGTTTATTTATACCCAAATGGTCATGGAGTATTTTGCGAAATTTGAAAGCCCTAACGTTGCTGATAATTCTCTCTGTTTTAGTCGGCGATTACTTTGGACCAATGAGAGTTGAAAGAAGAAGAAGAATAAGAAGATTTGTTGTTAGTTATTTACATTTTGCAGGTTTTTCTTCACTTTATACTATCCTCAAACATTTTTTTATCTTACTTTTACTATTTTTTAGAATATTAGTTATCTTACATATCCCATTTTTCTATTAACAGTTTATTTTGTTTGGATATATCATTGACATTGTTGTCTTATGATAAATGTATAAAGATGAAAGAGACGGCAACACGAAAAAAAGTTTTGACGACAAAACATAAATTATGTGGTAAAAAACACAACTTATGACAAAATTACCAGAAGATTTATGTGAGTACAATACAATACACAGAAGAGTTAATTCGTATTGAAAATAAATCTACAGCTGATATTGACGAGTTTCTACTTTTACTAGTTAAAGAATGCGTTCTAAAATTATATCACTACTAACATTTTTAACAAATTAGTCTTTAAAGATATATTTTTCGTTCACAATTAAAAGATGATATTGTAAAATCAATACTAAACAACAAATCTGTCAACACATTACAGATCTTTTGTAGGAAAAAATATCATGTGGGGTTTTTATTGACCTCATACATGCTTTTGATTGTGTATGTTATGCCATTTTTTTCCTTGGGAGGTGGTATGTTTGGCGTCTTTGCACTGCGGTTTATAGTGCACCTTTGGTTGTCACTTTTTTGGTAGTTTTGTTTTTTTAATGAAGTCTAGTAACTCTTAAGCTTTTCTTTGGTTAGCTTGAGTTTGCCGTTTTTTTTATTAGTTTTAATATAAAATATGTCAGACCGGTTGGCCTGTTGGATTTGGCCAGGGCATGGGTTGCTGCGGATGTAGTAAAAATATTTTTTTAACTGTTCTCTAGCTGTTTGGTATAGGTGAGACCGAAACTTTTAAGAGAGATTTGTTTAACCGTACTATTGGCAAATAAAATAAACTGCCTCCAAATTCAGTAATTCCCGAAACTTATAAGCCACAAGTATTCAGTCAATGTTCACAGACTGCTTAAATCTAGTCTTTAATGTGATATATATTAATATGTTGTGGCATATTATGTAAATCCTAAATAACACATTTTGGAATTTAAAAAAAAAACATTATTGGATCCATTCTGAGGTACATTTGTTTGTTATGACATTTGCTTTTGCCTAGCGTTGTTTGTTACAATTGTTAGACATTTTCTTCTTGGTTAGGAGCATTTACCAGCGTAGAGCCTGGAAAGTATATCTTCAGTAGCTCTTGCAGAGTGTTTTTGACGACTTTGTGTAATCTCCTTCTTTTGTCAGCAGGGTACAGTGCGGTTTTTGCTTATTGTCTTATGGAGACGAGAACATATGGTTTTGTTCCAAACGCCTTTACAGTATTTTTCAGGAGTTTTATTTTGCTTTTTTATAGCAGTGGCAGTGAGGTCTCTTGGTCATGTTGATTGTTTTGCCAATATTCTAATTCCACTAAGTAATCTTGTTGGTGGTCTGTTTGAAAGTTCTTGGACAGCTTTTTTTGAAAGTTGTCTTATAGTAGTTAACAAACGTATCAATCCTTATCTCCAGCTCTTGATTTGTTTTTGCTGACTTTAGGGAGTCTTTGATTTGACTAACTAGTATTTTGTTATACAAATCTCAGTTAGTTTTCCTTAGGTTTCTGTATTTGTGTTTCTTTAGATGTAGACAGTAAAAGCTGACCTGGCACTGCTACTATTTGATCTTTTTACTTGTTTTATGGTTTGCTAGCGCTAGATCTATAACTTTAATCCGCGTCGCGTTTTTTAAGCGAGTTACTTTATTCATAATAACTATGTTAGTTTTTAAAAGTAACTTTGCTTTTGTGTTGTGCACCCACCCCCTAGCATTGCACCCAAGGATTATGTTGCTCTTGCGACCATCTTTTCAATCTCTTCTGGTAGCGAAGGGCCCTGCTGGTCATGCTATTTGCGCCACTGCAGATTAGCCTTTTCTCTGCCCGCAATGCTACCAACATTACGTGTGGACTTTAGTGGATTTTGAATCATTGGAGAGATTATTAATCTACTCCGAACCAGAGAAGGATCTTAGTCGTAAAACCTCAATCTCAAAAGGCAGGTTGGGGAGTAGGAGAGCTGAACGTTTGAAATGGTTTTTGTTGTGATATTTGAACTCAAGATCTTTGGTGCAACAGTCGGATGCTTAGATTACTGCGCTGCGTTCTATAGGTCATGCTATTCTTTCCACAAAACTTGAAAAATATGGTATTAAAAATTCTTTTATCAACTGGATAAAATTACACCTTATCAATCAGAGTGGCTTTATGTTTAAATATGAATAGATTAAATTCTCAGTGACAAAAACTAAGTTTTATTGTTTTTCAGCAATTGTTGTCAGAAAAATTGACATTGAAATTTTCTTTTTTTTTTCTTGATAGATGTCATTTGTTTGAGATTTTATTTTGATTTTTTATTGTAAGCATTTTCCAGTAAGAAATTGAACAAATTACTTCTATATTTTAGATTTTTATTGGAGGCGAATTATTGGCATGAAAGAACCAGGTCTGCCTTTTTGTGAAATTTCTAGAAGGTTAAATCAAAACACAGTACAGTTTCTAGAATATAGTCTGAACGGATGGTCAAACAATATCGATCAAACAATAAGGTTCATGGCTCTAGAGTGGACAAGATTGCCACATGTTGATGGCAACAATTTACAGAAGAATTTCTTCTTTTATAGCTCACAAGGCTGTCAGGTTTGTATGGTTTCAAGAGCGGCGATGCTGGGGTCATCAATGGAATGAAATTGTCTTTAGTGATAAATTTATGTTTTGTTTTGTTATGGGTAAATGATAACCGAGGTTTGCTGGTATCGAGGAGAACGGCTAAATTTGCGGTTTGCTGAAAGACGGCATACAGGATTAACACTGGTTTGTGGTGCAATATTTATTGATGGAAGATTACTTGCTGTGTTTATTTCTGGCACTTTAAATACACATTGTTACATCTATAATGTATTGGAAGCAGTATAAGTGCATTTCTTGAAGACATTACCAAATAGCATTTTCCAACAGGATAATACAAGGCAACACTTATCACCGACCAAACACGATGATGGATCGACGGTTTACAATATTGTCCAGGCTTATGGACAGTTTGGACGATCTGCAATACTACCTTCAGGTTGCATGACACGAGATATTCCAGGAAGACATCTATCATCTTATATTAAATAAAAAAATGCACGTCGAGATGTGTTCATTAATTTTTTTTACGTTACTTTAATCGATCTTTACTTAAACATAAAGAATTATTTTGCTACGTTTAAAATATTATAGCACAATGTTCAATGGGTGGCGCATTTTATTTGAAATGTAAATACTACATGGCACTATAATTGGACCACTTCTCTTCAAATATATATTAACGATATATCTGATATACTTGTAAAATGTGGGTTATAATACCATACTATACCGACGAGACTATATTAATAATCTATGGAGCTGATATAGAATCTATAAAATTTGAAGAAAGTATATAGATAAAAAAAAAATTTTGCTTACTGCCAATAAATCAATTGTATACTGTTGACAATGAAATTATATATTCTTTTTTCAGATTCTACAAACTAGCAAAGCACGACCGAGAGTTAATGATAATCATTACATACAATATGAAGGGTTTTGAGGTTGGCTTTCTTATTCTTCCTGAAATTGTTTGTGGATTTGTTTACCGCGTTGCATCTTGATTTCACAGACAAACAAATTCAGAAACATTGATCATCTAGTTTTATTTTATTTTTTTAGTTTTATTGTGCGTTTTACAGCAATTTACATTGTTTCAAAAATATTTTTATTTGATAGGGATAGATGGGACCAACGGCTTATAAAGTGACTTCCGAATTACTGGATAAAGAAAAAGTTATTATTTAGTCACATTTTGTTGGTCAAATCTCGGATTGCAAGTTTCTTGAACTAATACTCTATCACTGAGCTATTTTACGCTTCATGCTTGAAAAAATTTTTAGCCTGCTGGAACCAAGCTAATTTTTGTTGATAAACAGCACAGTTGCTTAAAATAAATATATAAATGTGCGTTATTAGAAAAGAAAATCTGTTGATTTATTATCTAAATTGACAATTTGTGTTCTAAATTTATACACATTTGTCTAGAAGACTCTAAATAGATTTGGAGTTCTAGGCGAACCTAGTATGTCATAATATTCTATTTTTAATGCACAAAATGGTTTTTTTCCAACCAGTTGAAACTATGTTCATTATTAACTAGTGGTCAAAATACTTATTTTTTCTTTATTTTTTTAGGCATTTAATACACTTTTTAATTACAAGGTAAACGTAGAAGATTTTTGGCCTTGTAGAGTCGGACGGCAAGTGATTGGTTTTATTATGAGTTCTTTAAAACACAAAGTCTTTTTAGGTCAAAATTTCTATTTGGATGGAACCATTGAGTTGAACTTATGAAAAGTTTTAAGTATTTTTGAAATAAAACAATACTTTGAGAAGACTACATTGCATGGGAAAGCGGACTGTATACTATCGTCTGTCGACGTGTTCAAAAATAAAATTTTGGATTTATTATCTTTTAACTAGTTTGTACCGGCCAAAATAAAATATGTCCGCTATTAGACAAATATGCATGAACTACGATTACAAGTACTTGATTTGTTAAACATAGTTTTAATGTAGTAATTGTCTTAATAATTAATTAATAAATTTCTATTTGTAATCACTGAGCAAAAGTTGGTTGCAACGTATGTATATGTTATGCTCAAAATAAATTATTCCTGTTTATGACATCTTTGTAAAAGTAGAATGCATTCTTCTATTGATATTTTCAAAATTATTATTGAACTTAATTAACATTTGATTTTTTTAACTAATTTGGATATTGTTTTAGATTCGACTTCAAAAGAAACGGAAATATTAAAATGCGATACTTGTAATAAAATATACAAACGCAAGAGTTCGTTGGCTAGACACATGGCACATGAATGTGGTATTAATTCATTATTTGTATGTCATGTCTGTAATATGAAGACCAAATATAAAACAAACTTAAGAACACATTTACGTTTTGTGCACAACATAACGAGTTAATTTATTGATAATATAATAAAGTAAATGTAGTAATTTTATTATTATTAGGTAGCGTAAAAATAAGCGCAATTGATGTTAATTGGATATGTTTACCTTTTTGTGAAATAATAATAAATGAATATAAAAAATAAAGAAATTGATTTTATTACTTCAAAAACAAATGTTTGTTAATTATTTAATAATTATTTTAGAGGTTGGAATCATCTTGATTTTTAATATTAATTCGAAAATAGCATGAAATGGCAGTAAAATGTATACAAAAAAGTACCTAAAAATAAGTGCCAATTTTTTTATTGGCAAAATGTTTTCTTACTTTTTGGTTAAAGTTTTAGTTATTAATGTCATTTTTATTTTATTATTCTTGCTAATTTTGATATAATCAGCTCAGGAACTGGAAATGAAATTAGTTTAGAAACGGATAGTAACGAGTTAAAGAGGAATGGCAAAATACCGGCACTTTTCGTGGGTTTTGCAGGCGTAAACATTTATATAGAAGACCATAAGACTGATAAATAAAGTTAGCAATTTGTTTGGTTTATTGAAGCAAACAACTGGAATAATCTTATTACAGTTATTAAACAAAGCTAAATTAAAAATATATCAACTCCTACCCATCTTGGCTCAGTAGTAAGTTATAGTTCGGTTAAATCGCAAAGAATTAATAATTTAATTTAATAAGCATTATGGAAATTTTTTGAGGGTTGTAAATTATTAGTATTAAATAAAATAGCTTTAGTTATCTTTATTTATTCCATTCCATGGCATAATAATAAACTTTCCAAACTATCTAATTCAATTATTGTCATGAACTAAGGTTATCATTACAAACTGAAAAAAAGGTACAATTCAATCTTTTCAAATGTTGAAAAGAATGTATTGCTGTTATAGCTGAAATATAAATTTATTAGATCTTCTGTTTGCTCTAATTTTGTTATCCAGTTAACACAAATTAATTTTGTGCTTTATTGTTTGCTAATTTTGATTGGATTCTAGAACTTAATCTGAAATTATCCTTTCATTATGAAAAGATACTATTCTTATCAGCTGGAAAGCAATTAAAATTGATTAAATCTTCTGTTCGAGATTACTTAAATTATTTATCCATTGGATTCTGTTATTCAGTGATTATTACTATAATCAGTTTAGATTCTGTATTCTAAAACGTAACCTGAAATAAGCAATAGAATTTCTTTATTTGGAAAAGAGTGAATTGCAATCTACTGAAAAGCAAATTTGGATTAGTTTTGGGGAATTAATTTTTATACAAAATTTTCGTAATAATGCAATACAAAAAATTAATAAAAATCAATACGATGTAACCATTAAATAAAATATTTGTTGAATCCAATTTATTAACAAATGTATCATAAGCAGAGCTACATTGAGAAAGTTGCTTAGAGTACCTAATTAAAATAAGCAAACCTTCCAGTTTTTTAGGAAGATTTAATATTGAAGCAAACTATTTATCCTTAATTTTG
Source organism: Tachinus rufipes (assembly GCA_963932245.1). NCBI lineage: Eukaryota > Metazoa > Arthropoda > Insecta > Coleoptera > Staphylinidae > Tachinus > Tachinus rufipes. The sequence continues at coordinate 30,333,275 of OZ010742.1, read as the reverse complement.
TGCAAAATAGTTATTATATAAAATTTGAGGGAAATGAATGAAAAAAATTAATATATAAACATAATGCCATGCAAACTATCCTATTGTAGACTGATGCTGAAACCTAAAAAGTACATTTCTGTTCGGTTCTCTCAGTTGAAAACGCTGAAAGATAAATTTATCTAAATAAATCCTCAATGAGAGTTCAAAATATTTGCTCCAGTATAAAATCTGAAGTATTTTTCAACAATTTTTTTTCTTCTCAATGTTTTAGTATAACATCTGAAACATTTTTTCAAGTTCTTTAAAATTATGTTAGAACCACATTTATGGGTAAATTTGTGCTTAATCTTGAAATGTTGAAGAAAGCTTTCCATTTGCATTTCATGAATTTACTTAAGTAAATTGTTTCTTCTTCAGTTGAAACTCTGAAGTAAGAAGTTAGTAGCGTTTGTCAAAACTTTGTTAATCAACTTATTCTTCAATTGAAGCAGTGAAAAAATAAGTAGATTTGTCTTTGAAGTTGAATGTCAATTGTTTCTACTTTAGTTGAAACACTGATGTAAGAAGTTAGTAGCGTTTATTAAAGTTTTGTCGATCAACTTATTCTTCAATCGAAACTTTGAAGAAATATGCTGATCTATCTTTTTAACTAAAGTCGAATGTTAATTGTTTCCTCTTCAGTGGTTGTCGTTTGCGGTCTACCTATACTTTTCTTTGTAGTTCTACGTCTTCATTGTAGTATTTTATATCTGTTGTGGTCCTATCTGGCCAGGTAGCCTGCCTATCGCTATTTTAACTAGTCTACTCTTATAATTACATTTGTGATTTTTGTTCTTATTTCCTTTTTTGTAATTTATCTCTGAAGGACAACTCTAGCATGGCTTATTTCATTGATCTTTGGCAGGTTCTCAATTGATTTGAGCTTTTCTGAGTTAGCATTGTAGTTTCTAATTTGTATGTTATCACGGACAGAACGCACATTTTGTAAACTTTCTTCTTTCAGTTTGTTGGGATGTCTATATTCTTGAAAACATGTTTTAAGTTTCTGAAAGCTGTCTATCCTAGTCCTAATTGGCGTTTGATTTTTGTTGTTTGATTGTTTTTCCCCTTTCTTTTCCGACTTATGATTTTAGTTTTGCTCATACTTATGTTTAATTCGACTAGTTTTTATGCTTTTTGTAATTATCTTACCATAGTTTTCAATTTTATAAAGTTTTTGCTGACTGGTACTACGTCGTCTGCGAATCTGAGATGATTTAGGTAAGACCCCTTGATGTTCAGACTTATTTTGTTCTATGATTCTGTTTTGAACATATTTTTAAGTACGAGGGTGAACAGGTTATGAGATAGCGTGTCACCCTGACAAACCCTTCTGTTGACATAATATCTGTTTTTAAATTATTTATTTTTTATAATTATCATTTTTTTTTTATTTGTATGCTTGCGTTAGTTTACCTTGAGTCAATTCGTGCTTTTTCAAGATTTTTTTTTAAATGCCCTCATTTTCACCGAGTTGAAGGCTTTATGATCATTCACAAATGCTTGGTGGATCATTGTATTTGGTAGTGTTTTCGATGAGATTGCGCAGCGTTTGTAGGTGGTCGATTGTACTGAATCCTATAAGAAATTCCGAGTGCTCAACCGGTTGGTAGAAATTCAGCTTAAGTTAAACACTATTAAAATGTCATTTTAAAAGCTTTTGTCGGAAAAATTATAGACTTAGGCTTCAAAATCTACTTTGTCTACGAACCTAGTTTTAGGCTCAGAATAGTCTTGTAGAATCTAATTAAGTGGACTCAATTGGGGCTTCAGGATCTGATTCAAATCTGGAAGATATGATATTTATTACCTTTGCAATTTCAAAGGCAGTGCGACACGTGTTCTTTTGAATTTTAAAGGTACTAATTTGAGAAATTTATCACTACTTTCTTAATTTTCTTTTTTCTTAGCGGAAGCTTTTAAAGTTTTTTATTATCTTTATAATATTTTATAAAACGTTATATTTTTTGTAGATTTTGTAGACCCACAAAGTTTTAAACGGCTGTTATTCTGAGATTTTTATTTACATGTTTCTATTCTTTAAAAGCTGTTGATGATCTTAAAATTATTCTCTAAAACTTTTCAGTCATTTGAAGCTTTTAGAATATTTAAGAATTATTTAGTTTTTTATAGCTCTATACAAGCTCACTTAGAAATTTCTCAATTTTTTCAAGATGTGTTTATGACTTTCTCTTGTAGTTTTCAAAGTTTTCTGAGAAAACCTTCAAATTTTGAAAATATTTTTTAATTTTTAATAGTTTTATTTTTAATTGCAAAATAGCCAAAAAACTGCAACTGTTGGATATGCCTGGCTTATGTACATGGCTGTATCTAAGGGGAGAGGGTTTCGAAATAATACTCAAAGCGTTTTGAATTATTCAATAGGTTTGTTCAACAACTAAACTGTTTTTGATTTATTTGTTCTTGCTTAAATTTTAGTAACCCGAATAATGTTAAAGTTAAAAAAGAAGTGTTGATTTAAACTTTATTAGAGTTTACCTTCTTGGTTTTAAGCATTCAAAATGTTTTTCTAAATGTGGGAATGAAATAAGGTGAGGTAATAATCTAAGTTGATTTGTTTATAGCTGAATTGTCTTTCTTTGTAGGATACGGCTGTAACAATAGTGATAAAATCTATCAAAGGAAGTTTATTTTAGATTCAGCCAAATCCTATATGGAAGTCAAATTCTTTACTTTAAAGTTTTCCAGCTAACAAAAATGAAAGGAATTTGAGAATAAAAATAAAATTAATTAAATTTTTTTATTGATTTAAAAAGCAAGTGTTTGTTTTGCATCTATATTTCATTCATTTTTCATTGCACCCTATTTAGATATCATCACTTATATTTATCAAATCTAAATGTTGTTTAGAACATTTTTGATTTATAATTCTTATTTTTAATATATTTTTAGATTCAACATATTCCGCTGACATTTTTAAATGTGAAACGTGTCAAAAAATATATAAACACAAGCGTACTTTGGTGAGACATTTGGTTTATGAGTGCGGCAAAGAAGCAACGTTTACATGTCATGTTTGTAATTTAAAAATGAAATTAAAATCTAATTTAAATAAACATTTACTTTATGTGCACAATATACAAGAATAAATTTAGTAATTGTTATTATTCTAAATAATTCTCTTAATAAATGTTATGTCAGTCGAATTGAATAATTAGTATTAAATGTACGTATAAAAAAATAAAATTATATGCTAAATATTTTTTATTTTACTATCACATCATTTAGTAATATATGATATGCGATAATATACCAATGTATGATGTATAAGTAACCAAAGTTTAGTAGCATTTTTAAAATACTGTATTTATGGTAAGGAATTATTTTTTTGTAGGTACCCGATTTACGATGCTACACTTACCACGATTTTTATTAAATGTTAGTATCCTAACCAAATAGTTATTTAGTAAAGAATTGAAATAAGTGAAGAAATTTGAAAGTTTTGCACTGTTTATTTTATGTGGTATGGTTCAAAACACATTTAGAAACAAACAAAACATTAAGATTTATCTTTACTTATTTAGTTTACGGAATTATATTGACCCGATAGAATCTGACAAGCGTGCCACAATACAATAATTATTTGAATGAACATTTCAATGTGGTTTAATGTAGTGGTTACTGCAATTATTAGTGTTGCTATCTAGCTTTATGGTGTGCGCCTGGAGGTGGTGATGAAACAAGTCCAAACTTGACAATTTTTTAATTGAGACCACAATACAGTCAACGACCTTTAGGAGTGAGACTCTGTTCGATAACTAATCAACTAATCAGCATTGCCTTTCGATTACAAGCGACCGTCTTCTTGGAAACTCCTATTACGAACTTTACAACGACCACCGCAATACCCCCGGACTACTCTCCCAGAACTTTTTGGCTGATTACATAATCACAGGAGCCGCAGTTCCTTTCATCGGGTACAAGTTTATTACCTGGACATCTGGTGCAACATCGGAATACCGAATTAATCTTCTGACCGTTACACTGCGGCCTTACACTCTTGAGACGGGGGTTTTTACTCTACCGGGCTACGGCTTGAAACACGCAACTATTTATATGAATCTACCCCTGCCATTGTCGCCTAAGTATGACAAGTGGTTCTTGATGTATTGTATGTTTTCTTCTATGGCTTATGTTGTTAACATGTTAAAAAAATTACTAATTCTACTACTTTTGTTTTTATTTTGTAACTAATTTTGATTATATTTTTAGGGTCAACATATTCTTCCGAAACGTTTCAATGTGAGACTTGTAATAAAACATATAAATACAAAAGCACTTTGATCAGACACACAGTTTATGAATGTGGCAAAGAACCAACATTTACATGTAAAGTTTGTAATTTAAAAATGAAGTTAAAGTCAAATTTAAATAAACATTTAAGGAATGTGCATAACTTAAATGAAAATGTGAAGCTTTAAATTTGTTTATATTTTTATATGAATAATGTAAATGTTATAAAAATAAAAGATTAATTGTCAGATGTTTTGTAGTTTTATTATCATTTCATATTGTATCAATTTGTTTTAATGCATTTTTAGTAAACTATTGGCAAAGCTTAGCATTCATGGTACACAAAGCTAGTATAGGTAAGAATCTACAATTTTCTAGAGAACTATTAGATACACATAATCTAGATAGACTTCTAATTTTTGTTGTGATTTTGGTAATATCTTGGAATATTCAGGAGAAAAAATATAATCTTAACACTTACTTATTATTTTGTTTCTTTAACGCTAGAGAATTTTGGCCCAATTGTTGTTGTTTGTGTTCTACAAGAGGTTTTTTTGTTGTTTTAGTACGGTGATTAATTTGATGTTTTAATGCTTCTGCTGCATCGTCTAATCTTAAAATTTCTGGAAACCTTTCAACAAGTTTGTGGACATTTATCAATCTTATCATTATTTGGTTCCGGGGTTTTGGGGCTGTTGCGATTACTAGTTTTTAGAGTCTTACATCTACATGAAGGGTTTAGAGTGGAAGGAAATCAAACATTAGTGATTGGATTAAAATCTTTACGTAATTTAAAATTTACGCAACGGTGCTGTAGCTTGCAATCAGCATTTATTTGGTTGCGGCAAGTTTATAAGATGACTTATACTTATAAGATCGAAAAAAAGCAGCATAATGATGTTGGGCAGATGTGGTGGTATTAACGAGTCCGAATGTCATTATACCATAAAACTATTTTATTCTAAATATTGTCACAATGCTTGGTATTATTAATGTAAGACATTTCAGTCTTACATTAATCATGTTATTTCAAACTTAAGAATAATATTATATAAGTATTAAAGTTTTAACAAATTTAAACTAAGTTGCTTTATTTTTTAAATTAGTGTCTAAAACACTTTTTAACATTTATTTATTTTAACTAATTTTAAATATATTTTTAGACACAGCATATTCCGCCGGAATGTTTCAATGTGATAGTTGCTATAAAACATATAAATACAAAAGCACATTGACCAGACACATAGTTTATGAGTGCGGCAAAGAACCAGCATTTACATGTCAAGTTTGTAATTTAAAAATGAAATTAAAATCTAATTTAAATAAGCATTTACGTTATGTACATAATATACATGAATAATTTTATTTTAATTGGCATTATATAAATTAGGTATAAAATATAATTTAACATGTAAATAACAATTATTTATAAATAAAAAATTATTTCTTATATTTGCTTTATGTATTATTATCTTTCAGCATTTTAATAAAGTTGATGGTTCTAGTATATATAAAGTAAGATGTTTTGTAATGTATTGTTCCATGTAGTTTATAATCATATTATACAGGGTCATTATAAAAATTTGGGATTATGTAAACATCTAATGTACGTTTGCGCCACTCTAGTAAAATAGTGAATTCGGTGTGAATAAATACAGTTGAAGTTGAACTGTCAAAACAAAGTAAATAGTTTGGTGAACAATTTTAAAAAGGCGGCATATTTAAAGTGATTACATAATCCCAGACATTTATAAAGATCCTGTATAAAGGCGAAAACTTTACTTGCAATGACGTCATAACTCATTCAAGGTCATAAAAAACAGGTAGCATCAACAGTTATTTTTTTTAAATTACCAATTGACGTGTTTTTGCCTTTTTTTCAAAAACCATAAATTACTTTTTTATTTGGGAATTTTCAGACTTTATATTCGCACTAATTAAAATGGCACCAATCGTTTAGAATGTAAAAGTGTTTAATCACAAAACATCAGACTGGTCAATATACGAAGAGCAATTGAATCATTTTTTTATAATAAATAAGACTAAATATTGAATCTATGGTAGAAAGAACAATAAACAAACCCTGGTTTACAAAGGAAATGAAGGAGGAGAACCGTTTACTTAGAATACAAAATACAGAAAAATACACAATTCTGCGAGATTTTTTTAATAGAAATGCAATTTGATCTGTACATAGTGAAAAAAAAGTATGAAGAGTGACGACCATCCGCTCTGAAAAATGGGTTACATATTTTGATGAATTATACAAAGATCAAGAAGTAGATGACTTCAATCATGAAGACAATGTAGAAGCGACTATCGGATTGTCGCAGCAACTTGAAATAGTAGTAGACATGTCGTCAATAGTAAGAAAATTAAAAAATAGAAATACGCTAGGTGTTGATAAAAGAAATAACCAAGCAATTCCAGAAAATAATCCATGAGGAAAGAATCCCAGAAGATTAAAGAAACAGCATAACAATCCCGGAATAACTCATCCATCCCAATACTTACTAGCATAATAGCGCAACCATAGACTTCAACATAGGAACATGCGTAGAACAATAAGGATACGTTGACGATTCTCCTTTCTTTTTCCTATGCATGGTAGACCTAAGACAAGCAATTTAACCGAATACGGCTGATAGACATCATAGCTACCATGCGTTATCATGGAATAAACAAAAAATACATCAAGATCATCCCAAACCTAAACAGAAACAGCAAAATCTATATTAAAGTTAATGGAGCATTGGCGCTAGAAATAGACGTGAAGGCTGAAATCAGACAAGGAGATAGTCTAAGCCCAGCACTCGTCAATATTTTGATGAATGAAATAGTTAAAGAAATTAAAGTTAGGCTACAGAACAGGCAACAAATTTACGGAAATTTTATTTTACGTCGACGACGCTGCATAAATTACATAAAACAACGTTGATCTGCAACGGCTCCTGCTTAGTGAATCTAGCAGCAACAGAAAAAAGAAACATGATTATATTAACTATATATCTATAAAACTTATGTACGGCCGAACCTACACCACCGAAATCCGTGCAGAAACATCTAAAACCAAATAATGGGGGACACGGAAATGGAGTAACCTTATGAAGATGAAATCAGAGACGAACTAGATACTGAAGACTTAGCTAGATGGATCAGATCACGAAGACGACAATTAAGAGACCAAATGGAAAGAATAAACCACAACAGAATTGCCAAATGGACTAATGACCAAAGTAGAAGACATCCCAGGCAGACTACCTAAAACGGAAGGCTAGAAGCCAGATAACAGAATAATTTAGTCTTAAACTACAAAGAAGAAGGATGTAAAGTTAAAAAGGCAACATAAGTTATGAGCCAGTGCATTTTGCGAGTAGGTTTTTTAATTGTTGCAACTTTAATCAAAATCAAGGTGCTACAAATTAATTAAAAGATATATTTACATCCCTGTTTGCGGCTTTGTTTGGTCGTCAGTAGTATAGAGTAGGATGCATGATCGAGTGTCATGTCCATACTCTAGTCTTTGTTTTAGAAGTATATACACGAAATTTCCAAAAAAGTGAGATAGTTTGAGGAAGAATAATAGCAATTGGTTGCAACTAGAAAACTTTTATTTAGAGGTGTTGGCCTTTATACAAAAGTACGGCTCTGTCATTAGTAGCAAACCGAAGATGGTTTACCTAGCAGAAGAGGGTTTGATATTACTTGGTGACCAAGCCAGTATACGTTGATTATGCATTGTAAAGAAACCCACAATATTGTTCGAAAAACTTTTGGCGGAGAAGTTATCATGGAAGTTATAGCTTTATGGTTTTGTGATTTTATTCCCGACTCAAATCAGAGATTGGTCTCAAAGATATGGCAATTCCGTATTAATTTAAATAATTTAACCAGGAACGAGTGGCGTTGACCGATATTATTTGCGAACAAGCCAGAATACTTTGATTAAGCATTGTGAGGAAACTCATAATATTATTCAAAAAACTTTTGGCGGAGAAGATATCATGGAACTTATAGCTTTGTGACATTATCTCTGTCTTAAAGCAGAATTTGCACTCAAAGAGATGGGAAGCTCGTATTTAATAAAATAATATGACCAGGAGCGTTGAAGGCGATACCCGCGCATGCAGAAAATGTTGAAAAATTGTAACAGATTGGTAAATTGAATTTAACATAACGACGCGGTAGCCCACATTTTTCAGTGAAGCGAAAATATAACGTGTTGAACTTTGGGAATCGATTACAGTAGAAGAAGTCAAACAGTAGCTATCTAAAAAAAATTACTCTTCTGACTATGCAAAAATGGTTTTGTTAAAAATGCTGTATTTTGTTTCTCTAATATGTTTTAACTTTTCTGTAGGATCTCCAAGACTTCACATGAACCAAACCGTACTTTTGAACAAACCGGCCAATTTTACATCGATCACGATTCAGTTTAGTTAGGGCTTGTTTGAACTAAAAAGGTTAATATTGAATACTTTTTAGATGGGAATTGTTGGAATAGCAAAAAACGTCTACATCTTAAAAGCGGTTTTGATGGAAACAAGCTCAAAGCAAAATATAATTTAGTTCACGTATGATAGATCTCGGGTATTTAATCTAAACGGCTTCGGAAATGCGGTGTGGCAAAGGAGTAATGGCATCTTTTATCGATATTGTTATTTAGTATGTGATAACGGTTTGGCAAAACTTGATAAAGAGATTGGAAAATAAGATAAGTCTCTAAAAATAATTTGATGTTTTTTCAACAGAAATTAAAAATCACGAACTCGTCTTCAACCTGAAAAAAATTTGTGTTGACATTTTATCATTTCTTAGTTTAAATAATTTTTACATTATCCGATTTTTTTATAAAAATTGAGCAATTTTTAATTTGACGCTCAGTATAATTTAAAAAAATTATTGAAACTAATTTGTGGATTTCTAACTATGTTTGCATTGTGGTTTTTGTATCTGAGTGTTTCTTAAAAATCTGAATTGTAATCATTTCTATTTTGTTTAAATTTAGATTGTAATTTAATAACTAAGTTTGAATATACTTTTAGATCCAACTTATTACGCAGAGTATTTTCAATGTGAGATGTGTTTCAAAACATATAAACACAAGCGAACTTTAATTAGTCACATGGCTTATGAATGCGGCAAAGAAGCAACTTTTGAGTGCCCAATTTGTAATATGAAGACGAAATTAAAATCTAATTTGAATAAACATATACGTTCTGTACATAATGTACAGGAATAAGTTTATTTATGTTTTAACTTACTTATAAATGTTATTTGTTAGACGAATTTCTTAATGCACATGTACCTAATGTAAAAATTAAATTATTTTTTTAATGTTATTTCAAGTCTTGCTTTCCATTATTGTACGTTGAATGAAGAATAAACTTGATTTGGTTTATTTCAACTAACAAACCAATACCGAACTTCTATATTATCAAGTTTTGTTTTACATATAGAGTCACTTTTTTAGGTTTTACAAATTGTTATGATGTCTTCTGGATAAGAAGTGAAACTTATGTTTTGTACTATACTATACTGTACAGAGTAACTATTCCAATACATATACAGTGTTAGTCAAAATTACAATACTAGCCAAAATAATATTCTAACCGTAAAAAAAATCAAAAAAGTTTTTATCAAAAGTTTTCAAAAAATAAAATAGATCAAAGAAGAAGGAAAATGTCTATTCTGTCAGGAAGAATCACACTATAATGCAGAACACATTCTAGTAGAATGCGAGGCGTGGGAGGAAGATAGAAAAGAATAAGAAAATATTGTAGAAAGCAAAGTGGTTAACAATTACTAAGAAATTCCTGAGAGATGAAAATAAATGGAGGGTGCTAAGAAAGCCACAGAAGTGAAAGGAAAGAGACGAAAAAGCACAGGTAGGGACTATAGAGAGAGAGACAGAGTGGCCGGGGACAGCATGCAAACGGGCGTGAAAATTTGCAAGGCAATGATCAGCTCACCTCAAACTAGTGCAAAATCTAGATTAGATTGAAATCGGAAGATCATGTCATGCGTAAGTTATTCTCAAGATCCACTTGCAATTAGTCAATTAATGTACGATTCATTTGCATTTATAAGTTGCATCCAAATATGTTATTAACAATATAGTAAGCACTGATATTTTATTATTATTTATTTTTTCTATCAAGTTTTTGCACTCAATTAATAGGTCTATGCACAACTTTTTTTACTTAACAATTTTGAGTTAACGCCATTTTGGCATAAAATTACATTATCGTACTTATATATAAAGGATAATTTGTAAATATTGGGTATTTTAAAAATATATTATCAAATAATGAAATACTTTTGTAAATATTAATGCAACGGATATAGAGGATAAAAATAAATTACATAATTATTTTGGTTTGTCAAAGTACCTTATTTGACTACGGTTTGAGTGCGAAGAACGAAATTAATTGATGGAAATAAATATTTATTAAAAGTTTTTTAATAAAATTGTTATATTATAACTAATTTTGAATATGTTTTTAGATTCATCACCTTCAGACATATTTCAATGTGAGACCTGCTATAAAACATACAAACACAAGCGTAATTTAGTAAGGCATATGGTTTATGAGTGCGGCAAAGAAGCAACATTCACATGCCAAATTTGTAATTCAAAAATGAAATTAAAATCCAACTTGAAACAACATCTGCGTTTTGTGCACAATGTACATCAAGATGTATTAGATGCGATTATATAATCATATTTTGTTGAAAAAGTTATACATATCTTATCTAACTTATTCAGTACTTATGTATATGCAACAACAATAAATAATTATTAAGTTTGATTGTTTTATCTTTTTTTCAGTTATAAGGCTAATAGTTTTAAGGCTTGTGCTTGTGCACCTCAACTGCATTTGAATATGAACCTGCAAACGCAAATAAATATATACTATCAAACTAGTTAATTGAGATCATGGGGGCGCTGTTCACTCGCACTTTCATATTAAATGTAATTATGGTTACGTGTACAATAATTATGTATCCTGATTTAATAAATAACGTAATGTTATAAAATGTACTTAACTTCTCCCTCCGGTTTTGGTGCTTGTGGGCCTTTCCGCATTGCATAAAAACAATACGATGCGGGTTGCATAATTTTTTTTAATGTTTTATGGCGATACTCTTACAGGTTTTTTTTGCGCTGAAATCTAGTTTAAGAAGACATATTTTTTTATTATCTGCAATTTAATGATGCAATATTGAAGTAAGTAATTTTTTACAAATTTTTGTCAAATAGAATTTAATTGTTTTATTTTTTTTTAATTTATTGAAGTCGGTTGTTTACCACTAAACAACAATACATTAAATTTAGTTGATTTATTTTTTAGCGCCTCGAAGTTAAGATCATCATTAGTGTTCTGGTTTTTACTGGTGCTTCTCCTTCAGTTTTTTGGTCTTCAGTTTTTTTCTTTATTTCATTGTATTTTTCTTTTTTTTTTAGAACATCAGTCATCTTGAATTTTCTCTTTCTTTTTGGATTTGTGTTTACCATTCATCGATCACGTCCTTTAATAAACAATCTCTTCTTAATGCATCTATCTTTTTATTTTTTTTATGATTGTATTGCTCATACGGAGAACTGCATTGAAAATGTTGGGGAAGGATATAATTGCTGTTTGTGAAAAAGTTTTTATTAACATATTTGATATGCTGTCAGGGTCAGAGGCGTTTTTGATGTTTTTAGTTTTTACTACTTCTTTGATGCACGAAGGTGGAACGATGTCAATCTGATCTTTAGAGACTTCTTTTTTAGGTATTTACGTACAATTCTATGGAACATTGAAGTTTTGGACTGTCTGCCAGTACCTTTGTTTTTTTCTGAAATAGTAAATACTAACCCGTTTTCACCATGCATAGTTGAGATGAGCGATGTTTTTTTTACGGAGTATCTTGTTGAGTCTACATTAGAGATCAATTCTTGTCTGTGGATTTTAACTTTGTTTCCTAACACAAGTTTTTGTGTTTGCTGATAGCTCTGCATACTCGGACTGTTATGGCATTTAGAAAACACCGATTGGCCGAGTCTTAAGTAAATTGCCATCTGGATTTGAAAGTGAGGTTTGAAGATGAAGGTGCCACGGCACATTACCGAAACAGGAGGTTACCTGCCCAGGGAAAATGCGACGTACAACTTCTATTGAGGTTTCCATCTTGTTGGAACCAAACATTTTTTTGTGTTGGTTCTTTGTCGTTGCAATTCTGGGATTAAAAAGTTTTCTAACATGAAAACAATTGCTTTGAGATCTTTAAAACAATAATTGTCAGATCACTCTGACAACGCACCAAACGTTTTCTGTTGCCCAATATTGTTAGTTTTATTTGTTATTACTGGTTCATTTTCAGCAAAAATTATTTGCATTTATTTGGCGAGCTGCTGGCGTTGTGCAAATTTTTTTTAATTAGTTACTGGACATAAGCTTATAGGGGTGAAAGTGAATGTCTTGGTAATAAAAAAGTGTTTGACTACTCATTCGAAGTACTGCAGCTCATTTTTGGACAGAGTGTTCTTTGAATTACTGCCAATGCCGTCGTTCTAAAGTTCTGCAACCATCTGTTGATTTTGTTACATTTTTGCAATGAACTGTTACGACCAATATTGAAGCATTGGCAAAAGCGTTGCTGCACTACAATAACAGCTTGATTTTAGATACTTTTGCAACTACGAACTCAGGATACGAATTTATGATTATGCAAATAATAGTTATTTATGTTACAAGTTGTAAAATGATAGTGTTTTTTTAACGAGTCGCAAATTATAGATCGAGTTCGAAGAACGAGATCTATAATGCGACGAGTAAAAAAACACGCATTTTACACATGTAACATACACTATTTTTTGCAATTTTGGAGTATAATCCGCAAGTTTCTGATAATTATTGTTTTTTTATGGATGTTATTACAATCTAGTTAACATATTGGGTCAAGTTTTTAGCGTACTTTATTTTGCGTTGCCATACACACATAAACAAACCGATAAAAAAGTATAGTGGATGCTGTCAACCCCATTGTGAATTAACAATTATTAAATATGAGTGAATCCGACGACGATATACCTGCAGATATAGAAGCTGCACAAGCTGCTATATCAACCTTGCTGCCAACAAAATCAAAACATTTAAATGAAGCCGCATACAAGAAATTTGAGAAATGGTGCATACTGAAAAATATTAAAATAATCACGGAGAAGGTAATACTTGCTTATTTTGCACAAAAAATGACGAATCAAAAAGCTTCAACAACTTGGACCCAGTATTCAATGTTAAGAGCTACGTTGAATATGAAAAAGAACATAGATATCAGCAAATTTACTAATGTAATAGCTTTTTTGAAACGAAAGTCAGAAGGATATAAACCTAAAAAATCCAAAATATTTACGAAAAATCAAATTGATGCATTTTTGAAGCAAGCGAATGACGAAACATATCTACTAGTGAAGGTAAAAATATATTGACATGTTTTCAATTAAATTTAATTTTTCGATTATATTTCTTAGGTGGCTTTAATTATGGGTATATTTGGTGCATGTCGCCGAGATGAACTAACTAAGATGACTGTATCAGATATTGAAGATATTGGAGGATGCATAAAAGTTTCTGTGCCAGATAGTAAAACAAAAGTTTCAAGACAGTTTGTTGTAACAGAGGGAAAAATCCAAGGCGTCAACTTGCTTGAAATAGTTAGGAAATATATAAACATACGACCACAATCTATCAACCGCTTTTTTGTTGGGTTACGAAACGGGAAATGCATCACTCAACCAGTAGGAATAAACACAATGGGAAGCTTTCCAAAAATAATTGCTAATTTTCTTGCTTTGCCCAATAGTGATCAGTATACTGGTCGCGCTTTCAGAAGATCTTCAGCTTCTTTGTTAGCTGATTCCGGGGTAGATACGTCAATTCTCAAACGCCATGGAGGATGGAAATCTAGCAGCGTTGCTGAAGGTTATGTGGAGAACTCGCTTGAGAATAAAAAACAAATTGCGGCAAAAATTTTAGGAGAACCTACGATTTTAAAAGACTGCGGAGAAAATAATTTATCAGTTGTTAATTGTACCTCAAGAGAAGTTAATAATAGTAGTACAACCGGTTCATTAGGTTCTGTTCAGTTGAATGATTTAACAAATTGTACCGTTCATATTTATATTAAATAAATAATTGTTCATTTTTATATATTTAATATTCGCTTAATTTGTTGATAAAAAATAATAAAAAAACATATCATTTGCTATTTTAAAAATAATTAAATTTTATTAGTAGTGAAAAAAAGTGCTTACTTTTTTTCACTAGTGAAAAAAAGTAAGTAGTTATAACATCGAAAATGGCAACTGAAAAGTCAATATTATAGTTCAGAATTGCAAAAAAGTTTTTTTATGTATACAAAACCAGAGAAAATCCGTACTATGCACGTTCAAATCTGTACTACAATGCTAGCGAAGTATGAGAATCATTACCGCACACATGTTGTATGGCGAGGCCGTTATATTGAGTCTGATAATCAGATGAGTGCGTTACAACACTTTTTTTAACAATTATAATACATTTATTATTTCTTTGTATGTAAAATAAGCGGAAATTAGTTATTTAGAACACACGTGGTGCAGTGGTTAGAGTGTTTGACTATTACATCAGGGGTCTCGGGCTCGAGTCCCTTATTTAGAGGTTGGTTTTTTTGGTTAAGAAAAAATGTGCTGTGATAAGTACGCATTCTTTCGGATATAAAGAGAAACATTAATAGGTCTCGTGTACTGCGTCGATGCTGTGGGCATGTTAAAGAACCCAGTAATTTAGGTTGGAACTTTTGAATTTGCAGCACAGTTCCGAGATGTGGTAGTCTTAACCTCTGGCGTCAGTGATTAGCTTTATACCAGAAGTAAAAAGTTAAATAAATAAATGAAAACAAAAAGTAACATATGGATAATAAAATATTAAAGAACTGCTACAAAAGTTGTATATCAAGAGAATATAACTACAGAAGACATTGCTGATGTATTTACAAAACGCCGACTAAAACACAGCTAAGTGAGCTTAAAATATGGTAAATAAATGTTATTATGTATACACTATATAATTTTCTTTAAGAAATGGACGATTTGTACTACACGACATTTTTGACATGGATAACTTTTTGAAATTTTATAGGACTATCACTAAGTCATTTTAAAAACTTGCAAAGACACTAAAATGCATTTAACCTATAGTTGGTTCGAGTTAAGACTGTAGTGATACAGTGGTTTATAAAGTCAATAAATAGTAAAAACCGTTAACTAAATTTATACAACTAAATTCAAATAGCTCTGTTTAAACTTGGCAAATATTCTATTGTAAGTTGGGTGGGCCTCTAAGCCAATTAAAGCATTGTTTTCCAGTTGCTATAACAATTACTTCTGCAGTCTTAACTCAAACCAACTATAGACGTACATTTAAAAACATTGAATAAAAGTATCAAGCTTGACGATCATGGGCTACGAAGAGTATTCACGAATTGGGTCTTAAAAACTTAGAAGTTAGTGCTGATTTTTGGTAAACAAATAACTTTTATTGACGAAGCGTTTTTTTTATTTAAATGGCTATATTAATAAGAAAAACTGTTGTATCGGGGCTCCGTATTACTTGTTTCATTCAAGAGAAATTTATTTAGCCGGAACGTGTAACAATTTGTTGCGGTTTTTGGTTGGGCAGTAGTATTGGACCGTACTTCTTTGAAAACGATGCTGGAAGAGCACATTTAGTCAATGTAGAGCGCTATAAAGACAATTGTTTTTGGCTTTTGGTAGAGAGTATGGATATAGAGAAGATAGTGCCACGAGCCATACATGTGGTGAAATAATTTTATTACTACAGATCTTGGTCGCTTAATTTCACAAAAATTGGCCGACATGGTTTTGTGATTTGACGTTTTTGGTGTTATGTTCTTAATGACAAAGTCTAGGACAATAAGCTAGAAACAATTCACGCTCAAGAGTCGAGGTTTACATGTTTTTAGTATATGACGGAATAAAACACTTACTTATTGTTATTCTTTGTCATTCTATTCAAGAATCTAATTATTTATCATTTATTGAAACGCCATTTACTACGTAAACTATAGAATATAATTGTGTTTTGCCTGCAATGTATGTAGTTTTCTGTGCTATCAGTGTATTGTATGTTTTATTAATATATTTATAAACACGCACTTATTTAATGTGTTTTTAACAACTGAATATTAATACTAATTAGTTTTATGATCATTATTATTTAACTTATTTTGAATATGTTTTTAGATACAACAAATATAGCTGACTATTTTCAATGTGAAGCCTGTGACAAAATATATAAACACAAACGCACCTTGGTGAGACATAAAGTTTATGAGTGCGGCAAAGAAGCACAATTTAGTTGCCATGTTTGTAATTTAAAAGTGAAATTAAAATCTAACTTAACTAAACACTTACTGAATGTTCATAAGTTAAATAAATAAATGGTTTGAGATCATTAAAAATATTTAAATGTTACAAATTGATGTTTATGTATAGTAATAAAAGATTTTAAAAGTTTAAAAGTGTCATTATTGTATTACATGATCTATATGCTTTGCATTCTAATGTGACATGTTTTGTAAGTCGGGTAAGTTTATTTTAGAATCCGATAACTTTACCAACAAATATTGAATGGTTGAGGCTGATGCGTGTTTGAACTCCATTAACATTAATAATAAAACACAAATAGTGTAAAGGTTCAAAAAAGTTTTATTGTTTACTACAATTGTTTCGCCACACAGTGGCTTCATCAGGTATATCATCATTGTTCATTATACCTGATGAAGCCACTGTGTGGCGAAACAATTGTAGTAAACAATAAAACTTTTTTGAACCTCTACACTATTTGTGTTTTATTATTAATTTACCAACAAGTTTTTTATTTTATTTACAAACAACATCTTTTGAACAGTTACAATTCTGGATTTGAACTTCATATTTTTGTTATTTTTTTTTTTATTATTTGAAATCAAATCTAAAATAGATGAAGACATTTCTAACATAATTTAAAAGTGATGCATGCTAATAAAATTTTGGATGATAGATTATGATGACAGATGTAATGTATGTTGTTAGAGTAATGCCAATCTCTACATAACAAAATTTGGTCAAGACCAATGCACTCGAGGGTTAGGTTAGGTTAGGGTTTATAGGTTGTTTGTCAATTGAAGAACCTTTTAGATTTTTAGGTTAGGTTAGGTTAGGTTAGGATAGGGTTTTCAGGTTGTTTGTCAATTGAAGAACCTTTTAGATTTAGAAGTCTTTCCGTGTAGTTTGTTTAAGTTCCTATACGGTTTGTGAGTTTTACATTGGATAGTATACGGACCACTGAGTAAGGAATTTAATGAGGGTGGTTTTTAACTACTAGGGCAGGCTTTCTCATGTTTATCAAGGTACTTTCAGTAATCTAACTAATTCCTCAAAAATTGTTTCAGAACAAGTTTAGCTCTTTTAAGCTAACCCAGACACTCAAATCTTTTGCAAGGTTAATTTCTAATTGTTTAAAGAACTTTTTTTAAGTTTTTGTTTTTCTTGACTCACTTACGGTTTCCTTGGGTTAACTTTCAAGGTTATCTAAGAATTTTAAAAGTAAAGCTAACTTAAGAGACAGAGACTTACTTAAAGATTTCTTTAATTACTTACAGTTTAAGTTTATCTCTAGATAGGCAAACTATCTTTCTAAACCAAAATGATTCTAATTGTTTTTGAGGTTTATTTATCAAAGGCTATAGTCAAAATTTGAGTTTTTTGGGGCTTATCTTGGGCATTTGAAGTTTATCTATAATTATTCAGAGCTTTTTAAGCTTGCCTTGAACCATTATTCTACTTAATGGTTTACTTTTCTTTGCTTACTTGGAGTTTTTAGGTGTAAACTAGAGTTTGCTAAGATTGAGAATTTTAAGTATTTTTTGCTTACCTAAGTCTTTTTGGAATCACGAGTCACTTAGGATTTGTTTAATTTACTTAAAATTCTAGGTTTTTCAAGAGTTTTTAAGTATTATAAAGACATTTTTCTAGTCTAGGTTGAATGCCTGTACCTGCGTTGCGCTCTATTAGTGAAGTTTTTAGAATTTTCTCTGGACTCACTTTGACGCGTCAATTATCCAACCAATCTTTCAGATCAGAGTTGGCTTTTTGTAGTCTTAAGGTACTCATTTCGGTTGTCGTTGATGAGTAGATAAGTGATGTGCATCAGCATATTGCCACTTTAATCCAGTGCATGCTTCCCGAAGGTATGTCAGCGACGAACACGGTAATAAGATGAGGCGAGAGAATGGAGCCTTGAGGGACTTCAGCTATGATCTGCCGTGAAGTAGAAATATGATTTTTGAATTTTATTGCCAGATTTCTGCGGTTTAGATATGCTATCAGCTTTATAAGACGCAGAGAAAGACGTTGTTTGGTCAGTTTTAGGAGAAGTTCCTTGTAACAGTTATTATAGTTTTTTTTTACGTCGTAGAAAACTACACCCGTCGCTTTCTTCAGTCTGAAATTTTTGATAATGTGGTCCGTCACGCGTTTAAGTAGATGAACGATCGAGTGACCCCATCTGAACGCTTGTTAGTGGGAGGGGATAAGATTGTTTGTTTCTGTGTGCTTTTGAATAATGCCAAGATCACGCATTCTTAATAATAGCATAATAGGCTTATATGCCGATAGTTTTGGGGAAACTTCCTGTCTTTCTCAGGTTTAGAGATATTGATGACGTGAGAGCCTTTCCAAACTGTCGCATATTGCCCTGTTCTACAAATAGCCTTTGCAATATTGGTGAGTGCTATTATAGCTTTATGGGAGAACGATTTCAGAGTTTTGTATGGATTTTATCTGGGCCAGGGGCAGAACGTGATTTGAATTTTTTCATCATTTAGGTATCACGGTATCAAGTGTTGTGTCGTCGCCAGTAGTTTTTAGAAAATTTTGACTTCCCGCGAACCCTTTTGACGTGCTTCATATTACTGTATGCTTTGGCCTTTTATTCAATAGTGTGTTGCACTCCATTTTTGCCGAGAATGGTCTGTTCCTAAAGGCTTTGGAGATCTTCCACATAGGATTTTTATTCTTCGAGTACGATTCCATTCTATTTTTCCAGCACAATCTTCTTTGAATCAACGCTTTTGTTTTCTAAGATAATCCTAGAGGATTATCGACGCCAACCTGATAGGTTTTAGAAGCCTTTTCTGATGCGTTGGACTTGGATAATCAAATGTGCGACGGCTCTTTCTATTTTCTCAATCGTTTGTACCGTGGTAAGGCTACAATGCTATCTTTCAGACATAAAAAAAGAGAGTCCAATTCGTATAGATGAGGGATTTTTCTCTCTCTCCGGATTCTTTTCCGTATAGCTCCAGTAGTATAGGAGAGCTTAGTCCGTTGATTGTTGTTACCACAGCTTGCGAGTTGACGTTCTTGAGTATTGCAACGTCGAGAACATAGTTTAGTTTCTAAGGGACCTACATAGATTATGTGTGTCGAGGTGAACCTTTACTTGTTGCCGGGAAGTGGCTCATTTGATGGCTTCTTGGTTTGTTGGGGAGATTTGTTTTCTAAATGCATGGTTGGAGACCTTCCATTTTGGGTTGCGATTTTTGAATTGTTGTCTTAGCTTTTCCAATTTTAATCTTACATGGTACATGTTTTGGAACACCTTTCCTCAATCTGTTGTTGGTTTAAGAAGATTTTTTGGGGTATAATCTCTAAGAATTTTGTATTCTTTAATTGTTTATATCTATTATATTTTACTTTAAATGCAAAGAGTAAATATACAAACATTACCTAAGTATCGTACCTGGAGTGACTATGTGACTTTGGAAATTGTTTTGTCTAAGGTTGCTTCTTTGTTTTTGAATTAAGAGGATTTACTAATGACAAAGTTAGCTACTAGTTGCTGCTAATTCTACTAAGTACATTTAATTTTTTGCTGATGGAATATTATGATTAATATGTATCAATATTAAATGTGAAATGTGTTATGTTTGGTTTGTAGTTGGTATAGCTTTGTTGAGTTTTGGGCTATATTTCTATGTAAACCCTGGGTGAATTCTTTATGTATGTTTAATGAACTATATAGTACAGGGAAAATATGTTTGATACATTATTTGCTTGGGGCTTTATTACATACTTATAAATTATTAATCCCAACGAATTAGATATTTAAGTTTGTTGGAGGCATTGAGACTTCTATACAATGTGTATCCTTAGGTATGTTTACCTTTTATTTAAAAAAAAAAATGGAAAGCAAAAAAGCTTTTTTTGCTTTATTTCCATGCCTCTTTAAATGTTGTCGATTCAATTTTATTCCAGTAACACCTTACGATAATAGAAATTACTTCTAACTAAAATATTTATTTGTTTTAGGTGACTATTACACATATGATTACTTTGGACATGCTTGCGATTCCTGTGGAAAAACATACAAGTACAAACAAAATTTGAATAGACATGTAAAATCCGAATGTGGAAAGGCGGCACGGTTCAAATGTCCATATTGCAATCAAGCTAGTAAACAGAAGAGCAATTTAATGAAACATATCCAAAGGCATCATAATAGGCAATAAAATTAAGAATGTTGTTTTTTGTCTGTCCATTGTCTGACAGGAAAAAAATATACAGCCAAGAAAGCATTTGCAACACTTTGATGTCTGCTGCTCTCACTTTGTGCGTTCAAACGTCGGCAAACAGTGCTTTTGATATTTAGTATACTATTGTTAATGAGTTATTATTGAATATATATGAAGTTTAGATTTAAAGTAGTTTTAATTCATTATTTTTCTATATTCCTGTATTAGTACAATATGAGCATGTGAGAAAAAAAATATATTAAAGAGTGCACACTGGAATTACTACTGCATGGGTCAGGTTGGTTTTAACGAAAATGGCATGAGACACAATCAACATGGAATGTAAATTAAACCAGATAGGTGAAAACAAATGGTTTTTGGTGGAGATATTTTAGTATGAAACCAGGTCTAAGAACTAACAAAGTTGTGAATAAACTAATTTGACAATTTTAATATTAATTTTTGTAAATTTTATGGATATGGGATAATGATTACCATTATATAAAAAAATTGATGTTAATTAAATTTACTTTTTAGATGTAAATCGAGTTTTTGTGGACGGTAGAAGCACTAGGGATGGATTATATCAATGCCACGATTGCGGAAAAACATACAAGTACAAAAATAATTTACATCGACACGTTACATTGGAGTGTGGGAAGCCGCCATCTTTCCATTGTGATTTTTGTCCATACAGCGCCAAACAAAAAGCAACAGTTCGTAAACATATGCTTATGATTCACAAAGCTATTGTCAACTAAAGTTTTAATTATATAAAAGAATAGTTAGTTAATGTTGTTTTTAATGTTTTGTGTTACAGTTTTATATTTATATTTTTTAATTATAATTAGAGTAGCAACACCAAAGGATTTTTTATAGTTTATGAAATGGAGAATCAAAATTTGTACAATTATTATTTCCAGAGTTTTAATTTGAACATCATACTATTTTTAAAGCCGAATTGCAAGAAAACCTCGGTTGGTACCTGAATGAATTGCAAATTAGATTACGAGATTTTGCTTTTATCATTATCCCGTTTTATGGAGAGGCTATTAGAACGAAATGTTCTGATGCAGTTTATATTTATGCTATGCACTAACAGATCATTGAGAAGATGTGATACCTAATTCCAAAACTAATGACGTTTGCATTAGTTTAAGTTGGTGTTAATCAACGCTCATATAGGTAGCTTTTAGATTTAACATACATAATGTTTTGTTGTGATCTAACTAAAACAGTTTTTTGAGTGATGGTAATGATAAATAATTAAATATAATCAATATTGCATTAATGTATTATTCTTAAATTTTTATAATTGATACATTGATGGAACAAAAATTGAAGTTAATCAATTGTAATCTGTAAAATTTCAGTAAAGATGAGATGATTTTTATTATACTGCAGGAACTTTATTATTGATATTGTATTGCAGCTATAAGTTCACTTGTAAATTAATTTAGGAAGATGTAAAGTTTTAATGAGTTGAGTTGGTTAAGATCATCTTAAGGCAGTTTGAGGCAATGCTTCAATGATAGATTATCATGTATGATGAACTAAGTTTGCACTATTCTACCTTCTACAATGTCAGTTCTTCTTAGTCTTTGGAAGTAATGATTTAGGTGTTTTACTAGTTTTTCTAGTAGACAGCTATACTAAAATTAACTTTTTTGGTACATATACACAAGAATTTTTGGAATGCAGCTGAGTTATTGTGTATGGTTTTTTTAACTAGGGTATGGCAATTATTACAGTAACGAAGGTTATGACGAGTCTTTGACTTTAGGAATGCGCATGGCCTTCTAGGTAGATGCAGAGTTACACAGAGATAGCACCAGATACGACATTATAGTAAGGGTCAATACCCTTACTAGGAATAACGGACCTAATGATGATGCTTACGAATCTACAGGTGGCGCACGAAGCTTACATCTACTTGTAAACTCATACTCATACGGAACCGATCGGAACTCGACAAGTGAACATCATTGAAGTCGAACATCAAGTGCCAACAGAGACACGTCACCCCAGGCAACAGCTACCGTAGAAAACGTCAACGGAGAGTTCCACGAAGACGTCTTACACGTCGGCTGACCTAACCGGATAAAACAAAATGGATGAAAACCGCTTTACGGCTTACATTGCTGCACTCCAGAGTAATCGGAGGAAATACAGACAGGCCGTATTCTATCTATCTGCATATCCAACCTCCCAGGGGAAACCAAAAATGTCTAACCTGAACAACCTGCAACTTCTACGTGACATGCATAGTCTATGTGTATATCACCGATCTTGTCATTGCCGTTCGTCACGACGAAGCAGACAACTTTGGCACGTAGGACACTCTGGAACTACACATCGGTCTTGTAAGAGATAAAGTAACACTGTGCATTTAGTGATCGAACATACTCCCTACACCGATCACTGCCTTAGATGGAAATCGTGCGACAATGTTCTAACGAGCAGGCCCTAAGACAGTATGTGCCACAAACACCGCGGAAACTACCGCGTTAGCCCAGAATTTTTCAAATTTCCGACATCCGGAGTAAAATGGAAGAAGAATAGTGGACACAATTTTATAATACTCTCGTACCAACTAGTGCAGTAATATCAACGACACCTAGACACCATCACTATACACGAGATTTGGAAGTTCAGTTTGAGAGAGTGGAGGAATTTATGTCGCTTTGTGGGCGGAGCTTTATTCTATCAATAGCATCATAGTTTTTTGACCTTTACTCTTATAAATACTTGACTTTCACATTTGCAAGTCAGTTGAATCCTAGAGCCAAGCAAAACAACATGGGAACAAACATCACTCTGGCCACCCAATAGACCTGAACTCTGTCTGGGTTACAAGGTGATCAACCATTATAATTAAACTGCAACTTTTATCACAACTACCTTCACCATGTCGACTACAAAGCAATAGATTTGCTTGGGATAGTCCAAGGCTATTATAACTCCGTTTTTTGCGTTTGCACCTCCACTATCACACACAAATAGGGACCGATATAGAAAAACAACTAACTAGCGAATCGAAAAACTTTTTTCGACATTGGAAAATACCTCAACGCATCCAAAGGCATACACGGCCACACCTTTAACACTTAAGGGAATGCAGCAGGTAACAATTTATTTTTATTTATGACATAGCGGCAGGAACTGCAGACAACGTCCAGTCTCTTAATTACAAACTCTTGGGTGGTTGAGGGGGATACAACAATTTCAAGCTACTGTTCACATGTACTAGGTGGCGCAAAAGTTGCCACGTTGTTTGACAGTAATTTTTTAATAAATGAAAAACTTTAGTTTTGCTTTTGGATTGTGTTTATTTGATGTTTAAATTATTTTTTTTATTAAGTAAAATAAATGATATCGGCCAAGTGGCCGCCGCCAAAATTGATGATTATACGGGCTCGATTTGTGGCATTTTACATCACTCTTGCCAGAACTTCCGGCGATAGGTTTCCGCATTCCTGACAGATATTCTCTTTGAGGGCTTCAAGAGTCTGAGGCTTGTTGACATAGATTTGTGACTTTAAGAAACCATACAAAAAGTAGATGTTGCCGGCTAATGCAAATCACCAAATCGAAAGATTAGGCGACCTAGAAATGCAGCCCTCAGAATTTCGGTTGTGGGTTGTGCAGTTTGCGTCGTTGTTCTATTTTGTTGGAACCACATGTTCTCCAGTCCCAATTTGTCCATTTGAGGTAGAAGAAAGTCGTTGAGCATGGCTCTGTAGCGTTCGCCGTTTACAGCAGTCGTTTCGCCCGTGGCGTTTTTGAAAAAGTAAGGCCCGATGACGACTTTTGCGTAAACAGCACACCACACAGTAGTTTTGAGCAGGTGTAATGGCTCTTTGTGTGTTATACACGGATATTTGGTACTCCAGAAGCGATAATTCTACTTATTCACGTATCCACAGAGATGGAAATGGGCCTCGTCGCTCATGATGGTTTTCGATAAAAAGTTGTCTTTCTTGTGGTCGAGATTCAGAATGGCTTGAGCGTAGGTTACACCGGCTTGGTGGTTAACGGCTAACATCTGATGCACTGTCTGCACTTTGTAAGGGGACATCATTAAGTCTTTACCGAAATTCTTTGTAAAAACCGCCGATTGATGCTCAATTGCGTGGCACGTAGACTGGTTGATACTCTAGGGTTCTTTGCGACATCTTTAGCCACAGCCGCGATATTCTCAGCAGAACGGCTGCTCCGGGGCCGCACAGACTTAACAACATCTTGTGTTGACCTACACTCTTCTAGGCGAGCAGCTAAACGTCGTAGTGTTTGCCCAGTTGGTGTCGGATGACCGGGAAATCTACGTCTAAATTTACGCTGCGCCAACATCACCGACAAATTATTTGCAAAAATAAATCGATTCATGTCTTATTGACGTGCATTTTGTATCTGTTTATTTCACAAACGTCAAAGCAGAACTGACATTTACCGCCATTTGCAAAAATTATATCATCTTCCGATAGGGTGGTGACTTTTGCGTCATCTAGTATAAGCAGTAAAGGTCAGAATTTTGCTTTTTTGCATCAGTCAAGCCCAAGCTACTAACAAGAGCGGAACTCAGATCTACAGGCTCGTCATTAGACAGTATTGTCCGTCTCCGACTCTTTGTACCGATCTACTACTGCAGCTGCAGCTTCCAAGCAAACGGTTTCTAACCTAGTGCGGCGGACAACCAACAACAGTTCACTCTCCAGGATTGTCCGGGGAACTGTTACCACAATAATCTGTTGCTTGTACACCCCGCCGCTTTAACTCTACCACGTCAATCTATAAATTAAAGTTTGTACCGAATTGCCCCCTGTGTGGGTGCTTTAGTAGCGCTCTAGGTGAGCTTGTTTGAAGCTCTCTGTATGAGAGTGTGAATTTTTGTTTGTTTAAAAACATGTTAAACACCTCCACAATGGTATCCGGCGCTCTAGAGTACACCCCCTAGAGTCACTTCATTGACTTTGGATTTGAAGCAGCCCGGGGGTGGCTACTTCTTGCGAACGCGCGCGGGTAACAACATCCATCTGCCTAAGTGTTCTTGTAAAAAAAAAAAAAAATTTCTTTTCTGATTTAATAACAACGTTAACATTTGGTTTTTTATGGCATATCTGTAGGAACATTACCAGTCATACAACATCCAATCTCTTGATTAAAGCACTTCAGTGGATAGGCGGGGTACACCAGTCACCAGCTTACAGTCATGAATTAAGTACACCGCCCGCTCACCCTAGTTATATTTGTTTTCTCTGGTTTGTTGACACGAGACATTCATTCTTTTTTATGTCATAACTGCAGTCATATTAACAGTGGATGAAACATTGACATCTTAATCACAAACATTTAGGTGGGTGGAGTATATGAACTGCCTTGCTCACCCGTTCGAGTGTTTATTGTTAAGAAACTGGTTCTTTGTTTTCTTTTTCTGATTGAATGACAACTGACATTTATGGTTTTTTTATGACATAGCTGCAGGAACATTAGTAGTGGGTACAACATTCAATCTCTTGATTAGAAACACTTGAGCGAGTGGTTGGGGTACACCAATTATAAACTAGTGATCTTTCTACCGCTAGAGAGTTTGTAGTCAAGAAATTCGTTCTATTTTATTACTCTACTGATTTTGTGACAACTGACATTCATTTCATATTATAACATAAACGTCCAATCCAATCTCTTAATTTCAAACTTTTAACGTTATTAGTTAAAAGTATATTCTAGTTTGCTCTCATCTACTGCATGTAAAGAAGCAAATTATATTTTAACATTGTCATAATATTTTAGTGATTTTTAAAGATGTTATTCGATGAAGCTTGCTACATCATAAAATATCATCGGAAAAGCAAAATTATTGAGTATTTATATTTAATTATTTATCATAAAAATATATAAAGCAAAGGATCACAAAGCTTATTTATTACTTGTATTCATTTATAAATTGTAAATTATTAAACATGTAAATAAATAAGATTCTCTTGTATAGAATAAGTAGAATGAGATTTGTTTTCAATTATTATTATATATTTGTAAATACAGCGAAATGAAGAAACATTTAAATAATAGAAACTTTAATTCAATTTTTAAATCAAAAATCGAATGAATATAGAATTACACTGCCCATTTTTATATACATATATTTTTATTTATATATAAGTATATTTTGCAAAGTATTTTTATAATACATTGATGCTCATAAAATTTATTTAACTTTGCTATATTTTATTTAAGTTGACTTTATGATATAATCAGCTTATTAAGACGTATGATATGTTTTATGTTAAAATTAGATTAAGTTATAATATATTATTATATCAATTACGCCGATTACTTTTTATCATTTTTTTGTATATTGAGATGTTATTAATAAACGAATTTAAAATAATGTTTTTAACTTGCAAATAATTATTTATATATTTAAAATATTACAGATATTAATTTTGGATTAAAATTAAAGATAAACTATTTTTTTCTAAAAGTTTTTGCATGGTGACTAGAAACGATAATCAATAATACTAAATTTAATACTTGTTTTTACTTTGTTACGACCGCTAGGTGGCGCTATTTATTGTTACACATCCCTAGTCTGAGATTTGCTGCTCAAGTACGAGCGAGAACACAGTTTTGCGTAAGCAATCGTAGGAACAGCATTGTTTTTTAATCCATCTCCAGTTAGCTCTGCATCAGCTGTAATTGCTTGACGCAGAAACATCAAACTTAAGAGGCAATTTGCAATTGGAATTATACTTATTTAAAAAACGCCGATGACAAGTTAAAGTCCCCGTGACTTTTGGTGCTATTAAACGGACCATGCCTATTGAAGACCCACAATCACCTTCAATCTCACATGAGGTTTGAAACAATATGCATTAAATTTCAAATTTTGATCACTAATTATTGTGATCAACATCCGAAAGCTACACAACGACTCCTGTACTTGTGAATCATTTTTATCAAAAACCCAAACCGGCAAGCAAAGATAAAGTAAGTCCTGACAGAGACATATATCAGTGTTATTACAATGATCTTGGTTGTCTCCAACTGAAGATAAAATGAGACCCGTCGTACCCCGAACTGAATTATGACAGTTAATTTTACACACCGAACCATTGCCTGTAGGGCTACACCTTAGCCAATACTAAGCATGAGAAACAAGCTAAAGGTGTCTAACCAGGAGTGGAGACATGTCAACAATAACGATGCTAGCTACACTTATGCAAAAGAGCCTGAATGTTGCATTAGCACTTGAAGACTTTAATTTTTACTGCGAATACTGGTTAGGTTAGGTTACTTTTAGCAAGGTGCATAGAGAATTGCTACAATTATAGAAAATGTTGCCAGTTTGATATGCTTTATGTAGAACTTGGGTAAAGTAATATTTTGGACATAGTTGTTTGTAGGTTTATAAGAATTCTGGAGGTGTCCTACATGCTTGATTCTGATTGTGGATTTCCAGGTTATTTTTGGAGTATGGTATCTATATGTCATGTCAGGAGAATAGGCGTGGGCGGCGTTTGGGAACTTAAGGGACATTTTTAAGTCAGAGATATTAATTTGCCTTACAGTATATGACTAATGCGTGTTATCCGTTATGATATAAGAAGCGAAGGCCCTAACCTTAACAAATAACTTTGCAAATAAGCTACGCGTTGCTCAACGGGCGATAGAGATGTTTATGCTGGGTGAAGTGGAACTGGGCTGGAGACTTCTAGCCAGAACTAAATACAAAGAAAGTTTTGAAGTATAAAAAGTAGAGGACGACTCCCAACAAGGTGGACTGATAACATAACGCGCACCCAAGGAGATAGTATCCAAGTGACTCAAGGTCGCGGCAAATGGAATGAGTTGCGGGAGGCATATATGATGATGATGATCTAAATGTGTGTAGACAGAGCTATTCTTTTAAATTGACTTTTCACGTGAGAGTTAAACATAGGCAAGAGATGATAGAGAATGACACTGATTGGAGAAAACTTGGTGTCAATTACTTCATTGAATATGTTATTTTTGAGAGAAACTTGAGGTATTTTTATGCAATTTTTTTATGGTGGTAGGTTTTTATTATTTTAGTTCATTTTTCTTAAGCCAGATTATTTGCGTGTTTTACTAAGGGTTTTACTGTTGGGATTTCTTTTCTGAAGATTCAGTTGTAATCTATATTTTTGTGTTGGGCCAAGTACCAAACCTTGCGGGACTTTACATCAAGTGTATACTGCTCTTTTTGTCGACATCGATTAACTTTTTCTTTAAGGAAGCTGTAAATGATATTGAAAAAGTATTCTGCAGTTTTTCTTATCTTTAAATTGCTTATTATTTTGCTGAATTAAAGGCGTTTGATATTATAAAATTACTGGAGGGGTGATCTTTTGTGTATTTAAAAATTCATTGTTTACATCGATCGTCTAAGGACCCTAGCTCACTTGAAGGAAAATATTCGCCAAGCAATAGACCGCATACTCATCGCTATGATCAACAGAGTCGACCAGAACTTCAAAAATTAAATAATTCAGTGTATTGATAATGAGGGGCAACACCTGCCGGATATTATTTATAAATTTTAAAATTTTAATTTTTTCTTCTTTATTTTGCGTTTGTACAGCTATTTTACATTGCCCCAGAAGTCTTACGACTTGTATGAAGGGGTTTTTTTTAATGTAGAAACGCAAAAAAAAAAGAATTAATACGATAAATGTAAAACTTTTTGCTTTATTGATTTTTCAAATTGGCAAGTTTCCCTGCCGCACCCTGTATTTATTCAGCAGAGTGCTTTTCATTTAGAAACCTAACTTGAAATACTGATGCGTAGATATTGCGTAACATTAAAATGATACTAAAAACATTACTGAAAAGCAAATTTAATAAATTTTCTAAAACAAAACTCAAGTTTTATATTTTTCCAAATCTCTTTTTTGATTAAAAAAAATTGCAAATGTTTGATTTTTTATTAGGTAGTTTTTGGTTTTTATTTAATGAAAATTATTATTTTATGTAAACTAATTTAAATATACTTTTAGGGAAGCAGTATTTTTGTCAGCAATGCAACAATGGATACAAATTCAAAACTTCTCTTAAACGACATATTGAATTCCATTGTGGAAAGGAACCTATGTTTAAATGCCAACAATGTTCATACAAAGCGTACCAAAATGTTCATTTGCAATCACACATTTTGAATCGTCATTTTAAAAAAAATTAAAAATAAATTATGAAAATGAAAAAACTTATATTTAAGTTTGTGTTTTAAATAATAATGTTTGCATTATATAATTTTGATTAAAAGAATTTTATATGTAATATTAGTATTTAATAATTTAGGTGTGTGATGACAACTTTTAAGTTTAAAACAATATTTTGTTTGTAATGTTATCTTCATATATTGTTATATGTATTTGTAGTAAATTTTTGCACTGAAGAAGAGAATTGATAATTTCTTAAATCAATAAATGTTCTAACAAAATTTTATGAATTTAATTTGAAACAAAACTTAGTATTCAATCTGAATAAATCATACTCAAAGAAATTTGAAACATTCTACATAAAAAAATGTATGTTGGAGCAGTCAGTATAAGTTTCTTTGAGCGAGAGGAAAGACTGCCGTTGAATTCGTAAAAGCAAAAATAAATTGAAAAGTGATGTTTTACAAATCAGAAGTGGGATAGGGACGTACACCTAAATACATAATGAATAAGGATTGAAGTATACGAAGCTAGTTTTATGTCCTGACATAGTGAAAATACTCTGGTTTTTACCGTCTAAGCCACAAATCAAAGTGCTGTGAAAGAATTGAAGAGTTACAATTAATGTTTCGATGGAGTGATGGCATTACTTCCATTGACAAATTTGGAAATAGGATTAGGCTAGAGGCTTTTTTGCGTGGAGAAGGGAAACATTTTTGGAAGACTTCTGACAAACCGCCTTGTCAGGGTATGTTGGATTCTTACCAACTAAACTCTATTTTTCTTGCTTTTTTGCTGCATACAGCGTTCTTTGATTAAGATATCAATGAGTAAATATGCACTACCTACTTGTATTGCAGGCCTTTTTTTTTATTGCTTTTTGTACTTCATTTTTGTTTACTAATTTTCCATTACGTTTAATTGACATGCAGACTAAACTAATTTAAATATACTTTTAGGAAAGGAGTATTTTTGCCCGCAATGCAACAATGGATACAAATTGAAAAAATCTCTTAAACGACATATTGAATTCCATTGCGGAAAGGAACCCATGTTTAAATGCCAACAATGTTCATACAAAGCGTACCAAAATGTTCATTTGCAATCACACTTTATGAATCGTCATTACAAAAAAACCTAACATAAAGTATGCAAATGAAAACAAAATGTATTATTTTATAAATTATATTTATGTTTGTGTTTTAAATAATAATGTTTGTAGTATGTTGGTGTTATAAAATTTTTATTACAGGAATTATTACTTATATATTACTATTTAATAATTTAGGTGAGCGAACTTGTCAGTTTAAAACGTAAACGTGATTTTTAAATTGAAAAAAAATGTGTACTTTTGAAACATTCTACATTAAAAAATTAATTTTGATAACATCCACGTTTTAGATAATGAATTGAAAATTAAATTATGTTTTATATAAACAAAGATAAATTAAGTAAAATTTTTGACCGTTATTATTATTATTATTAAACAAATAATATTTTAGTATAATTTAGTTTATTCATCTATAAATTGATTATGTCTGTTAATCAAGTCAAATTTAACAATTTTTTTCAAAATTTATTAGGCTATTATATATTGTTTAGAATTTTATTTAAGTAAAATATATTATTTATAAGTATTTATTACTATATTTTATTTGATATTTAATTTTTAGTTTTAGATTTTTGTTTACATTATTTAATTAAACTTTTTTTAAGTTTTATTTTTTGTGCTTTTTGGTTAAATATACGCTTTAATACCAAACTCTTGATAGATTTGTCTAATTTTTGTCATCAAATCTGAAAACCTGAATTGCTTTAAAGGTTTTGTGGTCACATTAACTAGGTGTTTTAGGTGCTTAAGTGTTGTGTTTTGAAATTTGATTAATAATTAAATTTTGTTTATATTTACCATTTTTCCTATTTATTGTACAATATGCAAAAAATTAAACAACGATCTTGTAATATTTTTTCTAGATCATTTATTAATTTTATTTAATATGTTTATTATTTATATAATTTAATTTAAAAAAAATTATTCAATCTAACTCAAATTTATTTTTAGTAAAGAACTTCGTTTGTCCACAATGCTACAATGGATACCTTTCGAAAAGATCTCTTAACCGTCATATTGAATTCCATTGCGGCAAGGAACCTAAGTTTCAATGCCAACATTGTCCATACAGAGCTTATCAAAATGTTCATTTACGAAGACACTTTATTAATAAACATTATAATAAAACTTCGAATGAACATATACATCATAATGCAGATTAATTGAAATATTTGAATTAATTAAATTGTACTGAATATATTATAACTGGGTTACCTTAAAAAAAATAGGAGAATATGTATATAATAAAAGGGTCTAAAAAAATATTGAAAAACTAATTTAAACCCAAAACTTTTTTTTTAAATATAGTTTGTAGTCTGATTAATGTTTGGTAAGTACGTAGTTGGCGAATAATATTACTAAATGTACAAATGTAATGTAAGTATATAAATAAAAAATAGATATTTTGCGTAGTTAGTTTCTGTGATTTACACCAGTTTAAAGTATTGGAATGCATATAGATGAATATAAAACAGTGACAACACCGGGATTGTAATTAATTAAGTAATAACGAAGTAAACGCATGGTGTGGTAGATGTGAGGTTTAGCGTTTGTTGCGTCAGATATACAATTTTAACTATGAAAAGCTTCCGCAGAGGTTAATGCTTTTCATATAATTGTTTGCAATTGTCTGTTCCTACATATGATTTGAAAACTTTGTAAACCGTTCAAACTATGCACAAAACGAAATGGCGCATAAAAGATTGTTAGCAAACAGATCAAACTGTGTGTTTTGAACAGACCTATATTATATTATTATGTAGTTATTTTTTTATTGTCTAATTGGTATTTAATTTAAGTTGGCAATGTAACTTCAAATGTAACTGCTTATTCGAATATACTATATTCTTTAATCTTTGTCTCATTTTAAGTTGAGAAATAGGTTGTTTTTTTTTACATTTAATGACGAGTTGTGTTTACAAGACATTTATTATCATGTCAAACATCATATGATAACTGCTTAGAGCTTAATTGTGTTTAGCAACGCGTGACATAATTTTGTATTTTACATTTTTCCGACTGTTGTCTTAATGAAACGGCCTGACCTATTTTTATGCAATACTTTGTTTTTTTTTATAATCCATTTAACTTATGCAATCTAATTCCTGACCTTTTTTAGAAAAGAACTACTGTTGTCCGCAATGCAACAAGGGATACCAATCTAAAAAAGCTCTTAATCGACATATTAATTTTGATTGCGGCAAGGAACCTAAGTTTAAATGCCAACACTGTTCATACAAAGCATATCAAAATGTTCATGTACAAATACATTTTATGAATCATCATTATAAAAAATCTTGAATGTAGAGATATATAATTAGTGCAAATTGATTATAAATATTAGATTTAAATATATTTACTAAATATAATTATCTTAGTTTGTTTTAAATAATAATATTTAGTAACGTTATTATAATAAACTTGTAGGCGAAAAATCTTTTTGATAGAACCTTTTAAAAATGTTTTAAATGAAAAATAAAGAATTTGACCTTGTCTTATTTTGTTTGGTAATTTAAAAAAAAAGATTAAATCATTTATAGTATTAAAGATTGATTATTACTAGAGGTTTTTGTGCAAGCTTTGGTAGACAAACACCGAGATCACATTTTGTTTAATAGAAAAGATAAAATTGTATTAATATAGATTTTTTAATGCTTATTTTGATGACTTTTTTGCTTGGGTACTGTTTTTGGCGTTGCTAGATTAATGCATGGCTAACTTACTAGACAAATTTGTACCTTCTGTTGCTTGTTAGCTACACAAATAGAAAATACTATTAGTTTAAAGCACACAAAAAGTGTGCAAGTTTTGTATAGTTTTAGGTAACATGTTGCAGCAAAATTTGTTCCAAAATTGTTTTGAGAATGTTTGGGCAAAAATAACACTGCTTTACCTCAGTTTTTGTATTTGCAGTACAAGCAACGTTTTGCCAAGTCAGAATCTCTGACGGAGTAGGAAAATTTGTTCCGATATTGTTTGTGGATTTTTGAACAAAAATATCATTGCCATATCAAAATCATGTTAGAAATAGTCCTGTAAATGAAAGAAGGAGAAACTTCATTTAGGTTTGGACCACTTTCCGAACTTTTAACTTATCTTACCATTATATTGGCTCTTTTCTTTTGTAAATGGGCGAGATTGTTTGGTTGAAGGTTTAGAATTTAATATAATAACACTAGTGAGCTACATATGGGACGCTACATTACAAACTGATGCAGCCGCCAAGGCTAATTGAGTTATATAGGTTTGGAGGCGACTGTAGCACAATGGTCTAGTGCAAGGACTGTTGTGCAGGCAGCCCGGGTTCGATTTCCGGCAGCGGCAATATCTAATTTGTCGAATATATTTCGATGCGGTCGTCTCCTTCGCAAGGCAATGGCAAACCAGCAAAGTAAATCCCTTTTAGTGGTGTGGTTTGGATTCCACGTTAAACTGTAGGTTTCGTATGTTTGTGTGAAACTATTAACGCACACCACAAATGTACGAGAGGGGAGCTGACACTCATAGCGAGTATAGCACTATAAGAAGAAGGTTTTGTAAATGTAAATGAAAGACTTTTGCAATCACATAGTATACTACCGGGCTTCAAACCTTGTAGTGTGTTAGAATCAACATTTTTCCAAACATGAGTATTAGCTCATCAACTACCAGGATCTCCTTTTCCTACCTTTTGGGGCATTATGCACTGCAAAAACGCAGTTTTAGTTTTACAAGATGTTATGTGCATAATGTCAAAAGTTAATTGAGAAGTAAATTTGACTTGTTTCAAACGAACTGTGGGTTTAAACCATGTTATATCCTTGCTTATGGGCTGCCTTTTACGATCAGCAAAGGGGTTAGCGAAATTCTTTTGCACCTCTCCTCTAGCAGGCGTTTTGAGCAGTAAAATTAGAGTTATAACTGGGGATAATGATTCGAGTTTTTTTTATTTTGAGATTTTTAATTACAGTCCGGAGCTAGGCGCAAGTTCCAATGTTACATAATTGACATATTGTCAAAAAAAAATTGTTATTCTTTTAACAAAGATTGTTACTTATAATATTCAAAAGTTTTTTTTATTTTGATACAAATAATATATTTTTTAGGAAAGAACTACGATTGTCCACAATGTAATAAAAAATACCTATCGAAAAGCGCTCTACATCGCCATCGTAAATTTGACTGCGGCAAGGAACCAATGTTTAAATGTCAATATTGTGCTTATAAAGCATACCAAAATGTACATTTGCAGTCACATTATATTAATCGTCATTTTAAAAAGAAACAAAAATGATTATACATGAAGTTCCATATTATGTACATAATATAATATAACCAAGATCAAAACAATGTTATTATTAAATTATAATATAATTTATGAAGTACAATTTTGTTTTTTTTAGAACATTTTCTGAAGGTAATAAGACATAATAACTTATAGTATTAATATTTCTATAATTTTTTATTAAACATAATGTTTTTAATATTAATTTTGATTTTTTTTAGTTAATCAACAACATGTGTGCCATCAATGTTCAAAAAAATATTTATCAAATACGGCATTACAGAGACATTTGAGATATGATTGTGGTAAGGAACCAATGTTTCAATGTAATTATTGTGTATATAGAGGTCATCAAAAGGTTCACCTCAAGAAGCATATGTTATCAATGCATCATAAAGTAGTGGTTGCTAATGGTAAAATATTGTAATTATATGTAAAGTGTAAAATAGTTTACTTTAAATTGAAATGGAAAATAAAGAAGTTATGCAAACTTATTGTTTTATTTTAAAACAACTTATTTTGGACTAATGGTGAGTATTAGCAGAGTTTGTAAGTATAGTGAAAGAAAGTTTGAATGAGAAAGAAAAGATGAACGAAAGCTATACAAAACTAAGAGCCAACAGAAAGAAATATTATAATGGGAAGGAATTTAATTGTAAAAAAATGGAAATAGTGGAAGAGTGGGAGATAGTGGGAGAAAAAAGCAAGAGAGAAGAACGAATGTACAAGGTACAACTAGAAATATGTACTTATTATGGAAAATTTTGTTTTAAAACACCTTAATTGTACAAAAAAAAAAAAAACTTACAAAGTTTAGATGTGTAAATGAAGAACAAATACAAGTTTTGGATGAATGAGGACAACAAAATGTTCAGAGTGTGTGGGAAAGCCAATAAAACAACAGAAGAAATGTTGAAAGAATGTATCGAAATGAGGGAGGAGAAAAATATGAGAAGGGGATAAGTGGATGAAAACCACCATTACAAGAAGAAAGGAAATAGATAAAGATTTTGAAAATAATGGAGTTATTAAGTATTGATTTAAGTTAAGTTATGTATTATGTTAAATAAGTAAACATATTTTATGGCCGAAAGATAATAAACTAATATCATTACCATTTAAATTTAATAAATGATGTATTATGTAAATTGCACCTTCACTCAGAGTGAGATACATACACTAGTATTTCAGGGTATGCACCCCTCATCAGTGTGTCTAGCATCTCACTGGTCGAAAAGACAATTTACAATCACAATCACTACTATACAGTTTATGTATAGGTGGTAACGTAGTGTCTCCTATTAGTAGAAACGTTGAACTGCGTTCATTGATCTCGGAGTGCGACGAGCCGTCTTCACAGTCTATAGTGTTGCTTCAGGTCGTAATCTATACCGTTGTTTCTGTTTGTCGATCCATCTACCCCAACATCGTACAATAGTACTGACACTTTTGTCTATTTATTGGGCAATATTACAAACTGACAAACTTTTTTCTCTGAACCCTAATACTCTCGTTTGAAATGTAATGTAATACACAGTTAATCTAAAAAAATTGCAACAAATTATTTTATTTTTATACTCAATTAATCAAAAACTTATCATGATTTTTTTTTGAAATTTTAATCAAAGCGGACACCTCAGACCAGGTTAAATGTGTATAGTTATTTATTTTTTTATTTTTATTTTTCTTTGTAAGCTACTACGTTTTATTTCAATTCTGTGTTACCGTTTTTTGGACCTGGAGGCGGTCATTGAGGACGAAACACTCCAGCGAGGATATACAATTTTTTATAGTGCGGTATTCACCGGTTCATATGCAACTCTCTAAAGATGTCTTTCCAAGTGAGCAAGGACACCGGGAAGGCCCCTGTGCTGTCTATGGAGACCAATTGGTTGAGTTTCCTTGGATTTAAGGACTCCCAGATACAGCCAGATATTGCGGGTTAAATCAGCGTTGAGACGACACTAAAGCAACTCTTATTACGGGCGGTAAGTACTATGTCCCGAGCGTATGTGAACCCGCGTTGGCATGATAGAGCGGTATTGGTTCCATGTTTAACATATGTTGTAACCATTTCATTGTTACTAGAACGAGCTTACTCGATCTGGTGGTTTTTTTGAGTATAACTGGTCAAATAAACTATAAATGTTACAATGCAAACACCGCAGTGAACAAATTTCCAAATTCACTAAACTCGATCTCGAGACCCTCTATATGAGAGCCTATCAATTTAAACAAAAATATGTGAAAGGAATTAAAAAGGTAAATGTAATGTATTACATTATCTAATATACTATACTAGTGAGTACGTGCATTAGTTAAAAGTTTAGCATAAACATACCAAATGCTAAAAATGTATTAAACTAAAACTATAGCATTCAGTTCAAAACTAATTTGGTTTAAATTTCAGATATAATGGGAAATCGGTTCCGGTGTCCAAATTGTCCAAAAAAGTATAAACATAAGAATACATTAAACAGACACATCCAATATGAGTGCGGACAGACTCCTAAATTTAGTTGTCCTATATGCAGCAGAAAATTTCATCAAAAGACAACATTGAAAACGCATTTATTGGGAATACATCTTTCAAGTAATTTATTATAAATAGTAGTAATGTGTAGAAAGTTAATATCAATATGTAGAGCTTATAATTACGATACAAGTTAAAATGGTAACAATTGCAGGGTAATATTTATTGATGAATAAAAATACCATTTGTCAGTTAACGATTATTATTATGTTTTGAGTACAATGAATCCCCATATTTTAATTAATTTAGATATGGAACATTATTTATTTTTATTATTCTTTTATCCTCCATTTTTTATTTAAAAAAACGTGCATTTTCTTATCATAGTTGGCTGATGTTTTGTGAAATACACATTCAGTATTTGACAGTTGTTGTTAGTGCACAAGTTTTTATTGCTATGATTGAATACTCTAATGCAGAACTAGCCGACATGCATTTTATGTATGGGATTGCCACCAAAGCACGACGTCTTTATGTAAAAGCTTATCCAAATTCCCAGATTCCTTCACATCATGTTTGGAAAAAAACCAGAGATTGAGAGATACCGGTTCACTTTGAATACAGTGATATCTTTCCGGCAAACCAAGGTCGGTCTACTCCTAGAGCAGAACAAGAAATTGTAGCAGGGGATAGAGCATAATCCAGGGACGAGTGTGCGGAAAATATCAGCCGAGGTAGGAATTGGTGCTACTCTTGTTTGGAGAACCCTCCACGAGCAGCTGTTCTATCCATACCACGTACAACGAGTACAGGCTTTAAATTTAACTGATCATCAGGCACGTTTGGTTTTTTGTTGCTGGTTTCTATGCAAGGATGCTGAAGACCCGCAGTTTCTTGCCAAAATTCTTTTTACGGATGAAGCCGGGTTTACACGAAATGGAGTTGTTAATTTTCATAATGCACATCGTTGGGCCGACAAAAATCCCCAAGCTGTAATTGAATGTGGACATCAGACACGTTTTTCATTAAATATTTGGATGGGTATTGTATGCGACAGGTTTTTAGGTCCTGATCTTTTGGATGACATTCCTTTGGCCCACAGGCAACAAATGTGGTTCCAGCATGAGTGTGCTCCAGCTTATTTTTCGATTGCCGTTAGAGAGCATTTAGACTAAATGACTAAATGACTGTAAATAACCTCGAGGAGGTGCAGTTAAAAATTAATGAAAAGTGCCAAGAAATTCGAGGAAATGAGGGGGTTTTTAGAAAGAGTACGAATGTATGGAAATGGAAGCAGGGCACTTCGAACATCTTCTATAACTCTGTTTTTTGTAAAAATATATAAAAATAAATAATGTTCCATGTCTCCGAAATTGTTGCTATGACAACCCATATTTATTAAGACTTTTTTGTTTGTTGTGGTTTGTACTACCACCTCCTTAAATATTTTACATTTTTTTTTAACACATTGTATACTTTTATGTAGCTGGATAAATGAGCAATTTTGGGATGTTGAAGCGTAACCTGCTAGTTTTTGGTAAAGAGGTTTGCTAATTTAGAACGAACAAACGAACATTCTGAAGGCTATTCTAAAATTGAAGTTTTAGATTTTGATAAATTTCAACAATGTGTAGAGCAGCAATATTATGATGAAACAAAATTTTTTTAGCAAAAATCTATTTTCAAACTGAAGTGCAAGTTTATGATGGAGCTTTAAAAGAATACTACTAACGATCATGGTTTATGTTATTATATTGCTAGTAACAACAGACTTAACCAATATTGTCCACACTTGATATAATATGAATGAAGCAGTGACTAGCATGATACTATCACTAATAAGATACTAGAGTGTGATAGTATTATACAATTTGTGTTTTTGGGTATATATTCAACAGCAGTTTGTGCGGTAGTATAAACGTAAGCCCTAAAATATCGGCCCCTGAAACTGAAAAATAAAAAGATATTATGCGCAGGTCTCGAACTCTTCGAACTAAAACAAGTCTTTCAAGAGATCATATCTTTATTCACATTCTCAATAAAAAGGTGTAATTATGTAGATTTACATTCCATTATCCAGATTGTAATAAAAATTTTGAACAAACGTGACTCAATAATTTCTAAGTCCTATATCTTAGTTTTTGTTTAGATTTTGTTAAGTAAATAGATAGATTATTAGATTGTTAATTTATTAATTTAATTAATAAAGTTTTAAATATTTTAATTTTATTGTTTTTTTTTTTATTATAATGTACAATAAGCATGACAACATTTTACTATATTATAACATTATTATACTAACTAATATTGTATTTGTTTCAGGTTATCCGAGAAAAGTATGGAATTGTACAGTGTGCCCTAAACAGTACAAGCACCAAGCTTCTTTATATAACCATACACGGTTTGAATGTGGAAAAGCTCCACAATTTTCATGTCATTTTGCTGGATGCAGACATAAAACTCATAGGAAAGCTAGCTTAAAGAATCATATTCGTATGGTTCATTTAAAACAATTTTCGTACCGTGGTACCCGAAAAATTAAAATTGAGTATGACTGAAAACATACGTAAATATCCAACATGCATGTTACAATGTAGAAATATGAAAAACTTATAACTGTATACTACTTAATAATGTTAAATATAATAATTACATAGATAATAGGTTTATTGCTTGTGTGCTTCCATTGAATTATGGAATATTTGTAACAATTTAAACGAGTTTGGCAATTACATTAGTAATATTTTAATATTACTATATTAAAATTGAATTATCTTTGTTTGATACTAATATGTTTTGTATGTTTATTTAAACACAATAAAAAAAATATTTTGCCTAATTATGCAATTTAGATCAAATTTATGGAAAGCAGATTTTTATTCCAATTGTAAAATATTTGCAATTTGTTAGTTATTATATCTAGAGTAAAAAAATATTGTAGTTTAGGTTGTTGTCAAAAATAAAGATGAAACTTTTTCATTGATTGCAAATGGTTTTTATAAACACATTTTGATGGTGCTCACTTTAGAATTAGACAAAATTGTTGACTAAGTGCAATGTTGTACATGGAAACATTGAGTATATAAGTTAAAAGTAACATTTTGCAATGATAAGAATCTATTTGTTTTCACAAAATCCCGAGGTCTGCGTTTGATAATATAAATATGAGTACTGTTGTACTAAGAAGTACAAAATTAATGGACGAGACACCAAGACTAAGCCGATTGCAACATGTGCAGGTAATTCTAGATGCAGCGAGCAGTTTCAGTGGGAGTGCCCACACACCGGCCCGTTTGTTAGGTATGAAGATATTGGATGTTTCTCCTCCCTGCAGTTGTTTTTAAGACGTAGAACGCAATGATGATATTCATTTTCTTGATGACTTACACTGGGAGGGGTGGGTGGGGCACTTCAGCTTATGATTTTCAGGGAGTACATAGTTTGAACTGGAGTGCACACCCACCTGCCCGCACTTGAGCTGGTGCATTTTAGTTCATAATTACCAGCGAGTAGTGTTAAGTGGAGTACCCACAAACCTGCACGTAATTCAACGTTAGTAGTCTAAGTCGACAATGATGATATCCTTTGATGACTAACACTTGAGCGCGTGGTCGGGACAGTTTTTGATTACTAGATAGTAATTTGAACTAGAGTAGAGGATAAACCTTGGGCTGCATAACTTCGATACGCCTGCTAGTGAGTTACTTCTACTCTACCAATAGATCTAAATGGAAAAATTGGGATGGAAATTGGGAAGACATATCAAATTGCTTTGGCATTTCAATTTCCAAAATATTTAATAAGATCTACCAATGTGAGCCATTTATAAAATGAGAAATAAGTGAACTGTCAAATTTATAAATTACCAACTTTGTTTTGCTTAAATAATGACGACTGCCTAGTACGTTATTCACTAATAGGAATGTAGAATGGAAGAAATACGAGTATCAAAGACCGTCTCTACTTTAGATATCACTCAAAAATGAGAGATCTGATCTTATGATGATACTATAGGATTACAAACGAAAAAAATATTTGGTACAGTTCAATTTTTTGACTATTTTCTAGAAAGTGCAAACTGCTGAAACGTACTCTAAATTGGAGCTCATCAAAGCACAATATAATAGTTTAAGCGTACTGCGAGATACAACCTATATACAAATCCCAGTATTTTTATAACACAATTACTATTTAGGGAACATGCGTCAATTGCCTCATATGACAGATTTGTGAGACAGTTGGTTAGACAAATTGACAGTTTACAGTTCACAGATCATATAGATTTGTAGATAATGTAATAAAGTAGACACTTCTTAAATGTACGAGATTTGAATCGTAATTAGACGAAGTTATCTGTCTATAAGGTCTAGTAAGTCTGTTTGGATTTTAGACGGATACTACTGTACTTGCAGTGGAGTTGGGAGACCCAGGTGATAATGAAAGGTATGATAATTAGGAAACTAGGATCGTCAAGCGACTTAAACGAAGAATAGACTACAAAATAACGCTTTAGAATACAGATGCAACCTATGATTTTTTTATTGGGCATAAAAATGACTAAAATGTAAACTTTATTGACCGGACGCGGGTGCTTTGCAGCTACAGCATCACCCATATGACCGGCTCTAGTAAGATGCGTACCAACGCTTTTAATACCAAAATTAAAATCACATCTTCTTTATTTCCCTGATCTTGTTCCAAGCAATTATCATGTTTTTGAAACACTTAATGAGGCATAAGGTAAAAAGAAGTTTGAGAATAATTAGGAACTGATTTAGGTAGTGCACGAGTCCAGAACACAAAACGAAAACTAAAATACGTATTTAAGCACTTACAAAATGGTGGAGAGTGCAGAATAAAAAGTGAAAAATTGCAAATGTAAAGGATATCGGCGTACTTTTGAGTTGTAATGGCAAACATCAACACTCTTAATAAGCATAATCAGAGAAATTAACTTTAAGGTGTTTAACTTTAACATACAAGTAAATAATTCTATAGTAACTTAGATAGTTTGTATCAGATACCACTCATCATTTGTTGTATTGGCTGCTTCAGTGTTTAACTAAAACAGGCTACAACTTCTATAATAGTTGCTTTAAAGAAAATGGCTGTACGTACCGAGAGATGTGCGCACATGCAGTTAACTATTCCCAATTGATTGTTTTTGAACTTTTTCCAATTGAATAAACTACAATATGTAAATATACTTGAAACCTAAGTCAAGAACCGACTAATGTTGCGAGATGGTAACGCAAAACTTAAAATATCTCCAAATAATCAGATCCAATTTTTAAATTTGGAACTGTGCACTTAGTATATCTCAGAGTTGCTGTATTTATTAACAAATGGTAATATGGAAAACAACATTTTTAGATAGTCGTAACATAAAACATTATTTTTTTAAACTTTGTTATAGCTTAGGGTTTTTGTGAAAGAAACTAATACAGATGTCAACCAATAATTCAAGATCTGGTGTGCAATTAAAAAAATATCATTACTATTATTACTCATGCTAAAAGTGGCAATTTACCTTTCAATTTAAATGTTTGTTCTATTTTTTCCTCAGCTCATTACATAGTACTCTGAAACCTAAAGTGCAATTTTATTTAACCAACTCATTATTAAGCTATTGCTCTATTGACTACCTATTTATGAGTGTAACAGTCACCATATGTATATTTATTTAGTCAGTACACAATGTATATACAGTTTCTGTACAGATTTTTTTGCATAATAAAATGTAATATTATAATAATTGTAAAAACAATTACCAAATAAAGTTTAAAGTAAATAATTACAGTACTTGAATTTTAAGCATACCATCTTTGGCTATTAACAGTTTTGTACATAATTAACGTTTTGTTTTTTTTTTTATTATTATTTTACTAATAATATTTATTTTTAGGTAACCCAAAAAAGAAATTTACCTGCCATCGCTGCAACAAATCTTACGTCCATCAACCAAGCCTATGCAGACACTACAAATACGAATGCAATAAACAACCCAACTTCCGATGTCCGCTGTGTTCATATGTTGCTTTTCAAAAAGTCCACGTTGATAAACACATAAAATTCAAACATTTTAAAAATCTATATAGAATTTAACGTGATTTGTTTGAAGAATGTGTACTAACGCTTCTTCTATTTTAGGATTATGTTACAAGGACAAGGATTACAGATGCGATTTGTGCAATAAACGTTATAGACATCAACCAAGTCTATCGAGACATAGAAAAACACACTTTTTAGATGGTGTAACTAATCCACTTTACATAACTCAATTAAAAAAGCATCCTGATTTTGTAAAATTAGTTGATGATAAACAGATGTAGATAGATATTTTTAAAATAAAATATTATGTTATCATCTTATTTCCTAGAGTACTACAAAATATTGGCTAAAAATAATAATCAAAATTTTATATACGAATTATGTAGATGCTGAAGTAACTACTACTCTAGCAAGTAATATGAAGAAAATTATATATTAAATAATTGTGCTTTGTATTGTTAATTTGAGTTAATGAGTTTGAATTTAATATTAATATGTTTAAGATTATATCGGTTTTATAACACGGTTTGTTTTATACTATTTTGATATATTGAATAAAATATACGTTTGTGTTGAATTTCTAGTTTTTAATTCTTCCTATTCTGATACAAGATTTGAAACAAATAGTTTGTAAATCCATTTAAAGTCGACAAAGAGTAATATGCGAATAATACAAGATGAACATGTACAATATAATAGAATAATGCTAATATAGATTTAAAAGGAAATATAACAACAAAATCAAATATAATAACTATTCCCATAGCAACCGCTACTAACGAGTATAGACGGCGTGGCGTATCCAAGGAAACAAAAGTAACAAATAAATAAAAGCGTCACTAGGGGGTCACAACCAACGCATCGGGTTGCCAAGCAGACCC
Source organism: Tachinus rufipes (assembly GCA_963932245.1). Classification (NCBI taxonomy): domain Eukaryota; kingdom Metazoa; phylum Arthropoda; class Insecta; order Coleoptera; family Staphylinidae; genus Tachinus; species Tachinus rufipes. The sequence continues at coordinate 30,288,436 of OZ010742.1, read as the reverse complement.
AATAGAATTAGTGTCGTTATGTACGTTTATACCAATAATCAAAGAATAGAATTATTAATAATTACGCCACAAAAACAACAAAAAGTTAGGCCATATTAGATGCGTATATTGAATCCAATAAATACAAGTTTAGTTCAGTGGATTGTAAGAAAGTGACACCGGAAATTACCGACTACCAACGCCACAATAAAACAACAATGTTGTGCATTGAAAAGGATTTATAATGGCTTGAATTGGACATGGAGGAACGAGCGGATAAGTTTGAACAGCTATTTTTATTATTAAAATATCTACGCTTGATTACATTCAGTAAATTTTGATTGTCATAAAAAGAATCTTTTTTTTTTCTTATCTTATTTCATTTTTTCTCTGATCTAATCAACTCAATTTAGAAACCAATGTTTGAAATATTTATTAAAAAAAATTGTGACGGTTTGCATTTTTTTTTATTGTTATGCTAGCTATTTCTTTATTTTATTTTGTTTGGTAAATCGTTGACGCCTTATACAACAGAAAATAGTTTAAACATTATTTTTTCACGTATGCAAGCCGGTTTGGTGTTTTCTTGTCAAACGAGGAAAGTTTATACCAAGAAAATGTAATGAATCTTGTAAAAATCTAACGGGTAAGCTGGTATTTTAATTTTTTTAATAATCTAGTGTTTGCAGTCCGAAACGGTCTAAAGCATATGTCATATGAACTTTCAACCGTCAATGTCAACTGTCTCAAATCGGTTATTTGAGCTATCTGTCATATAACTGTCTTAAGAATGCAATTGTCTTCTATTTAACATTTTACAAAAAGCTGTTAACTTATTTTTTTTTTAATCAGTCATATAACCTGTTATGTTGTTATGTGAACTTCTAACTATTTGTGATCTGTTAATTTGATAAAACAACTGTCGACTGTCTTACAAATCTGATTAATGTGACTTCTATCAGATAAACTGTCAATTTGACAAAGCAAGTGTCTTAATGAAACCTAAACATTACTTTAAACAAATCTGTCATATGAACTTTCAATTTAATAAAGCATCTGTCAACTTTTCCTTTGACAAAACAACTTTGAACTGACTGACATTTTTTCAAAGAATATGTTATTAAACTGTCAATTTGACAAAGTAACTGTCCAACAAAGTGTATAACTGTCTAACATATTATCTGTTTTACAAATAAATAATTTTCTTTTCAACAAATCTGTTATATGAACTGTCTTCTGTTAGTTATACACTGTTTGAAATAACTGCTTTACATATAAACTGTCAAATTTCTTTTCAAAGAATGTGTTATTAAACTATCTGACATAGTGTATAACTGTCTGATATATGAACTGCTTTACAAATAAATAATTAATTTTTTTCTCAACAAAACATATCATACTGTTTTAAATCATTGCCTCGCATATAAACTTTTTTCACAAATCTGTTGTATGAACTGACTACCGTCAACTATTAAATAAAATGTATGGTGAGATAACTCAGTTATAGCATACTAACGGTCTAGGGTTTGATCCTCGAAATATGACTAAAATAATAACTTACCCTTTATCCACATTTGTAAGTCACTTAATAAGCCGTTGGTCCCATCAACCCTCTTTTAAACAATTTGTAAGACTTCTGGGAATTTTTTTTTTGCTGGTTTAGGAGGGGAATTTACAAGACTCAACGTGTTGGACGCCTACCGACTAAACCCTCTTTCTTGATTCACCTGTCGTTTGTAGAAATAAACATCTTTGTCTGGCTCGGCGAGTTGGGCCAGGTCAGGATTATGAATTGCGAGATTGTTGAAGTACTTTTTGGACAAACCATGCAGCTCCCAGTAGTACTTTAAAAATCCTTGAGACGATTAAGGTGTCTGTTTGCGGCCGTTCTTCAAATAGGGAACGCATACGTGGTTATAGGTCTGATGGTAGAGGTGTAAAACCGGGAAGCATATTTTTTTGCCATTTTTACTTTTGATAAGAGAATAGACTGTACATACAACTTGTACGTAAGTTTTTTTTATCAATTTGGACCACGGTATGGTTTGTCACTGTGTGAAGAGAACAGTCTTGCTTTTCTCTGGATTCGCTTTGACTCGTCAGTCGTTTAACTAATCTTCTAGACCGGTGGTGGCTTTTTATAGCTTTATGGTGACCACTTCTGGTGACTTTGAGGTGTAGAGAAGTGCTGTTTCGTCAGCATATTGTGTTATTTTAACTCGCGCATGCTTCCCAAAGGCATGTCAGCCACAAACAGCTTAGGTGAGAGAATAGAGCCTTGAGGAACTTCTGATCTGCCGTGAGGTAGAAATGTGATTTTTACCTTTACTGCCAGACTTTTGCCTTTAAAAACGAGGCTATCAGCTTTATAAGACGCAGAGGGAAGTATTGTCTCAGCAGTTTGACGACTTTTGTACTAGACCTTGTCGAAGGTTTTTTTGACGTCGAAGAAGACTACCCTGTGGAGTCTGTCATTTGGTTTAGTTGATGAGCACTAGAGTGACTCTATCTGAACAAATGTTGATGAGAGGGGAGAAGATTATTAGTTTCCCTGTGATCTTAAATTATATTCTTTCTATGACCTTACTTAAGGTGCACTTATTGGCCGGTATTTTTGGGGAAACTTTCGGTTTTTACCAGGTTTAGGTATGGTTATAACGAGGGAGCCTTTTCATTTTGTAGGAAAGTGCCCAGTTCTAAGAATCGCATTTGCGGTGGATGAACCTTATTATTGCTGTATACGATTTCTGAGCTGTGTGTTTTATCAAGGCCGAGAGCAGACCAAGATTTGAGTGTTTTGACTATTTTTTTGATTTGTGAAAGTCTAACGCTTTCCAGTGGGGTGTCGTCGTCAGAGTTTTCCAGGAAATTGTTGATTTCCCAGTGGACTCTTTCGACGTTCTCCAGATCTTTGGTGAATGAGGTTGAGCATTGAAGGATTTGGAGATTTTCCACATAAGATTTTTGAGCATCCTTATGGCCATTCTGAGTTAGTTGTGAAGTGAATTTAAGATCTGACGATCTCTGGGGTCACGATGCTTTACCATTGATGTTTAGCGGCATTTCTTTTTTGAATCAATGTCTTGGTAACCCGTGATGGGATAACTCTAGAAGATTATCAACGCAAACCTGATTGGTTTTAGAAGCTTTTTTTAAGGCTTTTAGATATGATTAGTAAGTAGTGCGACGGATTTTTTGATATTCTCAACCGACAATCTCTTCCAGAGATCGTGAAAAGAGAGTCTAATCCGTATGATCCGAAAGTTTGGAAAAAAGGATTCTGGTAGTTAGGGAATTTATATTCATGTTTGGAAGAGTATTAGTTCCAACACACTACACTTTCAGCTCCTTTTGACGGCACTGCAGGCGCATAAGCCTTTTCTCTGCCCGTAATGCTGGCAACTTACATTACAAGTGGAGCTACAGTTTAAAGTGGATTTCGAACCACTGGAGAGGTTATTAATCTACTCTAGACCAGAGAAGGATCGTAGTCATGATACCACGGGCGGGTTGGGGAGTTGGAAAGCGTATAAACGTTTGAAATAGTTATTTTGTAAAATTTCTAGGCCAGAATTAATCAATCGGCTTGTTATATTTTACTTTAGCGTGAGAATTTATTTATGTAGTGATAGATGAAAGGTTTACACTGTGCTACGGTTTGGAGCATTGTAGTATACTTTTTTGTTTTTTTAGTTTGCGGAAGCCCTTTTACGGACGAGAGAGCCAATGAAGTTAGTGGAAGCAGAAGTAGAAAGTTTGTAAAATATCTGATTGATAAATGTTCAGAAAGTGGTTAGTCTAAAGGAAGTTTTTCCTTCTCTATTCACAGTACTATTTCCAACATTATTAATGTAACAATAAATTCTTGCAAAAATTTAAGAGATGGTACTTTATTGATTGGTACGTGTAGGTAATAGCGCAACAGTATGTCATTTTTCAGGCTCTATTTTAAGCGTGACATTATTTATGTTAGCTATTAACGGCATGGTTTTACCTTCCCACTTAAATCCAGATCCAGAAGTTGCTATGGTTTGGGTTGTGATTTTGTGATAGATAAACTGCAGTTTACATGTAATTTGTCAAGTGTTAGTAGTTTTGTACTATAGAACTGTGTGCTATTTATGAGGCTTTTTTATACATGCAGGTAGATCTTACGTTATATGTACAGACTCGTTGAGCGCATTAAACGCCTGATCCTGATCATTACTTGTTAACGCAAATTCATTCAATTTTGCTTCAGGTGTTTGAAATAAATGCCGTTGTTTACTTTATTTGGATCTTCAGTAACGTAGGTGTCTGTGGAACTAAAAAGCTCATGCGCTTGCGAAGCTAGCAGTAACTAGTGCTAAACATTTTGCAGACAGTTTATGTTGGGATGTTTGTAGTTTACTACAACAGTTGATGTTATTATTATTATTATTATTATTATGCAGACCAAAGCGTAAGAAAGAGAACATCTGAGATGTTTTCAGTTTCTGTAATGTTCCGTTAACTGTTGATAGTTTTAGGCGATCAAATTACTGATGTGTATTGTCTGCTCGAATTTGTTCGACAAAGTAGACTAGGTGTATGGATATGAAACTCTGTTTATTGTGTTTATTAGGTTTGTATATTGTAGAATTTCAGGATCTTTTAATCAAATCTAGGCCCATTACTTTTTCTAACATTTATTAATGATGTTGTAAACTGTATAAACTCAGACTGCTTAATATATGCTGACGATTTATTACGTTTGTGCGAGTGGTGCAATAAAAATTGTCTAAATCTAACCATAGATAAATGTAAAATTATGTCTTTTTCTAGAAAGTTTATTAATTTTAACTATGAATATTTTATGGATGGATTCAAATTGGGCAGAGTAGCAATAATTTAATCAAAAACTTACCTTTGATGATCATTTGAACTCTATCACCAAAGAATGTTATAAAGTTTTGGGACTGTTTAATAGTTACTGCGATTTTATGCAAATTGTTTCTTCAACCAGTGAGATGCTAGGCACACTGATGATGGGTACATACCCTGAAACACGAGTATATGTGTCTCTTACTGGATGAAAAGGCAATTTGCATAAAATTTATCATTTATTAATTTTAAACTTTTAGGATTTATATACAAAATACAAAACCGTTTAAAAGTACATTAGCATTATCAAAGTTCTACAATGCTTTTATACGCAGCAAGTTAGAATATGCATCAATCATATGGCATCCAGCGTATAACACGCATAGTAACAATATTGAAAAAGTACAAAGTAAGTTTTTAAAAGCATTATACTATATAAAATTTATCCAGTCCATGGATATTTGCATCAAAATCTCATCACTAAACAAAAGAAGAATGATTCACCAAGTGCTTTTTGTCCCATCAGATTTTACATAATGATGCTACGGACTCTCAAGCCGATCAAACCACGTTTTTTATATTCGAAGAGCAAATACGTTTCATCGTCAACGATCACCTCTAATATCAATGTGTAACTACGTAAATATTTATTGTCCTGAAATTTATATATCTCGTGACGTACTAAAATCCTATCTTCTGAATGAAACCAATATTTTATAAATGATTGTTTATTTTATGTTTTATATTTTATATTTTATGTTTTATTTTTATTATATTTTAAATTTATTTTGTAGTTGTTCAACTTTATTTTCTTGTAGAAATTTTTAATCTGATTTTTGTTTTTGTGTTTTTAATATTATCCTGTAATTAGTTCTATTTGATCTGTTAGGTAATAAAAGATTATTATTATTATTATTATCATTATTTTATACCTTACTCTGTATAAAAATATCTAGTCATATTTTGTTGTAACAGTTTATTTTATTATTGTTAATTTTTTTTATGCCACATTAAGTCTTTTTTGGCAGATATGCCATAAATTTAAACTAACTAATCCAGTAGTTATTATTTAAAAATATACTTTAAATATCTCTAATTACATTAATTTTTCAGATCGAATTACCTGTCGAAATTGTTTCAAGCAATACAAAAACAGGCAGACTTTATTGAACCACATCAGAGTTGATTGTGGCAAGCCTAAGAAATTTGCTTGTAATCAATGCAATTTTCAAACCAAACGAATTTGCAATTTGAAGAAACATCAGATTAGACATCATTAATAAAAATAAAATTACATTATCTAATAATTAAATGCAATTATATAATTTCATTGCATACAAGTATGTTAACTATAATTTTATAATATTAGTTTATTTTATTAATTTTATTGTAAGATGTATAATAAATTGTTTTTAATCATATTTTTTGGCAGTTTTATTTTTATATGACATGCCTTAATTGAACAAATGTGATCATGCCTATTATTTAAATTAATTAATTCATTTTTATTAACTGCTTTATAGGTATTATAGTAGTACACAAAGTGTAGTATACACCTAATAACCATTTTACACTCGCACACACAATTTGATTTTTATCTTCAGACTTCGTAGTCATATTAAACGTATATTCTATAGCTATAACTTGTATTTCTTTTTTAGATAAACAGAAACCTTTTGTATTTGAAAAATGTGGAAAATTCTATACATTATCAAAAAGTTTGGTCAGTCAACAAAGGATCGAAATTGAAAAAAATAAACCTTTTAAATGCTCTCACTGTAAGAAAGAGTTCTACAATATAAGCAACTTAAAGCTGCACATGTTCCGACACGTTAATAATTAATTTTTATACCTGTACGTTGACACTTTAATAAATTAATAATTATTTTTGGATTTTAGGATAAGTATTGATAATGTAAATTTGTTGTAGTTTGGTTATCACAAATAAAAGCTTTTAACTGAATATTTATTTTAAAATAACAATTATTTTTTTAGAAGTTATTATAATTTATCAAATTTGAGTAAAGTTTTGTTCAATTAGGTAAACAAAATATATTAAAGCTTTCATTAATTAAGCAATCTATATAGTGATATAATCCAGACAAATGTTAAATTTACATTCTGATGGTGCATCGTAAGTTTCTCAATCCAAATCTGAGTGACAACTGCATGTGTAAAATCGAAATATTTGGTACGTCTAAAAAAATATTATATGTTTGACAATACTTTATTGTTTTATTACTAATAATTATAATTTATTTATAGAAAAGCTGAGACCATTCCGATGTGATGCATGCGGAAAATCTTATACTTTATCAAGAAATTTGAGTCGGCATGTTAAAATTGAATGCGGTAAAGAGAAAATGTTGAAGTGTCGTTATTGTAATAAGACGTTTTACTACATGACTAACTTAAAATTTCATATGATTACACATATGGAGAATAAATTAAATCATTTAGTTTAGTAATTTATATATTATACTTAATTTATTAAGTAATTATAACATAAATATATAAATGTAGTCACATCTAAGTCATTAAAGTAAAATATTTGATTGTTTCCAATTTATTACTTACACCACATGTGTGTGTTTCAAACATTCAACTTTTTGTTTTTTATTTTACATTATACCCATAGAGAATCTAATTCTTATTATCATTTTTTTATTTTTCCATCAACTAATATTGTCGATCTCAATTTTAGGCTTGCATGATTCAACCTACCTTAATTTTTGTTTTTGCGCATGGAAAGCTCACTTAAAATACGTCAATGCATTGCAAATAATTAACTCGTAATTAATTTTCAAATGCATCTTATCAGCTTCAATATATGGATACATTTAAAACTATCGTAATAACAATGAAAATAAATTAAGTTTTTTTTAACAGTTTCTCAATTTGTTCCTAGACTTCAGTTTTATGAAATACACTCCGCGACAAAAGTCTGGGTTCACTAACAATTTTTCCGATTTTTCGTTCTATTTTTTTTTTTTTTCAAATAAACCAAAATGTTAATGTTTGTTTATCAAAAAACAAAAATGAAAAACCACCTTTGGTGATAAATTAATAATTAATCTTTATTTACTTACATTTTAGGATACTAAAGAAATATAGTGTTTATAAAAAAAAGTGAAAAACACGAACTATGGGTACGAACGAAACTTTCAATATCTGGTGTTTCCACCACGAGCACTAATAACACAGTCCAGACGTCTAGACATGCTGTTAATCAACGTTGCAATGTTTTCTTGCTGCAGTCTGTCCCACTCTTCAACCAAACATGTTGCAAGGTCTCTTAAGGTCCGAGGGCGATCAGGGCGAGCTCGAATGGCTTTTCCCAGTTGGTCCCACACGTGCTCAATAGGGTTCAGATCTGGTGAACAAGCAGGCCAATCCAAACACCTAATTCCGACTTCGTTAAAATATTGGAGGGTAATGTTCGCCACATGTGGGCGAGCATTATCCTGCATTAATTGAAAGTTTTCTCCAATAAAGTGACTGTATGGTACAACATGTTCCTCTACAATATCCCTAATGTACCTATCTGCGTTAAGGGCTGCTCTATCACAAATATGTAGTTCTGTACGAGCCTCGACAGAAATCCCTCCCCATACCATTACAGAGCCTCCGAAAAAATTGGATCTAGGAGCCATGGTGCATGCTGCGTATCGTTCTCCTGGTCTCCTCCATACCCGTGTACGACCGTCTGGAGCATCCAACGTAAAACGGGATTCATCAGTCCATAAGACATGTCGCCACTCGGCAGCCCCCCAGTTCTGATAAGTTCTAGCAAAATTCAGTCGGTTTTGTTTGTGACGAACCGTAAGTTTTGGACCAGTGGCAGCCCGATAAGACTTTAGATAATTTTCTCGAAGTCGTCGCTGAACTGTCCGTGCCGATATTTAAACATTTCTGACTGCAGCAAGCTCATTAGCTGTAATTGTTGCAGTTTCAGTGCGATTTCTCAAAGATTGTAACAACATAAATCGGTCATCTTGAGCATTAGTTTTTCTTGGTCTTCCTGACCGTGCTCTGGCTGTTAGTAGACCATCTTCCTCATACCTCTGCCAAATCCTTCGGACCCCGTTTTGTAAAACTCCATACCTACGGCCTGCCTCTCTCTGGCTATGTCCTTCTTCAATGTGGGCAATTATCCGTGCACATCTTACTGGAGATATCGGCATTTTGATCACAAAACTAAATTTCAGCACACACTGACACTTGCCAGCAACATTTGAAGCATGATAAACAAATCCCTGACAACACCTACTTAATTGTTAACCAAATCTCAAAAATCTGAATAAGGCACGTTAGAAGGAAAACATGCACTATATTAAAAATTGTACGGCTATGCATTTGGCGACTACGTCATTAAACTTGTTTTTTGATAAATAAACATTAACATTTTGTTTTAGCTGGATAAAAAAAATTCTGTACGAAAAATCGGAAAAATTGTTAGTGAACCCAGACTTTTGTCGCGCAGTGTATGTTATTGTAGTCTATGTTTATGATCGGTGATTCATAGCCTGTTAGTCTGTTTGTTTGCCTTTTACTGCTTCTCACTCAGATCTATGGAATCAGATATAGCAAGCGCAACTTTTTTTCGTGTATTTTGCGCTTGGAATTTCGTCAGGCATTTTGCAGATAATCGCAAAGAAATATCTCCATTTGCATGGGTACATTATAATTCAGTTGATTCAATGAACTTAATCCAGGTGATTATGCGCAATACCGTAGCTTTGTTAACTGGGTGTTGGAGAACGAAGGAATGGACGCTAATTTTATTAGAAAAACTGTCTAGCGATGAAGCGCATTTCTACTTGAATGACTACGTTAATACACAAAACAACCGGATTTGAGGAGTAAAGAATCCACACATCGTTCATAAGAAAGCAACGTATTGGTGCGGATTTTAAGCTGGTGAAGGGGTTGATCTATTTATTTTCGAGAAAGATGCAATGCATTGGTCGGTATGGATTTACACTTGATTTCAGCAGGACGAGGCAGCCTTCCACAATGCGCTAGAGACAGATATCGTTCGACTTCTTCCTATCGGATTTTGTGAAGTCTTCCATTTATGCCAATTAACCAACCACAATTGTGGTAATACATAAATGAAGAAATTCGATTCATATTAAAATAAAAATATTTTCAATGTTCTAATAAATGTGTTTTAAAAATTTAATCTTGAGCTCATTTTGAATTACCCTTTATATTATGAAATTGCCTTTAGCGCACTGCCACTTGACTGGGTAAGTTAACACACATAATACGGATTTGAGGATTCTACATGTTGTTTACGAGAAAGCAATGCATTTACAACAAGTCACCATTTGGTGTGGGTTTTGTATCTTAACATTTTTTTTGAAATCTCAATATTCAGTTCACGATCGACTTAACAACAGGAAACACTTTTATTTTCATTTTTTGAAGAAAAGTTTCTTTTTATACAGTGAGAGTCAAACTAATTTGTTCATTTTTAGAATTCTATAAAAAAATTATGATTATCAATCGTAAAAATTAATGATAACAATCAAAAGAGGAGGATATTTTTACAGTCGTCAAAATAGAGCGTTGGAATATGTAGTAACGCATTTTGTTGTGTTGAAAACTTTATTAGATTTGGTTCCACAATTGTAACTTCGTTCCGTGTCAAAATCTAGTTTCGCATTGGTTGCATAAGAGGAAAAGTATTGGATTAGTTGAAAACAGAAAATCAACTGCATGTAACCCTGAAAATGAAGAGCTGGCGAAACAATTAATGCTTAGTAGTCCAAATAGATCAGTGAGACGACATCAGAACTTTTTTTAAATTTGAAATATTTTTTTTTAATTAACACTTTAAAATAAAAGTCAGTCGCGGAGCTACTTATAAGTTCTGCAATGCAAAAGAGTCCACAAGCACTGGGGCCTCCGATGTTTTTTTTTTTCAAAACCTAGGGAAGATGGACTTTGCTTTGAAATGTTGACAGTTTTAGAACATATTTTGACAGTTTTTTGACATAATTGCCTATTGTAATACACATAACACTTTGAAATAATTCAAGGATAATGGTTTTAGTGACATATAACTTTTTTGACAATTTATAGTGCAATTCAACATATCTGGTACGTTTGCGCTAAGTTATAATATTTTTACACATTGTTTGACAGTTTTAGTAGCTTTTTAATAGTTGTTAATTTTTTTTGACAGATCAGATTCAATTTTTCCGACTTACAATGTGTATACACATTACTGTGACTTATTTGACAGATTTTGTACTTATGTGTACTATATGTGGACAGTTACCAAGTCACTATTTTGTATGACAGTTTAGAATGCATTTAACAGATCTAGTAAATTTTTTACCAACTTATGGTATTTTTATACAACTAACTCTTTCTTTTTTTCTTACTTTTTTGACAGATTTGCTATGTTTTGCTAACTTATGATGTTTATATACATTAAACGTGTAAACTATTTGATAGTTGTAATAACTTTTTGACAGATGTATTAAGATTTAAAACTCTAAATCACGGTTTGTCAAATTTTGTACAGATCTGTAAACTTATAATGTTTTAATACGTTACTGCTGTTTGACAGTGTAAAATGTTATTTAACAGATTTGATACATTTCTGCCAATTTATGATATTGTAAACTGTTTTAAAAGTTTTAATAGCTTTTTGACAAATGTACGTTTCTGACAGTTTTGAATAAAATTTTCACATCTGGCAGATTGTATTCATTTTATCATATGAAACTGTTTTACAATTCATATTGACAATTTTATTTTCCTCTATAGACCTATTTAGAGCAGCAGTATCAAAAATAAGAATTGCCATTATGATAACCAACATCCGTTAGGAGAAGGCACCCTTAGAAAAAGAAGTAACAGCTTAGAATACAATTTGACAGATCTGGCAAGTTGTTTCCAACTTATTTGTTCAATAGTAATTTTTTGAAGTTTTCTGTAAGCTTTTGACAGTTGTAGTAACATTTTGAAGAGTAACTTTTTGACAAATGTCAATACTGTTTGCAGGTTTGAAATATTTCTGCCAACATAAATTATTACTGTAAATTGTTTGACAATTGAAGTAATTTTTTTTTTTAATTTTTAGTTACTTTTTGGCTGATGTAGTAACATTTTTGACAATTTAGAATACAATTTGACATATCAGGGAAATGGTACGCATTTTATTACATTGCTCTAAACTGCTTCGACAGTATTGGTAATTTTTTAAAAAATGTAGAACATTTTTGAGAGTTTAAATACAATTCGACAGATTTAATGGAAACTTATCACATTTATTTACTTTTGACAGATGTATCTACTTTTTTTGACAGTATAGAATAGAATGTTTGACAGATGTAGTAGATTTGGACAATTAATGACATCTTGTTGTCATTTAGAATACTATTTGACAGATCTGCTATATTTCTGTTAACATATATAATTACTGTAATTTGTTCGACAGTTTTAGTAGCTTTCTGATAGATGTAGTAGGATTTTTGATAGTTTATTATACTATTTCACTGATTTGCCAACCTATAAGACTTTTACACGTCTGTAAACTGCAAAATTGTATGTAGTTTCTTAGAGCGCCCTTCTCAATATTTTGTAGTGGCGCCTAAAAATCCTAGCTCCGCTACTGATAAAAATACTTCATTATTAATCCATTTTTAAATTTTCTTCATATCTGGACTCTGTACATCTAATGCCAACTTTTCCTATACCATTGTTGATATTTCAACAAGCAGATCTTCTTTTTTTCATCAAAAAATGCAAGCTGTGGAGGTAAATGTATTATAATTAATAACTATAATTTTGAAATCAGAGCATGCAAAACATTTCCATACAACCCTGAAATCATAATCCAACAACTAGGAGGCTTCAGGTACACTTCAGGTAAATCAATGGGTAAGTAAAATCATTTTTATTACAATGATAGAAAACATATTTATCTTTAAAAATAAATATTTACATTATAATAACACTTTTAATCTTATTTAAGTTAAATTGAATGAAAACAATTTATTTCCTGTCTTGCATCTTAATTCATTTACTAATATATACCAGTTTTCTTGACAATGTTCGGTCATTGAGTTTTGAAGGGTCTCATTTAATTCATTTAGATAAGTATTTAATTCTTCTTCCCTGTCACCATTACACCATAGTATACTCATGTGGAACGACGGATCCTAAAAAATTAAAAATTAAAACCTTAAAAACTTAAATAACACAATTGTATTTTTCAGTTTTTTTATTAAGATCATTATTAATGCCAGTTTCAGAAGGTAATGACATTAATTTAATTAATATAAATATTTATATGTATCTTATTTAATCATTTTTTTAACAGCAACAATGCAAACAATGATTAAATTCAATATGATAAATCGAATTATACTTTTAAACAATTATGTGATAGAACAAATAATTGACAATTATTCATCTAATTAGATTATAAGCTTGCCTCATCATACAGGTCAGCAGATTATTGAAAGTAAATTTTGTACTGTGCAAAAATTTTTAGTGATTTTAGTGTTTACCGGTTTCTTCACTTGTTTCCCCTGAACAAAAAATTCCTAAAAGTCACCAGAATAAACTTCAATTTTCATAGACGTTTGTCACTTTTTAGGTAAGGTTTATTAATTATAATGTAAAGATTAATTTACTATAATAAAATGTAAATTGTGAACGATTGAATAAATTTTAAATAGTGTGAAGTGTGCTTGCACAAACTTGGATTGAATAGAATTGTTAATTGGATATTTAGATTATATAATGATCATTGGTAAAGTTCACATCGACTTCACTGACAGCTGGTACTGCTGCCAGCGCCCAGCGGCCTGCGCAGCGCACGCGCTTTATCTACACGTGTAACTTGTAACAACCGATACAAAAACAATATATATATATAACCAATTAAATTAATAACGCCAAAATTTACTAAACAATATATGAAAAATAGCTAGAATTTCCGCTAACCGTGCTAGAGTTTACCTACACTAAAAGTTTTTAAGTTTGTAAACAAGACCACGTTACCGCGTGTTCAGTACGTGATCACATGCGATTGGTCGTTAGCAGAGGGGCTCGACTCTTCAATCCAGACCCCATTAAATTAAAGTGAAATTTTATACTTAATGAAATATTTGCGGTGTTTAAGAAGCTTAATTTTTTTTGTGTGGCATATTTTTGTTCTTTAAAATTGTATCAGAATATAAAAATAATTTTAGCTGAATATTTTAAAATCTCTATAAAATCTGCCACAATTGATATAAAATCTCTAGATATTCCGCTGACCGCTAAAAGAGAAATTTGTCCGCTAGATGGGTACTCAAACTCTCCAGATCTAGCGGAATTCCTCTAAGTTGGCAACGCTGGCTGGTAGGGGTAGCCATTTGTGCCTTACTTCAGTCACTTCCAGTGTTGCCGGATGGATTGTTGTTGCCCGGTAGTAATGTTGTGATTACGTAAATTTTTCAATATTTCATTCAGGTTGTTTAAATTTTGCTTGAAATAATTTTTAATTTTGAGATTGAAATGATTTTTGAGTAATTTCACTAAGTTGTGATTGAGAGATTAAAGATTTAGGTTTAATGTAAATTAGATTCCGGTTCCGGATTTTTAGTACATGCTTCTGATCGCTGACTGTTTCTGACGGTTCACAACTTGGTTGTGGACGATTTGGGGTCAGGTTGGAACGCCCGACTTCTAGTCAGAGTCATGGTTTGTGTACGGTTGGAACGTGAAAGTTCAACTGCGCACAATCCTGACGGTACCAAACCGCGTTTGGTGTCGGTTGGAACAAACCTAATGTAACGTATTGGTTTCTAGTTTGGGGTTTATCACAACTTGTTATTTTAGGTAATATTTAATTAATTTGAAGAATCAGTGTTTTGTAAATCATTGTAGCTCGGTATAATTGCCCATCTCGAGGGCAGATGCCTTTATGCCCGTCTGACACTGCATTTTTCTGTATAACTTTCTATATAGTTGTCTGTACAATCCAAAAAGGTATAGTGTCATACACGAATACAATTTTCTATATAGTTTGTTATACAGAAATATATGGTAACATCATTTTATTGTATAGTTTCTGCGCAGAACACAAATTCACATATGTAAACAATAATGGCGGCGCATGTAGTCAGCTGATTTTAATTTTAATGATTAATTCTACTTAATATAAAAATAAGCCTAAGAATGAGGCATTAGAACAAATATTAGAGGAAACTTACAAATCATCTACAACAATAACCAAAATTAAAGCAAAATATAATTTTGTAAGGGTTATTTTGAAAGGTTATGTCAACTCGATTAAAAGCGACGTTGACGTAAATAGGTAAATAAACATAACAATCTCGAACATCTGACGCGATCCGCAGAAAGCAGCCAATAGAATGCCGTTTTTCATTCATTTTTGCTACAAGAAACTGCATAGTATCATACAGGAAAATATTAACTGTATACAAAATTATATAGAAACTACTCAAGGTCAATTTGTACAATCGACTATATAGAAAGTTATACAGAAAAATGCATAGTGTCAGATGGGCAACTTCAACTGTCAACAGCTCAACAGTGTCAACACTCAACAGGTATATTTGTCGAGGTTTTATTGATGTTTTTTTGTTCAGAACGAGAAACTACTAAACGAGGAGTTCATTTTCCGGTGGATGATTGTGTGTTAGCGCCTTATCGTATACCCACCTCTTGAACGGACGTGCTACTTGTGAAACCGCATAACACCTAGGTGCCCCCTAGACAATCAATAATATTGACCAATATATTGCTTATATATTGCTACTATAATTGCGCAAACTTTTTGTTAGTTACTAACACTTCTGCAGTAAACATATGGAATAAAATAAAGCAAGTTGTGTAACCATTGCTTTAGTTGTAGCTTTAAAAAGGAGAAGTAAGGCGCAGATGAATGAAGGAATGGTTAAAAAAAAGAAATAAATACTTTTAGGTTAGATTGTACATTCAAAATCAAACTTTTTTGATTGACTCAATATATTGTGCAATCTTTCAACAGACAATATTATTGTATAATATAGTATCAATTATTGTGCAATATATTGACAATAATATTGAACGTCTAGGGGCCGATTTAGGTTTGTACTTCTCGTTAATTATATAGTGGTATTTTTTATCCTGCAGGGTTGTTTTTTTGTTCCTCATAGACTTATAATTATTATTATCATTATTTCTGTAGGCTTCGAGGGGATAGCCCGTACTTAGGGGCTACCCAAATTGAAAGTAACGACAATATTTTTTGGGTAGACTTTGGATCTCATGCTACAGCACATTTAGGATCCTCATGTGAAGAATTTGGATATCTATCTACATACCGTTGTGGATCTTCACGTGGATCTCTTTTGAGGTGCCGTAAGTATTCTCCAGTGATTCCAGTTTTCGGACCCATCTTGTATCACAGCAATAATCTCTCAAATTAAGAAAAGGGCAATAGGATCTTTATCAAATTAAAAAGAGGTAATTGGATCTCTTCCAAATTAAGAGGAGTGATGCTTGTGGAAATTAGCCTCCAATAAGTGATCAGGTTTTTCTTTAGATTTTAAGTTTTTATATTTTCTGAAATTTGAAATTGTTTGGGGTATAGTTGTTTGGGGTATAGTAGGATCAGTCAGTTACTACGGTCCAGATACTTATTCCAAGATTTAAGTGCTCTGTCAAGAGATGCTGAGAAAAGAGTCGAACGATGGTTTCTTGCAAACCATATGAAGTCTTAATAGAGAAATACGTAATGAATAGATCATTAAGTCCAAAATTATCTACAGCTTTATTTGTCTTGCGCAGGCTGACTGAATGTGTTGATATCAATACAAAAATAATAGCATTACATTCTTTATTTGACTCACATACTTTATATGGAATTAGATTGTAGGGTGCTACTGGCTACTTGAATAAAATATTTATACTACAAAAAAGCAATCAGATAGACAATGTGCAACCTTACTGCTCATCTAAAGAATATTTAAAAAAATTGATAATATTCTAAATGAAAGATTTAGACATGAAAAATCAATCGTTAAGTACGAATTTATATAAGCTACCACAAAACATAAAAGCTAAATTTAAGATCAAAATTAAAAGAACATTGATAGAAAATGCTCCATGTTCAATAGAGGATTTTCTAGATTTATTAAAGTATGTATTGTAATTGTGTGTAATAATACTATATAACATTTTGACTTGCCAAAAATATAAATACTATTTTAATATTTTATGTATTCAACAATATGTATTTGTGCAGATATTGGATAAATAAAATAATTATTATTATAGATTAATCTAAATTTATTGAACTTTGTGCTAAGAAATGCATGTATAGCCTAATGGGCGAGATTTTTAGTTATGGGACAACTCAGTAGCACTGTCGACTCCACCGTACTAAATCTACCTCAATGATCCTAGCGATCATCTTATGTAATTGCGGACGAATAGACACAAGTCTGTAACCATATGCTTTTTTTTTTCTCCTTATTGTTCTGGTATTCGAGTTTTTCTCTGGCGAATATCTGGAAGTTTCTTTTTCAGGTGTTCTAAACTCACCCCTTCTCTGAATTAGGGCGGCATGAAGGTTTCTTGAAATTTGTCCACCAAGATGTTAGTTGGAAACAGAAGATAAGTAGGTTTTGTTTTGTTTTTTTTATTATTATTTTTTGTCAAGGCAAATTTGAACGCTACAGCCTTTACTATAAAAGCATTCTATTCTTGTGTAAACACTATTGTACATAAAATTGACAATAAAACATAAAAACATTTTATTAAAGTTTATTTATTTATTCATATGTTATATGTATAATCATTGAAATTGTTATTTTTTTTTAATAATGTTCTAAAATGATCATCATTGTTTATTATGTACTTAGTATTAATTTTAATTGTAACACCATTGTACATTTAATTTAATCATTTAATTCACAATCCTGTATAGTTACCTGTTATTATTATTATTCTTATTACGTTAAATACTGGGTATTCATTTTTCAATAATGATTAATCGTATAAAAAATATATATTTGTTATTTTTCATAATGGAAAATAATATATTATTATTATTATAATGATTAAGATGCCAATTAAAAAATAGAAACATTTTGTGTATTTATTTATTAAAATATTATTCTTATAACCATTGAAATTGTTGTTTTTTTCTTTCTAAATAAAGTTTTAAAATAATTTATTATTGTGTATTATGTACTTTGTATTTAATTTAATTGTTTATAACTGGTGATGGTATATTTACAATATGTGTATATAAACCTCAGGATTTCTCGCTTGCACTGTATAATTCATAATTTTCATCTTTTTAGATTTAGAATATAAAAAAGAAAACCGTTTCCACGCTCCAAAAAGACGTAAAACGAGAAACTTATTTAATTCCGATTCTGACAATGACTCCAGTATAAACAATAAAACTTCAGAGACTGCAGGTGTTGAAATGAGAGAAATTTCAAATATAATGATCAAATCAGTATCATCAGGTGATATAAAAACAGACATTTCAAATAAAACTACAAATAGATTTGGTGCTCAAACTACAGAAATTGCAAATAATTCTATTTTGGAGAAACTAGAGCAAATTATTCATGTTCAAGAGCAGGACAGTTTAATTATCAATGAAATGGCCAGATTACAACGTGCTAATTTGTCGATAGATGGAAATTATATTAAACCATATAATACACCTGACTTCCCAGTAAAATCACTGGCTGAATTTGATACTCTTGAAGAGTTTTTAAAAGATGACACCTCATATGATTATTTAGTAAGTTATATTTCATATACATATATATATTGTTGTATCCATATAATTATAAATAAATATAGTTATATTTTATTTTAGAAAAACCGATTAGCTTGTGTTTCTGGTGGAAGTGTCAGGAATGTTACCAATTCAGTGCTCCGCTATTTATTACACAATAGTGTTGGAATGTTATTTAATTGGGCTGGAAGAGAAGGGAAGCGGAGTTTTAAGATTACTAAGATAAAGGACTTGATTTGTGGTAAGTTGAATCTAAAAATCTGTGATGACGCACATGAACATCATCTTTATTTCAAATAATTTGAGCACCATTTGTCCTTCGTACAATGCAATTATTGGCATTAAAATAACATCAATATCAATTTTATCATCCAATTTTAGTTTATTGATTCAATTTTTTCAATTTAATATTATTGCTATAAAATACAATCAGCATTACTAGACAAGTTACTTGAAATAAAGATTACCACGTGTTTAATATGGGACTGTGGAAATAAAAGAGTATATTTTTCAGATGCCATTGACTTTACTTTTAAAAATAATAAACCTGCTGAGCTAACTACCCAAAATATTGAAAATGCTATAAAAGATTGGTTGAAACAATCCAAAAAACGAAATACCGGTAATAGAACTTAAAATTAAACTTAATTGTCATTTTTCCAAGTTGTGAAAGTAACTTTTTATTTATATATAATATGTTAAATCATAGAATGTTATTTACTTTTATGTAACAAATTTATATGTAATACTTTTTGTTTTATTTTTATAATGTTACATGTTAGAATAGTATTTTATGTAACAGATATAGTAGTTTAATAAACGAAAAAATATTTGCCAATAAATTAGCATCTAAAATATTTGCCTTATCATACAAAAAAGAAACATTCCCGAACTGTTGGAAGATTGCATTTTCAACGTATACCTAAAAAGTGAGACAAGTCTGATTCTTCAAATTATAGACCAATTGCATTATTATCCATTTTTTTTTTAAACATATGTTAATTTCCACATTGTCAAGTAACTATTTGGAACAAAATAACTTCAACTCAGATACTCGATATGGATTTCAATCAAATCGTTCGACAACAGATCTTCTGACTTATGCTACTCACAAATAGAATGATACTTTAGACAAATATGCTCGTTTTATTATCTTATTGTTACATCATTAGTTTTAAATAGAACCATATCTATTTTTTTAATCACAATATAGAATAGAATTGGCATTACTTTTTTGTTAGAGTCATTAACTTGGTGGTCATTTTTTCGCTTACATTAAACAATACATACAAGTTTTATTGATTTATGAATGAGTCAATAAAACTGATAAGTATAAAGTATAAAGTAATAAAAGCAGACGTGACTTATGTGAACATAGACATGTTGACCAGATAGTTTATTCCTTAGTAGTCATTACAATAATTAAATTATACTCTATAGTGTAAGTGTGAAGCAGAAAGTGCGCTCTTATAGAAAAATTTCAATCGGTAAGTGCATTTAGGTGTTCTGTGTAATTAATTAGATAGAGATTTGAGCGTTCATTGGTGGTAACTAATACATTCTAAACATTGAAAACATGTTTTTATAAAATGAATAAAAAACATAATAAATAAACATTTTCAAATATCGCTGTAAAAATTACAATTTAACCACCAATCAGGCACCGAGTTTTTCAAACATTACAAACGTTCAAAATGTTAATTAACATCGCTGTAAAAAATGTTCAGAATACTGCCATTACTGAACATTTTAAAATCATGATCAATTATAAACAAATTTGGACAGGTTATGCGACATGTGTTCTTTTGAATCTTAAGTGCTGAAATTTGGCATGACTTACTTTTTTGCATAAAGATCCAATATTATATTTACCTTATAAAAAGCAGGTAATTTAAATTCCTCTAAACAACCATCCAGTATTCCAACTAATTTCATCAAAGAATCAAATCCAGTTTGAATTTGTAGTCCCATAAATGTCCGTGTCCTCTCTTCATTGCAATAAATTCTTATCGAGTCAAACATAATTATAAACCTAAAAATAAAGATTTAATATTAAATTTAAATATACTTTTATTACTCACTTTGTTACTAAACCAACTTTTGTAAGAATTGTATCCATTAATGACTTTATCCAATGATGCTTTATAATAACAGTTTTTGTCAAACTAATATGGAAATGATCAACAATTTTTAATTCTATGTTTGGTAATAAACTTTGTACATTTTCTATTAGGCTTTCCATGCCTGGATTAATTTCATCTAGAAGTAATGAATGAGTTAAAAATATGTTTCATAGTTTAAATTTACTTAAATAAAATTAATATTTTCAGTATGGAAAACTAATAACTATTCAGGTAAGCAAAAACTGTAGGAGATTTCAACTATTAAGCAAGCAGTTTATAATAGATTGAAACCGTTACTAGTTGTACAATTGTAGTGCCATAGCTACAAAAAATTAATATGTTATGGAAACAACAAAGATTTTTTGAAAATCTCAATACTACATTTAATTGATAAAAAAGTATGAACTGAAAAAAAATGAAACATGTTTTAATTTGGAAAAAATATTACGAAAACATATGGTAAATTTGCAGCTGTTATACTAAAAAAAATAATCATAACATAGTCAATATTTAATGAAGACTTCAAATAATAAAATTATTAAATGTTTACCACATATTTTATAATAAAAACTCAGTAATTTAATTTTTTAAATCTGTATTTTCCTCTTCACCAACTTTCATTCCAGGTTTATAAACCTAGTATTTATCATGTAATACGACTATGTAAAAAAAAACTTCAGGGCTTATTATTACATTTACATTAACATAAGTTGAGTAATTTAATTTTTATGGAACTAGTTACAATTCATAATAATCCAAAGATATTAAGAATGAATCACCTTTTTTGCATTCATAGAATATTTGAATGTGGAATGTGGAAGATAGATTAGAAATACTTTGGGTACGTATTGAAAAACTACTTTCTATAAACTAAACATGGCTGCTTTGTATTGCCCACTCTAGTAAACGCTCTTGAATTTGATAACCTGAGTTTAGAAACTTCACGAAGTATTCTTGCATTGCAATTTGTTTTTAATAGGTATTTTTAACACCTGTTTATGTCCTCCCCAGACAGCCTGTATAAATAGAAAACTTATAAATGGTAAGTACATGAATAAAATAATGACTTGTAACAATTGTATTTTTGTCTTTAACTGCAATTGACCACAAAATGTAGATTACTAATGATAGATGATATTAGAGTAGAAGCTCGATAATGTGAACACAAAAATCCAAAGCATCTTCACATAAGCAAAGGGTTCATATTAAAGAGGGTGGAGTTACGGTCATCCCATATTTGTGTTCTTCAATAATCTTTGCTTTTACATGAAAGACATTTGCTTTTAATATTTTTTGTTTATGCCATGTTACCTTACACATAAATGTATTAGGCTCAACTAAACTCACTTCACTATGAATCATCTGGCCGCACAGCAAGCAAATATGCTCCTACAAATATATAAAACGCATAAAAACAAATTTGGGGGACCTCCTAGGTATACACATAAAGCTATAACAATCGTTAACAAGACATTCATCTACTGTATATTCAATAATTACCTACATGGTATATATACATAAGTAGCCCAATTCCCTCTTTCATGTGGAAACGATCTCTGTCTTCCATTGTGTAAATTCGGATCATCAAAATGGTGTTCTTTATTATTTCCTAATTTATTAATAAAATCTGGTACTGGCAATCTACAAATACATAAATTAAACATTTAATTTCAATTGAAATTGAGTATTACCTTGCAAAATTTTTGTTCTGCTGTGCTACCTGCTCTTCATCATTATCATGTGATCTTTTGGTAGATACTCTTGGACCAGACACAACATCATCGTCAGAATCACTATAGTCTGCTATTAAATCTAATGCACCTCTATTAAACATGTCAGTCGAATGATTTAAATAAATTAAAATTAAATTTAAAATTAAACATAACCTAAATATTTCAAAATAAAAATAAAATGAAGTTAGTTGCGGATGGAGGGGAAATAGGTTGATTTCATATGTATCTACCTTCACTTTCAATAGTTTTATCTATACAGGGTGGTTCACAATGAATTGAGTTTAGTAGGAGGGGATATAATTTTTATTTATATTTTTACATAGTATTATTATTAGTTACGCGTTCATTGGGTTGGAAACCCGTAAAAATTACTACAAATTGTAATGACAGATTATTTTTAACGATTTTTGGATACGCAAACTTGTTTTTTGTTTTACCTAGTTTAATTTCATTAGTGATTCAAGACATATGTAAAAAAATTAGACATAATTACTGAGATATTCAGTACAACCTAGATAAAACTATTTGTCAGCTGATGAGACGTTGGTAGATTGACGGTTGACGGCGTTTCTTGCTTCTGAAGACTGCTATAAATAAATACGCCTGTTTACGTAATGTAATAAATGAGATATAAAGTAAATAATAATTTGAAAAGCTAAGGTGTTATGCTTTCACATCAATTACAATTGTATAAAGCAACACGCCGGCAAAATTGACTGATTCAAATAAAACTACACTACTACTACTATTTCACCTCTCCTTACACACTTACACTCAGCGTTTCTTGTAATCGGGGACATTGCGTTATCACCTTTGATGATAATAATAATAATAATTCTTGATGAAGAAGTAAACACTTTGAAACCGGTCGACAAATAAAACAGCATACGAGATTTTAAATTTAAAGGAAAGTATTAAAGAGTTGAAATAAAGTAGGCGACGTCTGAAATAGGTTGATAACAAATTAAGTAGCCAGAGCTTGTAAAAGATATATTAAGCTAATAAAATGACAGTGGCACTAGTCAACGAGATAATAATTGTTACAATAATTTCCTTTTAATCAGATCTTGTGTCTTAAGCATATTAATAATTTGATGATTACTTGATGAGGGTGGGAATTCCAGAAATATATGTGGGTATTGCAACTTCAAGTTGCTTTGAAATAAGTCAACTGTTAAAGTATGACGCCTTTATTGCGTTTTTTTTCTTACTTCTTGTATCTAGCAGAGAGTATTTGCAAGACTTCTGCAAACAGGTTTAGATTCAATGAGATTTGCGTGAGTAGTGTTGTGAAAGCACTTATACCTGAAGTAACATATTAAGTTAAAAACTGAAACCCTTTATGTATTTATGTGTTTACATATCAAATATGGTTAGGGCAAATTTATTATCTATTTTAGATTTTCTGAAGGGTAGGTTTTTATTAAAAATGTTTTTTTACCACCAGTAAGCTTTCATATACGCTTTTACTGTTATTTCAGTAACAGACCTATTTTATTTGTAATAAACCATATCACAGTTTCTTACATGCAAGAAGAAACCGCAAGTTGAGCTATTGTTAGAGGACGACCACGTCAGCGTTTGCCAACGAGTAACTGACTACCTAGAACTGAGCAGCTGTCTGGCAGAACACCCCGACGTCACTTTAAGTTACTATGAAAGCAGCATAAACTATGAAGCCGACGGTGGTATTATCATCCGACACCGCTTCGCAAATACCTACGAGCCGAGAACCATGTCGACCAGACTGTGAACCGAGGCAGTCCCCCCCCCTCCCCACAACTGAAGTGGTCATCAGCCATTAATTTGATTGCCGGTTTTATGAAGGCATCGTGATATCATGCCACTAATGGCGTCTGTTAGTGCAAACTCTATGAATGTTTTGGATTGTTAATAAATTTTGCTTTAGAAGTTTCTAAATGTAGTTATAGAATTAATGAGAGAATGACTATAGTACTATATATGCCAATTTTGTCAAGGAGATGCATTGATACTATTTTAAACCAGATAATGCACAAACTGAAGAAACTGTGCGAATCCACGTTGAAAATTTTATAATGCACAAATTGTGGAGTTAATATCAAATATAATTTTTTTATAAATACAATGAATATATCCTTTTTTGTATCCTTTAGAAAATTAAAAGTATAAAAAATTGTTGTTTCTCAATCATAACTAAGATTATATTTATTCTGATGTACTTATTAATAAAAGTTAATAATAATTTAAATTATATACTAAAGAAAAATGCTTTCTAAAAACAAGATTTAGAAGGTTATCGTGTTTCAGATAGTGACAATGATAGCCTACTGGATATAATGCCAAATCCCAAACCACATGAGGATCTTACTTCACAAGAAGAAAGTGAAACATCTTTGGCAATGACCAGCATTGATTTCAAAGTTGGAGAAGGATGCAATGATTGTGCTCGAAGCAATGGTAATTATATATTGATGTTTATTAATGAAGTGTTTAAGAGAATAACAAAAGTTTATTTTTGAGTAAAAAATGATTTGTGCACATTTTTTTGCTTGTCTAAGAAATGCGATTGCCATAAAAGTCAAGTTTTAGTATACAGATCAGTTTCTATGTTATATGAAGGCTAAATTATACGAAAATTTTATAGAACACCACATTTTATAACAGAAAAGATACAGATTCAATTAAGCAGATAGTAAAAGACAATTGCTAAATCTTAATAATTAAAAACACTTTCTTTATTTTACAAATAGTGTAAAACATTTTTATTTACTGGGAGATATATTAGCTGCACGCTATGCAACGGTATATATTTGACTGGTTTGTTTAATGGTCGTCTTGAGGTTGTAGCATGCTTATATGACAACAGCGCTGCGAGTGTGTAACCAAATTTGAACAAGGCCGGATTGATACGCACATTTCAACACTTCCCCTCGATCCGACGCCCAATCTACAATACTGCATCTTGATTGATAACATTTTAGAAAGTCGAATGCAATTATCAATCTTTGGTTTTAGCAGCCTTTTGGTGAAAATGTCAGCTATGTTTGTTTACTTGAAACATGAGCTATTTTCAGACAACTTTTATTCAAAACCTCACGAATTTAGTGGTGATTTCAATATGCTTACTTCCGGCATGATCCAATGGGTTTTCTGCAAGTTTTAATCGAAATTATCGTTAAAAACTACGATATTAGCCAGATCTTCAAAACTCATTTCACACGATGATACCTTTCAATAAATTGCTTTCTTGGCTCTTTCCGTAATTCCCATATACTGCGCTTCTTTAATTTTTTGATCTTTTATTCAAAATTTCTTTTATCTGTATGGGTAATTGTAGATTTCCTCTTCAAAGTCGCAGTTTAACTAGGCTGTGGTGAGGTTGTATTCTAATGGATATGCCATATTAAGCAGCTAGTGTAGCCATCAAACGAATTGTGCTCAAGCGTACAACCGGAGCAAAAGTTTCCATAAAATGTATTTTCGGTTGCTAAGAAAACCTCGCCTTACTAGGCAAGCTTTTTTTTGCTCTTCCCGTCCAATCCAAACTCGTTGCTTAGAACCATTCTGCTACCAACAACCCGGTCGTTGTCTGGTCAATTAACACACTTACTGGGCAATTCCTTTGGGCCTGGAGTTGGCAGTGAAGAATAACTACAATGAAACAATACTAACTAATGTCCAAATAAACGCAGTTATATTAAAAGTAATAACATGAGAAATATGTGCATGCTATACAACGGTATTCGAGTGGTGGCGATTTTCACGAGATACTATTGCTTAGTAGTAAGTAGTATAGTAAGGGTAGTGGTGACTGACATATCACTACATGGCGAGCATGTTTATAGGAACTTTTTTGTTTTTTTTTTTTGAATTGCTAATCGAATTTTTTTACAAGAAATAACATACAAAGTATTTTTTTTTTAATTTAAATATATTATACTTTTATAGCATATTTTCGTCATATTAATAATCGAATTGGATACTTGGAAGAAAGCTTAAAATCATTTATGTTTGACATCAATCCATTATTGAAGAACTCTAATGAAGAAGGGGATTGCGGCAGATTTGAGTTTAGAGCTATTAAAAGCCTCGAAGAACTTGACAAATTTGAAGATGATCTAAATAATTCCGATTTTTTAATAAATGTGGTATGTAAATGTTAATTCCAGTTTATGCTAATACAGAGTGAACGAGAAATGTTGAGGTATACAATGTAGGCATTGTAGGTACATTATTGGTATAAACTAACAAAAGATTTCCTATTTGCTACACAATAGATGTAGCACTTTTTTTTATAATAATAAACAATTAAAATTTTTAAGGTCTAAAACCTTTTTTGTGCCCGTACTAACAGTCAGAGATTATATCTCGGATTAATCTTGTATTCATGAATCGTAGATTTATTTTTTTGAATTTTTGTCAGTTTGTGGAGTATATAGCGAGGAATGCATTGGCCGATCGCGATTAAAGTCATCACAGCATCCGTGAGTTGGCTTAGCCCACTCAATGAATATTTCTAGCATAAAAACTTATTTAATTCAAAAAATTTGTTGTGGACTATTTTTAGATAAACCTGATAGTACTAAAATTACTAGAGTTTTTACTTGAAAAACTTCAATGTTTGTTGTTCACACATTGATATTAGATCTATGTATGAAAGTGTATTATTTATTTAGATTAAATCTCTAAAAGGGACTGTAGGTAGTAAATCTTTAAGTGATATTATAAGAAGATTAATGACTGTAATGATATCTCATCAATTGACCATAGCTGTAAATTGGACAGGTCGAAACGAAAAACATCCATTTAATTCATTAAAAAATACAAACAATTTGATTATATGTGAGTATTCTATAATAATTCTTATTATAAAATATATTTTAATAAAATTAAACATTTAGTTTTAGTTCGACAAAACTCATGTACTAAAAATGCTACTAATGATATTCATGCAGCTTTAAAATGTTGGTTCAACAATGCTCTCGAAAGATACAGGGGCAAAAGTCTTCGAAAATAAAGCATTTTTGTTGTAATGTAATAAAATTGATGGTTGTAAATCTATTACGTTTATGAAATAATAAAACAATTTATCACAAATTTATTCTTACGAATACACTAGTTTCGGCTTTACTAGAGCCTTCTACAGATGTAATAAGTTATATGACAATAAGTAAATTGTTTTATTATTTCATTTTTGTTGTGATTTATATTATATTATCAAAAATATCTTATATTTTGTATGTATATTCTTATGAGTATATGTTTAATATGTGGGAGAATGTATAAAACTTTTTGTGATTTTTGTTTAATAATAAAAAATTTTGTATGTTTTGAACTGGTCTGATTTTTCAATTTTTTATTTAATTATCGCCACGCTTTTCAGAAGTTTTAAGAAGCTTTGAAGTAACTATTTTTTTATGAGGATTTTGTTCAAATTGTCAGTGATTGTCATAAATTGACAAATAAAATATAAAGAAAGCATGAAAAAATACTCATTAATAATGAAAACTTACAAAAATCTATTTCACATACTCGACGGTTGTTAGAATTAATATAGAACTCTATGACTCCTAGCGTGCCATATATGTATCAGTAACGCTGTAGTTGGCTGTAGTCAGTTGCACATGAAAAGTCAGTAATAAACATTTATTTTCATAATCTCCTTGTGTTCTCATTTACTTGATATCGAACAGGTTATGGGCACAGTGTTGAGATAACGGGAGTTTTGAAAATTACGAGAAAAATCGTAGTGAGGTTAAGGAACAAAGAACAAAGCAAAAATGGCTTCAATGGAATCGATCACGTTGCCGCAACTCAAAGACGGAACGAACTTTGCAAATTGGAAGTTTCGCTTAAAATTAATACTTGAAATGAAAGAAGTATCGGATGTCCTAGAAATGGAAAGTGTAACAGAAGCGAACAAGAAAAAGGATTGCAAAGCAAAAGCAATCATAGTGCAATGTCTGAGCGACAAGTACATTGAGTACGTGAAGAAGAAAGAAACGGCAAAGCAGATGATGACAGCGCTAGAAGAAGTATTCGAGAGAAACAGTACGTTTAACAAATTAAATTTGAAAAAGCAACTGTTAAAGTTAAAGTGTTCAAATAATGATAAGCTAGTAGATCATTTTCTGAAATTTGACACTTTGATAAACAACATTGAAGCTGCGGGATCCAAAATGGAAGACACCGACAAAATATGCCATCTACTAATCACAATGCCGGAGAAATATCAACACGTGGTATCGTCTATAGAAGCGATGAGTATGAGTAGTACACCTACATTAGAGAAAGTAAAATAATGCTTGCTAGATGCAGAATTGACACAAGCTGAAAAAGGACCAGTGAGAGACACAGCGAGAGAGGAAGCAGCATTCGCTACACACAAAGAAATCGAATGTTTCAAGTGCCATAAGAAAGGCCACAAAGCGTACGAATGCCGGTCGTCGAACAAGCGAGGCCGAGTGAGCGGTAGAGGGTACAGACGTGGTTACTACCATAGTCAAAGCCAACGCGGTGCTGCCGGTGCAAGTAGTAGTGCATCTTCTCAACAACAGACGCATGTAACGCAAAACGACGAGTCGTCAGCGTATGTGTTCGTAGCCAGTATGGTTAGCGCGGAGTGTTTAAGTGCAACGCACCATACAAATCCGAATGAGGTCAACTTCATCGTCGACTCAGGGGCGTCTGAACACCTGTTAAGAGCAGATTTAACAGCAATTCAAAAAGTAAATAAACTGCCGGTCACAACAAAAATTAAAATAGCAAACGGAGAATTATTAAAAGCTGAAAACAGAGGTGAAATAACAGTGCTAAGTGACAACAAGAAAATTAAAATTAACGGTTTGATAGTGCCTGGACTTTTTGAAAACATTTTATCGGTAAAACAACTAGTGGAAAAACGCTATGTTATAATATTCGACGAATTCGGTGCAGAAATAAGCAATGGAATACAGTCTTGGCAATGTAAAGAGGAAAATGGACTTTTTATCATGAAAGGAAAGCATCTCGACAACAAGGAAAACAACGTACCGAGGAACAACGCACACAATGACAGCGAGGAAGCGGCTCTTACTGTTTACAAAAACGGTAACGAAGACAATTTGTGGCACCAACGCCTAGGACACCTGAACAGGAAAGGATTAGCAAGAATGCAACTACCAACGTCCGATAAAATATGTGAGCCATGTATAAAAGGTAAAGCAACTAGGTTGCCATTTATGACTGTAAACAAACCAAGAAGTAGTGCAATAGGTGAGCTTTTGCATACAGATCTAGCGGGTCCAATTAATCCAGCATCAAAAGACGGATTTAATTATTTTCAGACAATCACTGAAGATTTTTCGCATTATATTAAAGTCTATTTACTTAAGAATAAATCGGAAGCAGAATTAAATTTACAAAATTACGTGAGGGAAATAAATACTCAATTAAACGTTAAAGTCAAGAGAATTAGATTTGACAATGGGGGAGAATTTGTATCAAATCATTTTAAAGTATTTTGTCAAAATAAAGGGATAAAAATGGAATATACCAGACCATATTCTCCGCAACAAAACGGCGTTGCAGAGCGAATGAATAGAACTTTGTATGATAAAGCCAGAACCATGTTAACAGAGACGGGCTTTCCAAGGTATTTGTGGGGCGAAGCAGTTATGTGTGCTGCGTATCAATTGAATAGATGTCCCTCAGCAGCTATTAATAATCAAATACCTATGCACATTTATACCGGAAATGTAGATTTGAGCAAGTTAAGAGTTTTTGGCGCAAAAGCGTGGTTTGTCATTTTGCCAAAACCAGCGAAATTTAATGATAGGGCGCAAGAAGCGCGTATGGTCGGATATGCTGCTAACGGATATAGATTGTGGGAACCAGTGACCAAAAAGATAATAATTTCAAGAGATGTAAAGTTTGATGAGACTAATTTTGTATTTAATAAAAATAAGACTGGAAATGAAAATCAACTAATTACATTTGAAAGTAATGAAAAAGAAAATAATGATGTAAATAATGAATCTGATGTAGAAGATAGAAATCAAGATAGTGAACAAGAATCAAATCAGAGTTTGGATGACGACAAAGCCGAAAATGAAAATAGGCAAAAGAGAAGTAACAAGTTACCAAACTATTTAAATGACTACGAATTGCATACCGCATTTTGTCTTGTCTCAAATAATGAACAAGTGCCAGATAATTTTGAAGAGGCTAATAAAAATAAAGAATGGTGCAAAGCAATTAATGCTGAACTAAGCGCACTTGATGCTATCAACTCTTGGACTGTAACTGAGCTACCGGATGGAAAACACCCGATTGATGTAAAATGGGTATTCAAAATTAAAGAAGACGGTACTAAAAAAGCACGTTTGGTTGCTAAAGGATTTCAAGAGAAAGAAAACTTTGAAAATAACTATGCTCCAGTAGCAAGATTGAGTACGATCCGATTGTTGATGGCACATGCAGTTCAATGTGATTATAAAATACACCAACTTGATGTACCAACTGCATTCCTAAATAGTAAACTAGATAAAGAGTTATATGTAAAAATTCCAGATGGATTAAAGAAAGAAAATAATAATAAAGTATTAAGGTTAAATAGAGGACTTTACGGGCTAAAGGGTAGTCCAAAGTATTGGAACAATAGATTTAACGAGTATATGAGTTTTATCAATTTAAAGAGATCTTCATACGATTATTGTTTATACACAGGAAAGAATGTATGGTTAACTTTGTTTGTTGATGATATTTTAATAGTTGGAAACGAAGAAGAAGCCAATAAGCTAATAACATTGTTAAAGAAAGAATTCAGCGCCAAATATTTGGGCGAAGTAAAACGCTTCTTGGGAATGGAGATTGAGAGAGATCAGAATGGCTTAAAAATTACTCAAAGCAAACAAATACAAAAAATGTTGGAAAATTTTTACTTAACTGAAGCAAAAGGAGCCAAGTCTCCAATAAACAAGGGTTTTCAAGTTGAAGAAAGAGAAGAAATGATAAATGTACCTTACCGAGAATTAATCGGAAGTATTATGTATGTGAGTGTTGTATCAAGACCTGAAATTGCCTATGCTGCTAGTTATTTAGCTCAATGGGTAGAAAAACCAAATAAAAGTTGTTGGATGGAAGGAAAAAGAATTTTACGATATCTTAAAGAAACGAAAGATTTAGGTCTAGTTTATAAGAAAAGTGCAATAAAAAGTTTACAATCATTCTCAGATGCCGATTGGGCAGGCGACAAACAAAACAGGAAGAGTGTAAGCGGGTCAGTCACTTTGTATTCGAATTGTGTAATTGCATGGTTTTCGAGAAAACAAAACTGTGTATCATTGTCCACCGCTGAAGCGGAATATATAGCTGCGGCTCTTAGCGCATGTGACCTAATCAACTTGCAGGGATTGTGTAAAGATTTGGATGTTGAATTAACCGGAAAACTTTTAGTTAATAATCAGGGGGCAATAGATATTTCACAGTCTTATGAAAATTCAAAACGAACAAAGCACATCGACATTAAGTACCATTACATTAAAGACCTAGTAATAAATAAAAAGATCATATTGTTACATGTCGATACAAAAATTAATATTGCAGATGTTCTCACTAAAGGCCTGACCAACGAACGATTTTTAATGCTGAGAAAAATGTTAAACATTCTATGAGTAATGAGTATGAAAACAAAACTTGTTATTTTATTTACATTGTATTTCATATTTGAATTGTTTAGCGATTGCGAAGTTTGTTCATAAAGAAAAACTTCAAATCGAGGAAGAGTGTTAGAATTAATATAGAACTCTATGACTCCTAGCGTGCCATATATGTATCAGTAACGCTGTAGTTGGCTGTAGTCAGTTGCACATGAAAAGTCAGTAATAAAAATTTATTTTCATAATCTCCTTGTGTTCTCATTTACTTGATATCGAACAACGGTAAGCAACCAGGTCCTAGGAAGAGTGATACCGCTAAACCTCTAGGTGGAAATAATTTTTTTTTTGTGGGAAGCTGGTTTTGTTCAGAAAAGAAGAACTGGAGACGTACGTCTCATTAGAGCACCTGAGAACATCAAATTTCCGATCGTTCGTGAAGCAAATTCTGCAGGATGAACTTCTGTTTCATCCGTACAAGTTGGCCATTGTGCAGGAACTTTCCGAACGTGACTTTAATGTTTGAAGAAGTGCGTGTAAAGCACTTATTGAACCAACTTTTTCATAAAATGGACTTGAGGGACATATGGTTTCAACAGGACGGAGCAACGGCATCGATGGCTGTGTTGCGTGAGCAGTTTTCAGGGCGCCCCATCTCACTGAGGGGTTATTTGGAATGACCGGTACGTTCACCCGGTTTGACCACTTGCGACTGCTTTGTAAGAGTATTTGAAATCCCGTGTCTGTACTAACAGCCCAGACTCTGGACGACCTGAAAAGAAACATACAACGTACCCATCAATATTCTGGAGAGATTGATAAGAAACAGCAGAATTTGGTGCAACCTGTGTATCAACAATGGTGGAGACATCATACATCTGATATGATTTTTAAAACGATGTAAACCACAACTTTATATGTTTAACTTTTTAATTAAAAAAAATTTAAAATTATCTTTACTACTTTTGGTTTTATTGCATTATGAAATGAGTAAGTTATCTTGTCGCACCTTGCACATAGTATTAATCAAATTATTGAAACCTACTTACTTATAAATAAAATAAAGTATTCTAACCTGAGTATACAGAGTGAAAAATAAATCAAATAATTCGATTTGAGCAATCGAGATTTTAATAATTGCATTATTTTGTTTAAACTTTTCCTGTAGATTTTTAAAACGATACTTTTATAAAATATTTATTAGTTATTAGTACATTTATATTTGGATAACAGACTAAAAAAAGTAAACATGCAGTAAAACTAATATTTGAGTATATTAAAACATACATTGCACAAAATTCATTATGAGACTCACACCTCCACAATAAATACATATATTAAATAATAAAATTTGGTTTAAAAACTTGACTACATCATTAAAAATATATATAAAACATGCTATATAAGAATAAAAGGAATGTAATACTACTTCAAATCATAACAGAAATGATAATGTGGTGGATCTGGTGGAATTGGTGGTGGATCTTGTGGAATTGTAACCCCTTCAGCATCCAACAGTCTTAATTTAATCTCCATAGATAGCAATGTGTCCAAATCTTTTTCGGTCTCCTTACTTTGCATCCGTTGTCCTAATATAGAATTAATACCATCAGTCCAATATGAAAAGGTTAATTCATCTGGAGCCACACAATCTAGAGATTGCAAATCGACACCTTCTAATGCCAGAGAGAATGCAAGTTGATGTGAAGCTTTACGACCTCGCATATGTGGACAATCTCTTCCTACTAACAAAGCTCTAATATCGGAAATAGCAAGTTTCGATCCAAGTTCTTCA
This sequence comes from Tachinus rufipes, assembly GCA_963932245.1. Taxonomy (NCBI): domain Eukaryota; kingdom Metazoa; phylum Arthropoda; class Insecta; order Coleoptera; family Staphylinidae; genus Tachinus; species Tachinus rufipes. The sequence goes on along the minus strand of OZ010742.1, from coordinate 30,254,570 downwards.
GCAGAAGGTGCACTTTTCTCATCACAATCTCCATAATGTAATACTTTATGGTTTAAAGATAATCTCATATACCAGAATTTATCTTTAATTCTTTGCCCACGTGCTGAATATTTTGTAAATCTTGTACCTTCAACTAAGAATGCTAACCTTTGTAATTTAATCAAATTTAATATGTCTGGAGTAATTTGCTCTCTTAATTCAACGATGGGACGAGCATGAGATTCCCATTCCTCACGAGAAGTTCGTTCTTGTTGCCATATGGATGTTATTTCGCTATAAGTTAACAATTGAAGTTTTGTTCTTAATTGTTCGAGTGATGATGGTGAAGTTCTTAAGGCTCGAATTATTTGTTCCTTAACAACACTTGCAACTTTACCAAAATCTTCAGCAGTAGCACGCATTTCCTTCCAGGTTTTATTCAGTAATACAATACAGATGCAGAAAGTCTCTTCAAATGGATAATCATGAGTAAAAAATAATGGTTGAAATGATGCACCTTGTTCAGATGGTGCTTCACCAATTTTTAATAATTCGCAGAGAATCCTTACTAATTCAACACTAGCACGTCCAAAAGGGCATTCGTGTTCATCAGCTCTACAGCTGTTTTCTAATACTAGTTTGGTGTAATTATCTGGATGATTTCTAGCAAAATAAATCATGCAATCTAAAGCCAATAATCCAGGTGGGGTTTCCATAAAATCTAATGCTGGGTTTATGTCATTTCTGAAGCCTAATTTTTTGTAATCTCTGGTAAATCCGCTTGGACCACGCATACTTCCTGCTCCTTCACCATCAAATGCAATTCTTCTTAATTCTTTGATTTTATCATGGCCATCTTGATCCTAAAAATAAAAATAATTTTATGTAATATTAGATCTGCCATGTTGAATTGATACATGAAAAATATTAAATTAAATAAAATGGTCTATACTCAGCTACGTTATTAAATTTAAAGTGATTTTTTTTTAAAGAGAAAAGATGTTTTTAATAGGGTACTATTAGTAAATGAGTTTGGTGATTTTGATGAACAGCATCACAGTCAACTCTGGGCGATAGACCAAACTTAAGAGTTGTTTACCCATTTTCTACACCTAACCAAAAAAAATGTTAATAATTTCTAGACAAGCTAAAACGACTCATTTCAACTGTTTTTTTACTGCCTTACATATAAACTGTTAAATCTTTCCACAAATTTGTAGTATGGAGTGAGGGTATAACTGTCTGTCATGTAAATTAACTTCCTTCTCAACAACTGTCTGGCATGAACTGTCTTACATACAACTTTTTTTTTCGACAATAATTTTTCAGGTAAAACTGTTTTGTAAACTTTTTGAAATGGTATAACTGTATGATGTACAAACTGCTTTACATATAAATTATCAACTTTCTTTTTTAATCAATCACCCTTTCTGTTTGTATTTGGGGCATCAAAATAATTGCACCTGGGCCCCTTTATAGAGAAGACCGCAACCACATCTAACAAGTAGCAAGCTCTTTGTAAAAAATTATCACAGCTCACCGCTATTTGAGACTTTTATTCTTTGTAATTTCTTTACTAGGGTTTATTCCAATTTTTCCTAACTCTTTAAATTGTATTATAACAAAATCTCACATCACACAAACAAAATAAACACAGACAAGTTAAATTTAAATTCACTAAGTATAATGTTCAATCAATGACTCAGTTGTTGGTTTATATTCACCTGCATTAATTATTCATAATAATTATAAATAAAAATAAAATAAAATTTAATTTGTTTCAATTAAAAACTAAAAATATGAATGATGTTTACCTGCGGATCCATCTTAGTCAGCATTCTTTGTTCCAACAAGCTTAAAATCAATGTTTGCAAAACATAAAGTTGATGAGCCATTTCAGCCCCTTCTGCAGCTCCAGTTTGCAAAATATTATTCAAAATAACTTGCCTCAACTGTTTAGAAACTAAAGTAGAAACAACAGATTTCCTCTTAACCAAATCAGCTCTAAAAAGCAGCGCATTGATTAAAGCTACCGTATTTTGTTGTACAACTGGGGTTTCTTGCAAATGATTTATTAATGCTGTTACGGGGACTTCACGTTCCACTTGCTCATATCCTTGACTGCTATTCATAACAACATTTTCTAAAATTGATAAAGCAGCTTGGCCAACCTCTTCTTCTTGAGTTGAATTGACCAAACTAGCAATTCTATTGATAAAATTCACATCTAATATATCCCACGAGACAATACCATGTTCCATTAATTCCACAAATGAAAATAAGGTATGAGCTAATACTGTTCCTTTACATTTTCCACTCTCAATCTGTTTTATTATTAATGTTAAACCTTGCTTGTTAATAAATTCTAAAGCAAAGGTAATATCAGCGCTTAGTTTAGATAACTTTTGTACTGCATAGGCTTTATCTTCAGGTGCATTTTGGTTCAGCTTAATTAAAATATCCTGTGCAGTTTTCGATGGTGAGAATTCCAGTCTTAAAACAGATCCATTTTTAACTTCATTGCGATTCTTCTCAGTAATATAATTCCGATTGTTGCTGTCATTGAATTGCAGAGCATATTGGTCTGGTTCGGGTAGATTCCATTGATTACATAGCTCTTGTATTATGCATGTTAGTGGTTGTTTCTGATTAAATTCTGTGAGGTGTGGAACTTGATCAGTCATTTCCACTGCAATTTTCACAATGTTGGAGTCCTTTATGGCTGGCATTTTGAGATTCTTTGGGATGGGTTCCTTTTTAAAATATAACACTTCACATACTTTGTTGCTTGGTTATTTGTTGTATTGAATTTATTGTTATCATTCCAATTAATTAATTGCTGCGACCGGAAATAAACAATGGTCAATGACACATTCCCCTACTCTTAATTAATTATAACTCCTTTTATCATTGTTCAAGATCCACCCACTCTACTCAGAAGTGATTGGTGGAGTGAAGTAAGCTGTGTTTACCTTTGGAAATGCTTCCCCACAATCCCCACCTCAAATGAAATACATGGTGATCGCTTTTAAGAAATATTATTTGTTTTATAATTATTTAGCATCTACGACGGTGAAGTTTATACTACATCATGGGCATGAATCAAATTTTGAAACTTCAAGGTTCATCTACACTGGCTATAGAGTTTGTGTCATTTATGTAGCATACTAACCTTTTCTTTTTATTTTAATAAATTCTACTAACCTTTTTCTTTCAGTGTTTTTGCCAATCGTTAAAAAAATACTTGGTGACCGCCGGGTTTCTGAGTACTTTTGTAACCTTTCTTAAATTTTAATTTACTTTTACCGTATTTACAAAAAAACTACATTGCAAATATAATGTTTACAATTAAAATATACAAACAACTTAGATTACGGTAGTCTGGTAATAACGAACCCGTTTATAGCAAACTCTCAGATATAACGTACTTAATTTCAAACAACAAAAATTGTCTGTAACAAACCTAACGGATAACAAACTTTCAGACAATGCGAACCGAAATGTATCTAAAATTGGAACAACTTTTCTTTTATGGTTCTCTATTATTTTCTTGGCATATAACTTCGTGCATTCATGAAATGCTCTCGGGTGCGTAGAACGAGTTTAGATTTTTTTACGTACAAACTAAGATAATTGTGTTTTTATGAACATTTGTAAATATTGTATTAGAGTGTTCTCACTCTACACGTACGTCCACGCTGCGCGGGGTTCGAATAATAAGGAAGGACTACATATAAGTACTGTGAGGGATTTTAACCCTCAGTTAAGGAACGGAATGTGCCGGAAAACCTAACGGAGGCAGAAGTAAGTCAAGCACTCGAATCACTGGGATTTGCGCCAATACTTAAAATGGAAAATGAATTTGTTTGTTTCCTATTAACCTTTGTGCAACTCCCAAATAGAGCAAAAAGCGCAGATATCCAGGATGTCACTAGGCTCCTAAACTTAATAGAGCCAAAAAAGCGGTACTCCGGAATACCTCAACGCCAAAGGTGCCATTTTCAAAGCAAAGCTCCAAAAGAAAGCATCATTTATCTGTCGAACCCACTAAGTGGTGGACTGTCCAAAGGGCACACCTAAGTGCGTACTTTGCTTTGGTTCTCATTTCTCAACTACCTAAGTTGTACTTTTTCGCAAAAACGCAGCAAACAAATCGTTTGCTAGCATGGTCATTCCAAGTGCACAAGTAACCGCTTTCTTTGCCAAATTGCATGATTTTCGATATAATGCAAAAAGCATTCTAGGCAAAATGGGCAAAGTTCTTTTTCGACCAGAACATCGACGTCGTTCTAGTTTGTGCGTCGAACCACGGACCCAAAAATGCGCTGAAAATTCCAAACCTGTTTACGTATTTGGGGACGTCGGAGGTGGACCAAAGGCACAATGGTTTTTGCAAAAAGATTGCTGGACTACTCCGAAGTGGACACTCCGGATGAGCGGATTTTGAAACTGTTTTCTCGACACCACTACCCACCATAATTGCTGGGGACTTCAATTCCAATCACCTAGCGTGAAACAGTGTCACAACCAACGTGAAAAGTCAAGCAAGACTACGTTGAATTAAAAGGTTGTTGAGTTCTGGATCCAGACAAACTCTCAGTCTTGAACTCCAATGCTCCCTCTTTATGACAGAGGACACCAAATTGGAGCACGTTGAAAGGGTCTACCGATTTAAGTCAACAATTTTTGGAGAACACTGACGACGACACACCACTGAACTGCATTCGAATTTCTTAAATCAAAAAAACTATATCAAACCTCAAAACTCGCACAAGTTCTAAACAATATTGCTAATGTGATCTTACGTACAGGGCACTTTCCAAAAGCTTGGAAAGGCTTTCACGTTTCCTACATCCCAAAACTTGAAGAGGCCTAAAAGTTTTCTCAAAACTACCAATTATTCTCTTATGCAAAGAGTAATCCTGGATGTAATCCAAGAACACGCGGAAGTAAGTTCTTTTCTACCAACCCACCAACATGGATTCCGACGTAAATACTGTTGTGCATCAGTTAAACCGCGTGACGGATCACATTGTCGAAGGTTTTAGACTGATAAAAACCACAGAAGTGGTCTTTTTTACGTCAAAAAAACGTTTGATTTGTCTGGCACAATAGTCTACTACTGAAACTACACAGACTCAAATTCTTTCTGCGTTTTATAAAGCTGATAGCTTCATATCCAAAACGCAGAACTTTAGCAGTTAAACTCCTAAAGCATATTTCTACCTTATGGCAGATCATGGCAGAAGTACCTCAAAGCTCTATTCGGGCTGGAAGCACGGGGTTAAAATGACACAATACGCGTATGACATAGCACTATACAATACAGCTCAAGGTCACCAAAGGTGGTCCCAAGAAACTTCAAAGAGCTACCAGTGATTTCCAGAATTGGTTATGTGACTGGCGAGTCAAAACAAACCCAGAAAAAGCAAATCTGATTTCTTCTTATGGCGACGCAGCATACATCACAAAAATGTCCTTTTTGATGACGTTCCTATTCCGAGGTTCGATTCGGCTAAGTATTTAGGAATCACCTTTGATAAAGGACTGACGTGCAAATTGCACTTACAGTTGCGTAAAGAAACTGCTAGTTCCAATGCTCTGGCGGAACAGGGGGATGTTTTTCCGGAACAAAATCCGTATGTACACTACCATCATCAGAATGTAAATTACGTACTTTTGTGTCTCAAACCAAAAATGATCAAATTCAAACTATTTTGCAAGCACACCACTAGAAGCGCAAACCTCTAGCACAGCTCTTCGTAAGTAAAAAAAATTAAGCTCAAATAATCATTGCTGCGGTGTCACAGACCGGGCGACATCACTAAAAAGTTAAATATACGTTGCTATTTTACTTGTTTTGTTATAGTTTTTATATCGCTTAAAGATAGAGAGTATAAGATCAAATAAATCAACTGTAGCAACAACTACACCACGATTCAACCTTCTAATCTACAAAATCGTAAAATAAATTATGCAAAGCATATTTATCTGCGTCAGCTTTCATCTAAAATGAAACGCCACATCTAGTGAGCTAGACAACAACATCATACAACAAAATTTGTAGAACAACTTTATTAAAAAAGTTGAAGTTGAAGTAATTAAAATACCCCACCCACCCGCGTAAATGTTTGTTGTCAAAGGATTCAGTATTATTATTTTTTACTCTGACAATAATTTCTGACGTTTGTGGGGACGAGAAATCTAACCTTATTTTAACAAACAATTGTGTGGGTGACTGGTGCACTCCACTTTATGATTACAAGCAAATAGTTGTGCTTTACCCGCCATTTTCTACTTTTACGTTGCGATCGAGACGGAACTATAACCTGACAGACCAATAACCATCATGTCAAACACTCAAACGGCATTGGAGGCACTGCAATCGCCAGTAAAAATTCTAAATTGGTTATGGCTTGCATAAACAGTCTGGAAGCAGTGGCCACAATTTTCAAAGCTTGCTTGGTCTGGATACCAAAGAAATCTTATGGCAAATCAACTCGAAAAAGAAGGAGTAAAGGGGACATTTAGTGAACCAGAACCTGCTTTTAGGGTCCTATACGAAAACGGAAACAAAATAATCCGTAACAGTCTGTGGAACAGCTTTATTGGCTCACTCAAGAATATTCCTGCCAAAACCATCGCATATTACCAAATAAGTCGAATCAGATTGCGAAGTCTTACAGCACTAAAAACCGGACACTCCGGTATTAACAAGCACATGCATAAAATAGGAATAGGAATATCTTCTATGCCGCGGGTGTATGAAAGAAGTCTCATCTTTTTCGATATATTTAATAATATCGTTCACCGTAAAAAAATTAATGTTAATATTCCAAATTAAAATTAATTGTGAAATGCTATTAAAACAGCAAAATTAATTTCTGTACTAACAGTATATTAAATATAAAAAACATTAATAGAATATTATAATTGATTATAATTATAAAATGATTTTGATATTATATGTAATGTTTATGGCGGGCAGTATATTGTACTGATTAGTTAATATCCAATAGATGGCGACTTGTACTTAAAATTGATAATTAATTAATATTGAACTTATTTGGTTGGTACCCCGATTTATTGACATTTCTTGGTCCACTCAAAAAATATTCTTATTGCTTGAGTAATAATTTATTAAAGATGCTTTCCACAGTAAAATCTGTTGGACAACAACTGGTAAGTCTTAAAATCCAACCAACAAAATTAGAACTTCCAACACCTATTTTCATATTACATAACATAACCTCTTCATTTTTAGTGGAGAGGAGTAGCAGTTCGAACTTTAAAAACCTCTACCGCTCTCCAACATGATAGCTTATTTGTTCATCGAGACTCACCCGCAGATAATCCAGATATTAGTTTTGAGTTTACATCGGACAACAAGAAGGTAATTAGTAGTAATGTTTGACGAATCAATGTTATCGATTATGTTTTAGCGTGTTGATGCCATCTTGGCAATTTATCCAGAAGGGCATAAAAGGGCGGCTATGATTCCCTTATTAGATCTTGCTCAAAGGCAATATGGATGGTTACCTATTTCAGCTATGCATAAAGTTGCCGAGATTTTAAATCTTCCAAGAATGAGGGTATATGAAGTGGCTACCTTTTATACTATGTTTATGAGGTATGGTTACATTTAATCAGGTAATTAAAAGTTACAAGCTTCTTTCTAAAAGCTGTCTGACACGAGACTCGTTTCGCTAATGTCGGTACAATTATTTATTTAATTTTGACATATTTATTTTATATTGACACATTTATTTGTCAATTATTTACTAAGGCTTTATAAAAGCAAGTAGTAATAGTTTTATTTTCTTGTGTTTCAAAAATGGCACAAAATAATTGTATCGACATTAGTATTAAAATCTTGTGTCAGATGGCTCTAATTCATTATGGTGATCAATAAAACTCACCTGACATGTTGTTGACTAACTGCTTTAAATCTATAATTATTTCAGTCACAGCAAAACTTTGAAAGTATAGTTATTTGTTGAAAATAAATTCCCTTAAATTTCTAGTTGATTTTACCGTAGTTTGCCATACACAGTAATTTTCACAAGTATTGAATATTAAATTCACCAAGAATTGTAATCAATAGTAAAAACATTTTCTCTATCTGTAGGTGCTTATTAATCCCAAAATTAGCAATACCTGATAATAGTTTTCATTAACAATAACACTCTAATTACTAACAGGATAAGTGTCATCAAATATTTTACTAATTTTGAGTTGCTGCCATCCATATGTCCATGACCTAAGATTGCTTCTTGTGATGATTGTTTATAATTTTGTTTATGACCCGCCCTTTATTTATATTATTATTTCATATCTCTTTGTACACATTAACAATACTGATCCCAATATAAACCATGCATAACATTATTATTATTTATTTAGAAAACCAACTGGCAAGTATCATCTTCAAGTATGTACTACAACCCCTTGTTGGCTTCGTGGTTCTGATGAAATCCTTGAAGCTATCAAAAGCACTTTAAATCTTAAAGTTGGGGAGACATCGAGCGATGGCATGTTCACAATTTCTGAAGTTGAATGTTTGGGAGCATGCGTTAATGCACCAATGGTTCAAATCAATGATGATTATTATGTACGTTTATTTATTAAAATATTGTCAATTATTAAATCATTTAAAAATATTAATTATAGGAAGATTTGACGATTGATGACACAAAAGAAATTTTAGCCGACTTGAAAAATGGAAAGAAGCCCAGAGCTGGACCAAGGTAATGAGATAATTAAATGCATTTTTTAGTTTAAATATTAACAAATGTATTATAGTTTATTGTTTATCAAGTTTAAGATGAAATTAAGTTATATTTTAATTAATTTTTGCCAAATACTACTTATTATATGTGAACAATCATGAGAAAATTGACAATTGGGACAATTATATTTATTAATGTAATTTGGATTAAAAAGTAAACAATATTTCTATGAGTTAATTTATTATTAGGTAGTTCATAAGTAACAGTAGTAAATTAATTATATTTTTGAAGAAATCAGTTCCAAACTTTATTTTACTTTTAATTATCTTTTGACTTAAGTTATAAATATGTAGAAAGCCACAATTATAACAACAGAAATATTGTCCCAGATTTATATGTTCACATGAAGTTGTGAGTTTATTATAGCAGTTGTCCCAAATTTATTTGCTCGTGACTACATGTAGGTTCAAGGAACAAAATATGAAGAAATGGCATTATTTAATATAAATCTAATTTATATTTGCATTTCTTCTGTTTCAGAAATGGAAGATTTGCTGCTGAACCAAAAGGAGAACCAACATCTCTTAAGGGAGAGCCTACAGGCATAGGTTTTGGAGTTAGAAGTGATTTATAGAGAAATTTATTTTGAATTAAAATATATATAATTAATTAGAGTTAATAATATATTTGATTGAATTTTTATTTGAACATTTCTAACTTGTACTAATTGTGATTATTTTATGGAATATTTATATATACTGAAACTATTTCTTAAAGATTTATAGTAAGGTTTTAGTAGAATGGAAATTGCGTTATCTGTAGCAACATCTGATGTTTACTGCCACTAAATGCTGGCAAAAAGAACAGTATTACCAAATGAGGCAAGAGGCTTATTAGTTCCAAGTTTACAGTTTGCTGGTAATGATTCAAGACATTTTTAGGTTGATCATTACTAAAGAAGTGAAGAGATGTTAATAAGGTAGTAATTTCAAATATCATGGTTCATTGTAATAAATTTATCAAACGATTGCTTTTTTTTCAATGTATAGGACAGTCGGTTAAAATAAATAACATAGTTTTCATTTGGTGTTTAACGAATCTGATGTTCATTAAAGAGATGATTGATGTGCCAACATAAATAAATTTCGGTTTCTCTGATGTATAGAAAAACTTTAGTAGCTCCCGGCGTACTGCATCGATGTTGCGTGCACGTTAAAGAACCCAATAATTTAGGTTGGAATTCCAGAATTTGAGGCAAAACACCTAGATGTGGTAGTCTTAACCTCTGGCATCGGTGATTAGCACTGGCAACAGAAATAGACCGATGTTAAATAAATAAATTAACCTAACCTGATTCTTCACCTATTCATTAGAAATAAATAATATTTTATTGTGTTTTCCAGGTTTTCAATATCTTGTCACTTTTTATTTATAAACGTATATGGCCATGTATTATGTGAATTTTTTTAGATTTTTTCAGTGAACCATTTCCAAGTAGTAAGCAATCAAAATTTGAAAAAATCGAGGTTTTTGAGTTTTTTTACATTTTTTGATCATTTGTAACTTCTCAAAAATTGTCTGAGAACTTATTCTATAGACAAATTTGAAAAGTTCGTTATAATTTTTTCCTAAAAACGCAATCTTGAGAAGTTCCAAACTATCAAAAAATGTAAATTTAAAATTTAAGCCTTTTTTCTCGGAACGTAGCACACATAATCAGGATTCATGTAGAGGAAGGCATTTTCAGTGGTTTGAGCAAAAACCAAATTTTCATTCCGTACACTTACTCATACATGGACATATATAATTCTTGATTGAATTGATCTAATTATACTCGTCGCACACCAGAGCGAAGCGCGGCTATGCTTTCTTATAGTGAATAACTTTTTCGCGTCGCTACCGAGCAGTGAACATTGTACCGACTGTCTATATTGTATGAAGCTACTTACCATTATGAATGTGTGCGCAATAAAACAGCATGTGTTCTCCGGCGATACAATTCGTAGAAGTGGACAATGGGCAGTTGCACGCTGTGCATTTTCTAAGGCTGCAATACTTATAGAATAGATTATTTAAATTTTCTACATCTGTAGCACTAACTGCAGTAATCCTAATACAGCATGGCCCATGGAATGCAAGAAAAAGATGCTAAAACGGGCGAAGGCATGAGTGCAACAGAGCAAACATTTTCGTGTATATTAAGTTGCCTATTATAGCGGCCAAACTGGGATTACTGTAAATACATATTTTTTTGCACTATTGTGCTTTAATTTAGTGCCATGTCAGTGAAGTTTTGAATTTGTATGTCCTTTGTTTATTCATTACATGTTTCCAATCACAAAAAGCTGGATTTGAGTTACACTTCCCTGTATACAATTACTTACCGCTACTTTTTTTTAACTACCTTTAAAAGCAAACTTACGTTGTAACTTGACCTCAATTGCCAAAAACCGATTCGCGTAAACTAATTAGGAATTTTAGTCGTAAAAATGACTGCAAGCCAACACCGTCAATATCTCAGGACATTGTGTGTCCGGCCATGCATCGTACAATTTAATAAATAACGTGTATTGTGTCTTTGCCATCTTTTATAGTACATAGTAATGACGCAGTGTACCAATGTTGTAAATTAACCACGGAAGACGCATCAAACGCTGTTGTATGCTATATTTGCACGATCCGTTTCAAAGGTGACGAAATTTCAATAAAATGTCTGCCACGTAAGCTACCGGCCTTGGTATGTACCAGCCATAATTGTGGCTAAAATACTTACTGGAAAACTTTTGTAAAATCAATATATTCCAGTTATGTCGTTTCTTAAAAAGTTATTTACGATATTAGTTATTATTAGCCTAATCACGTGTAACGCTCTGTTATGTACAAACTCGGCCATAAACTCAGCTAACGGTGTCCTATATTTTTTGCACGATAAAAATTTAGAAAGCATTTATATATTATTTATTTATCAAGTTACATTTGATGTGATCTTTTGTAAGTAACTAATTTTACTAATTAAAAACCCTACCTTTCTTGAAATCGGCTACCTTAGCGCCCCTGCTGGTTTACATCTCTTGTAGTTCTGTTTCTTTGATGAAGGTCGTCAAGGCCATTAACTGCTACAAGTCTAGGCCATAAAATTGTACCTACCGGCTTCGTTGCTAAACCATTTCAAGAGTACAAAAAATAATTTCAATGTTAATTATTTTGCATTAAATGACAACTTACAATCAATTTTTGTCATAATGCTTTTTACTAGTAATTTCTTTTTACAAAACTTTAGCAATTTACTTTTATACTTATTTTAATCCCCTCCTAAAATCTAGGACCTATTCCTACATTATTTTGATTCAATGTGGTATTCAGCAAAATGTTAAAATATGCTACCTTATCCTTTTTCAGTGTACTTTCAGGAGAACCTATTATTAATTATATATCATTATAAATACAGTTTTATTACATTTTTTTTTTATTGTTGACTCATTCAACAAGACATACACATCTTAAATTCCTAATATAAAAAAGTATTTCTTTTAATAAACATTATTCCACAAGAGAACAAATAAATATATATTTTTATTTTCAAACAACTCAAATAGACTTATAGAATTGACTAATAATTTTATTCGTGAATTAGCTTTATTTAAAGCCCGACATGATTCATTATCAATCCATCGCATAACTAAATATTCATTTAAAAAAAAAACAATGATTTATAATATTAAAGATATAAAATAATTTTTTTCTAACTGGTTTGTTATGTTGGGCTGTAAACAACAAATACAATTCCACGCCTGACAAATGGTTCTAAATTATTAGGCGCAAAAATCTAGTGTTCACATTATATTAAACATATTTGAAAATTCACAGCAACCAATTTATTCGAGATGAATTGTGTAGGATATGAATTTATATAATTAGTTGCTGTTAATTTTACTAATATATTTGTTTGATACATATATTTAATACTAACTTTGTGGGGAACCTACATCAATATATAAATGTATAATAATAATAACATGCACTTTTTCGAAAAAGATGGAAGAATTTTTTGTACTTGTGCATCATAAAAGAATATGTATTCGAACATAAATTTCAATATGTTAAAGGCCTGTATTACTGCAGTAGAGGCCATTTTCAATCATAAAATTAGAATATATTTAATTATATAAACCAAAAGTCTGTATTATTATTATTATATGAAAATAATAAAAAGAAACAATATTATATATATATTATAATTACATCTATGCATACCATCCTTAAATATTTATTTGTCTGATGTCCTCAAGTCTTACTCACAATCAACATAACGCATCCTGAAATAAGAATAAAATATACAGTTAATTTTTTTTTACTATTTTGATTGGATTTATAATTATTTTATTAATGATAGATTTATATTCTTTAGAACATGTTATGTATAAAAACAGATTTAAATTGAAAATTATTGTATTGAAATGCATTGAATTATTTTTACCCTGTATTCTTCTTTGCAATTGAAATATATTTCGATTTTCACATAACATGCTTTAAAATAATTTAACAAAATTTTGATTAATTTAGAATTTCAGAATACCGTATGGTTGACCCATAGCACAGACTATTTATATCAAACCTGACCTTATATTGTTGCGGGATGAAAGGTAGACCGACAATAGTCAATACCAAATTTATACATTTATTAAATGAAATGGAATACACATTTGTTATCCACAACTAGCTAAACAAGATCCAATACTACCAATCGTAGTCTTAAATCTTTCAAAAATTTTGATACAACTTACATTAATATAATAAGGACAGATGATACAGATACATATTATTCGAGAAACCCTATTCATTAATTACTTATAGATATAGTATAGCAGTTTAATATTTGAAATGTTTTGCTACACATCAAACAACGTATACTAATTTTACCTAAAATTATAAACATCAATTTGTCTAGTCTGTGTTTTATTCTATAATATATTACGGCACCAAAACATACATCTATGTAAAATAAAACCAAATAAAAAGGGATATTCAAAGTTATATATGCAGAGGGATGTGTTTATTTTTATTAATAATGCCAATACAATAATCCTTATAAGAATTCTTATAAATAGTCCAAATCAATTTCCTGTTTTGATTTTATTATTTGCTATTATTAAGATAATATTGTTTACATTAAATACAAGGTTAAAAACATGAAATAATGGAAACTTATTACTCTGCATATTTATTTTAACTGCCGTAATACATTTTACCTACAGTTATTCTGCAAGTTGCTATATTTTATAAAAAATTAAATATAATAATTAGCAAAGCATAAAAGAAATCTATTATAAGCGAATATGAAAGGATAAATTGTCAAATAGAACAAAATAATTTAAGGAAATTAAAAAGTAGAATAAAATATGTTTTTCTTTATACATCCATCAACACTTACCTTTGATGTGTTTCAGGAACATTTGTTAGATAACGACTATCTATCTCAATATTAATATTTTAATCTATTTGACAATTTTAAAAGCTACTAAAACTTAACCAATCATTTCAGAAAAACTTTAAAAATAAAAACATATATATTCTTAAGTAAACGAATCAATATTTTCTGAAATAAATGATTATAAAAATAATAATCATCAGGACATAAAATAATTAGTAATTGTGAATGGAATAGTGATTAGTTTTTAATGTTTTTTTTTGTTTGTATTAAATTTTCCCTCTTCACCTTTGTTTGTGTGTATTGCGTTTACTTAGTCTCCGACCAGAATCCTTGGTGTTCAAAGTGAAGCGTTCAGTCGGTGCACGAACATCTCTGAGAGCCCTTTGATCAACAGTTTTTCCTTTCTCAACCTTGGACATGAATTTTTCAATCAATCCAGGGCATGACAGATTTTCTTCAGGTTCCCATGTGTTATCGTTGCTGGAATATCCTTTCCATGAGACGAGGAACTCACGTTTACCATCACGTTTGTGGTGAACTTCAATAATACGGTCGACCTTTAAAAGATAAAGACATTGTAGATAATATTGTGATTTGTCACAAGAATTTAATTATTAACAATTTAAATTAAAACATTTCAAATATGTGCATAATAGAAAAGATATTTAGTTAAAAAAAAGTCATAAATTCTAGTAAAAATTTCTGTGACAGTATTTATGTTTATATTTATAGAACTCTCTAACTCTATATGATTATATTATAATGTGCAAACATTTTTTTAGGATATCCATAGACAGGCACTGATTATTCTAATCTGCGTACACACGCTTGTGGTTACACATATTGGCATATTGAATTATATCCAAATGTACAGAAGTTCTCCAGAACCTCAAACTTTTGCGATAATTAAAAAAAACCAGAAAAAAATTAATTAAAATCTTAAGCATATCACATTGTATTCATTAAATATTGTTCAGAAAATGCAAATTGCTTGCAAAATATACTAAATAAAAGTCTCCCAAAAATACTTTTTAGTCACAGAATTCATATTTACAGAAATGTGACTTGAAACTGAGTTGCAGTGACTGAGAGATAGATCATCAAATATCATCAGAATTCCCTAGAAATGTGACAATCAGAAACAACAATAACAAATATTCAGATGCATTTGTATAAAATTCTTCTTACATAACATCCCATCATAAACAGCATTTTGATGATATTTTAGAACGCATTTTAAAAGCAATATCTCAGCTATGTTCTCTTAGCTTGTCAAAAATATTGAAAATGTAATGCAAATGTTTGGTATTTGTGTTCTTGTATAAAATATGTTTTGAGTTTAGAATTTGTTAATACTCTCGAAAACAAAATGATCCTCTTTGCATTCTAAACAATTTGGATAATGGCGCGAACTTCAAAAACATCAACAAAACAAAACTTTGGCTGCGTTCAGAACGACTCATCACTTGCAAGCGCCGAGTCATCAATTGGAGATAAGCAATAATTTTTATTTTTTTATATATTGGCCGATTAAACGCTGGTGTCTAATGAGTTGTTTTGTCAGCAAAGAATCGTACCTAAATGTATGATGATAAAATGACAAACGCTTCCAGCAAACGATGACTCAGCGGCGGCGTTCAGTTTGCTTGATTGAGTCGTTCTGAACGCAACCATTCAAATGTTATACATTTTTATGAAAATCAATAGTTGTCAGTTTCAAGATCTGAAGTTTTTAATCCAAACTTTGGAGTTAAACATCTTAAGAGCCGTCTATACCCCCGGCCGGTATAGGGAACTACATGTATACGGGCGCCAAGATAACTAATGCATCAGTTAACATAATTACAATCCGAGACCGGATTTAGAAAACTTAAACATTTATCTACGATTGGATGGAGAGGTTTTAAGAATAAAGTTGTTATTAATTTGTTATGATGGATGAAGCTTGCGTACTTCCTTTATCTTATAAGTTTTAATAAAATTAAAAAAGTATGTAAGCTTTATATTTCATAACAAAGTAATAACAACATTATTCTTAAATCCCTTCCATCCAATTGTGAATAAATGTTTAAGTTTTCTAAATCCGGTCTCAGCTTGTAATTATGATAACCGATTAGTTATCTTGGCGCCCGTATACATGTAATTCCCTATACCGGCCGGGGGTATAGACGGCTCTTAAGTAATAGCCGTAAAGATGCTGGGGTCACTTTACATGTGTCAATTTATTGACCAATTTCTACTCAGATTAAAATAAATAGATTTATTTTAATAGTTATTATAAATTAAATTTTATAAAGTCGAAATATATTTGATAAGGTGAGTCAGTTGACAGATGTCAAAAGGTAAAAGAAAGACGCGTTCTTTTTTAAAGGAGAAAAAACTTATTTCTGACATCTTACGTCAGGACGTTCTCCCAAACTACATTCTATAAACTGGAACGCACCCCTGATTGAACCAATTATTATACAGTTGGCAGTACTGAAAATTAAACAATAAATTGTGGAATGTAAAGTGAAACAAATCCGAAATAAATTGCAGTAAAATCAGATAAAGCAAGTCCAACTTAAGCTTAGTTCAAATCAACTTTGTGTTTTTCAATTGAAAAATTGAGTTTTTTAAATATTATTTGCCATAATACATTATTTGTAAATATGTTATATGCCATGGTATGAGTGGAGGAAAACGCAGGACATTTAAATTTTAAATAAATGTTAATAAAACTGTGGTAATAGGTTTTGTTGCTTAAAAACGTCGTGCAATGTATGTAATAATATTATAATTTAAATTTGTGTATTTTGTCATTTGGCGGCGAACATTTCTCAGAATAAAATGAATATAGAAATAAAATAAATTTCAAAGATTTTAATTACCAACCTAAAATACATTTGTTATTTTAACCTAAGATCACAATGTGAAATAAACTCAGATAAACATTAAGCTATGATTGAAATATTGGCATTTACTTATGGAATTTGATAAAATGTTATATTTTTTCTTTTTAATCTGCTATTCGTAATAACTAATAACAATGCTGTCAATCTATTTTAGAGACTCCATCTTAATTTAACAAACATATGTGTTTTGTAATTACATAATATATGGATTAATTTATCTCAATTCTAGAGCAATTCAATTAATTTATTTAAACAACATCAATATTTCCTATTTATTTAATAAAGATTAAAAACAGGTTAATAATATTTATTATTCATGATAAAAAAACTAATTTATTGGTTCACATTAATCACCATCGACGTAAATTGTATATTGAAATAAAATAAATTAAATATTGTTCTTAGAAAATTTATTAAGCAATTCGTACAGCTAAAGTTTGTCCTGGCAATGACAATGTTTCTCAATGCATTTTTAATAAACACCAATAATATAAAAAAAAATATATTTGTTGCAATTTTTGATAAAAAATATACTTGTGACTAAAATTTTTATAATCCAATAATTGGCAGTATTAATGCAGAACCAGCTAAGAATTTTTAACTGCTAAGTTTGAGTTTCAATGAAAACTACAAATGATCTCCAATCAATTGCAAACCCATCTTACTCTATCCAATACATTCGATTCATCAAAGTAATTGCGAATCATTATTTTATAAATACAATTATATATTACAGTGAGCAACATTGCTGCTGACTGATGAGAGTTAATTATAAACACATTACAAGCCAAGCGAAAGCGGCTGCATGATAAAACGACAATTCAATTTTTAAATGATTATTTATATAAGCAAGTTATATTGTGAAATAATCGCGATGTCCATCACTAACAATTTTATTATCCAGGCAAATCGATACACAGGAATATATCTATTTATAGATATAGATAGTTTTCTAGATTAATTTATTAAATAAATAGATTAAACATTCAGATGAAAGATTTTTTTGACGCGTAAATGTCTTCTAATATATATCATATTGAAAAAAAAAAAGCAAACAAGTTGCTGTGACATAGACCACACAAGAGTGGTTTCAGAAAATGTTGGAATCATGAAACTTTCACATACATATCTAGAAATAAACAGGTCAAACCAGAATGAAGTCAAAGTTTCTCTTAAATGTTTATATAAAATTATTATTTCTAAATTATTAACAATTGGAGCAGTTTCAGGAATAAATAAATTAGGTCACATTGCAACCAATAGGGAACACGATAGCGATGGGTTCGCCAAGCGTCGGGTATAGTCGGAAAGGCCGATAAACTTTTAATCGATTATTAGGTCATTGGCGTTGTTGCTAAATCTAAACCAGTTTCAAAATATTCTATAGGCATTATTGAATCCTAGGCTCAAATCCAAACTGTTTTCTACAACCGTTCAAACTTTTGCGACGAAGCAAAAGTAAACCAATGTCATATTGTTTCCACAGTCTCTTAGAGCGGACTTGCAAACATTGATTTATTTGCATCTACACCTCCCAAAACATTATGTTCTATCCAACATGTTGGCCGACTTCAGTATATAATTAATGTTGAATCAAGAATAGCTCATGGCGTAATCCAATGCATTATTACAATTCCTAGAAATGTGATAACATTCAAAATAGCATAAATACTTGATATCGGAAACATTTTTTTAGTTTCAGTAGATTGCAATGAAATATTATAATAAATGCTTTTTGGTTCAACAGAATCAGATAAGAAGTACAAAATCAACAATGAAACGGGCACAACGCTCGGACACCCGGAGCGATCGCAACAAAAGCGGAAGGCACCATTCAAGAGTCGATAAAATTATATTGGAATAGGCATTTATTGGCGCCGCCGTGCAAGTTTTCGATATCATTACAGCGACATGGGGTTCCCGGGACGGGGTAGTATGAATACAAATAATGAAGATGGTATGCATTTCCAAATCATTACGTAATATTTTTTGAGCATGGAAAGCTGGTGGATCGTAGGATGTCCGGATAAATTTTCGCTCATGACGTTGCCAATGCAATTATGATTTAATGATTCATAGGGGCGCATATTCGCGACATTTACTCCACCCCATGATAATAAAACCGACAAACTTGTAAACAACGTTATTTGAGTCCGCTTCGCAATATACCCGGATAAATACGATGAGTAATATTAAATTATTATTATTCCAGGAATTTATTTATCAGTTATTATTTCAATGCAATATTCCTATTTTACTAATTTGAAACAAAATATACGCAACGATGAATAAAATTTTCATTTGCAGAAGATTTTTATTGATATAACATAACATTGTTATATTTCAGACTGACTGACATCCCGACGAATAAAAATAATATGAATTTCTATTTTGAGGATTAATGTTTAAAAACACAATAATGAATGTATTAAATTGAAGATAGCATACTAAAAGAATCAGCTTAAAGGTGTTAAGACTATTATTATTAAACATTAAATTAATCTTGGAAAGCATTTGATATAATATATTGTATCTTAAAATCATGGAACGGGTTCCGCCATCTTGGTTGTAACTGTATACCTGGATTCTCATCTTCCATTCAGCTATTTCAGCTGACCTAGCATTCTTGGGGCAAGTTGCGTTACATCAGCCATTTTGTTGTGAAAGTATTGAAAAAACTTTTGTTAGGCATGCTATAAGCTGCTTTTCAATTACTGGGTGTTTTACAATAGCCCGCGCTGAAATAAGTTACACTTGTACTGTATTGGAATACGTGTTTATGCTTGTACACTTGTCACGTGACCTCAAATATAAATATGGACTGTAATCGGATAGCTGAGCTTCAATAAATAAGTGCAACTCACACTACTTGAAAAGTTGTGGCTAAAATGAATAGGAAAGGAAAATGGCTTGTGTAAAGCTGTTTTTATATTATACATCAAATTGATAATCATTTGTGCATTTTACATACTTAGTTTATCTATAATTAATTCAATAGAGAATTGTCGCCAGTGTCATAGGGGGCATTAGGGCGTTATAGCGTCAATACCATTTTAAAGATAATTTAATTTTAAAGAATTGTATTTTATTTTGTTTGCAATCATGCGCGTTCTAAAAACTTCAGTTTTTTACGTTCTACAAATCAGCGTATGTTTTGTTTAAAATAATAATTTTATTATTTATAATTTTATTATTTTTATTTAACCTACGGTTTGCAAACCGTCCAAACTGTGCAAAATTGTTTCAGAATAACGGCATTATCGTAGCCGTATCTACAGAACGCATTCTTCCGTTTTTTATACAACTTTGAAGTAAAAAATATAGAGCACCCTATACAATCCACTACGACCACCCTAACGCAGTTATTAACTGGTTAGCAAGACTGAATAAGGTCTGAACTAAATTTTTATTTCCGACTGACAGCCATCGCTCTGCAGTTAAATAAACAGGTGAATAGAGGCACTTAATAAATTCAGACAACAGATCGGTCGATTAGAGAATTTGTTTCACCAATTTCACTTTTTATTTCTACTTACAATAATATTCAATAGTTTTCGCGATATAGAAGAGCAAACCATTTAGTATTTATCTTGTGCAATATACAATGATATAATATGACATTTACAGAGTCCGAATTGCAACCCAAATGTATAATTTTTACCGTACGTATGTGAAAAGAGCCCAAATGTCGGACCTTATTCATTTATCAGTAAGTAATTCAAAATTAACTAAATTGCTGAGACAAGTTACAATTGTTTAGTTTTAATTATGTTTGGCATAATAAATACTCTATTTTATTTACTAAAACGTTTTAAAATAAAAATATTGTCCCAGATTTATGTGTTCACATGAAAATGAAAGTTACATTTAGCAGTAGTTGTCCCAAATTTATTTGGTAATAACTTGTTGCGACTATATTCATTATCGTTTGCAAGGCGTCGGTGAAATTCTCTTCTATGTTTTTTTACAATACTTACATTACTGATGACAACGTGATGCTATTTTAAATCAATTTTCATAAACTCTTCACAAACTGTTTCATGCAAGGTTTTTGAATTTATATAATATTTACTAATAATTTTTTAATTAATTTAATTGATCGTTTCGTTGACCCAAAGTCATCCCATCCGCACGCTGGCGCTTTACCGAAATATGTTTATGAGTAGCAATGAAAAACGTGTCGCTCGCCGGCAGAACAGCATTCAACAATTAATATAAATGCGACCAATTTCCCCGATTACACTGATTTAATAATTCAAACATGTACTATTAATTTCACCATTGAGACTATATAGACTGAACTATAATTCCCGCAACATAGCAAAAACGATGTTTCTCAGCGACTTTTAATGTTACCGGAAACATTTCATCCTCGGCCAAGTATTCGGTAGCAACATACCAGGGAGTATTAACTGTTGCTCGTTTCTCATTCCAAATAAAAAACAACAACGCCCGTTTTAGATACAAAAATTCATCATAAAGTGTGAACGCCTGTAGAGTGCGTGTTAGTTTTGCCTTAAATTATTTACTATTATAATTTATGATACATCCAAGATGACCAAGACTACGCAGCGTTTTAGATGCTACAATTCCAGAAATTGAAGCAATTGCATTAGCATGTTTGAAAAATCAACTGTTTAATAACAGGAGAAAACAACAGTGTTTAATAAATGTGATAAAGAAACACAGGATGTACAAGTATACAGAGCCCCATCATAATTGAAATGATATCTAAACTTGAAGTATAGAGCAACCATTCCAAAAGAGTTACTCCCTCCTCTGTCAATGACACCGTAAAGAAAACTGTTACATTTAAAGCGGTTTTTGCTCATTAGTAGTAGAACGCTCCTGATTGGTTCTCCGCTACCGATTTGAATAGCGGAACCAATCAGGAGGGAGCGCTACCAATGTAACGAAGACTGAGCGTCATACCTCCCCGCCGGACCCTTTATTATTTATTCTCACACTTCTCTTTTATTTTAGTTTAGACAGATATAATATAGCCTTAGATATAGTATCTTTACGACATGGGCTTAAATTATCTTAGTACCAACCGCCTGGGAAAAAAGGGAGGCAATTATGTTTGTATCATATACCTAGAAGCTATTTAACACATCCGGTATTCAACATACAATACTTTTTACCTTTGAGTATTACCTCAGGTTGAATAGCTTCCAGGTATATGATACAAATATAATTGCCTCCCCCCCCCCCAGGCGCTTGATATTGAGATAATTTATGCTCATGTCGTAGTCACATCTCTAGTATACTATACCATGCATTTTTGTACCAAATTGTCATATAATGGTAAAATAACAAGATAGTGCTGAATTTTATAACTTTTTATTTGACTTTTCTTTTATATACCCAAAAATGCAAATTCAATAGTATAGATGATAATAGAAAATTTAATTAATACCATTGGAAAAGCATAGAACAACATTTCTTTATAGTATGCAGATGTTTTTATTTAATGTCTTGAAATCCAAACAAAGAGCAATTTAACATTGGCGTTATTAATGACGGCCGACGCTTGTCGACAACGCGCTGGCGCTCTGTCAGCAACGCACTGGTTTTTACCAAACTTATTCATCATTATTATGGATTATCACGTCTTAACCATCGTTTATATTAATGAGAATATAATTATTCATGTCACAAAACATTGTATCAGCCAATCAAAATCAATCATTTTCGTATTAATTGCTGAAAATATAGCTTATTCTTGCTTTTTAGTACATAATAATTACATTAGACCACCATGTAAATATTGCTTATGCTCAAAATATCTATTTAGTGACGTAGACACTCTATTTCGCCTACTTGACACTTCCATTCATATCTCTCATTGAAATAAATGAATACATTTTAGTATTTGTTGTTTCAGACCAAAATTGTGTTTTTCTATAACCATTAATAACAACTAAATAGACCCGTCAAACTCAATACAATTCACTGCAGTTTGGCATTTTTTACTTATAAGATCTGTTCCAACCTACAGTTTTCAGACAGTTTGCAAACCGTTCAAACTATGCACACAATAGTATATAGTGTATCAAGTGTAAGAACTGCTAAAGTCTTTTGGCACAAGCTACACTCGATATTTTTTCGCCTGCCCCAATTAAAAACATTATTTTCAATGTTTATTATAAGTTGTCACTACTGTCAGATTTTAAAGTATGACATGAAATTGTAATCAATTACCGCGAATAGCCGAACAGGCCAATGGGCATATGCACCTTTCTTAATCTTCAAAACTTTATAGATTTTTGACATGTCAGCCTAAAAAGACTATTAATGTCCAAAAATATATAACTTTTTATGTGTAGTGGTACACAATTTACAAAACAAACAGAGTTTTCAGAAATAGGAGTAGTTAAAACTCCTTTCTGATATTAATTCCAAACCCAATTAACCAACTAATATCTGGATCATTTTAATTATTTCTTTGCTGTGTTAACTAACATGCAATGCATGTTTTAAATGTTAAAAACATAAAATGATAAAATGTAAGAAATTTCCAATCTAGGTCATAAACAAAATGGTCACAATAATGTAATTTGTGCAATTCAGGTATAAAAGAAAAGCAATCAAATCAAGTGCTTTAAGATCATTTAATACTTAAGCTACAGAGTAGAAAGAAAATAACCTGCAAACAGATAAACGGCACTGAACTTCTAGAACACTCCAATAAATGTTAGATCAAGAATTGAAAAAGACATTGTTTATAGATCTGAAAGATACAGGATTCATAAGAGATACTCCTATTTTAAAACATGTATGTGTACAGTGTCCCAGAACTTATGAAATTCCTTGAATACTAAAAATTATATAAAAAAAACAGCATTTTGTCAACACTAAGCCAAACTTTCGCTGAGGCCAATTAAGGTTTCCTACAATTGGTAAAACTATTTTCTTTTGGAGAGACAACAAATAAATGACATTCTTATCAAATGAAACATATCCCAAAGAATGACAATTTTTCAAGACACAAAAGTACAGCTACTGAAGTTTCATAATTGATAAAATTTTAGACCTATAGAAAACATACTGATAAAAATCGAACTAAAGCAAATAAACTAAAAACTAATACATTTTCTGATTAGCAAGACTCCATTAATGCTTTCAAGTGCACAATTAGTGAGTACGTAATTATATTAGTGTTTGGAAGTACATATCCAAAAGCAGACAACTTTAGTAATAAAAAAATTAAAAGAACTTTAAGAGTGAAACTAACAATATGAAAACCACTTTTGAATTAAATTTATTGTTCTGAAAATTTTGCAGTGATCATAGAAAAGTTTCAAGCACAATAAGTGAAACTTTATAATATATTTGGTTGTTATGAGACAGAGTAAAAGTTAAATGCATGGTCGCTGTAGTAATATACAGTGCCAGGAGATACACGCACGAGCCTAGATTAGTACAGTAAAGCTCCACTAATCCGAATCAAATAAAACATGGCTTGATTCAAATTATTGAACCATCCGGATTACTGGTACAATAATAATAGAATTAAGCAAAAGCGATATAAAATAATAAAGCTTTTATAATAATGACAAAAGAACAAATTTTCAAGAAAAAATTAAACCTCTTAAGGTAGGAAAATTGTCTCATAAAACTATCGTGCAGCTTTTCTCGGAAGTTAATTAAGATAATTCATTTCCGTTTTCGGCATTATTATGAGTATAATAACAACATTTGAATAAGCTATTTTGGTAAGAATTTATTAATAAATAAAAAAGTTTAGTGGTAAAAATTTATTTCAAACTTAGTTCATATTAATATTTATATAAAAAAAATTATGCCACAAAAATTATCACAAAATTATTATTTGTTTGCTTTAAAAGTAGCACCAAAGATGAGGATACTTTTGGGTGTAAACAATAAGCCCACCGATGGCTCCGCCCATTACGTTCGGTACTGTTTTTATTACACAATTAGTAATTTGATTTTATTGGGTGATCGTCGCCATGGGCGGTATTTTACTACAGTGCGAGTGAAGCGCTCCAGGTGGTTTATCACGGAACCATTCCTGACAATTGCGTCCTTAAGAAGAACTTAGATATTTTAGTCTGGCGAATGCAACTTGCTATTTTACAGTCTATCAACTAAGATAAAGTAAGCTGTGGTAAGAATAACTGAGAATAGTGACAAAAGAAAAGATCCTATTGAGTCAATTAAATTAATTAAATAATAAGTAATATTTGATAAACAAAGTAGCTGATTGGCTAAAAAGTGATAAACAGCAATGTCAGCTAACATATTTTTTTTACAGAATAGTCTCCATTGAAAGATAATTAAAATAATTTAGCTCAATTTTTTTAGTTATCCGAGTAAATACACCAATGTCAGTTTTATTTACATGCAAAATTTAAATATCATTTTTTTTTTTCAAAAACTGTCTTTTAAAGAAATATTCATATGCAAGATTGGCAGCAATAAATAAAAGTTTATTATTATTTCATGTCACAGAATATTAAATCGTTGCAATGCAGATTAAAATCATAGAGAATACATAATGTTTTGAACACTTTATCCAATTCCTCCAATGCCTTAACACAAGAATCAGCAACCTGTGGCTCTTTATGAAAAAGTAAAATTATATGGAACCAAAAACATTTAAGGTTTTTACTCTAAATTATCAAATCAATCCAATGATTACTAGATGCAGAAAACTCAATTATTACATAAAATTTGGACTGAAAACCCATTCCCTCTGAAATTCATCAATTTTTTTACTGAATTCTTTTATTGCATTAAATGATTAAAAATAGCATAGAAAATCTATTCAAGGAATACATCAAAAACCACAAGAAACCCCAGTTATTGCATAAAAATTACTCAGAAATCCATTTACCACATAAAATTTGCAGAAAGTCTCAAATCAAACAGGATACCTATTTGTTGTGTAATATTTACACAAAAATTGCTGAGAAAACAATGGATTTTAACATTTTTAACTGATTCTTCACACAAAAAAGGTTGCTCCTGCCTCAACTCTTAAACTGAAACAACCCTTTTGTTTGTTAAAAATGTTAATTATTTTATACTTGACACTCCATTTTCTTTCATTAAACACATTGTACACAATCTATATAGCTTGAATATATATATAATATCTTAAAAATTAGAACAGTTTTTGCTTTTGATCCATAATTCTGCCGTGCTTAAGAAAAAGGTTTTATTGAGTTAGCAGTAATTATTTGTATCTATTTTCAAAATATGAAAGCTGTATGTTAATTAAAAAACTATAAAATGTATGGTAGTAGTGTACTGAGTAGTTACAGATTTATGCTAATTTTTATTGAAGGTTTTAGCAATTTTGTTAGATAAAATCTTTTAAAGCTAATAATAGCAACAAAATTTATTATTGCAAAAAAAGCAAGGATAGAATTTTGCAATTTTTTTAAAACAACACAGCTTTTTTTCTAAGGACAGCAGAATCATAATATAAATCAGCTTAACTTTACAACAAACTTAAAAAATCAACAAGTATTCAATAAAATAATATTACAACATTAAAATGACAAAGGCATTTGCTAATCAATACGTAAAGAGATCACCGGTAGATTAATAGTGAATCATTGAAAGCAATGAACATTATCGCAAATGTTGCAGAATAACCCCGCTTTCTTTTTCAATTAGGTACATAACTCAAATCATATGATCAATATTTGTATAATTTACAACACAAAAGTGAAATAATGTTTAAAATTCAGGTAAAGAAGAACCACCCTTCTGAGAAAAAGAAATAAACTATGTCCCAAACCAAAAAAGCAAAACTAAAAATTAATAATACTGGAAACATCAACAAAATGCAACTCTATAAATTTTTTGTGTAAAGCTCACCTGAAATTATTTTAGCGTTCAAATAATTCTTTTGCACCTATTTGGTTGACCGAATATGTATACGAACACATCAACTAAATGCAAATTTAAATTTCAAAAATATGGCGGGAAATTTTATTCCTATAACCTTGAAATTTGTTTATTTACATATTGTAATCAGTATGATGACACATGGAAATTGTTCTTTAATTGTAATTAATAACTGTTGTTGCAGTGGTAATAACTGATATGGAAAACAAACTTGTATTTATTTTACATTTTTGTAAATAAACTTTAAATTAGCATTAATATTAAATTTATATATCTATAGCCTCGACAACCTTTCATAGAAACATTTATATTAAAACGTTGAGTATTGAGAACTAAAAATTTAAAAGCATATTGCAATAAAACATATTGTTGATATAAAATACTGATTACAAGTTATAAAATAATAATCATATTACTCATATCTGGCAATGCTGCTATTGTTTGGAACATATACAACCAGTGCATTTTAATTAAATGATAAAACTAAAAAAAAATATTAATTTATATATTTATGCAAGACAAGTTATCAAACTTACTGATTCATCATAAATATTTTTAGAATCAAGATTTAAAATTCAATAACATCAACAGCATTGTTTAAAAAATGCTATTGTTAATATTTAACTGTAAATAAGTGAATTTCTATAAACAATCTGGCAAAAATTATATAAAATGCTCCTTATTTGAAACTGATTAAAATTTATACAGATAAAATTAATGAATACTTACTTCATATTCAGCAGTATCATCCTCGTCATCTTCAGCATCGGCCTTTTTTCCTTTGGCTTTTTTCGCTTCTTTGTATTTTTGAAGCAGCTCAGGGCAATTTAAGGTGCGTTCAGGTTCCCAAGTGTCTTGGTCGCTGCCGTAACCTTTCCATTTGATTCTGTACTGCTGTACGTTCCTAACTTTCTTATCATCTACGATTGCTTCGACCTAATACAAACTCCGATTGTTGTAGCTTGTTATATAAACAAAATTGATTGTAATTTACCTCATAATCCTCTTCCTTTTCTTCTTCCTCTTCATCCTCCTTGTCTTTGTCATCATCTTTAGCTTCTTTCTTTTCTTTCTTATCCTTTTTAGAACTGGCTGCTTTTTTTCCCTTCTTTTTCTTGGATTCTTTTTCTTTAGGTGGTTCGGGTTCAGTAGATTCGGAGTCTGATTTTTCTTTCTCCTTTTCCTTCTCTTTTTCTTTTTCTTCGGATTTTTCGGATTTCTTGTTTGGCTTCTTTTTCTTCGTTTCCGGTTCACTTGCTTCAGATTCGGATTCGTCAGATGATTCGGATTTGGATTTCGACTCTACATCAGACTCTGAACCTTTTCCATTTTCTTCGACGGTTTTGGACGCCCTTCCTTTCCTCTTCTTTTCCGTTGAACTTTTGTCGGTTTTATCGCTAACATCGCCGTTCGAAACCTCCTCGAAATCTTCCTTTCCGTCATCCTTTTCGGTCTTCGACTGTCTACTGCGACGTTTCATACTTATTTTTCTCATTAAACAGCTACGTTTGTTAATTTGAAACACAACAAACACGCGATCTACAGCTCTGATTTTCTGAAATATGACGCCAACCACAATGTACACATATATATCAACCCAAGCCAAGCCAAACAATATTGTAGTTAGAAACCGGCTCTGTTTTACCGGCCGATTCTGTTGTGCTTGCTTGTTATGCATTATTATTTAGTTAGGAATTTAGTTGTTAGGTGGCGTGTTTATTTTGTCCACGCAGCATTTTATAAACAACGCCAACGGTTTTTGTTCGAGATATTTAATTATGTCGTTTCGTTCGAAATATTATTTTAATTTTCTATAAAATCAAGGTCATGAAACCTTTGATTGTTACAAATGATATCGAATAATTATGTTTATTAACATTTTAAAATAAAATTTATTTTGTCTATTAAAGTTTCGTACTTAGGCAACCTCAATATCTTATTTTATGCACTCGTTGACTCGGCGCCAAAAGAACACATGTTTTTTTTTTAATTAATTAACAATTTATTAATTCTTTGGAAACATATTTTTTGCCTTCACATACCAGTGACATAGGCGTAGTCAAGAGAAGGCAAACGTGGTCCCGTTATAATAATATTTTTATCTTTTTCATGTATTGTGTTTTAGAAGCAATTTTACAATTTATGCAATTGAGCATTTAAGCTGGGAAACACAAAGTAACAATTACTGTTATATATACTTAGCAAAATTCAGTTCATTACGTAACAGCAGGACATTTAGTTAATTGATTTGCCTAATCTTGCAATTACCGTGATAATTTTCATTATTTCATAATCATTCATCGAACAAGAAAAACTAAGGTTACAATGTAGGCAACCAAATCTACGCACAAAAAATGTTTCACCATAGGCGTAGCACATTTTTGTGGTAATTATTCACAATTCAAATTTCAAGCATAAAACTTTTCTTTCAAGTTATTTTTGGCTTGTTTTAGTTTGGCGTTTGTTACCATTTTGATTAACATGTTCAATACACAATTTATTATGTTACATTATGACGTTTTAATACTTTCAATAAACATTAACCTTATCTAAGAACTGCCCAAATGGTGTAGTGGTTAATGTACTTAAGGGTCTCGGGTTCAAACCTATTAAAAGATTTTTTTTGTTAAGAAATAATGTGTTTTAATAACTAATAAGTACGCCTTCATACGGAGAAGATAAAAAAAATTATAGTATTTGTCTTGAAATGTATAGATGTTGCAAAAACGTTAAAAAAATTTGATTGTTATGTTTAAATTTGCGGCAAAAGGTTCAGACTTAGTAGTCTTTACCTTTGGCGATTAGCCTTGTGGCAAAAATAAACTAACACTAAAAAAATAAATTTAAAAAAATTATCTAAACAGTGACAAACGTCTATGACCTGAAGTTTGCGTTAGTAGTATTTTGTTATATAAAAAATACATTAAAATAAAAAAGTTTGCACGTGTTATAGACCACACGGTATATAAAAGAAATAGAAATCAATACACTATGCCTATTAATTTAAGCAGATTTATAAAGATTGGTAATAGATGCAAAAGTACATAGTTAAATAAAAGCCCAAAATTTGTAAAATAAACTTAACCACTTTGCGAGTGACAGAAAGATGCGATTGTTCTTGCGGCTTAAGCTAACCTAGAAAGTTGCTTAGCCCGGGCATGTGAATTTTTTTTGGCAATCAAAAGGAAAGTTCTATTTAATGACATATATTGTTTTAGTTTTAATTAAATATATAATATTAACCTGAAAGACTCACTTGTTTTATAAAAAAAAACTCCAACAGTGATGAGCCAGCTAACAAGCTGGCCACCCGCAGAGACAGGACACTTAATTAAACTTTTTTTCTCAGAAGCAACTAACGATGCTTTTTTCCTAGATAACATTAATGTTAATAATTCAGGTACCCAAACCTTCTGTTTTAGATGGGTTTACTAAATAATGTTTTTAATCAAACCCCACCTTAAGAACCAACACACCACCCGTAAAATGGCGGTTAAAAACAATTGGTTTTGACGGATTTCTTAGAGCACAAAAGTTACTTGTAACTTTGTTATAAGTTGCGTTTTTATAAATCTTGGATAAATAGAATTGTGTCAGATTTTAAGTTGAAACAATAAAAGGATACCAAAAGTTTATATTACTTTAAACGGCTTTAAAAATTATTTATTTTATAAGTTTAATCTGCAGCGACTAGCCAAAAGCTGAAACTGCTTTAAATAAACCCCAAGCATTTTTTGCAGCTAAAGTCAAGTAGCAAGTTGGTAAGTTTTCTGGTTTTTGTAACTACAACACAAAAGTTTTGTTCGGATACATTACATAAGCACTTTTTGAGAACGTGCAATTAAAATGCGTCAAGACTGCAAAGGTACACAATGCATTATGTAGAGAGACGTCCGACGTTTTACAAAAGAATTGCTTTAAATAAACCCCAAGCATTTTTTGCAGCTAAAGTCAAGCAGCGAGTTGGTAGGTTTTCTGGTTTTTGTAACTACAACACAAAAGTTTTGTTCGGATACATTACATAGACACTTTTTGAGAACGTGCAATTAAAATGCGTCAAGACTGCAAAGGTACACAATGCATTATGTAGAGAAACGTCCGACGTTTTACAAAAGAATCAGTCAAACGCATTAGTACCGAAAACGGTAAAATGTTTTATTAGAAATTTAAAAAGTTAGTATAAAACGCAAATTTGTAAGAGAGATTGATAGCAACAAGTTAGTAGTGGCAACGGTAAAAAACGTTGGCTGAGGTATCATCCACAAACTTGTTTAATGACAATAGTTGCAAACTATAAATCAAGCAAGTTTACTTGAGTAAAGGTATTAAGCATGTCTAATTTATGACAGCTGAAAGCATATGTATGTAACAAGCTATATTGCTATATCTAAATGCCGCTTATATACTACCCGTCAAAAGTTAAAAAAAACACCAAAAACCGGTAGCCCAATTTTTATCAATATTTCAAAGAATATGTAAATTATTCACACTAAATTATTAAAGCTTATCATGAATTAAAAAATTGTAATTTTTCTAGATTAACATTATAATTTTATTGTGCAAATCAAAGTATGCTCCAAGTTTGTCAGCGTAGCGTTTTTCAATTTTGAACGCAGACAGAAGTATTAATACAATAGCTTGATGTTAGCGTAAACGGATCAAAAGACAGAAATAATGGTGAAAAGAGTACAACCTGGATGCTATAGAAACACTACAGGTCTGTTTATCAAAAAAAATAATATTTGGCCTCAAATTGTACTGCCTTTTCTTTTGTTTGTTTTTAACTCTTCACCACAAGAGATGTCTAGAGTAGTACAATTAGATACTAGAAAAACTAGAAAAAAGCAAGTGATCTTTAACAACACATCAAGACTTTGTTTGTATGTCCACAATGTTTGCTGTAGAACGATTTACAGCTCTCACATGCGGGGTAATCACTTATTGAAGTAAGTCTCCTCAAATGTTTATTCCAAGAACATTAAACGCAAATTGCTATATTAACATAGTTCTAAAACCAACATTAATACCCAAATTTAATGTTCTAAAGTGACTCACCCATACGCCAAAGTGTCCGTTATTAAAGGATTATTTTTTTTCATAAAATTTTAACGCTTGTTGTAACACATGGGCGGGTAGGCTGCTTAGTACAAACCATTTGTTGGTACTTATGTTTTGGAGTAACATACTTAAACGGTCAAAGGATTAGATGTCACTATTACCTCCTTTGACATAAAAACTTTAACGTTTGCAAAGAAAGGAAATTTTCGGTTTTTTTACAACTATTGCTTAGGCGTATGGGACAAAACCCCAGTTTAAGAAGTTCCTTGCAATGTTGACACTCAACTGTTTCTTCATCTCTTTGGTGGTCTGCCTAGTTTGTGGTTTTTTGCCTCTTGCAATTTTATCAATTCTGTTATCTTGCGTTCTGTTTATGTGTTTGTTGTTTCTATTCTTGCCGTCTCTGCCTCGTCCATCTATATGTGTCCTGTATGTCGCACATTTGCTTAATTTCTTAGTTGGGTATTCTGTTACATAACTTGTGTCTCGTGATACTTAGCTGGCTGAAGTTAGCTTCGGCTTCGGCTTTGGATCAGCTTTGTTTTTTATAAAAGTATGTGCGCACGCACGCTAGGTACAGCTGCCCAGCAAAGTCGGCAACATGTTTTAAGAAACGCTGTCTTTTAGGATCCGTCGGCAAAATGAATTCCATATCTTTTTTATAAATAAATATAAATACGTATAAAGTTGTCGTGTTTTTTTTAATTACAATTATAAAATATATGAAATAATACCCGACAATTTACTGCATATTATAAATGTACACAGAGAAAGTAAAAGCAGTAAATGAAGTAATCGTGATGCTCGCAGATGAGCAATTATTACACAATAAAAAGAAATATTTTTATTTTATATTTAAATAAATTATCACTAAGTTAATAATAACAAATTAATAAGTTAGTTCAAAATTTGAATGAAATAAAAGTGTTCTACTTTTACTTAAACATACGCGCTCGCGGAAAGTTGAATTATCTCGCTTATGAAAAATACCTTCTTTTTTATTTTTTAATATGTTATTACTAATTTAATAACAAATCATGAGATTTATTCAAAGTTTAAAAAAAAGTTACTGATTAACAATTGGAGCACTTTTAATTAAACATACGCGCTCGCGGAAAGTTGAATTATCTCGCTTATGAAAAATACCTTCTCTTTTATTTTTCAATATGTTATTACTAATTTAATAACAAATCATGAGATTCATTCAAAGTTTAAAAAAAAGTTACTGATTAACAATTGGCGCACTTTTAATTAAACATACGCGCTCGCGGAAAGATGAATTATCTCGCTTATGAAAAATACCTTCTTTTTTATTTTTTAATATGTTATTACTAATTCAATAACAAATCATGAGATTCATTCAAAGTTTAAAAAAAAGTTACTGATTAACAATTGGAGCACTTTTAATTAAACATACGCGCTCGCGGAAAGTTGAATTATCTCGCTTATGAAAAATACCTTCTCTTTTATTTTTTATTATGTTATTACTAATTTAATAACAAATCACAAGATCTTTTCAAAGTTAAAAAAAAAAGTTACTGATTAACACTTTGACCACTTTTAATTAAACATACGCGCTCGCGGAAAGTTGAATTATCTCGCTTATGAAAAAAATCTTCTCTTTTATTTTTCAATATGTTGTTACTAATTTAATAACAAATCACAAGATCTTTTCAAAGTTTAAAAATAGTAATAACAAATTGCTGGATGTATTTACATTTTCAAAAATAGGTCGGGAAATGACAATTAATACACGTTTAATTGAACTCAGACACTCGCGGAAAGTTGAATTATCTCACTTATATATGAAAAGTGCTTTTATTTTATTTCAATTTGTTATTACTAATCTAATAACAATTTACAGGGTTTATTGACATTTTGAGAAATAGGTCGGAATATAACAATTAGAACAAGGTCGCAAAAAGTGAAATAATAAAATTCAAAAACTATGATTTATCAGTAAGAAAATTATAATGTTAGCAAAAGGTTTTTTATTTTGTTTATAAAAAATAAACACCTGGCTAGTGTATACGTGATTTTTTTAAGATTTGCTTGGTCATAAATAAAATCAAACAAGATACGTTCACATTTTCAAATATACAGTGTGTCCGCGGATGGGGATACCCATTAGGGAAAAAATCTTTATTATTCATTTTACGACCGAAGGTCATTCTATATAATAAGTTTTGCTTGTTGAGAAAATAAATAGACCATAAGAAAATTTTAGATCACATGTTAATAAACTAGGAAATTATGAAAATGCTCAAGCGATAAGTACTATTATTTATTATTTTTTACAAAAATATTATAAGACAAAGTTGATTATAAACTAACGTAAAGTCTGAATTTTAAATAAAAATTCGAATTTTTAAAAACATTATAATTACAATGGATTTATTTATTTGCATATTACAAAAAAAATACA
Organism: Tachinus rufipes; assembly: GCA_963932245.1. Lineage (NCBI taxonomy): Eukaryota > Metazoa > Arthropoda > Insecta > Coleoptera > Staphylinidae > Tachinus > Tachinus rufipes. The sequence goes on along the minus strand of OZ010742.1, from coordinate 30,220,172 downwards.
AGATTGCCGATTTTGTATACGTTCATGATACGTCAGAATCTTATTTACATGTACTCTGATTTTGTGAAAGCATTTTTGAAAATGTTAACAAAAGAAGAGCGTATTTACTTAATACAATCAATACGCTATTGATGTTTTTAATGGAAATCATGAAAAGTATTGCAAAGATTATTAAAAAATTTAATGAAACTGGGTCGGTGATGAATGTACAGAAATCAAAGAAAAATATGATCAAAATGATGCCGCTACATTATTAGCAATTATGTCAGTTTTAGATAACCCGAAATTCTCTTTAAGGAAGCGTGTTTTTTAAGAAAAACAAAATTAAACCGTTTAAGCCAAATATGCGGCATACATTTGAACCTGGTGATGAAGAAAGACGTTTACAGTTTTGTTAATGGATAGGTAAACATTTATTTGAAAACCAAAGATAGATTTATTTTTTTTACCTAGAGTGTACATTTTGCACAAACGGGTATTTATCTTCACAGAATAGTCGTCAATGGGCTTACGTTACAAAAAAATTCATGTATGGTGTAAAATTTTTTATAATCGGAATGTTAGCCCATATTTTATAAAGAAAAATTTAAACCAGCACGTGTATTTGAACATTTTAGAATATTTTGTTTTATCATTTCTTAACAAGTTATAGCCAGAAGTACGTAATAAATTGTTTTAGCAACAAGACGGCAGCCCTTATATATTGCACAGCTTTGGTCAGACAATGGTTACATGGTCATTTTGACTCAAAGTGGTTATGGAGGTTTAGCCCAAACCATTACCCAGCTAGGTCACCTGAGTTTTTATTATTAGATTTCTTTTTGTTGGGTGCCTTAAAACAAAAGGTTTATTCAGATGATCTTTCACATGATGGTAAATATTAAAACAACGATAAAGGAGCAATCCATGATCTAAATGTGCCGCAAACCATTCGTAAAGTATACGGTAGATTTATTAAGTTAGCAGAAAAGTGTGTTGAGTTGGGAAGTAGCTATGTAGAATAGTTTTTAAAAAATCGAATTTTTATTTCAAAATTTGTATTCAGGCTTTAAGTTAGTTTATAAACAACTTTATTTTATAAAAAAATGTAAAAAATAATAAATAATGGTAGTTATACCTTAAAGCATTTTAATACTTTCCTAATTTATTAACACCATGTACATCTAATCTAAAATTTTCTTATCGTGAATTCATTTTCAAAACAAGCAACTTTTTATAAAGAATGACTTTTCGGTCGTAAAATGAATAATAAATATTTTATTCCTAATAGGTTTTCCCATCCGCAGACACACTGTATATATTTCTATTCAACATGAAATTGGTGTTGTAATATAAAAAAATTATAGAAAACATTAAGTATATACATATTATGTATCAAAGGAGCCGGATTTTTTATTTTTTTTCGTTTATTCTTCATATATTTACAATGTGTGAAATGCGATCGTATTTTCTGTATAATTATTATAATTAACACAAAGCAAATTAATTGTAAATACACTGTAACAGTTATTTGCATATTTTTGTAATATATATAAAAAGTTTGGTGTATTTTCTTATACAAGAAGTAAATATAAGTTACAGAAATAATCATTTTAAGTATTAAAATATTAATTAAAATTCTGGGCAGAAAGACTTCGGTCGATGGACGTTTTCATATGAAAACACTATTTAGCAAATATACTTTTACAATGTAATATGTATAATGTATGTATGTATATAATATGAATAATGTCTGTATTTAAATATATTTACTACTACATTTAATTTAAATGATCTGATAGCATATTATCAAACGATATGAAAAAAAATCTTCAACTAATAACTAAATAATTTTACAATCAGTTGGCTTCTATATGCAAAATAATTAATAAGTGGATTATGAATTTTAGTTCGATTAACCTTTTCTTGTTTTTTTTTTTATTTATCATCCAGCAATTTGTTATTAGATTAGTAAGAACAAACTAAAATAAAAATAGAGTTTTTTATAATTAAACTGAGATAATTCAAGTTTCCGCGGGTGTTTAAGTTCAATTAAACTTGTTTTAATTGTCATGTTCCGACCTATTTTCGAAAATGTAAATACATCCAGCAATTTGTTATTAGATTAGTAACAACAATCTAAAATAAAAATAGAGCATATTTTCCGCGAGCGCTTATGTTTAATTAAAAATAGTCCAATTGTCAACCAGTAACTTTTTTTTAAACTCTGAAAGAATTTCGTGATTCGTTATTAAAATAATAATAACATATTAAAAAATAAAAAATAGATATTTTTCATAAGCGAGATAATTCAACTTTCTCCCAGCGCGTATGTTTAATTAAAGTGCTCCAATTGTTAATCAGTAACTTTTTTTTGAACTTTGAATGAATCTTATGATTTGTTATTAAATAAGTAATAACATATTGAAAAATAAAAGAGAAGGTATTTTTCATAAGCGAGATAATTCAACTTTCCGCGAGCGCGTATGTTTAATTAAAAGTGCTCCAATTGTTAATCAGTAACTTTTTTTTAAACTTTGAATGAATCTCATGATTTGTTATTAAATTAGTAATAACATATTGAAAAATAAAAGAGAAGGTATTTTTCATAAGCGAGATAATTCAACTTTCCGCGAGCGCGTATGTTTAATTAAAAGTGCTCCAATTGTTAATCAGTAACTTTTTTTAAACTTTGAATGAATCTCGTGATTTGTTATTAAATTAGTAATTACATACCGAAAAATAAAAGAGAAGGTATTTTTCATAAGCGAGATAATTCATCTTTCCGCGAGCGCGTATGTTTAATTAAAAGTACGCCAATTGTTAATCAGTAACTTTTTTTTTAAACTTTGAATGAATCTCATGATTTGTTATTAAATTAGTAATAACATATTGAAAACAATAAGAGAAGGTATTTTTCATAAGCGAGATAATTCAACTTTCCGCGAGCGCGTATGTTTAATTAAAAGTGCTCCAATTGTTAATCAGTAACTTTTTTTAAACTTTGAATGAATCTCGTGATTTGTTATTAAATTAGTAATTACATACTGAAAAATAAAAGAGAAGGTATTTTTCATAAGCGAGATAATTCATCTTTCCGCGAGCGCGTATGTTTAATTAAAAGTGCGCCAATTGTTAATCAGTAACTTTTTTTTAAACTTTGAATGAATCTCATGATTTGTTATTAAATTAGTAATAACATATTGAAAAATATAAGAGAAGGTATTTTTCATAAGCGAGATAATTCAACTTTCCGCGAGCGCGTATGTTTAATTAAAAGTGCTCCAATTGTTAATCAGTAACTTTTTTTAAACTTTGAATGAATCTCGTGATTTGTTATTAAATTAGTAATTACATACTGAAAAATAAAAGAGAAGGTATTTTTCATAAGCGAGATAATTCATCTTTCCGCGAGCGCGTATGTTTAATTAAAAGTGCGCCAATTGTTAATCAGTAACTTTTTTTTAAACTTTGAATGAATCTCATGATTTGTTATTAAATTAGTAATAACATATTGAAAAATAAAAGAGAAGGTATTTTTCATAAGCGAGATAATTCATCTTTCCGCGAGCGCGTATGTTTAATTAAAAGTGCTCCAATTGTTAATCAGTAACTTTTTTTTAAACTTTGAATGAATCTCATGATTTGTTATTAAATTAGTAATAACATATTAAAAAATAAAAGAGAAGGTATTTTTCATAAGCGAGATAATTCAACTTTCCGCGAGCGCGTATGTTTAATTAAAAGTGCTCCAATTGTTAATCAGTAACTTTTTTTTGAACTCTGAAAGAATCTCGTGATTTGTTATTAAATAAGTAATAACATATTGAAAAATAAAAGAGAAGGTATTTTTCATAAGCGAGATAATTCAACTTTCCGCGAGCGCGTATGTTTAAGTAAAAGTAGAACACTTTTATTTCATTCAAATTTCGAACTAACTTATTAATTTGTTATTATTAACTTAGTGATAATTTATTTAAATATAAAATAAAAATATTTCTTTTTATTGTGTAATAATTGCTCATCTGCGAGCATCACGATTACTTCATTTACTGCTTTTACTTTCTCTGTGTACATTTATAATATGCAGTAAATTGTCGGGTATTGTTTCATATATTTTATAATTGTAATTAAAAAAAAAAAACACGACAACTTTATACGTATTTATATTTATTTATAAAAAAGATATGGAATTCATTTTGCCGACGGATCCTAAAAGACAGCGTTTCTTAAAACATGGTGTCGACTTTGCTGGGCAGCTGTACCTAGCGTGCGTGCGCACATACTTTTATAAAAAACGAAGCTGATCCAAAGCCGAAGCCGAAGCTAACTTCAACCAGCTGTGATACTTTGCATCATTCTCATCTCTGCCTTTTAGGCTTTTAGTTCTGCTAGTGTCTGCTTTGGTTTTTGCTGCATATGTGATTATTGGCTTCATGCATCATTTATATATTCTGGTCTTTGCTTCTATAAAAGCTGGTTTTTTCATATACTGTCTTTCAAGCATCCGCTATTCTAGAGGCCTTATTTATTTGATTCTTTACCTCAGATCTCTTGTCTTGATGGGCGGTTATTTCTACTTCTAAGTATCTGAAGGACATCACCTGTTCTTCTATTTCGTCGTTGATAGCTAGTTTGCATCTTCTGGGTTCTTTTCTGTATCGCAATTAACATGTTGTAACGTTTTGCTGTTAGGTAGAATTAATGACGTAGTATCTGTAATTCATCTTTGTTTTCTGATATAATTACTGCGTCACCTGCGTAGCACAGTATTGTTATTTTTCTATTGTTAGTTCTGTAACCATGCCCCGAGTTTTTAAACGTCTTCTATTATTTTATTCATAATTAGGTTGAAAAGTACCGGGTTTAGAGAGTCTCCCTGTCTTATTTCTGTTGATATGGGTATTTCTTAGGTCAGGCTGTTGTACACAAGTGTTCTGGTCGTTGACTTGGTGTTCAAGTTTTCAATAGTTTTAACTATTTTTTTCGGAATATTGCTTTGTCTTAATATGGTTGTGATGTCATTTAGCCTCACTCAATCAAACGCTTTGCTTAGATCTATGATGCACATATACGCCGGTTTCTCGTAGTCGATTTCTCGACTGTTTGTCGGGTGATGAACCCTGTTGTTCTTCCCTTATCGATATGTGTTCTGAGATGATACCGCATATGATTTTTGTGAATAATTTCATTACGGAAGATGTATTTTGTCCTTGCCAATATCTAGTACAACTCTGAGTATTCTCTCATTGACATAGAATGTATCTTCTATATTTTGTGTAAATTTATTACTAATTAGCAGGCCTACACCGGTTGTGGTTCGTTTGTGTTTTTCGTTTCCACAGTATTTAAGTATGTATTTTTTATATGTAAGATCACCTTTCCCTCTGCGTTTAGTTTTGGATTACGCACATATATCTATTTTATGTGTTTTCATTTCTAGCAAATTTTAATATGTTTTTCTTCTACTACTTTTTTTTTCTTCTCATATTTGTGTTTGTAGCTGGGATCGTCGTCGTTGTGTCAGTCCGCTTCCGAGGCTTGTTGCTGGTTTTGTGAGTTTATAAGTTGTTTTACTGCAGGTAGGCTGCTAACCTTACTTGCAAATCCTTCTTCTTTATCCGGGCTTTGGACCGGCAACACTCTCACTGAGCTACTCAAGGCAGGCGTTCTTGATAACTAAAACTTAAGCAGATAGGACAAAATTCTTTTGTTTTAAGAGTCATCCAGTCAGCCGCCCAAGTATCTATCATCAAGCAATGGGATGTCATTATCACTTTCTTTGACATAGGACTTTTAACACTTGCAAAGATAGGAAACTTTTAGTTTCTTGATGTCTAACACCTGTGCGGATGGATGAGAACTTCAGTCTGGCCGAGTAAGTAAAAACCCCAGTTTAAAACATTTACTTGTACTCATGCTCTGGAGTGACCCATCCGCCAGTCATCAAAGAATTGCAGAATGCCACCATTACGTGCTTTGACATAGAGACTTTTAAAGTTTGCAAAGAAGAGAAACGCCAGTTCAATTCATCCGTTCGTATTTATTTTTTGGTGTGTAACCCACTCACCCGTCCAAGTGTCAGTCATCAAAAGATTGACTGTTACCATCACCAATTCAGTTTCTTAATAATTAACTTTTGAGTGGGTGGGCAAAAACAGACGGATGATTTAAACAGGGGGTTTAAATCATCCGTCTGTACTCATGTTTTGTAGTGTATCAACACTCCCGCCTTAGTGTCCATTTTCATAGAATTAAATGTAATTATTGCCTCTTTTGACAAAAACTTTTAACGCTTGCAGAAAAAAAAAACTACCAATCTTTTGATAGCTATCAATTGGGCGGGAAGCGCAGTTCAAACTATCCGTTCTTGTAGGAAACCCAAACAAAAAGGAAAGCAGTTAGAACTTGAGAATTAATACTAGAAATAGAACGCTACATTGATTAATGTAGTTCAATGAACTGCGGTGCAGCACAGAACAAACTGCGCATTTCTCACAAATAACCAAAAGAAATTAATGACGTAGTACAAACAAACACAAATACAAATAGCTTTGGCAAAAGTTTCTATGCCCCTTCCCCTCTACATATTACAAATATGTTGCTCCCACAGAAAAATAGTTAAGATTACATATATTTCTCAGAGTTGAACACATTGCAAAATAAAATATTATCATCGTAAATTCCATTTTTCAAAGCTTCAGATGCTAAAAGAAAATAAATTCTATCATTCTAGACCAATTGAGCAATGGTACGCTGCGCCAAATATGAATTAATTTAAATTGCAATCATTTTAAAAGAAACCTACTTCTCTAAACATTTAATAGATATCAATGCAAGTGATACACAACACCTCCATAGAGTCTGACATTAAATTCTTTTTTTTTTTTATTCAACTTGAGATTATATTTTACTGCATTTAAACTTAACACTCTAAAATGTGTTATAGAGTTTATAACACATTTTAGAGTGTTAAGAAAACTTATGACAGAATAAAGCGCTTTGTCATAAAAAACGGCCAAACTCTCTACCAGAGCCCAAAATAATATAAAATTTATAGTAAATCAGAATATCGCATAAAGATCAGCAAAAAACACACCACGCCAAAACCTATATGCATGTTAGTCAAGCAATTACAAAGATCTAATGACATGACTACGACTATTTCTACCAATAAACTTAAACTACTCAGAACTGATTCCTTTTTTAATAGATTTTTTTACAGGTTTAGAACATAATTTGATATTATAAACACTATACTTCAAAATGTTGATGGACGTTTTTGACAGATAGACGTTTTAGACAGTTTTTAATCAAATTTGTCACATCTGGCAGATGATTTATCAGATGAGACAATTTTAGTAACTTTTTGACATTTTGAATAATTTTTTAACTGATTGAGTAACACTGTTAACAGTTTAAAACACAATTTAACATTACTGTAAACTGTTTATGTAACCTTTTTTTACAGTAACAACTTAGAATACAATTTGTCAGATCTGGTTGCTTCCGACTTATATAGTATACGAGTATTTATACAATGCTGTAAATTATTTATTAATAGTAACTTTTTGAAATTTTTAGTATTTTGTTAACAAACTTTGTAAAATTCATGATTTCATAAGCATTTGGGTACTGTTTCTTGTTCCATAATGTTTTAATTTGTCGATTAATATATTGTGACAGACACAATCAAAAGCTTTACTCAAATCAATGAACAAAGCATTTACTTTTTTGCAATTTTCAAACGCTGTATAAATATTATGCACAAGTGAATAAATTGCTGATCTGGCTTTTGTATAGTCATATTGAGCATTAGTTAATTGTTGTTGTCTATATAACAATACAATCTTCTACTTAATGCAATTTCCCATATTTTAGCTAATACCGAAATAATTAAAATAGGTCTGCAATTAGACAGTTCATGTATATTGCCAATATAAAGTGCAACAACTTATTGCATGGACAACTTAAGCAATAACCATATCTTAAGCTAAAGACCTGTCTAATTAATAAAAAACCTTAATTCCGGCCCTGTTCAAATAATATTCAATTAGCTATACTTGGCAACACTGACAAAGCTCTTTAGAATAAACAGTTTTGCCACTACAAGTATTTCTCAGGAGTGTGTTTTGATTAATTTGACACTTGGGTCCTCCCCATCATAAGACAAGAACAATATCATTAAAAGTAAAACAAATAAGAAGTTAATCAGCAGTTCATGAGTACCATAAATATTGAGTACCCATTAATATGTGCGATTTGCAGTGGGACCCTTTAGCCGAGTTATATTTAAGTAAAAGTGATTGGAACTCTGAACTTTATTGTTTATGTAGCAGAGTATTTGCAAGGTAATTATAAAACTTATAAATAAAAACAAGTAGAAACATTATTTAATAAAATACTGTATTGATCTTTTTATTGCTATATTTAGCTTAATTCTATTTTGATTGTTATTTAATTATATTTTAAATAATGATCAAAATCAATAGTTTATGGTAATACATTCTATTGAGATCAATTAATTGATTATAATAATTAGGCAATAATTGGGAAAATGTGAATATATCCTAAAAAGACATGTTTAGGTTGGTACCATGTTATTTTTAAACTGTCATTTGTCATTGTAATGGCGACCACATTTAAAAAACCGGTATAATTAATAAGCAAGTTGCAACATGATTTTTAAACATAAATATATCAACAAATAGCCATATATAATTATTCAACCCAGCTTTATTAAATATTAAGTTATATATAATGGGTGAAAATAAAGAAAACATATCAAAATTAAGTGAAAGTATATCAAAAGTACCTGAAATACATGATTTTTGCATTATAAAACCAATTAGCAGGGGTGCTTTTGGTAAAGTCTTTTTGGGATGCAAGAAAACAAACATGGAGCTTATGTACGCTATAAAAGTGATGAAGAAAACGGAAATGGTTAATAAGAACATGGTAACGCAAGTTAACAATGAGAGGAATGCTTTAGCCCTTACAAAAAGCCCATTTTGTGTGCAACTATATTACTCCCTGCAAACAGTGTCATCAATTTATTTGGTTATGGAATATATGGTTGGAGGAGATTTAAAATCCTTATTAAGCGTTTATGGTTTCTTTGATGAGTGCATGGCTGCATTCTACGTTGCTGAAGTTTGTTTAGCACTGCAATATCTGCACACGCATAGCATAATACATAGAGATATTAAGCCAGATAATATGTTACTATCACGTGAAGGACATGTGAAATTAACTGATTTTGGTTTATCCAGAGTACATATACATAGAGATTTAGAAATATCTGATTTTGAAAACTGCACACCAAATCTATGCTTAAGAACACCTGGCCAATTATTAAGTCTAACTTCCCATTTAAGTTTTGGAAGTGGCAATTCAAGATTTCATACTCATAATGATATAATATCAGATTCCAATTCTGAAAGCACTAATAAATTAGATATGTCCTCAGTTTTGTTAGAACATAGCACGAATACATCATCAAAGTTACATACAGCCACATCGCATATTGAAGATAATATTCCGAGTATGAATACATTATCTGGAATTATTCCATTCCATTCAGCTGAAGCCATAACACCATCTTTAGTAACCGATACTAGTTCTCAATATCATTCCTGTTCGTATTGTGGCAGTACACAGCAAGAAATAACTGAAACTTCCAATATTTCATGCCCAACTTCACCTATAAGTAGAAGAGGAGCTCCGAATCGTTGCTGCATTATAACAGTGCGTGGTGACCGTAAAAGGAAATATCGATCTCCATCACCTCCCAAAGCTAGAAAAGCTTATGCTAGAACTGGATTGACTGGTGAATTAGAAATATTACGTGTTGATTCCGCAAGTCCACCTAAAGGTGTAACTTTCAGTACACCAGTGTCAACACAAAAACCGAATAAATATAAAACTAAAACTACTCGGTTTGAATTACCTATATTAAATGATACTGATAAACAACCTATTAATATATCTGAAATAAAGAGTCCAAAAAATGAAAAGAATGAAGATTTGGTTAGCCCGATTCATAATACAACACCACGAACACCAAGGACTCCGTATCGAACTCCAAAATCGGTTAGGCGAGGTCAGTGGAGTTCAGATCAACGAATATTAGGAACTCCGGATTATTTAGCTCCTGAGTTGTTATTGAGACGTGGACATAATCATGCCGTTGACTGGTGGGCTTTAGGTGTTTGTTTTTATGAGTTTGTCACTGGAATTCCGCCTTTTAATGATGTGTCACCACAACAAGTTTTTAAAAATATTTTGGAAAGGAATGTAGAATGGCCTACAGGTGATGAGGCTTTATCTAATGACACGGTTAGTTGCATTGAAGGACTATTAACTTCCGATCCGGATTTGAGACCAACAGATAAAGAATTGATGAAACTACCAGTGTTTGATAAAACAGATTGGGATAATTTACTTTCAGCTCAGCCACCTTTTGTTCCTGACCCATATGATCTTACCGATACAGGATATTTTCAAGCTAGAAATGACTTGCTTAATTTCAATATATCCAATTTTGATTTATAAAGTTTTAATAATTTTTTTTATTCATTTCAAGACATTTTTGTTATTTATGTTTATGTTGTAGTGAATATAAATTTGTACATATACTCTCTTGTAATAAGGAAATAAAATTTTTACCAAGTGTTAGTTTCATATTTTTTTAAATTAATTTTTAATATACAGAATGAGTTTTTTCTGTATACAACAGTACTATTTAAACAAATGGTAATGACAAACAAACCAAGGTTTTGTATGCCAAATAGAAGTCATTCACAGTAGCTTAATAAATTTGTTTTAGAAAAGTTGATATGAGTTTTTTGTTCAGTTCTTTAAAAATTGCAAAGTTTATGAACTGCACTCACAAACATTGCACAAAGTTTATGGCATAAAATTGATAAAAAGACGTGTTTTAATTCAATGACAATTTATCGAAAGTCTCAACAAAACCTTTATGCTAATAGCTGGAGATCAAATTTTGGATTGATTCTAGATTCTTGAAACCGAGATTTATTTATATGGGTTTATATCAAAGTTTGTGGAGTATATAGTAGTATACCATAGACCCTGTTTGTACTTTTAAAACAATTGTTATTGATCATTTATCAATTTAGTAAACATTTGTTATAAATTAGAACATAACCTATTACCAAATATTATAATTGTTGCAGTAATAATTGAAGTAAGATTCATTTTGGGTGGTCCCAAGAATCTATAATCAATTTGTGTATTGATCATTGTCTATTAATAAGGCTAAAATTGCCAAAATTTGAGAAAGAAATCTATTTGTTGTAAGTACAAAAATTGTTCGTAATACCAATAAAATTTATCAAAAATTGTGCTATTTTAGGCAAAAAATTGTATAAGAAACTTATTTGATAATATAACTAAAAAAAGATTCATTATAACTAGCTTAGAATACCAATTGATCAAAAATCACTAAAAAATGATCAAGAATCGCACAAATTAAAAAAAATATGAGTTTAGCGAGCAATTTTGCATAGGAAAAGACTTGTGTGCTGTGTCCAGTTATAAATCTTGTAAGCTTTTCCAGTTTTCTGCTCATTTGCATTATCATAGTTTGGATAGCGGGTGAAGGTTGTGTTAGCTGTAGCTTTGTGTGATTTATTTCTGACAGTTTTTCCATTAGTTGCTGTGTTTCGTGTCAAGTTTACTAAGGATTATTTTTTTACAAGTCTTGTAAGCAATCACAAAAGCAGGTTCAGGTTCAATGAACGTCTCTTTGGTTTGGCGTATCACTTGTAGTGCCGCTTGGCTGCATTATTTTTTTTGGGTTCCTGTAAGAGCGTTTTTTCAGATTCAATGAATAATTGGATGTATGTGTGGTCAGACAGAGATGTTTTATCTGATGTGTGCCACTTTTTGAATACTTTACTTGCTTTATAGTTTGCTAGTGTTAGATCTATAACTTCACTTGACATCGCCTTTTTGAATGTTGGCGAGCTATCTTTATTCATAATAACTATATAGGTTTTAAAATACATAGAAAAAATTCTCATCTGAGTTGATATTGGTGTTGATTATTTTCTCTTATTGCAATTACCACAAGTTAATTCCTTTTTTAAACTTCTGTTCTTTATTATTTTGAAGCCCTTTTTGGTTAAAATACCTTAGAGAATAAATTCTATTGTAAACCACATACGTGAAATACATTGTTCATTTCACCATCAATCCATTTTTGAAGTCTTAAATTTTCAATCTTTCATAGATGTTCATGGTTGCCTACTTTTACATTTACATCACTGATTTCTTTGTACATTACAAAACCTTCTCTGTTACTGTACATGCGGTGAGTGGCCCCACTTTCCATCAACCAATTTGTTTCTTCATTTGCAGCTAGAGCTTCAGTGTTGAATGCTCTTTTCAAGTTGTGTGCAGTATTTTTAGTTCTCATGTTTATACTTTTTTTGGAAGCTTTTTATTAGTCTATAAACATTAGAACTTGGTGTCATTAATGTAGTTTTCATTACTATTTAAATTGGCTTCTTTCCAATGAGTTTTGCAGTTAAATTTGGCAGCATCTGCTTAGTTTTTTTAGTTTCTTGATAACCATGCTGGTCGAAATGGCCAATATTTAGATGACAATGTACTTTTGTTATCACTGCAGTGTCACTAACTGTCTCCAGATTTCTTGAAATGTCTTGCAAGTGACTCAATTTTGGAGAAGTGTTGTACCATTGAGTTCATTTTTACAAAAGCACCTTATTTGTTTCAGTTATTTTTGTTTATAAACTGAGTTTAGTTTTGTTAAAAATATTCAGTTTCACAATTAGGATACACATTGCCAATGCATTTGTTCCATTTTTTAATGTCTGCAGCTTTATTCTTTAGGCCTGAAACTAAATCTGAAATTTTCTACAAAACTATAAAAAAAATATAATTTACTACGTTTTTTATAGAGTCTTCTACAGATGTAATAAGTTAACTAATATTTAAACTCTATTTTCAGAAGCAAGGATGAGAAGAACAAAACTGTTCCTAATATAGATGATGAATTAATTACATCAGAAACAGAATTTTATAAAGAAGACGATATAACTGAATTAGAAAACGAACCAATTGAACATTCACCTCACATTGGTGATATCAAACACGATGTTAGTATTTGAGTTACACTTAATAACAATATAATTAAAATCAATTTATTTTAGGCTGATGGGGAAGTATTAAGTTGTTATTGTAGTGCCTCCCATACAGATAACATATCAACAGATGAACACGACAGCTTAAGAGATTCCCACTCAACTCGTCCAACAATACATAGAGGCCTACAGTCGAGTGATAGCGGCGCTGACCTTACAGAACATAGTCGAAGTGAACCTGATGCAGCTTGGCACTTTTTTTGGGCCAACCATGGTGAAAGACTGATTTGGGATTCTTGGATTGCTAAATATAGTGATTATATCAATCCAGGTTATTTAAACTGTGATCTTGATGAGAATGCCGATGTTGACGTAAAGGACAAGGCAGAACATTCCAAATCAAAGTTTTCTTTTGATAAAAAAGATTTAGATAAAGTCGAACCTAATCTTAGTATTATAGATGAGAATAAAGTATTAACAGAAAGTAGTGAATATAAAACTCAGGATATTGCTTATAAAAATCGTATATTAGTCCGTAACTTATCTGGTAGTGATTCTTTTGATAAACTCAACACGGATATATCTGAAGGCTGGAATCCATTATCACCATTGAGTATAGATTGTGAAACTGAAGCTGAAAGATTGTTGAGTAGTAGATGCGGGTCGTATGCTAGTGGTTCAGTAAGAACTGTTGATTCTATGACCAATGTAACCCGAATGACAGTGTCTTCAATAGAATTAAGTGAGAGTTCGAAAAATTCCGATAGTTTTTCTTCGGTTAGCTCAGTTCAAAGCTCTTTAAGCTCTACCAGCTCGGAAGAATTGGATGAGAATGCTGAATATGATGTGCAATGGAATATGTTATGGAAAAAGCATTACGAAGATGAATACTCAGAACAATATAAAAAATTTATAATTAGACATTTGAAAATTGATAATCCAGATCCTGATATCAAAAAAGATGAAACATTTTTTATAGGCCAAAAACATTACCTTCAATCTATAAAAATATTAAATAAAGAACGAAGAAATAGTAACAACTCAAGTGTAGATGAAAGTGAAAGTATCCCGAAAAAGAGTTCTAAAAGTAAACGTGTATCAAAAAAATCTGTAGACACTGTCAGTCAGTTACTACATACTTTCAAAATGGACGATTCACTTGAATCTGAACCAGCAGCAAAATTAAGATGTAAATCAACTGAAGATGAAATGCAAGTTGAGGACTTAAATGAAGATACTTTAAATTTATTAGGATTACCTAAAGAATTTGGTTGTAAAAAGAAGAGTAAGAAATCAGGAACAAAATCTTTTGATGATGATGCATGCGATCAATCATTAAAAGATCGAGTTCAAGCTGCTTTTAATTTGATGGGAGTCGAGTTGCATGAACGAAATGAGTTTAAATTTAAAGGGCAAGTTGACTATAAAATGAAACACATACGTCTTCAAAATAGGCATTTGAAATTGCATGCTAATGCCATTAACCATTATAAACCGAAACATACTTATTTTGATGATGATGGTAATGAAATGCAGGAAGATCGAGAATCTGATGAGGTATGTGTTGATTAATTTTAATATTGTAATATGAGGAAAGGTTAGCTTAGGCTCGGAGAGCTTTTTGTATTATACAAAGTGTTTATGGATAATTGTATCAAGAGGGAAAAAAAATTACACAAAATTTATATTAAAAATATATTCAAGGTGTTCCAATAAGTAGCAAGATTTAATGTTTTCAAAACTCATTTTTTTTCCTAATGTAACACTTATTTGTAAATGTAAGAAAATTAACCATTAACTGGTCAGGTGCTTTGGATTATAAAGTATTAAATTTAAAGTATTTGTATCTTTTATTAGACTAGCAGCTTTTTATGAACTGTCTAGTCATTTTATGAAATTGCCAGTTACGCTAAAAGTTTGTGACATACATATTTACAATTTATATATTATTATATACACATTGAACTAATTAATTATTTATGCGAGTCATAGTAGAACAAAACAAATTTAAACATTTAAATTATTCTACAGCTTCTAATTCAAAATTCGTTGACTGACAATTCGGAAAGTAAGCTTAGTACCAGTTCAAATGAAGAAGATATTGAATTTACGAAGCCTTTGGAGTATAAGGAGGATAATGAGAAGATGGATGTTAAACCAAATAGTTCTCGTAAAAAGAAAAGAAAGCGTAAACTAGCTCTCCCTCCTGAAATTAAAGAAAATCCCAAATTGAGAAAGTATTGGCAGAGAAGATTTTCTTTGTTTAGTAGATTTGATTTGGGAGTTAAATTAGATGAAGGTATTATTAATTATTATTATATTATGTTTGTATTAATGATTTATTTAATACAGAGAGTTGGTATTCGGTAACACCAGAACAAGTAGCAAGACATACAGCCCAGCGATGTAAAGGTGATGTTATTGTTGATGCGTTTTGTGGTGCAGGAGGGAATAGTATTCAATTTGCCTTAACATGTCAGAGAGGTAATTATATTTATATATTTGTAATAAGAGGAAAACAAGTTAATTTTGTGTCTATGATATATAAATTTCAGATTAAGATATCTTTTTGCATAATTTTAATTTGTTTCAGTAATTGCTATTGACATAGATCCTAAAAAAATAGAATTAGCTCGCAACAATGCTGAAGTATATGGTGTAGCTGACCGCATAGAATTTATAATTGGTGATTTCTTCCAATTAGCTAATACACTTAAAGCAGATATAGTATTTTTAAGTCCTCCATGGGGTGGTCCAAATTACTTAAATCTAGTAACTTATGAACTGGAAGAAATGTTGCAGCCTGCATCATTATCTGATCTATTATTAGCTGCTAGGAAGATATCGGAAAATCTTGCTTTATTTCTACCAAAAAACAGCAATACATATTCAGTAAGTAATATTAATTTGTTAGTAATGCTTTTATTAATATTTTATGTTTTAGTTATTACAAGCAGCTGGACCAGGTGGTTTTGTAGAGATCGAGCAGAATTTTCTGAATAAAAAACTAATCGCAATCACAGCATACTATAATGATCTCATTAAGGAAATTTGAGATTATGTTTTACCTCATAAAAGTGTGAATTATATTTGAATAATAATAGCACATTTATTTTTATCATATAAGAATAATTAAGTTTCATGTGTTTTTTATATAATTTTTTTATATATTTATAAGTTACACATGTGCAAATTAATTTAATGATTTTAATTTATTTAAAAGAAATAAATTTTATCAGGAATTCGTTTATGTTGAAAGTGAAATAGTATCCTATAAGATTGGTCGTTGGTTTTTATTAAATGATGATAATTTTTTTTGTTTAAATTATTCCTAGAGACAAATTTCTAAGTTTTTAGAACATGGCACAGCTATATTCTATCTTATAAAACATGCTTACATAAGCAGAGTGTCAATCATTATTTAAAATACTATATAAATTTAAAAAAAGTTAATTTACATGTGTACACCAGGGTTTTTTGCTTTGGTCTTCTGTGTATCAGTAGCGCCGAACTAGAACCAGCTGCCTCTGTTGCATTTTTTCCGAGTCCGTCGTGTTCGATATATCAACGGAAAAAAACTGGCTCTTGCTTTAAAATCGTGTCTTAGTTACTGCCTTTAAGTGTTCTCGCATGAATCACTATCATATTTTGCAGAATTTTCGATTTGTTCCTTGATTCGATCATTTTTTGTACTAATACTTCCAGGTTTATATGGCTACCAAGTTTTGTTTATCTCCATCTTTCACAAATAAATATATAAATGTTCTGGGCTATTAGTTTCACCGCAGTAGATACTCGTATCTGTTTTGGAAATGTTCATTCTTTTCGTGTAGGTTCCAAAAGATCCGTGTCCTGTCAGCACTTACGTTAGCCAGAATAGAGAACGAAAGGATAGAAAAAGAATCTGAGGCATAGAAACGTGTCAAGAGGGAGCGACTAAAAAAAATAGAAACAAGACTGGGAGAATTTGAACTCAAACAAATGGGACGAAGAGAACATCAAAGCAAAAGCGCGAACAATTTGATCACGAACGGCAGGAAAGGGAACGCAAAGGTTGATGACAATGAGAGGCGAGAACACGAAGAGAAAGAAAGGCGCAAACGCGAAACGCAAAGAATAGTTCAAACGGGAAAACAAGAGAAGCGCAAACGAAAATAGAAAAAGGATTTGTTGGAAAAGGAGCGTAGTCGTAAAAAAGATGAAGAACG
The DNA here is from genome assembly GCA_963932245.1 of Tachinus rufipes. Classification (NCBI taxonomy): domain Eukaryota; kingdom Metazoa; phylum Arthropoda; class Insecta; order Coleoptera; family Staphylinidae; genus Tachinus; species Tachinus rufipes. The sequence goes on along the minus strand of OZ010742.1, from coordinate 30,202,855 downwards.
CAAAGAAGACAATCATGATAAACGCAATGATCATAGCAGTCATCGAGAAAATTACAGTGAAAATAAACACATGGAAAACAGTAGTAGTGTCGCCTTACAAAACATCATACTACCACCACAAATTCAACAACTATTGCTACCACTACTTCTGTTTTCCTGACATTTTTCATTGTCTACTTTAATTATAACCTTTACTGTTAGTTTCTTTTTTCATGAATGATATTTTGACTTATTTGTCGTGAGTGCCTGTTTAGATCATCCATTTTCTTTTTTGTTTTCTACACCCTGTATTTTCTGAGGTACTTTGTAAAATTTGTGATTGGCCATCTCATTTTTTAGATCAACTTTTTTTCCTTGTCTTCTACGGTAGCTCCTGGACTCACGACAATCACGGCGGCGTTCTGTGCCTCGAGTCTAGTTACTCGTTGGAAATTTTCCGGTCACTCTTTATCTATAACTTTCGACAGTCCTTCCCATCCACTTTGCAGATTTATCATGTTATGTCTTCTTTTCTCTTCTATTTCCTTTTCCATTTGTAGACCCTCTACATCTGCTCGGGTGGCCATATCTCGCTTTTTTTTACATTGGTTTTTTCTGTTGTCTGACTACATCGTTCTTTAATGTCTCCAAATTATCCAGCTGTTTAGGCTTTTCATTCTTGGAATCTATCTTTTAACATTTTTGCAATGCGCCCATTTGAGCTGCAGTTTTTTTAAAATTAATCTTTTGTATTTTGAGTAGATTCTATATGCGCCAAAAACTACCCGCTAGGTTTTATTGTTTTATTCACCATGGACTGTATGGATTTGCTTTTGAGAAAGTTTACTTTCTTCTTTTTTTTGATTGTTGAGTAAGTCTTTGACCTTGAACCTAGGCTCCCAGTCGAGTCAGATCTATCCATAGACTGGTTTTTTTTTCTACCTGCTTTGATCTAGTTGGTGATCTCGCTATCAAGCTCCTTCTTAGGAAAAGCTCGAATTTTGGATCTTTTGCATCATTCGTGTCCGTTTTCGTAGTCAATGTCGACATGGTTTTTTTCTTTGTTTTCAGATTGTTGCTCCTCCAAAATCTGTGTAGCAGACTGTCTTGGCAGTAGAGGTTTGTTTGTTTTTGGTACATCCATGGGATGTTTTATTTTCAATCTCTGACGGTACCTATTTCCAAACTGCAGAAGTCCAGGTTTGTTATGTCGTAGTTTCTCCAGCTTATTTGGGGATGAAGGAAAAAATAAAAGAAGAAAACAAATATTTTTTGGTCCCTAGCTCTCTATACCTAATAGCGTCGGGAACCGAAAAGAATTTTGACCAAAGGAAGTCGATAGTTCGTAGAAGAAAAAAGAGAAAAAAAGTTGGTAGTCTCATTGCCGATGTTAGTTCGGTAGTGCAATCCGCCACTTGGGTCCGCGCTTGAAAGCGGTTAACAGTTTACGCTACCTAAAATTAGAAATCCGAGAGTTCTGAAGGGGTTAAGTTGAATTAGAAACATCAGATTAATAGTTTATGCACATACCTTACGTGAACATGTGTGGAGGCTATATTGGTCTCACTTGTTGACGGCGCTAGATACTATGACGCTCCCCTGCAAACTTCAAATATTAAAAAAACATGTAAATGTGGATCATTGATCAGAAGCGGCGCTTACCTCACTTAACGCTTAGCGACGTTGTGAGATCTAATGGCATTATTAGATATCACTGCATGTAAAAATTAATAGTTACAGCCAATGTTTCTAAAATGAGACTGTATACATGACTAAATTTTCTCTTATCCAAAAAGTCTTACCATAACACATGTTTTCTTAACCAGATAAAATGACTCCAAATCTTCTTCTTATGCCATTATTCATTAATGGATGTTAGCGACAATATGGTTCATTTCTTCGCGGTTCCTGGGTGTGTGGATCAGACTTCCGATGGTCCTTAGTCCTGTCCATTGTCTTATGTTTCTCAGCCACGACATCTTTTTTCTTCCGATTCCCTTCTTTCCTTCCATTTTGCCCTCGATAATAAGCTGTAGTATACTTCTGATTTCGCATGACATGTCAAAAAATGCAGTCTTCCTTCTTTTTTATCGTAGTCAACAGCTCACGATCTCTGTTTGCCCGTCGACTTCTTCGTTGATTATTCGCGCGGTCCATGGGATCTTGAACATTCTGCGATAGAGCCACATTTTGAAGGCTTCTATTCTGTTCATTGATGTTACTTTCATCGTCCACCCCTCAATACCGTAGAGGAGCACAGACCATATATAGCATCTGACAAATCTTATTCGGAGGTTCAGATCAAATTCGATGTTAGTAAGGACTTCTCTGAATTTTATAAATACATTGCTTGCGCACTCAATTCGGCACCTGATTTCGGTGTCCGATGACATTCTTCTGTCAGCTCCAAATAGAGGACTCGAACTTGACACTCCTGGTATAGCAGTCGAGTACACTAACCACTACACCACTTGGGTGAAATTTAATTTGTCTATTAATTACTAATTAGAGGTATACAAGTCTCAGTTTTTTCCTTAAATTTTATGACGATAATTTACGTTGGACGTTGAAATACTCATCATGCTAGTAGTCGGAGATACAATCTCGAATCAATATTGAATTATCCAATAGTCCCAAATTCGTTGATTTGAAAATGGTTTGGTAATACTTTTAGGGATATACAAATATGTTAGGTTGGAATTTTGATTGGTCCACCTGTAATTTTTCCCGTATTTCCCTTTTTTACGTTAGTGCAGTTTGTGTATTTAATTGTACGTTCATTGCTTTTTAATTTGTATCATTTGTGCCAGTTATTTATTATATAATATTAACAAGTAAGTATAAGTTTTTGTTATTTATATTTAAATGTAAATTTTAATTAAATTATTGTAAATATGTAACAAATGATAACTTAACCTATTACATATTTAGGTTTCATTTTAAGGAACATTAGCCATTCTACAAAAACAGAAAAAAAGTTATTATGTAAACTAAAAAATCATAGCATAATTGAAAGTAAAAGAACAGATGCTACACTCCAAAATAAACTGTGGGAATTATTGACTATAGAATATAATCGGCGACCAGAAATTGTAAATACAAGAAGCATCGGCCAGTTAAAAACATTGTGGGAGAATTTAAAACAAAAGTAAGTACAAAAATTGATGGAAAAGATACATGTTGAAACTCCGTATTATTTTAATAATTAAAACGGCTGGTTTTTGGTCTCAAAGATTTATTTGAAACAAAAAAGTAAAAAATCATCAGGCAGATGATTAATCTGTGAAACATGTAGCAGTTTTATAAACCCAAAACCACTTGTATTTTAACTATTGTAGTTAGAGTTAGACGTAATTAACACTATATTTGAATTTTTATATATTTTAAATAATGGACGTTGCAGAAAAGTTATGGAAAATACTTTATTTAAGTATAAAAGTCAGTTGACTGGAGGAGGACCATCACCCAAACAAAATGAAGATCCTATATTACAGATGGTAGACGAAGCTTCCAATAATTTTGACAGTACAGCTGCCTTTGAAGCGGAAAATTATATCAAAAATAAACTAACAGAAAATGGTATAGTATACTAATAAAAAGCATATAAACAATAATAATGTTATGTATGTTTTCAGAAATTACTAATGACTTTGTGCCTTTGGCAGATGTAAGTAAGATTGAGCCAATATTGGTAAATGATGATAGTAAGTTGAAAATTACATTTTCCCAAATATAAAAATATTGTAATTACTTTATTTCTATTTTCAGGCAATACCTCTCATGAAATGCCTCAAGAAATTACAAATATCAGAACAAATACAAGTAACTAATTTTATTCTTACAATTACAAATATAACAAATTAATTATATTATGATATTTTTTGTTAAACCAATATCTTTTTCAGATTCGTCTTGTAAAAGATGTGCAGTTAAAAAAGGGCTGCTGCATGTGAAACGTATAAAAACGGCTGATAAGAAACTGCATCAAATAAGATTAGAAATTGCAAACTTGGAAAGAAAAATATGCACTTCCCAATTGAATAAAGTCAAAAATGATGAAAAACTAAGTAAAATAAAACTAGAGACTGCCACTTCAGAATTTAATAAAGCCAAATATGAAGAGGAGTTGGCAAAGATGACTTTAGAAAACTACACAAAATAATTGTTAATAAAAAAAGTTTGAATGTTTTGAATTACTTTTTTTATTATTTCACCAATGAGTATATTTGATTAACTTATTATATTTAAAAATAAAATAAAAAGTCTTTCTAGGAGTACTGAGTGTATTTTAGATTAAAATAAATCTGTTTTAACGTTTCCAAATAAACTATGTATTATGAATTGTCCTAAAGTGCACTGCACTTAATGTGTTGCAAGCTGTTCCTTGATGCATTGAGCTATTAATCTCTTTCAATTTAAGTTTTTTCAAGTGTTCCTAGTTGCACCTGAGTGTTGTCCAAAGTATTCTAGCTGTTGTAAAATGTATTTAAACTGTACTTAAGTTATTCTTAAATGTCTGAAGTGTTATTACGCAATGTTGAGCTTTTTAATATATTATGAGTTGTTCCTAGTTCTCAGTTGCACCTAAATTCTTCACAATCGCACCTAAGGTGTTCCCAAGTGTAATGAAGTATTTTTCGGTCAAGTTGATATGTTCCAGTGCAATTTGAGTTGTTTTAAAGTGTTACCAGTTACACCCTAACTATTCCTATATGCACATTCATTGCATTCTAATTTGAGTTGCTACCAAGTGTTCTCAGTTACATCTGAACTATTCTCAAGTATATCTTGGCTGTTTCCAAGTTTAGTGAGCTATTTCAAATTAATTTTAAACTCTTCCAATGTATTTGAAATTGTTCTAAAATGTTGTAAGTGTTCCCATTTGCACCTCAAGTGTTCCAAACTATTCCTAGGTTGTACTATAAGCTATTTCAAGCAGTAGCTTAGCTAGGATTTATGGTGGTTTTTGAAGCTCTGGGAACCAAACGCCTCCCCAGCTGCGGTGCTGTATATATTTTTGGTGTAAATATAGGATTCCATATTTTCAGGTCTTCTTTTCAGATTGCCTGAAATTACTTCATATTCAACCTTTATCATGTTAGCGCAGGTCTGCTAAACCAATATTATTTGTCTTGACCTAAAATATTGTGTGTCAACAATAAGGTAAATAAATAAATAAAATCATTTCTGATAGTTTTGAGCATGAACGATCATGTTGGATTCATCAACATAGTTAATACATCATTTAAGTCATTCAAATAAATAATATTATAGTTTGTTCACTACTTATTGCCTTTTTATCCATACCCTTGATACTCCAACCAGACGACTACAATCATACTGCCATACATATTTTGTATAATTTAATTTATGATAAAATTAATTATAAGTAGGCATTGTAAATCTACAGAAAAAATGTCTGAGCATGGACAATCCGAAGAAAAAAAACACTTAAAACGTAAACACAGTATAGAGCTGTAAATTTAATTTTCCAAAATAAACACTGAAATTATTGAATAATAAATGTATTCCAAGCTAGTCTCTTAAAGGCTCAATAGAAATCTTTATTTTGTAAACTGTAATAGTTTCGATATATACTCAACAAATAATCTCTATACCTCATAATTTATCTTATTTATATACATGACAATTTATTTTATTTGAACCAGATATAAAATAAGCCCGCATAATATCTGGACAAGTCCAGAAAATCAAAAATGAATTTAAAAAGAACAATTGCAATTTTAAAAAGTTTCATTATTTCATTTCAAATTAGATTAAGATACCTACTTCACGATCAAATTGAAATTCTCCCAAATATTAGCTATGTTAAATTATACATATATACAATATAATAAATATATTCATATCCTCTAAAATGTTTGTAAAATGTGTGCAAATAATTTAATACTTTTATATCATTTTAAAAATCTATAAATTTGATCAGTATGAAAAATATATATATATATGCGTATTTTTTTACCCATGTAATTCAAGAATGAATCTACAATTTATTACTTATGGACGTTAAAGTATAGATCCAATTAATTTGTAGGAGTTGTCCCAATTACAAAAGTGTTTCCAACTGTAGAACCTAACTTACCTAACCAATATACATGCCGCTATATAGACTGAACTGGTTATTTAATTTTTCTTACATTTGGCACACTGTACCAGCTTTGTAGAAACTAATGGCAGGTTTGTCTCCTGTCGTGCTATTGTAATTTCCAGCTTTTATGTGAGTATTCTTACTTGTAGAACTATACTATTAAAATTGTTATAAATTTCTATTAAATACAGATTAGATAGTAGATTTAGTATTTCCACCAAATTATAATCTATTATTATCTATATAAATATCCTAGTTAAAATAGTGCATGATATGCAGTTTATTAATATTATTAACACTAACAATGGGGCACATTAATTAATCTATTGCTTGGTTCAGTAATTTAAAACAATTGATAAATTGGTTTGGTTTTTCTTTTAATATGACATTCAATATTTGTTGATGTATTTATACATATTACTATTAATATATTTGTTTCTTTTTATTGAATTTGTTAATTAATTTGATATGTAATAATTATTTCCAATTAATAAAAAATAATAATATGTGGGATGAAATGCAGTTTCAGTTATTTCTATTGCATTAAAGTCACCCACATTCATTCATAAATAATATCCATGAAGTAATATCAGAACAGAACAAAACATTACTCCCACTACATTTATATTTAACTATGTCATATAGTGTACACTTGCATAATTGAGAGCATACTAATTTTAATCACAATTTACATAAAAGATTAAACTTAAAGTTATTTTTAAAATTATATTATTATGCAGGGGTGTAATCAAAAATATTTGGGCCTAAATTAATTATTTTGTATAATTTTATAGTGTATTATAAAAAAATGCAATAAGATTAGATCAATGTTTTGATTTGTTTACACTCATTAATTTTTGAATTTATTTACTTTTTCATATTTAAAGAACTTCAAAATAACTAATATTTTTTGTATAGATCAGATTTATTCTACACAATGCTGAAAAATGGCGTATTTACTCAGTGCTACGATGTGAGTATTTTTGACTTGTCTTAAAGATATACACGGTGTTAATAAAAAACTTTCTATGCTTTGATAAGTGGTAGTAGAGTTCAAAACAAGAATAAATTTCTAATAAACTTTAGTAATACTTAAGGTTTTTTGAAATATGTAGTTCAGAAATTTTTATTTGCTATTTGTAATTTGAATGAATATCAAATTCAAAATATCCTGTCGTGTTAACTATTGGCGATTGTAGCTAATGAATGCTCTATCTGGCTTTGTCAACATGTCCATGTTGCACATATGAGTCACATCTGTACATTGCTTATATGCCATTTAATATAACCTGCAAATTGCTTTTAAATATATAGAACTATATTAACTGGAACTGACATATTAAAAACAGTTTAGTTTAATGTACGTCTACATGGAGTCGTTGATATTTTAACCTTCATGGCGCTGATAACTTAAAAAGTAATCTTGATAGACTAAAATTAATTATTAGTAAGGAATTTTAGATTTATAATGATTACATTTACTTTAGCGGAATATATATATATTGTGTTATTGCATGAAGCTATATGAATTATCTTTATTAAACGTTGAAGAAGTTGACCATAAGGTCGGACAGTTTGTATACAAAAGATTGCTATTTTACAAGCTGTAGATAATAATTTTTGTGTGAAAACCAATGAAAACCATATTTTGAAAACCATAGAGTATTAAACCTGGGTTTATGAGTTTTTTGGTTTAATTTTTACTATTATTTGTCAAAACAAGTAATGTTTTTTATCAACACCCTGTATATTGTTGGTTGCACCGTTATACAAAATGAATGATTATACAAACAGTTTTTTTAAAATTAAATTTTACCATCTGTTTAGTTGACTTAAAGTACGCATATATTTAAAGCATAATCAAAATTATCTGTTTGTATAATAAATACGATTGGCTTCATATATACAGGCTGTTCAGAACTGTCATATAAAATTAATAATTATGAGCAGTCAGTATTTTTTTTTTTACTTAAACTTACCACCAGTTTAGTTGACCAATACACGTACTGGCTTTATATATATAGGGTCTTCAGAACTGTCAAAACATTCTGTGAAAATGAAAATGTTTTACTTTGTTTTATTTATCAAATGAAGAAACTTTAACCTAATTTTGTTTTGTTTAGTACTTAGATTTGATTGTAGTCTTTTAATTTCTACTTACTAAGACATCTTGCAAGTTTTTCTAGTTTGAAATGTTTTTTATTATAAAGTTTCTACATTTCAAACTAAAAATACACAGTGCGGGAAAAAACTTTTCAGATAAAAATTTATTATCATTTGATATATAAAACAACTTAAAAATATTTTGATTCATACAGGGTGATTTGTTTAAATGTAAATCACATATTTTTAATTGAGGTTATTTTTATTGTTTGTTTCTGTACACAAATTTGTTTTTTATAAAAATTAAACTTTTTTTAGTAATTACATGATAACAAATCACTCTATGAAAATGAAATGTTTTACTTTGTTTTATTTATCAAATAAAAAAAACTTTTATCTACATTTCTTAATAATAATAATAATAATAATAATAAATTTATTGCCAAGCGGAAGAAAATTCATTACAGGGAAATTATACATAGTTTTTTATTACATGAAAAATAGAAGACTACAGTCAAGCCTTTATAGTTATCACAGTATAAAAATATTTATTGAATTTGAATGTTGCAGATCATTATGCTTAAGCATAAGGTATATCGCGAGAATGTGAATCTGGGACAATTATATTTTTAAATGTAATTTGGATTAAAAAGAAAATAATGTTTTGAAAATAAATGGTTTTGTTTGATGAGCAATATTTGCAAAATTAATAAAATATTCAATTATCAATTAATAAAAAATATTTAATTATAGTAATCCCATGGAATGTGTGAAATGTAAGTGCAAGAAATGGATGTTAAAGAGGCGAAGAGATGAGTGTAACAGAGTAAACAATATTTTTGTGTATAATAACACGTTGGGCATCATGAGACGTTGCTATACACTTGCTGTGCCTCACTGTGGACCGTCTTATTTTGTGCTGTGGTATCATATATATATGTCTCACCGCTATAGTTGTTTTATGGAACCTAAAAGATTGCAGCTCAGTGAACCACACTATTCTAGCCCGGAAATGTTTGGGTTTTTGGGTTTTTCAGTTAGTTTGAATGTGTAAGGTGTTCAAAAAATATGATTTACTTTTTATAATTAAATATTAAAACAAAACAAAAATACAAAGTTTTTTTATTCTACAGTGGCACTCAATGTATTGCCTATTATTCTGGACACGCAGTACTGTACCAATCATCATGCTACAAAAGCTTGAAATAAGTTGAAAATTGCTTGCATATGTAGCAAATCAACATAGCAATTGTCAAGTAGCTAGATTTAAAACTTTTTGCTACAAATGATTGCTAATAAGCTAATTTTGATCAAATTTTATTTAAAACTCAAATAATTTTGCTATTAAAACTTGAATTGACTTGAAAATTGCTACACTTGTTCTCACATATGTAGTAAATCAGTGTAGCAATTGTCAAGCAGTTAAATTTAAAGCTTTTTGCTGAATTCTGTTGTTAATTATGTTTATATATTAATAAAATTTTATTTAAGTCATTGAGTTAATTCATAATAAAGCTTGTATTGAGTTAAAAATTGTTACACTTGTTCTCAAATATGCAGCAAATGATTGGAGCAATTGTTAAACTGATTGATTGAAATCTTTTGTTTGCTAACTGGTTAGTTTCAATAAAAAAGTTAATTAAGTCATTGAGTTGACTCAAATAATTTTGCTATTAAAGCTTGAATTGAATGGAAAATTGCTACACATCTTCTCACATATGTAACATATTGTTAAGTTGCTACATTTAAACTTTTTGCTGATAACTGATGCCAATTAGCAAGTTTCAATAATATTTTAATTAAGTTATTGAGTTAACTCAAATAGTTTTGATATTAAAGCTTGAGTTGAGTTGAAAATTGCTACAGTTATTCTCATATATGTAGCAAATCATTTGAAAATTGTCAAGTTGCTAGATTTAAAACTTTTTGGCAATTTGAAACTTGTTTGATAATATCTAATTGTGTTGTATGCACTGACACAGAACAGAAAGCAACAGAGAGGGAATGATGTTTGCATATTCTCATAAGACCTGCGCTTATATTCTATTCCTTCACTCAACGAAAAAAGTCATATTATTTGATTAATAATACAACGTATTTTTTACGATTTTTTTTAAATTTTAATAGTAAGTAATGATTATTGGTGGTTTTCGTACAAAAAAATATTTTTGATGGTAATCAGAATCTATAGATCTGTGGTTTATTCTAGAATGAATTATTTTTTATGTCAAGCCTACGCAGTATATTTTACTTTGTTTGATGAAATGAATGATTATAAGACTATTAGGTACATATACCTAATTGAAATTTAATGCAACTCTATAGTAAAACAAACAACAAATGCTTAATATGCAACTTAATATACATGTAAATTGCACTCCTCTTGCAAATTTACAATGGAACTTTAATTATTTTGTTGGTGCTTTTGTCGATTATTTATTTAAGTATCGGTAATAATGTACATTAAAAGTGATTTTGAATTGTTGCACAACTGACATAAAATGTTGGGAATACATATGCTATGAAATTTAGAAAGTAGCTTGCATGCCCAAAAGTGGCTGGTGCCAATTAATGGCACAGTGAGGATACATGTGCAAGTGAAATTGCATGCAAGCTGCTCATGGCACGCCTGCTAAGGCAGGTAGCAGGCAAGCGGGGATACATATGCCATTTGTTTGTCAAGTTACATTAATTTCTTTTTTCTAATATTTTTTTGTAACATTGTATTGGGCTATTTTATTTATATATAGATTTAAATTGCTCGAATTCCAAAGACATTCATAATTATATCAAAATATAAACTAATAAACTTAATAGTTTTTTCATCTCCCCATCTACTCATTTTAAAAATAAAATGTAGAAACAAAAATACAAATTGTCACTTCTGTGGCAGCTTGTCAGATACTCTCTACTGGCATGCCAGTACCTGTCGTGTTCGTTTATACATGTCTTTTCAATGAATGTTACAATAGGTTTAAAACAAAGTGTGCGAGAAAAGCCATTCAACATTCTTTCATATTGATTTCTATGTTCATCTGCATAAAGAGAATTCAAATTCATTTTCAGACCAGTGAAATTAATTGTTAAACCATGTTCTACTTTGTTGGTCATTTGCCTACTCATGGATTAGTGCCACTTACTTCACTATCGTAGAATAGAAGCAGCTTAATACAGCTCCCCTTTGTCATGAGACTTTTCATAAAATTATTTACTCTATTTTTTATGTTGCAATAAATTATTATGTAAGGCCAGGTTAAGCTAAAATAAGTTATGTTAGATACACATAAATACACAAATAAGGTAACCTATAGAATTGCAGTATCTGCCGGGGTTTCATGTAAAGCCTTATTACACTATAAGACATATTTAAAATCAACTGTTAGTTAGGCTGACCAGACTTTTTTAATAACATTTTTGAAGAAAATATACTTTTTTTTGGTTAACCCTTAATAATTTCAATTGTTTCAACAAAAAGTACTTTTTTTTAACAATTTTATTTTTAAATTTGTTTAATAAAAAAAATATCATAAAAGCACCTCCACAATCCTGCTATAATATAGCAAAAAGTACTAAATTTTGGCCAATAAATGTTAAAAATACTAAAATTTGGATACAAAATTAAAAAAAATTATTTAATAAACATTAAAGTTCGGTTATAAAAAGCCAAAAATATATTAAATTCCTGTCAAAAAAATTTAAAATTTAATTATACAAATTTAAAAATCCAGCAATAAAACTATTAAAATTCCAATTCAAAGTATCATATTCCGTTCATTAAGTGTCAACAATGCAAAAATCTGTAAAAACAATTTTAGAAACACTAAAATCCGGCTATAAAATTTGAGAACTACGTAAAACTTAATAAAATCCGGCTATAAAACATACAAAGTATTGAAATTTAACAATAAAATATCAAAAATCTGACCAAAAAATTAAAAAACTAAACAAAGTTTAAAATCTGGCCATAAGATGTCAAAAACACTAAAATCCGGCCACAAAACTTAAGAATACGTAAAAAATTCAAAAGTTTGGCTAAAAAATGTTTTTAGCTATAAAATAGCACTATAGAATTATAAAATGTTAAAAATTTGGTCAAAAAACTTGATAAACTGTATAAAAAACAATAAATTCAATTCATACAATTCATACAAATTTTAAAAACACTTAAATCCGGTCACAAAATTCAAAGTTTCAATCAAAATACTAAAATCTAGTTATAAATTGTTAAAAATATTAAAATTAGTTTAAACTGTAGTGCCCTACTCTCAAGTGTAGATACATGATTTTAAAAGTGTCAAAATTAATCTACAGATGTCAAACACAATCTCAAACATCAGCATTTGTCATATTTAATTTTAAAAAAGTCAAAATTGATCTACAGCTATCATTATTAATCTTAATTAAAAGTTTGGGGTTTGACGTTTTTCCCGGTCCGGACGGTGCCGGTCACGACTGGATCGGACAATGGGCGTCAAGTGGCGGCCTAAAGAAATGACCCTATTTGGTCTTTTTGGCGATCCGGAAAAACGACTATTGAGAACTCTTTTTTTAGTTATAAAAACCTGGTCACCCTGTTGTTATTTAGACTTCAAAATACGCATAATTGAATAATAAGGAAGTGGACACAATTGAAAGTAAGTAAATGTAGTACTGAAACAGTAATAATTAGATAAATTATTTGGTGGAAATGCTATTTAGTTGTGTATATAAATACATTTAGAATTAGATAATTAAATGCATGAAATTATAACATTAACAATAATTAAATTAACTATACTATATTCTACTTAATTAGTTTTGGTTGAGGTTTTTACTGACATTTCAGGTGTGGTAAAAATGGTAAGAAGTACTGCAATGGATGTAAAGTAACTTTGGTGGTTGGGAAATTAGCACTGGGTGCAGGTTCTTAGCACATAACATATTCTAGTCAAAATCACCTTATAACTAAACCAAAAATGACTTATGCCAAAAAAGAAAAACCTCGTAAATTTGAGTGCGAACAATGCAATAAGCGATTTCTAAGTAAAAACGATTTACGGAAACACGCACTTATCCATACTGATGAGAAACCACATGTGTGCACTAAATGCAATCAAGCATTCCGGCAGGCCGGATCGCTTAAAAATCATTTGGCTTCGAAACATTCACATGAATTGGAAAGTCCTGAAGTGTATATATGCAATTATTGCAGTAAAGTTTTTCCTATAAAAGAAAGGTTGCGATTGCATTTGCGTATACATACGGGTGATAAACCTTACACATGTCAATTATGCCCAAAAACTTTTGCACGTGGTGGGCAGCTAGCACAACATATGAGAGTGCATACGGGAGCTAAACCATTTGTTTGTCAAATATGTGATGCAAAGTTTACATGTACGGCTAATTTAAAACTGCATGTCAATCGGCATATGGATATCAGAGATTTTGTTTGCGACATTTGTGGAAAATCGTTTTTTCGCCGTGACGCACTTAGAAAACATCTTAATTGCTTTCACAAAAATATAAAAGCATTTCGTTGTAAAATTTGCAATAAAGATTTCAAAGGCCATCTACCCCAACATATGCGTACTCACAGAAATGATAAACCACACGGATGCGGACATTGTGGTTCTCGTTTTGCGCAAAGATCTCAATTAATCGTACACCAACGTGTCCACAGCGGAGAAAAACCATACAGATGCAGAGTGTGCTGGAAGGCATTTGCACATTCAACAGCACTAAAATTACACACAAGACAACATACTGGGGAGAAACCGTTCGAATGTCTTTTATGTAGCAATATTGCATTTTCGCAATTACCTCATCTTAAAAAACATATGCTCTGCATACATAAGACTAAAAAGCCATACATTTGCCAGTATTGTAAAACATTCCATAAGAAAAAGAATGATCTCGAAGTACATTATCGAGAATGCAAAAAGAAAGAATTAGCTGATATACCAAAAGTAAAAGAAGAACCAAAAAAAGGTAAAAAGGATGATATTGATGTTGGTCCAGCTATGTCATTAGAAACAATGCGATTTCTTTTAGCGATTTTACTAAGAAAAATTGCTCCAATGGAAAGATTAAAAGAGTTGGGCTTTAATAAAAAATTAATTGATGATGTTTTGGTGGAATCTATTAAATATTCTAATCATGAGCCCTGTGCAGAAACAAATCTTACTACAGCAGAGAGGCTAAAAAAGAACATACAAATTTTCTTGGAATGGACTGTACCAGAAAAATTTATGTCTAAATTTAAAACTGAACAGAGATCAACAGAGGAGTTACTAGAAGAGTTGACCTCATAATTATACAATAGTTTGGCTAAAATTATTAAAATAAGTCTTGAATAATATGTACCTATACTTGTGTCATACAAACATATCCCAAAGCCATACTTATAATATTTGCCATATATTTAGTGTTAATTATATAATTTCCTTTTAAGTTAGTTACCAAAGATTTATAGTTTATTTACTATTTTAGTGCAATTATAATTTATTTTTTGCGAACTGCATCACAAAGGCTATTTATTGTTAATTTAGTATGGAGTTTTTGTATTACTGCCTATTAATTTTTATAAGACTGTTAATTTAAAAGAGATGCATATATTATTTATATGATGCTTGCCAAAAATATTGAAATGAATATTAATAATTTTCATCAAAATTAACTCTAGTCTTATTAACACTTTTCAACTAAGCTAAGAATATTTTTTGTTTCTTTAAATGATTATATTTTATGTTATACTTTCATAGATTTCTAACTAGATGTAATAAAATCATATTAGATATATTTTTTATGTATGTACCTACCTGTTGTTAACCTTGTTTTCTGCTTAAGAAGGTAAGTTTGAAGCAGAAATATCAAAATATTAACTTACACATAGAGAATGTGTTCCAATTCCAAATTGACACTCTATATTTAAGTGTCAATTGTCAACATTTTTAGTATACAATAGGTACTTTCCTTTTGCCAATGAAGTAAAACCCGTATGACTGTCCATAATTATGTCTTGAATTATATATATAATTATAGATCAGACCATTCACGTGTGTAAAACACAAGTTATCAAGGTCACAATTATATCTTGAAAACTGAACATGTTCTATTTTCTCATGGCTGCAGTCTCACTGCTCCACCGCCACCAACTTTCATTTACTAATGTAATTAGTTTATCAATGTCGGGTGATGTCTATGTTTCTTCCATGTTACCGTTTTTTAAATTCTCAAATATCAAAGCGAAAATGACAGATTATGTTTTGATTTGTGAAATATCAAGTTAGTATGTTTCAAATGATGATCAACTGTTGCGGCGCTACCATCAACCGATTTGAAATTATGAAACGTTGGCTATCAAATGACAGATGCCGGCAAGAATAGTGAATCAGTCGAACCGTCATAACATGGAAAAAACATGGACACCATCCGACATTGATAAACTATTTATATTAATAAATGAAAGGCCCGAAATATAAAATAAATATAGCATTCTTCTACTGACATAGAAATGAGTGTGAAATTTAAATATTTGGTGGTCAGCAGTGGCTGCAGTGAGACCGTAGTACATTTTGGTGGTTAGTGGCAAACGGTGATAGTTGGTGGCGGTGGTGCAGTGAGACTGCAGCCTAATCGACGCGAACGTTTATTGCGCATTAGATTTGGTTTTTACTTTTTTTTTTCAATCTTACCACTACAGCTCCACATATAGCAGTTGCTACCACTTTTTTAATTTGTTCTGTTTCCATTTGTCATTATTTTCATTAATTGTATAATTAACTGTAGCATAAATCAATTCAAAACAAATGACATAACCTGCAAAGTGTAGTAAACTTTGACAGAGCATAGATAAGGCGCATGCGTAGTTTTATAATTATATAAAGAATTTTATTATATGCAGTGTCATACAGGATAAAAATTTTATATATGGAATTATTGCACAAATTCTAATAATTCAAGACATACTTATAGACGGTGTCAAACGGGTTTAAGCCAAAATACTCACTTAACCTACAAATATATTCACTTGTTGTGGTTAGTTATAATTTTATACATTTTTAAATGATTTTAAAAAGTTATAACTAACCGTTCGAACCTACGGTTTGGACAGTTTGCAAACCGTCCAAACTGTGCACACAAACAAATATTTATCATCCTTATGCAATCTTTTATACACAGTAATTTGTTTGTGTGCGTAGTTTGAACGGTTTGCAAACTGTAGGTTGGAACAGACCTTCGTATTGTATATACTAAACGTTAATTTACATATTATAGAGTTGATTAATCGCATAATTAAATATGATACCTAAATATAATTTGTAATAATATTATTTTGTAATTATGTAATTATACACTTCAAAATTTTATTTTTTAGATCTAGTTTATTGACTTTGAATATTTATTTTATATGACTATCTAGGAGCTTTGAGTTTTTATGATAAACATTTTATATTGCATTGTGGCAAACACAAACTAGTGACAAGTTGTTTTCTGGTAATAAGGTATTTCTGTCAAATGTTATTTTTGCACAAACCTTATCAACTATCACTATAAAGATCTTATTTCTTTGTCTGAATAGTTCGCTGTAAGCTGTACAAATAGTCGTTTGATATTTTATTTTTACGTCGTCAACTGCTGGAGTACGTTCCTAAAGTACTTGGACGAGAGTAACCCAAATGATCACTCTAGCCGTTTCAATAGCAGGGGTGGTTACTCTCGTTCATAAACGTCTTTACCGACATCCATACCGTGCCTATGAGCGGGGGAAATATCACACCTAACTGAATTTGAAATTGTCTATTGCTAAATTTTGGAATTATCTTTACGCAAATGATCTATTAATGGCAATGTCAATGTAGGAAGAGTGCGCACTATTAAAGGACCGGTGTAGGCTACTCTCTTTATTTCATTTACGCTCTCTTATGGATCAGTTTAGAGATATTTAGGTGTTGTGTACAATTAATTGGACGTTTAAAGACTTTATAATACATTGATAACAAGTAATACATTTCGAAGATTGAAACTATACAAAAATGTTTTCAAAAAATTAATTAAAATACTGTTTATAAAACAATTTATTATGTTTTTTATTACAAATTTAGTCTTACGAATACATTACTAGTTTTGGCTTAACTAGTAATCTATTTGTAAGAACCTTTATAAACAATTGCAAATTTTAGTATGCCAGCACAAACATACATACCTACGGACATTTGGTTTGAAAGATTATCTGCCGGGGTCTGTTGGCTTGTCACAGGAGCAACCGTACCCATCTCCGCTGGCTAGAAGTATGTTAGTTTCACACATTTTTGTAATAAAGATGCACCAAAAAATGCCGTTGGTGGAGAAGGTAAAATGTTAAAAATATCGAATTGGAATTGTAATCAAGGGACCAAATTACCCCAGAAACCAAAAAAAAATACAAACTTTTATCCACATTTGTAAATTTTAGTTTGCCATGTGTGCGTACTAGCGTAAAACCAAACCAAATATCTTTCGCCGAAAGAAAACCCTTTGACTTTTGGACTTCCGGTTTGGCAGGAAATCTGCTGGGTTTGGTGGCTTGCCGCAGGAACAGTTGCGTTTTTTTCGCGCACGGTTTAGTACTTTTTTTGTTCTTTAAAACGCAAAAAAAACATGTGTTTAGTGATTATTTTAAAACTGATACATATATAAATGCTAAGAAAAACGGAGTTGGACTCCCAAAATTGTAATCAGAAAATGCAAAAAAACGACTTTTTTTTAAATTGTAAAAATTGTAGATATAAACTTTCCTACATTTCAATTCTTTCGATCCCTAAAGAAAAATTCTTTGACCTACCAACTTTCGCTTTGCTGGAGCATCTGTCAGGGTCTGTTAGCTTGCCACAAAAACAACCGCGTCTCTCTACGACAGCTAGAAGTATGTTAGTTTTATACTTTTCCGTAATAAAAACATACCGAAAAAACCGCTTTGAATAAGAAAGTGAACTGAGAATATCAAAACGGAAGCAATTCCGGAATTGTAATCCAAAATCCAAATTACCACAGAAACCGGAAAAATTACAAGCTTTAGTTGGCATATGTACATATTTGCGATAAAACCCATAATAAAACTTTTCCGCTTTGGTGGGCAACTTGCAGAGGTTTGTGGCCACATGAGCCACCGCGTCCTCTTTTGCCGGCTAGAAGTACGTTAGTTTTACACTTTTAATAAAAATATACCGAATAAACCGCTTTTGATAAGAAGGTGAAATATTAAGAATATCGAAACGGCGATTCCGAAATCGTAATCAGGGGTCCAAATTATCCAAGATAGCGAAAAAATTACAAACTTTGGTTAACATTTCGAAATTTTAGTCTGACGGCATGAGCATATATGTACGTACAGGAGATAAAACCGAACATTTTGTCGATAGCCGACGGAAAACTCTATAAACCACGGTCTTCCGGTTTGGTGAGGATTCAGATGGGTCTGTTGGCTAGCCTCAGGAGCAGTTTTTCACCGTTTAATGCATTTTTGTAGTTCAAAACGCAAAAAACTTATGTTTTGGAGGTTATCTTAAAATTGATAGATAAATGCTAAAAATATCAAGGTCGGACCCCCAAAATTGTAGTTGGGGGTTAATTTTACGTCAGGAGATGCAAAAAACCAATTTTTTTTTTCAAATTGGAACAAATTTAGAAAAAAACGTCAATATACCGCCCTTTTCCTATATTTCCCTTTTTTTGATCGCCAAAATGCAAACCCTTTGACCTACAGACTTACGGTTTGCAAAAACATCTGGGTTTGTTGACTTGCTACAGAAGCAACCGCGAACCCCTCTCCCTCCCTCCCCCGGCGTCTAGAAGTATGTTTATTTACACTTTTTTGCAATAAAAATATTCAAAAAAAACGCTTTGGATAAGAAGGTAAAATGTTAAGAGTATTAAAACGGCGATTACGAATTGTAGTCCACATTACCTTGTAAACCAAAAAAACAAAAAAATTACAAATTTTGGTCCATATTTGCAAATTTTAGTCTGACGGCATGAGCATGTGTACGTATTGGAGATAAAACCAAACATTTCGTCGTCACCGAAGAAAAACTTTTTGAGCCACAAACTTCTGGTTTGGCAAGCAAATGGCCGATGGCTTAACTCTGGAGCAGTTGCGTCCTTCTAGCTCACAATGCAACATATGTGCGTGTTTTAAATACTGATTTTACGCAAGTTTATTGTTATGCTATTTATATGCACATGTGATTAAATACTTAGTTAATTTAAAACTCAGTCAGCTATTATAAACAAAGATTTAATAATTCTTAGAAGCTCGAGATTTATTGAGTCGCTTTGCATCAGAAGTTATTTTCAAATATCTAATTATATTGTTGCTAGGTGAACGTTTTTGTCGTTTCCTTATTATTAAAAATCATGAGATGTTATAAAACTTCTTTTATACGTATTTGTATACTCGTTTTTTAAGTTTAATTAAATTAACAATAGATAGGATAGGCTAAAATTCTAAATAGCAAGCCAGATAATAAATAGTATGTATAAACAAAAAATATATTATTATTATTATTATAATCAATTAAAGAGTTTTAGAGAGAAGGAATTGGAAGCACACGTATTATACATTGAGCAATCCATCAGCACAACGTATTTTAGTATAGTAGGGTGGTTATAAATTAAAACTTAAGAGTTTGCGTAAAGATGGTATAATCTAGTAAGCTATGAATGAATTAAAAAGCTTTAATGCCCAAACATTCAAACATTAGTAATAAGAGAGACCAGTAGTAATGTAGGTACGCATCAGTCTAGTACTAGCATGCACTGCGGGGACATTAACATATATAGTATGCTCATAGATATAATGTCTTTACATGGCCTTAAATTATCTTAGCGGATTACTTCATTACCAATCGTATTGAGAAGGCAATTATGTAGTTATGTATGTATTATATACCATAAATAGCTTATAACACCTCGATGTTTAAGGGTGAATATATTATATAAATATATAGGGTTTTCCAATAAGAGGTATCAATTTGATATAAAAAAAAACGGGTATTTTTTAAAAGAAATCAATAAATGTTTATTTCATTATAAAGAGGAAGGTATGCCATTAACATTTGAAAACGATATCAGTCAAATGGCTTCTACGGTTACGGTTGCAGTACCACATTTTGTTCATAAAATTTTCCATGACTAATTTGCACATTTGCGGTTTATGTCCTCGATAACTTTACAAATTCTATCTTTAAGGTCTTGTGGAGCATTGGCGTAGACCTTATCTTTTACGTGGCCCCAAAGAAAAAAAGTCTAAAAGTGTTAAATCACAAGATCACATCAATATCTTCCAATTCCGGTCATAAAAAATCATTAATCATAGATCGGTAGCGCCATCCATTCACCAAACAGTGACATGTTGAGGATGCAAAAACTTTTCAACAATCATTCTTGGATTTTCTGAGTCCAAAATGCGACAATTCTGCTTATTAACGTAGCCTCTGAGGTGAAAATGGGCCTCATCACTGAAGATAATTATTAATATTACTATTGCCGGCCGAAAAGATGCTTTACGATGACCAAAAAGTGCTTTAGTTTTGCGAATTGTGACTGAAAATTTTTCTCCATTTTTGTAGTGAATTTTAATAATTTCAATGCGTTGTTGAAGCGTGTATTGTTTTATTTTTAAATGTCAAAAGATAATAACTTCAAAATTGACAGCTGCCCAAATAGTCTGCTATTTAAAATGAAACTTCTTATTGGAAAACCTTTTACATTATTTTTACTTTTGAAAACTTTCTCGGGTTCCAGGTATATAATATAATCATAATTGGTTGCTAATTAAATAATCCGTTGAATAAATTAAGCCTATGTCGTAAAGACACTATATCTATGGGCATACTATACATGCAAAGCCGACGCTACCCGAGAATGTATATATTTATACTGCATAACAGTTTGTGTCTCCGAGTGTATTGTTTTCTTTTCTCGCATTATGCATCCTTCATTCTGGCTATAGGTTTCTTTCTCTCAAGATGCGCGAAAACATCTAGCACCGGTCACACAAATATTGGCGTACTGTAGTAATTAGCTGTTTAATTAAATTACTATTTATCAGCTCTTAAATAGTAAAAATAGAAAGAGGCATTTGATTTAATTATTAACAGAGCTTAGACCAATAAAAGAAATTTGTTTAGTGACAGTTTGTGTATGTTAGATTACTTACATACTTATCAAAGATTTTCGTTACCTATAATTAATTAGTAACAATACTAAACAACAATAAACTGTCTAAATTAATTGAATATACAAAATTAGTTTGTAGGCAACCTAATATACACCAATTAGTATAACTAAACATCAACAAGAAAGTTATACAACTTTTTTGTGTATGCATAAATTGGAGTTTGAGTTGAAGTCTGGCATAAAAAAAATCGGACAAGATAAAATCAATAGCATACCTTCAAATACGACGACTTCTATATAATATTTAGGACAATAAATTTATGTTTTTTTCTACAGGAAGTTTATAAATGAATGGGATTATGTAATCACTTTAAATGTGCCGCTTTTTTAAAATCGTCCACTATACTACATATGTTTTCATATGTTTGCTTGACAGCTGTCAAAGTTGATCTGTCAAAACAAATAGTTTAGTGAACAATTTAAAAAAAAAGCGGCACATTTAAAGTGATTACATAATCCCATTCATTTATAAACTCCCTGTATTTAAAGTGGTACGTTTAGCGTAGTAGGATCTATTGCAAACCTCTGGTTGTTACTTGTTCAGTAGTTTTGTTTATTCGCTGAAGTCTATACATTTTCCATACAAATATAGTAGACATTTATTGTTGACATTTGTGCGGGGAATTTAGACAGATGTTTATCTATCTAAGTTTTTATTTTTTTAAGGTATTTGTTTAGCCCATAGTGTTCAGTTATAAGTTTTGTAAGCTTTGGCAGTTTTATTTGGTTTCTCTGCATTACCATGGTTTGTGTGTGTTGTGTGTGTGTGTGTAAAGATGCGTGTGAGGGCGAGAGAGTGTTTGTGTATGTGAAGGTAAAGCTGTCTGTGTGTAAGTGTAGTGGTTCTGTTAGGAATAGCTGTGTGTGCTTTATTTTATGACGGTTTTTCTATTCTAGGTTGTGTTTTGCTTTAAATTTAATTTTTTTGTTTTTTTTTTTTATAAGCGTTTTGTAGTTTTTTTTTCCGCCTATACTCTGATCTTTTGTTATTCAGATCAAAAGTACTATGTTGTTTGTGATTAATGCTTCCAGATTGGTTTTATCACCAGTTTACAGTGTGTTTATTTATTTGTAGTGGGTACGCTGCTTGTCTTGCCTCCATCATCACAAGAAAGTGCTGTGGTGCTAGCGAGAGCAGGGTTTCTATGGCTGATGTAAAAGTTGTTCTTATTATCACCAAACATGCTAATCTTTGTACTTTACTTAGTTTGGTTGCCTCTTACAGTCTTACCATATAATGTAATTGTTACAGTTCTATCCTTGAATATGGAGATCACCCAATATCTAACGAAAGGTGATATGCCTCTGTTTTCAAATGCCCTATAAGTACCAAAAATAATTTCCAAAGCAATGTTTTTGCAATAAATGTTCCTTTTAAATCTGTTGAAATGCTGATATATTGCGAGTTTGAGGATTTTTTTAAATTTTTATGCATATTGGTATAGCTGCAAAAGCCTTTAGTACCCTGTTCCGCATATACCTGCCGACTATTTTTCTAATAGTTTTAATAAAGATGCCTTACTAACCAAGGGCGTACGTGAGTCGCACCTGCTCTGGTATTTTTCAGCTCCTGGTGGCTTGAATGGTCCAAACACGTTAATTTCTATTTTTTTCACTATGGCACATTGCCCAATTTTTTTTGTTTGCTTTTTTGTTAGGCATTGTTGAAAAGCTTTCTAGTAATAGCTTCTGTTTTGTCAAGCTTTCTATTCTACTAAATAAATTTGTTGGTGGTATGTTTAAAAGTGCTTGAGCAACTTCTTTGTCATTATCTCCAGCTTGTGACTTGTTCTTTTTCAGTTAATTTTTTTTGTGTTCCTGTTTCTTTAGATTCAATGTTTAATCGGATTTTGGATTATTAGTTAGTGCTTTTCCATGCAATCTAGTGTGTTTTCGCTAACGATCAACTTCATTCATTCTTTATGATGGCGTAGGACTTTTCTCAAGAGCGATGTTGATGTCATGTTTCATAATGTACGCACTGAGGGTCGAATAGGCTGTCCTATAGTGATGTACATTGATCTGCACAATCTTCAAAATGTTTACTTACTATTGGCTTCTCTTTGTCGTTTGGCAAATTTTGCTCTACCATTGCCTTTTCCGGTTTGTTGTCATGGAATAGTGCCTAAAGTGAAACTCAGGTGCAGTTTGCTCCTTCAGGTTTTAATCTTTTTATGCGACTTTATCCACAAGTAGGACGTATTGCATGTCTTTGTTCGAGTTTTAATTTACCACTTGCCAGGTCTTAGTGTTTATTCTGTTCTGCATCTCCAGCCTGTTTAATAGAGTGCTTAGTTTCTGTTTTGGCCTTGGTTTAACTACCTTTGCTTTTTTCTTATCGATTATTTTTGTGATGCCGTCGTATTGCTGCATGAAAGTTTTGATTTGCACCCCTGTTGTGTCTGCAGCTGATGAAGGTAGTGTCAAGTGTCGTTATCGCGCCTGGTTTTATCCACCTTTATGTTTGTAGGATTTTTTGGTGCTGCTTTCAATGTTTGCCTGGTCGCTTACATAATGATGATTTTTATTTATTATTTTTCATCGCCCCAGTACGATTCAGTTTGAAAGAGGTTCATGGAACCATCAGCTTCTTCTTCTAAAACACTACTGTGGATAAAGAGCATATTTTTATTTAGTAGTGTCGGGGATTAAACCCCCGACTGCTCAGTTGATATGCAAGCGCTCCATCATTGAACTATCACATCGGTAGGTAAAGATAAGAAATAAAAAAGTAAAAGACTGTTTGTTACTGTATTTAAGTCTATGCTCTGATGAATAAAATGGATAATGGAAAGAAAAATAAGTAGTGTCAGCATCTTTTATTTCTATAGATGTAATAAATAAACATAGTTCTGTATTTACAATAACACATTTATGATTAATACATGCTAATGATAAAAATGAAAGGAATCAAATGATTATTTCCTTGATATGTATTAATAATCAAACACCTATATAAAAGAGAATTTTACAATACGCATAATCCAAGAACACCATATTTTTTTATCGAGAGAAATTTAAATAATACATCATTTTATTGTGATGAGAATTCTATATAAATATATTTAGTGGATTTTTTTGTGCAACACATATGTAATATGATCATTGTTAGCTTTGTTAACTACAAAGCAACATTATTTTATTTATAAAATAAATGTAGAAAGACTATCGCTACAAAATTGTGCTAAGTGTTTCTAAGCTTAATTTCACGCACTTGATTGTCTGTGCCTTTTAACAAATTTGCTGTATCGCTATGTTTATTAAAATATTATCTTGAAATAATATTAAGTTTATAAATTATAAACTTAAGATGGTTATTTACACAAATAATATGAAATTAAGTACTTCTAGTTATACCCATATAATAATTTGTTTAAAAAATTGTTCGTTTCCAACAAGATTTATATAGAAAATACATTATTATAATAATTACTTATAAACTATACTATACTTAATCATATAGAATTTTTAGGTCTAAAAATAATCATGCTTGTATACATTTTACGGTTCGATTTCTTCTTCAATTCTACAGTTTTATTTACAATTTCATAGTGAGTCAATTATGTACAGGGTAAAATGGCACTGGAAAAGTTATACTTATTTTTATATGTACAGTATGTCCATGGATTAACTTTGCAATACGTATAATAAATATGAATTTTATGCTAGCTCGATTTAGAATAACTATTGCTCAAATTAATAATCAAAAAAGAATTCTGAATTAACTGGGTAGAACGTAGTCTTGTTATTAATTTGGCTCAAAAACGTATTAAAATAAAATATTTTTAAAATCCCTAGTGTAGTTACAACAAATTGGCAGTGTTAAGATGGAACTCGATTCTTACATTTGTATACAACATTTAAAAGTATACGACATTTTCACAAGTGTTAAAGTAGAGTAAGTGTATGTGAGCTGTTTCAATTGACAACAAGCTTTATATTCTTTTTTTTTACATTGGCTAAATTATTAGATAAGTGACTTTTTTAAATATTATTACTTTATTTAGTTTACGGAAGATGTCTATTTAGTACAAAGTCTCGTAACTCCTAAATACGCGAGCGATCGGCCATTTCGGATTAAATTGTCTTATTTTAAATTTCGCTTTTCTAATGACCAACTAAAGTTTTGCATATCGTTTTTTAGAAATTTTTTATATACATTAACCCCCAATTTTTCAAAAAATCGTTAAACAAAGTGTATACATACTTTTAAATCAAAAGCCCTTTCAGTAAACTTAAATCATTTGTAATTTTGAAGTAAAAATATCTAAATAAGAATTTTTTTTTAAATGGTTAACGCGGGCTCGCATTCTATGCCTAGTAATAATGAAAGATCTTGATCTATAAGCTGTTATTTTCATAATACTTAAATATGTACATATAAACCAGTGGCGGTTTGTCAAAGGTCAGAAGGAACGCATTATTTTGACTAAAAGTTGTTTTTGCCAATATGTTTAATTGAAGCATTAATATATATACTTGAATATACTTAGTTTGCATAGATATTTTATATAATATGGATATTTGCATAAGAGTTTACTAACTTCTCATATTAAAGTTTTATTCAGTAACGTTAGTAAAGGTACAAAGCGTCTGAATTCCGCCCATTCCATTGTCAAAGATTAAACCAAGTTCTACTATAATACGCTTCAACTAAGACGATAGACGATGTTTTAAACAATCGTTTTAAAATAGATATACATTAGCTGTCAATTGTTTTTCGTTAATTCATCTGTCATCTTGAACTGAAGTAGATAATACATATTAATGTTGAAAAATACAAAAACTTATTTGAAGTGTTAACTTCACTTCTCACAAAGAATTTAAAAAAAGTATCAAAGTCAATATTTGTGCTAATCAGCTTATTTACAGAAAAGCGCTAAAAATCATCCTTAATATTCAATTTGAAACCTTTTGGAATAATGTTCATTTTTAATATTGTACTCTCTCATTCATTAGTAACGTTTTTGAGACAATTTATTATAAAACTTTATTCCTTATGATTTATTTTTCTAAAGCTCCTCCACCTGAATGTCATCATATGGTATGAATTCATTAACAAAGACTGTATCAGATAATCTCTATTAAAAAATATTAGTTCATTATATAAATTGGAAATTTAATCCATGGACACACTGTATAATTATAAATTATACTACAGCTAATCACCTATCCAAATTGTAAAAATAATTTACAAAATTATTTATATCACAAAGAATAAAACGATTTTTTATCTAATACTTCGAGCAATCAATAACTGAATCTAAATTAGAATATATTAAATAAGAAATACTCTGTGGTATTTTACATTATACAGGACTTACATCTAACATTTTGACTAGACTTTATACAGTTTCCCACAACACCGAGGGGATTTTTTTGAAACTTTTTTTCATTGTAAGTGAATCCATTTTTGAAGTAGCATGTAACTAACTTCATTTTAATACCTTATATTACATAAAAAACTACACTAAAATACACAAAGAGGAAGCTCATAATTAAGAGATAGGTACGATTTATGAAACAAAATATAGTACTTTATGTATATATAAAGATATGGTTATACACGTTTAATGTACGTGTAATATCACAATATGTTTACACTGATGAAGGTTCAATAATTAAATACTTAATAACTATCATCATATTTCTTTCTTTCATTAAATGCAATATTCGTTTTATATTATTATTATTTATATTATTATTATTATGAATGCAGTCAATTTATGAATATTTTAGAATGATTTACAATTGATTGACATTTAAAAACTTTACAAAAGACAGACAATCAGCCTTATTTTTATATTGAATAATGTGCTTGATTTAAAGATTGTTCCTTGTTTTGATCCACTTTAAATTTTGTGTCCCCGCGAGCCGGATTTACATGGAATCTGCAAAAAATTTCAATTTAGTATTCACTTCTTTAACAAATCTACCAACTATTGTTTTCAATTTAACAAGGAACATTCTCCAAAGAAACGTTTGGGCCATGTTTTAGTGCAAATTGAATTTTATATAAACATGAAGTAATTCATCGAGTCGTGCATTCATAGTTAAAAATCAGTCATTTCAAATAAAATACAACACGAACATTTTTCTTGTTTTATTTTAAATTCACATTATATAGGTCCATTTTTAAAGTCATTTGATACACCTTGTTTTTGTTCTTTATAGTTTTCTTTAATTAATTAATTAACATTGTATGGGAGCTGGTAGAAAGCCTAAATTCTTACGCTGTAAAAACAGGTGGATTTCTGAAAATCTGGGCCTGTCTGACGCGTTCCTCTTCCAACATTCTCCCATTAAATCGTATATTTCTCTAGGACACGCAGCTGGTCTCGGCAGGTACCTTTGGCAGCCATCGTTTTGATACCAATGATTACTATTTTCTACTACTTGTTCGCTTGTTAGTTCCGCATAAGGCTGTTGCAGACATAACATTAATATTTCCCATAATGTTACAGCAAATGACCATACGTCACTCTTCGTAGTTTGCCTTCCCTAAAAACAATAATTAACCATTAGTATATCTAAAAAATAGTATAATGAAAAAAAAATTATAAAATTTTGAGTGGTAAGTACATCTATAATTTTATTGATATTCATTTTAACTGTAGTCAAATTTCATATACACTTGTTATTATGGCACTTTGACATGTAGTTAATCTAGCTTGCGACAATTTCTTTTGTCTTTACCAGAACCATATTAGAAGTATTTTGCTAAAAACTTGCATCCCACAACATTTACAACGGAATTGTGGTCGAGAACATTGTTGATTGCATCTACTGGCCATGAGCCAATTCACTTGATTCACCTGTGTGACCCTTTTCACGACCTCCGCCAAAAACCTCGCAGTATATTACCACAGAACAGCATTTACCGGGCGCAATGAGTAGAGATAGGTTAGTACCGAAATTTTCTCGTAGTGCATTGAAGGGTAAGCACTGCCCCCAGAAACTCCGTTTCCGCTCCCTATGACAATTTGCAAAGGGAACCATTCCCAAACTTGCAGAAACCTCAGTATACTAACAACCGTTATATTAGGCATACCACCAGCCAAAAACTGCCGTCAACTACCGCTTCCGACAAGACCTAGACTGTAACAACTGACGCCCAACGTGGAACAACTTAAAGTAAAGACGCCCCAAACCCAACAGACCAGTCACCGAGAGACTCCTTCCACCTGGTGGAGCTTACCAAAATCGGACCTTCATGTTCCACACCACCGAAACGACTTCAAAACTCTTACCACCTAGAAGATATCTCCTGAGTTGTAAAACTTGGTTTAATCCAAGTTCATACTAGCCTGTATTAACAAACCCTGATTGATAAAGTAAAAATCAATAGGTTTTTGCTAAATGCTACCGAGCACTTTCGAAGCAAAAAAAGTCTATACACTTTTAAACCTAAGACAGCTTAAAATCATACTTCTGAGGGTTTGAAAAAGTAACCACACCGAGCACCTCCCCCGCGGAGTTCTATATGGTTGGTCAAACACAGACTCGAACGCTGACGACTTCAACAAAAAAGAACCAGCAGATGTCCTTGAATAAAATCTCCAACAATACCGTCTTGACACCGGATCTGCAGGTGCCTGATTTAAAGACCTAAGCAAGCATCCGGGATCTGAACCCAAACTTAGCAGATTCCAAACACCACCACAGGCTAACAAGATTCACTAATGGACACAAAGCTCTAACCCCATAGAGTAAAACTCCTAAGGTAGCACCCGGAACTTGGACCCAAGCTCGCTACGCAAGCCTTCAATGCCATTGGTAAGTGAATCTCGTGTGACCTTTAGTGGGTCAAACCAAGACCAAAACTCTACAGAGAAAATAACAAAAGTGACTCTTGGACAAGTCTATAATGTAAAAAACACGTGATCCTATCCTGGATGTAATTCCCAGAAAGATTGATTTTTTTACTATTTTCCCCGAACAAGAGCGCACAAACTTTCATAAAATCCTCATACAAAAAAGCAGAGTCGCAAAAGTAAAGGCGATTATTGTAAGAATGCACGCCACTATTGATAGAAACCTCTTCTATGCCCGTAATGATAATTTTGAGTAAATTCTAGACTGCTGCAGATGTTATTCATCTACTTGGACCCAGAAAAGGTTTTTTTGCCCACGCTGCCAGTTTATATGACTCAAAGTCAGAAACGTCGGCAACCTGCGCCTCTTATTATTGTAGGATATGTTAAAATACATTTCAGCACACAAAACGTCAGCGTTTTTAAAAAAATACAATCTATTCAAACATAAATTTTTTGTCTAAGTTGTAATTAGACACTAGACTCGCCTTTATGAGATGATACCAACTCTAGAACCTGGTTCCAGGTTTGCTTTCATAAGCGGAAACTATCATAAAACGTCATATGATTTCCAAATTTCCCCAAAACTATCAAACAAATTTAAAATGTTCTCAAAACCGTCAAAAGATTTTCTAAATGTTTTCAAAGTCTGCCCTATATTTCCAAAAAAATATTTCCTAAAACAATCAAAATAGTTTTTGAAATGCCAAACAAAAATTAAATGTTATCAAAACAATTTTTGAACTGTCTCAAAACTGTCCAAAAAACTTCTAAAATGTCAAAATAATTCCCAGACTGTCAACATTTTTTTAAGCGTTCTTTAAACTTTCAAAAAAACAGTTGACAGTATCAACTGTTTTTTTAAATTTTCTCAAAACTGTCAAAAGTTTTTCAAAATATTTTCAAAACTGTTAAAAGATAGTTTAAAATGTTTTCAAAACTTTGGAACTGGTCGTTAATTTGTTTGGGTTCAAACTCCCATGGCTCATCAAATCATGTCCAGCAACTCGAGTTGGAGTACCGGTGTGAGTTCAACTCGAGAATGAGATTTAATTGGTTCTATGTCGCTTTGCGACTATGTTCAGGGCATATTGTTGTCATGTCATTAGATCAAACCACACCAGTAGAAACGCATAATGTGATACAAACTTAACAAAAATATACGACATCAAAACAATAAATTGCGTTTTGATAAAATTAAGCTACAATGCAAACATCATTACTACCTACTACTGCAGAGAGGACATGCAGCTAACAAAAGTTAAGCGCGACTTTAATGAGTAACCAACAAGTAATGCAGAACTTAGCGTTCTCTCCAAATGAACCCGTTACCTCATACAGGCATTCAAATATACACATGTATTCTCTGTAGCTCGGTGTGTCCAACACCTCAAAAGAAAACGGCGTGACTAGGTATGTATGTATGTATGTTAAAAACCCAAATGGTGGATACATTTTCAGATAACCAAAACGGTAATTTGTAGAATGTTTGCGTTTGAGATGCTAAAATAAAAAGAAAAAGCCAACTTTGTATCATAACCGTCATGGGTGTTCTTTTAGAACCAAATCTGCTGTATGTAGCAGCCACTAAGCGTTACAGTGCTGTAGCAAACTTTTCACATTTCCAGACCCATTTGGAACGCCGCAATAAATGCCGTTTCCCTTTCACCGTCTCCGATCTCCAGTCAGGCCTACAAAGAGTTGCTCGCAACGTCCGTGTACTTCTCGTACTTCGGGCAAGAAAAAAATGAATCCAATGCGCTTTTCAAAAAGATTATGTCACGCATATCTTGGTACAAGCTACATTAAGGTGAAACTGCAAAAGGGTTATTAAATTGGTTATGGTGCCTTAGATCGTACCAACATTTACTTAGATAATTGCCATTCAAGCTGATTGTATCGTACAGTAACGGCAATGTCTCTTTCAAATAACGGGTAATGAGAAATCAGGGTTCGATTCTAAAAAAGGAACTTAACTAATATAGATATTGCTCATAACGTAATCTTTGAAACCAAGCCTCAAATAAAAAATCCACTCTTGCACTTTATCGCACAAAGGCATATTGCAAATATGGCTGAGAATGATATTGTTTAAAAAGCTTTACAAAAACAACAGGCTTGCTGTAAAATAATGAAGGCATATGCAATAAAAATATAATTGCACCGTTAGTAAGCTATTAATCATGTAAGTCCCACGCAAATGTAAACCAAGTTGTCCTCGCCCTATATAATTTTTAAATACACATACACTGAGTATCGCGAGTAAAGGTGCGGACCCAAAAGAAACTCTTTAATCCTGAAACGCTGGAACCTTGATCCTGGCTTGTTACTCTCACTCATTGTTCCAATCATCGCATTTATTTATTTCTAAAATCAAAGCTGCAGTGTTTTAAGATCGGAGCGCTGATCAATGAGCAAGAGTATGATGCTATAATCGCAGCCAGGATCCCCGTTGTATCCGCAGCCATCTAAGCCTAATATTCAATCAACTATCATTACGCTTTCGGTGGAAACTTTTATTGATTAAAAACGATCCAATAAAACCTTTAAAAAAGCACTTTGACAACCTCTGAACCAATAAAACTGAGTCGTAAACATCAAGAAGAGTTGATTTACCACAAAAGCTGTCCGTAAGATTGAGTAAAAACGCACCAAATAAATTCTACGTCAGTTCTATAAACTGTATAAAAAAATATGCAACTGTAATACTAAACAAATGCAGATAATATGCTTTTCCAAACACTAGTTGATAGAGTCCAACTTGTGGATAACGTCAAAATTCTATATTGGATCAAAGGTGTTTGGTTACCTCTGCCATTTAATAAATCTTAGTCCTTCCCACCACACAACATATCACACACAGGCAAATCTCGTGGAGTGTAGGCACTGGAGTTAAAAAATATCTCCGGCCAATATTGACACAAAAAGGATTTAGGTTAACTCGTTTACTTGACACTCCAACGACGCAATAGGTTATTGAACAGAGCACTTTTAAGAGCTACGCTATCCTCGCTTATGATAGAGATGTAGCAGATGTGTTTAAAACTAGGACATACATAAAAAAATACGCTTCAATGCGCCGGATACAAAGAGGACTAAACCAAGACCTTAAAACGTACGTAAGTATCCACTCATATCAAAGAAACTGATAAATCAAATAAGAAAACTACTAGGACAGTGATCTAGGTCCAAATAAATTTTATTTTAATTTCACGAGTAAACTAGATACACAACCGATGTAGGTATAAAACACCAAATCAACGCTGGTAGTGTTCCTTTGATAACACCTAGTTGTTTGAGACTAACTGAAGAAAAAAGTATAAGACTTTAAAGTAATACCTTCTATGTATACCAGCAAAAAAAACGTGTCTTTTAACTGACGCCAGTTTTTTTATTGCCCTCGGTTATATTGCCCTATAACTCAAACCAACAATGGCTTTAAAATATTAAAGAATCACATGCAAATCCCTTGGAGCGCAGATTCGGGAAGTAAATAAAAACTTCAAACACATATTAGAACAAAAAAGTACCAGGTGCGAGAAAAGTTTTTTAAAACTGGGCTGAACGTATCAATTCATAGAACAAAGATTATAGTTATCATGTTTAATATAATTACAAACTATGTTACATTATCCAGCAACTTTGGTAGTTGAGTTGAGAAAAGAATATAAAAATGCTGTTAAATTGCAATTTCTGAGTTACAATAGTATTCGTTGTTGAGTCGATATGATTGAGAAACCTAAAGTTTTAATAAATTAATGTGTTCCTGTTCGAAAGCAGTTTCATCGTAATGTAAATCTATTGATAGAATGACGTTACTTTATTCAGAACCAAACAAACTGACTCAACCAGCAACTCCACAAACACAAATCAACTAAGAACCTACCTGGACACACAAACCAACAAAACTACGTGTAGATAACGGGAACTTGGAGCTAATTGACAACCATAGCATTCATCCATACAAAGCAAATTTTTAAAATATGTCCCAAACCCTAACAAAAATTGTCTTTATAAAGATGTTTAAATAAGAAATAAACTAGTGCTATTAGGAAATCAACTTCATACTGACTGGGCAAACGCACATATGGTGTGATAAACATGGTTTCACCATCATCATAACCACCATTTGAAAGGTGCGACAATAATGACTTTACATCCACATCTCAAACTTGGCGCACAGCATTTATATTTTGACTGACCAATTACACACCAACCTCAAGACGGCAACATTTCTAGACAGAAACACACGAGCCTACAGTGGTACATATAAGAGGAAAATGAGTATTTTGTGAGAGTTGCATACTATGCTTTCTCTACATCTGCAATACATATAACGTATACAAAAAAATGTCATAATTTGACAGATTTTACAATATCTGTCACTTTTCCGATGTCTCCGTGCAGAATAAGCACTTTTCGCAAGCATGTGCGTAATGAAACGTATAAAATAACCAGGTAATGCCAGGTTGCAAAATAGACACGTTACATCAAAGAGTTGAAAAAAAAAAACTAAACCTAACCTAAGGCTTATTATATTTTATTAAATAAAGCATTTTCATTATTAAAGTTTTACTAACATATTAAAAATTAAAACTGAAGCGTGTAATAATTAATTAATTTATTATTAAAATATTCAACTTACTAGAAGTAAACTTTCCCACGACATCCATCGAATTGGCAGTCTTGATTTCGTATCACTAATATAATATTCTCCTTCATATCGATCACAATACATCGCATGATCTGATATTTTGACGGTGAAATTTTTATCTATTACACAATTTCTAAAACAAGAAAAAAAAGGAATTAAATTACAACAAAACACGTCAAAAATAATATACATACCTTGCCGCCAGGTCCCTATGAACAACATCTAATGATTCTAAATATTTCATTCCAGATGCTATTTGTGTTGCTATGTATATGAGAGATCCATAACTGAAAAAAACGAAAAGTAAATATTTTAGTTAGAGTTTTAATGAGATGGTAAGTAATTCTATATATATATATATATGTTTGTGAAAATCTATCCGGAACGTGCTTTTTATATATCAAATAAAATATAAATTGCAGAAAAATCACAGTTACATGCTAGTTTCTTTAATGCACGTAGTTTTGATAGATATTAAATTGAAAACTCTCTCGTAACATGAACTTCAAAAAGATTCATTCCTTTGAGCAGCGAACATGAAAGAGCAGCAATATTTTCATTTATTTAAAAAAACTTTTTTATACTTAATATCACATTCAGTCGTGATTTGGTCATTACAGTAAATTGATTCAAGTAAAATAATTATTGTTGTTGTCAGTTTAATGCGTAAAGTTGAAAGTAATCGATCGTGTTGACCTGTAGCATTAGGCGTTATTAGTATTCAGATTACGGTGAAGTGGAGGGTTGAATAAATAATACCTTGTCCCGGAATATGATGTTATTTATTAGAGATAATAGTGAATGAGTTCATGGGATCACGTCTGTTAATTTCCGCTTGAGCATATTTAGTACCAAAATGCTAAAATGTCCTATTGTGTTTCTGTATTCATACGATATAACAACAACAAAGTCGTTGGGCTTCATCATTTTTAGAAGGGTAAAAGCTGGGGGCGGTTGGTTTAAAACGGAAGAGAAGTTCATTGTGGAAAGGAATGTGGTCAAGTATTTATAATAATATACTACTACCGTATTTATTTTATGAAGTAAATAGTAATAGTTTGTAATGATAAATCGATAGGATTCTATATAGGTACAATTATATCAAAGTAAAACACTGAACATAAAATTTGATACATTGACAATCGATAATGACTGCTTTGTTTACTTTGTGTGAAAAAAAAATCAGATTTGTTTTCTTATTTTATTGCAAAGAAATATAATTTACAAACCATAACATTTCATTATTTCTATCATTTAATCTGACCATATATCAAATATTCAGATTCAGACCACAAATTACTATTATAAACATATTATTATATTCTATTTAATTTGTTCAATACCCGCATGGTAAGGATAGGTTAGTTTTACTTTCTGGTTAGATTTAAAAAAAAAAAAATGATGCTTCAGTTTACTATTTTCTCGTATCATAGTGGAGTGCATGTCATGATTTAAAATATCAAACCTGTTATTCGTATCGTTATAAGCAAAATAATGTAGGCTAACACAAAAACAATCTTGCCGAAACTGTCTTGGTGACAGTAAAAGGATATACTAAAAAAACAGTTTAAATAAGCTTTCAATAAAGTGCAACAAAAGATTCAGTCAATATAAAAAAGAGAAATCTTGTATCTAGTATAGATCTCACTAGTAGTAGCATGTCACAATGCAGATGTAACAGAAATATAGTTGTTAACAGTGTTATTTGTTAGCATTGTTTATAATAGTTGATGTATTATATACATTTTTTCTTTAGAACGCAGTGAGGTGTTGGCTTTAACAAGTGGCCCTTGAGAATAACTAGCGCATAGCAATACTTTTCGGTTTTCTTCTCTGCGTTGGTTCTGCTGTTAATTTGTCCTTGTCATTGTCACTAATGTAGTACTAGTTTGAGATGGGCTGGTTTCGGCCTTGCGGAATTTATACAGTTTGGTGCGGCAATATATGCTGTCGCCTCTCTTTTTACTCCATTTACTCTTTTTTTTTCCTTTCTCCCATTCTTGCGTTATTCGGCCTAAATATTTGCTTTGTCCAGGTATCTTCTTAATTTTTCTATATTTTCTTCCTCGTCGTATCCTCTTTCTTTCATAATTATTTTGTATACCACCATTAAGTGTATTCCCTTTGGTAGTCTTAGATTTGCCAGTTTTACTTTTAATGAGATTCTTGAATCTCCATTTGGAGTTAGTTCTTCGTGTTCCCTGGTTGCCAAATATAGTCTGACTATTTCAAAAGCTGCATTGTCTGTCAACCTCGAGATGGCACATCTGCCGTATGGAAATTGCTAGTCAATTCATTCAGTTTGCTTTTCTTGAGTAGTTATTTTTTCTTCTTCTCCTTATCTCTGCAATTTCGGTTAGTATTAATGATTGAGTAAATGTTCTTCTGCTATCTTTTTGCCGTCTATTCCTTGGTAGGCATAGTTCTTCGCCTTCTTTGTTTTTTTTACTTCTATTTAGTTTTTCGCTCCTCCTTTATTTGTCTTCTGAGGCTTTTGATCTGTGTGTTTCCTTCCATTTTGGTTTATCTAAAGCTTCAAACTCCACTATATTTTTCCTCGGTACTGTCGTTGCATAGTTTCTTAGTGCTTTTTATTTGTTTTCGAATACCTTTTCCAACTATTTCCTATCTTTTTCCTACGCTTCGCACTCTACTAGCGTATGTTATGCGTGGTCATGCGTGTCTAGTTCGTTTATTTACCTTTTTCTTTATGTCTATTCTATAGGGTTTTCTAATAAGAAGTTTCATTTTGAATAACAGGCTATTTGGGCAGCTGTCAATTTTGAAGCTATAATCTTTTGACATTTGACAAGTAAATCGCCATTATTAAAAATGGAACTATACACGCTTTAACAACGCATTGAAATAATTAAAATTCACTACAAAAATGGCAAAAAAAATTCAGTCACAGTTCGCAAAAATAAAGCACTTATTAGTCGTCGTAAAGCATCTTCTCAGCCGGCAATAGTAAACCTGGTGGAAAAATTTGAGATAGGACAAGTTTGTGATGTGAAAAATCGAAACCGTGTGCATCACTCAAGAACACATGAGAATATTGCTGGTTATATAGCCCGTAGTGTTGAAGAAAACCCAGGTTTGTCGATCTTTGGAATTAGACATTTCACAAACGACATTACATTGTATTTCTTAAGGCTTTTAAAATTCAACACAAGAATTCAAGCCAATCGATCACCATAAACGTCGATCTTCGCTGATTGAGTCCTTCAAATGCATCAAAATGATCCAAAATTTCATCGAAAAATCATCTTCAGTGATGTGGCCCATTTTCACCTCGGAGGCTACGTTAATAAGCAGAATTGTCGCATTTGGGGCTTAGAAAATCCAAGAATGATTGTTGAAATGTCTTTGCATCCTCAACGTGTCACTATTTAGTGCGATTTTAAGGATGGCGGTGTGATTGGACCCTACTTTTTCAAAACTGATTAATGATTTTTTATGGCCGGAATTGAAAGATATTGATGTGGACGACGTTTATTTTCAGCAAGACGGCGCTACGTGCCACACAAGCAACAAAACAATCGCAATTTTGCAAGAAAAGTT
This sequence comes from Tachinus rufipes, assembly GCA_963932245.1. Classification (NCBI taxonomy): domain Eukaryota; kingdom Metazoa; phylum Arthropoda; class Insecta; order Coleoptera; family Staphylinidae; genus Tachinus; species Tachinus rufipes. Next base: position 30,165,438 of record OZ010742.1, on the reverse strand, counting down.
TCCTTGCCGTGTTATTTCTCGAAGAGTTGTTCACAATTGGCCACCGAAATCTTGTGATTTAACACCTTTAGACTTTTTTCTTTGGAGCCACGTGAAAGATAAGGTCTATGGCAATGCTCCACAATCGATTTAAGACCTCAATGATGAAACTCGTGAAGTTATCAAGAACATACAGCCGCAAATGTGCAAATTGTTCATGGAAAATTTTATGAAAAGAATTGACTAATATCGTTTTCAAATATTAATGAAATACCTTCCTCTTTACAATGAAATAAATATTTATTGATTTCTCTTTAAAAAAAAACCGTTTTTTTTTAAATATCAAAATGAAATCTCTTATTGGAAAACCCTATATACAGGGTGTAGATTCATTGTCGGACAAACGCCACATAACTTTGTAGACCGCGTAAAAAAAAAAACGAAAACTTCACTCTCGTGAGGCCAAACGAAAAGTTTCTCAGCATTTTGGAATTAAAATTTTCGTTTTCTTTTGGCACGGTCTACAAAGTTACCTGGAGTTTGTCCACCAATTAATCTACACCCTATATAGATATACATAGTTATTTGTGTACAGGTACAGTGTCTGAGATTGATGGAAACTATTGGTAAATCTTGACAGGTTTCCAAGAAAAAGAAAGTAAATTACACAACTGCTAAGAATGCTTTCAAGAGTGTTAGTTACAGTTGTCAGAGGTTGTTCACACATAAACCAAAAGTGTATAAAACAAAGTACATGACCATTGAGGTCATTGCGGTACTTGACAGATGTAGCAACATGCTTGGAGTACTAAGCTGTAACAGATTGCTATTCACACACTGGCAATTAAGGCGTTGGGATTGTGTGTATCTGGCATTACAGTTTTATACGTAACAGTCGTTGAGAGCATGCTGTGCACTGGCAATTAAAAAAACAATAACTGCAAAAAATACTAAACTTACACAGGCTGGTTAAGTCTTGAGGTTGTATTCAGGGCTATTACATTAGTAATTAGTAAGGAGCAGTTATAAACACACTAGTATTACCTACAGTATATCATTAAGTTGCGTTAAATAGGTGACTATATGCAAATCTCTTAATAACTGGTAATGATGTTATGATAATACTGTAGATAATAACAATGCTAACTAAACTATGTAAACATTATTAGAAATTTCTTCTTCGCACATAAACATAATGGCATTGAACAGCAAAATATGTAAAATCTAAGTTTCTTGTGTAAAAAGTTTTTTTAAGTAACTCGGTACAACAAATGCCGTTAAAACTACAAATGGATGTCCTATGGTCAACAAAACTGATTGCTAATCTTGGCGCAATCTATTTTCAATGCAAAAATAAAATGGCTCATATTTTAGGAGACATTATGACCTAACTAATTCTAAATTTTAAATTATTTTGAAAAAGTGTTTGTTTTCAAGAGATTAGACTTTTAAATTCTTCTAAACGTTAATAATCATCAAGTTACTTCACAAACCCTTGAGCAGGTTGGAGTGTTACTCCAGTTTCCAACTATGTGATTAAAATATTGGATTTCACCAGCTTTTATGTAACTTATCTATCCAGTTCCCAACTACTCGCCCGTAATTTATATTATAAATTAGAGTAACCCTATTGTATATAAAAAACTAAGAATTAACATTGCATCGTCGATAGTATTTTTACCGAAAATTAATTTCACATCCTTTAACTTGATCTCATAAATCAATACCTATTTAGGTGCACTTATTGCACTCTAAAACGTGATTGACCGTAAACATGTTTTACACCAAACTCGCCACAGCATTCTACTTGTCTAAACTAAAGAATATGTGTAATTATTTTTGGTTGTTCTTTAAAGCTTTAAACGCTTGTAAGTCAAACAAAACATTGTTACACATGCTCAGCTTTGTTTCTGTTTTCCTGGTCCACAGTGTCGGCATTTGTCTGTTTTACTTTACTGAAATTATTGCAGACATTCATGATGAAATAATTCTATTCCTTGCAACATCAGCGCTCACGTTTACTTAAACATTGTTGCCATTTTTTCTGCACTTTCACGTCAAAACAACCGTACATGGTTTAGATACGAGAACTCTATAAGAATTTTTGGTCTATGCTGACGCCTGAGTTATTAATGAACTTTTGGATTCTATTCAATTTTCCCGTCAAGACAACCGTGCACTGTTTGAACGAGGAAGCTTAGTAAAACTTTAGGGTCTTAGCTTGATGGACCTTTGGATTCAATTCAATTTTCCCATCGCTTCGATAGTTTTGTTGTGACTAAACCATTGTTTTTTATAGCCATTTTTGCTGTTGTGCTTTGACAATCAAACGATTATGACATCACATTCTTCTTGTTAATCATTATTTCAAAGATGGTAGCAAACGTGCTGATACTCTACGTGTTTCTGTATGCCAATCTGTTTGGTATAAAATACATACATTTTCTTCTTAAAACAACAATTAATTCTTTTGTTTTGCTGCATCATGACTAGATGTCCGTTGTGGTGTTTAGCAAGTCTAGCATCTTTGCTAAAGTTTGCAGATTGGGTTGAGTCGATGATGGTGTTTCCAAGAAAGCAAAATTTCATGCCCATAAAATCCGACTTTCTCAAACCTCAAACCTACAGTACACAGCAAAGAAAATTTGTTAATTGGTTCATTGAATAACATTAAGTAAAAGTAAAGTTTTTCAACAAAATCATCTTTCCCATGTTTATAATGGCTTCGTAAGGAATCATAATTGCTGCATTTGGAGTGACAAAAACCAACATGTGTTCATGAGAAAGAAATACATACCAAAAATTTCACTGTTTGGCGTGGATTTTGGGCGGAAGCATCATTAAACATTTTTTCTTCAAAAACATTATAGAAAATGTACAATTATGCAATGGAAACCGGTATCGGAAATGGATGATAAGCATCACGTGAAACAATGGCATTATTGGTTAAATCTCCCGTTTTTCTCTGGGTTTGTTTGAAGTCAAACAAGCCTAAAATCCAATCACAGTTATGTCAAACTAAATTGAATGATTGTGATTCAAAACTTTGTCAAAAGCCAAAAAAAAACAGTTTTGTTGAATACACAATTCTCACATGTCTATCAAGGTTTTCTATTTTTTTTTTTTTTTAAATAATTTTTTCCGCACTTCTGGTGCCGTTACAAACATCGAAGATAGTTACAAAAAAGTACTCCTTAAGATATATTCAACCAAAACAAACCGCCATAGCTAGGTACCAAAGCTCATACCACTCTTGGTTTAACAAAAGCCTTTTAAGAACTAATCCTTAGCCCTCTTGCAAACCATGGTTTGTCACCTATATAAAAGTCTTCAGATGTTCGTATTCAAAACTTGGTTTCAATAGTAGAGCCTTTATCTACCAAGGTGGTTCGGAAGTTACCTAATAAGCTGTTGGTCCCATCAAATCTCTTTAAACAAGTCGTAAACTTACTGTGGCCATGTGGCCATAATATCCGTAAAAAGCACAAAAAATAAAAAACAAAATCTGTAGAACAATAGCAATGCAAGATTCTCGTACTTTATCTGCACCAGGCTCTAAAATTAAAAACTGGTAAATGGATTGGGCACTTCAAGATCTTTTAGTTCCATTAGCACTTGAGTATCTATCTGTATATATGGCACCTGGCTCACTACTAGTTTTACTATCAACAAGATACACACACCAAACCCGTACTTGGGTCATCCTAGTGCAGATTTGAGCAAGTCGTTGAAAAGAATGCTTGTTCTAGATCATCATCTCCAGAACGTCATCCAAACAAAAAAAAAATTGGTTTGCGATTTCTGGACACCTTTTGCAACATCTCCACTAGTAACCTTATCAAGACAATAGAAAACTAACCAAGATGGCTTCTTTCTGAAATTGTTTAAACAATAATTATGTTTGGATTGTAACTCGTAAAACCTCTATTATCAGAGCAAGACGGATCTTAGTTTGCAATTGACATATATAGAATTGAATGCATACCTAAACTAATCTAAAAATGTATTTATGCAATTGTTAGAGGTGTGTGTGTGTGTTTAGTTTGGTGCATTGTTTTTGTCAGTTTTGTTATGGTATGCACCTATTTTAAAAATATTGAGTCTATGCAGTTGCTTCTTGGTTGCAGTAGTATAATGGTATTCATTTTGCTTTATGAGTTACATTAATCTCATATCTAAAAATGTATGTGTTAGCAATTGACAAAATTCTAACCTAACAATGATGCTTCTGATTTTACTCTTTGCACTTTGCAATTGATAATTATGTCACAAAACAAATACAGTTCAAAATTGTGGACATAGTTTTTAGTGTTAGATATGTCAAAGAATGCAGCAAACTAAAAAAAAAAAAAGATTAACACTTGAAATGACAGCATACGCATAACCTACAAAATGTTGCCCAATTTGTATGCGATTAGTAGTTATATCACGATACCTAAATTGATCAAAACTGTTGACATTTTGGACAATACATCTATTGAAGTTTTTGAAATTTTGGTAGTTTTTTAGTTGCTTTGTGGTTGACACTTTAGTTACAGTAATGTGCATACTGTAACTAAACTAACCTAACCTAACCTAAAAATGTTGCATCTAATTTGTCACGTTGGGATTGATAATTGAGTCAAATTAGATTTCTTACAAAAATGATTAATAATTTAAAGACATCTGATTGTTATTAATTAACATATAATTAAAAATAATACATTTATTAGTTCAAAATAATATGATAATATGAAATTGATATTCGTAATATTCTATTCCAAACATAACCCGTTGCTTTTAAAATAAAAAAAACATATTTAAAAAAATACATTTATGAAATTCCATCCAACAAAAGCAAACGCTATGCTATCCACAGGAAAATATTTACATTACATTGTAATAACACAGTTCATATTTTTTATATAACAAATAAGGAATATTAAGTTACAAAAAAATATTAAATATTTTTTCACCCCGGTAATATCTTTTACATCCGACCCCGAGTTTATATATCCGAATAAAAATATAATAATATATTTTTTTCACACCTCACACCCCCTTTATACATACATACGAAAACCTGACCCCGACCATATAAAAATAACCTGTAGATATTTCACCGCCTTGCCAATATTTTGTTTCTTATACTCTTCTTTATTACCCAACATACATTCAATGGCTGTTGAGGCCGAAATGAAAATCTTCCAGAAATTGCAATATGGAATTTTTATGCTATGATAAAATCGTAGTCTAATAGAACCTCAGTCTACTATATGAATATATGTAGGGGGAATACTCAGAACGTGCTAAAATACATTTCAACCCCCTACGTATCAATTTGAATATGAATGTGTGAAGAGAATAAAAAAAGACTTTGCACTCAGAATCCATCATTTCGATTAATATATATTTTTTGAAAAACAAATTGCAATTTAGGTCACACGAGGTGGTGGCTTCCGTTTTCTGTAATTTATCGTGGAAATTACAGTGACAGGAATCGATTAAAGGCAGAGACACAGTTTGCATCACACCATTTCGACATTTCTCATTTCAACCCACAACCACCGCTTGTCAGTACATAAAGCTTATTAGAAATTTTCAACGACAGTTCCCCTCAAATCAGTAGATATGAACAACGTTAGACATCAAAAATTGATTGCAAATGTATCTGTGTAGGGCGCAAGTGTAGTAAATTTTACATTTAGATTTATATAATATGTACTTATAAAGTAGAACAAAGTACTAAGTTGAAATTATGATGCTTTTGTAGGGCTAATAATTCTCGTATGACTAAGGATTTTGTGTAAGCTGTTTTTCTTTTATACGAATGGTATATTTAAGTGGTCATTTTTTATGAAAGATTTGTGTTCAGCGTGTCGCAAAAAATGTTTACGTTACTTTTAAAGTTAATTCTGTAAAATGTTTACTAAGTGACATATAAAAATATATTGTTTGACCGAAAATTACGACGGTGTTTTCAGATCTGATAAATGTTGTATTGGGTTGAATTTCTTTTCTTAAAAAGCCTTTTTTTATAAATAGTCAGATAGGAAAATTTAATCATCAGAATCATTAAACTTATTACAAACACTAACATTAAAAGTTAAATCGAATCGTTAAATATTTAAGCAACAAAAATTGGTGTTAATAAACGTTTATATAAATTATGATCAATCATGTAGTTTTTTAATTAATATTATGCAATTTAATAACCTTTATTGAAAAAATCTTAGTGAAATTCTAGTTAGAAGAGCTAGTTTTGATATTGTTTGGTTTACATAGCAATAAATTTGGAGCATCTGCAATTCAATACAAAATCGTTGTACATGCAAAGGCCTCACAACGTTCCGACCATAAGACCATAGCTCAACGCTCAGGAAAACATTAGAGTTTAGTTTAATGAAAAACAAAGGTTTAAAATCATTAAACTATATTTGATTGTCTACCTCTTTAGACATTGCAATTTGGTTTCCAGTTGTGAAACTGAAGTTTTATTGATGATTTCGATTCTTTGGTTGAAGCAACATGATGGAGCTACAACTACTTTGCACCACCAATTATTAGAATTTAGGTTTTATGTTGATACCCTTGCTTATTGCTTCGATTCCAGTATTTAAGCATTTCTGATGTAATAATATATTTAAATACAGGGAACGATGAACAAACGTACCAAGCTCGGATTAAAGCTCCAGTGTTCCTGGATTGGAGTACTAAGCAATGAGCAAAAGTACAATGCTATGGTCAGAACAAAAGTCTTCGTAATGTACCAATGACATCCTTGCTCGTCCTTCAACTAGTATTAAAATTTCAAATTCAAGTGTTCCAGGGTCAATTAACAATTAATTGATGTAAAATATATAAACACAAGGATTGGAGCAAACGTTGAGCAGGGGTACCAAGCTAGGGTCAAAGTTCTAATATCCAGGATTGGAGCGCTGAGTAATGAACAAAGGTACAATGTTATGATCAAAACAAGGGTCTAGTTGTGTTCGCATGCTTAAGAATGCCTTGATGTATCAAGTAGTTTCGTTGTGCTGCAATTTATTTTGCAAATTAATATTTCTAAAACATATTATTTTTGACAAATTTAAGCATTTTCATGATATTATTCTTTACAAGCCTAGCAGTTTAAAATCTTTTGTGTTTCTTTAGGTTCTTAATGTTTTGTCACAAAGTTAATTTCGTCGGTCTTGGCAAGTAACATGTAAATATTTTTTTCTTCTTTTTTGGTTTTTGCTTGTTCTTATAAATTGACTTCTTTAGAAGATTCAGGCAATTTCTAGAAATGTACTTCAGAGCAATGTTAGATTTAGTCAAGATCTTCTCTATATCTTTAACAATATTTGGTTTAGCAACATTCTTGTTCTTTCAGGTGGTTATGAAGATCTGGGGTGCGATACTGATCGCTGTGATTTTTGTCATCGGTGACTTTGGAAATTAATTGACAGGAAAAACAATGAAAAAAAAAAGAGTGCACACACATAGCAGCAGCAAGAATAAAGACTCAGACATCAAAGATATTACACCTGTGCAACCCAAAGTTAAGATTCCTCCTCCAATTTCTTTAAAAAAAAAGATTTTGAAGAGTAATAAAAAATGATTTAAAAAAATTAGCAATATAAATCGATATTAAATGCCTAAACAAAATAATTAAAATTTCAATATCTATCGTAATGATAGAATAAGTCAAGGTGACACAGCAATTTTAAATAAACGAACAATAGACCACTCAGAAATCCAAACACCTAACTTCGCAAACCTGAAAGCTACCGGAGGATTTCTATCGGTTTACCAACCTTCAACAAAATTGTTAATTGAAAACGATCTTGAATTGGCATTTGAAGACAACACATTAATCGGGGGTGACCTAAATTCGAAACATATGGCATGGATCTGTCGCACCACAATCACCAATGGCAGGATTTTAATCAAATACATGAACAAAAAGAACTTATCCATCCACAGTCCAACTGAGCCAAGTCACTATAGTCATCTAGGTCACCAAATCGACGCTCTGACAAAAGGCATAAATAACGCAATTACCTCAGAAGTTATTAACGTGATGGGCTCGGACCATCTTCACATTTATTGACCATACTACCAACTTAGTAGAAAAACTTGATAAAACTAGAAAAAGATCAACAAAACATAACCAGGCAAAAATTCCAGCAAAAACCGACTTGATAACCAAATTAAAAAAGAAATCAAACTTTTTAAGAACCAACAGTAGGACAACTTTTTCCTAGAAGAAGATGATGAAATGCTAATAATCTGAAATATTTTAAAATGTCTCAGAAAAAAGTTTGAAACCATCCCTACCATTCACGGCCAAAATGGTCTGGTTCACACAACAGAAGAGAAAACAGAAACAATTGCTATGTCTTAAAACCAATTCAGCCCAGCAAAAATAGCCAGGGTAATCAAATACATCAACCTCAAAAAAAACACCCGAATTTGATAACTTTTCAAATGCAGCTTTGAAAAACCTACCAAAGAAAACCGTGGTAGGTTTCTCTAATATCATAAATGGCATATTCAGATAAAAGTATTTTCCAATAAAAAGGAAACACGCCACGTCGTCTTCTCAAAGCCTAACAAACCTAAAAGCTTCCCTCAAAACTATTGGCCGATGAGTTTGCTGTCATCTCTCAGCAAAATAGCTGAGAGAATTATTTTGAATCACTTAAACAACCATAATGCAAACAACCAAGTCATCCCAAATCATCAATATAGCTTTAGGAAACAGAATTTCTCCACCCACCAACCATATCTCAAAAGAATTTAACAAGAAAAAGTCCATCGGAGCTGTTTAATTTGATATCAAAAAAGCATTTGAAAAGGTATAGCATGATGGCTTGATTGTAAAATTGTATCAAAGAAAATGCCCACACCACCTGGGCAAAATCATCAAAAACTTCTTGACCCTCAGAACACTCCAAGTAAGAATAGAAATCACCTTCTCATCAATAAAACCGATGGCCGTTGTTCCCCAAGACTTGGCTCTATCACCTGCCTCATACAACATTTACGTCGGAGACATCCCGGCTATGATTAATGGAACTATCCTAGCTCAATACGCAGATGATACGGCTATAATTTACAGCGCCACTTCACCGAAATTCATTACTAAACACCTTCAAAAAGCTGCTGACACCATCTTTACCAAAAATCAAAAATACAAAATCGTTATCCTAGATGACACTCTAATACCTTAGTCAGTAGATGGAAATACCCAAGAGTTATCTTGGAAAAGTTTCTAACCTGGAAAACCCTCGTTCTGGATTCTGGATTGAAAGTTGGAGGGTAAACCAAAGTCTACTGCACGTAGGCCTCATTAGGCCCTTTGTACTTCCTTCAGTGGTGACCTCACTCCGTTGTCTTGGCATTCAACCACCTTATGTGGCTGATGTATGCAAGTATAGTGCTTGGAGGGGTCTCCCTTATACTGGCCATGTCAAGCCAGAAGCTCTCCAACATGGACTCATTATCGTATGAGAGTGCTGGGCATGTGTATAGCACGTGCCCAATCGTCTCATCCTCTATTTTACATCCTCTACACGTTGTATTGTTTCCAATAGCAATCGTGTGCATGTGTTTCTTTAGTTGGCAGTGTCTTGTCAAGATTCCTGTCATAATTTGCAAGTTCTTTCTGCAGCCCAGAGTGTCATCCCAACGTAGTGTCAGTGCATTGTGTGTGTTAAATCTTAGTAAATTATTTAAGCATTTGAGTGTTAACGCGGTCCAGGGTTCAGGACCACACGCCATGAGAGTTGACCCTTTACGCGCCAGCTCGTCCGCCTCAATGTTACCTACTTTGTTTGAGTGACCTTTTACCCTAAGCAGCTTGATGCTGTTTCCACAAGCTGCTAAAGTAAGAGCACGATGACATTCTAAAATTAGCTTTGATGTGATTCTAGGCTTGTTTATAGCAATTAGAGCCGCTCTACTATCCGTTAGAATTTCGAAATTCTTGCCAGATTTTTTGCGGTTCACAATTTTCATAACCCCATAGGTTATCCCGACTACTTCTGCTTGAAAGATAGTCGTGTGAGCTCGTAGTGGTAATGATATTTTAAGAGTCCATGTTTTGCAAGAAGATACCCGCTCCAGAACCTTTATTAGTTTTTGAGCCATCCGTGTAGATTCTAATCGAACCATTGATCACGTTCTGCTCCTCTTGTTCATGTGTGCGCACATTGTAGGGTCTTTGAAACACAAAGAAAGGTGACATGTTATCTGTTTGCGCTCCTAACAGAGATGTTTCCTTAACAGCCTCTTCCAGGAAAGTACAGTGTTTGCCAGCCCTCCCTGCAGTGTGCCAAAGTCTAGCTGCGTAAATGTCGAGGGACGGCAGACACAACATTGCCTTCATAGCTGCAGTTGGTGTTGTCCGCTTGCCACCTGTTACTTAGGTATGCCATTCGTTGCAATTGATTCAGTTTGCTTGCCAACGTTTTTTGTCTAGCTTTTGGCCACCATATTAGTGCCCCGTATTTGATCATAGGTTTTATGACGGCTGTGTGCAGCCATAGCACTATCTTTGGAGACAGTCCCTATGTTTTCCCCACAGCTCATCTGCATTGCCAAAAAGACATATGAACTTTTTTGCATCTCATATTTAGATGTAGTCCCCATGTGAGCTTATTGTCAAAAACCACCTCAAGATATTTTACCTCGGTTGATAGCGCTAGTGGGGTATTTAGAAGTTTTGTTTCCAATTTTCCTCTTTTTTGTAAAGAGAACCAGTTTGGTTTTCAGAGAATTGACCGTAAGAGCCTGGTCTATTCACCAATTTTCGATTAATCTTAAAGCCTCTTGCATCAAGTTGCAGACTATGTTTTCAAATTTACCGCTTAATAGAATTGTTATGTCATCTGCACAACCAATTGTATAGAAACCATGATCATTGAGTTCAAAGCCCACGTTAAAAATGTTAGAGATAAAACTAAAATCTTGATGTTAAGCCTGGCACCGCTGCTTCGTCACAAAGAGATAAAGTTAAAAACAAAAATGACGCTCTACAAGTCAACTATCAAAGCAAAACTTTCTTATGCTGCACGGGTGTTTGGAACAGTTGCTAACACCTATTTTAAAACACTCAAAGCATGTCAATCAAAACCACTGACAATTATGACCGGAACTCGTTGGTACGTAAGGAATAAAGACCTAAGAAAAGACCTACACATTTCTACTCTTCACGAATTTATGAGAAAAAATGCCGAAAGCTTTTTCACAAAAGCCGCAATCCACAATAACCCGGTCATTCAAACGATAGGTATAATTTGGTTGACAATCCACCAAATTATACCTCTTACAACAGACCTGTGAACCTAATTAAAACCAGACTGTGAACGTTACAAGCCACCAGGCAACTAAAACAAGGTAAATAATGGAGAAACATCCCCAAAAACTACCATATAAAATCCAGAAAATAACAGGCTGGTCAATGTAGTCTTGTGTTTTTAGTTAACTATTCCTGGGTCAGAGTTTTCAGTGCTTTCTGTTGATGTGTTTGGCCTTTATAAAAGTATATCATCCTACAATAAGGATTCTACAATGTGTAAAGTAGGTTCTATTTGGGTTTGGTTCTCACTCTTGTATCGCAGATAAAGCGTCGCGTTTGGACTTTGGCTTCATGAATAATCTTTGATAGTATCAAAGTATTTGATGATTTCTTAGGTTTTGTCTAAAAAATCTATTTGTGGTTTTATACAGTTTGAATACAATAAATGTATTTTGACATGTCTGTTTTTTCTGCAAAAGTAAACAAATTTGTAGTATCTCTCATGACAAAAAAAAAAAAAATTTCAATCTTTCAAATTTAACTCATACAAAAACAAATATGAATTAATAAAACAGGTTACTTACTTACATACTAATCAACAAATAATAACAGTTGTTTAATCAGCTGTTAAACAAATAAACGATATGCTATTGTTATCCACGACTTTTTTTTTATTAACATTGGTTTGTATAAACTTTATTGTCTATTTTGTGCTGTAGAAAAGATCCCTAAAATAGTGCTGTCTGAAACACCCTGTATAACTACTAAGCTGGTACTACTAGCTACTTTATCGTTTACTATATAAATTTAACCTTTAAAACGGCACTGACCAACGGTTTCACCGCTGATTTCTATGAATTAATGTAATCGGAATGACGTACTGTAAGAATAGTATATTGTGAAACACAATTTACTACGAGTATGAACATTGCACACAAGTTGCAACCAGTTCAGGTATTTTTTACGTTTATATTATAAAATTTGTTTTATGACCATTTTTGATATTAATATGTGTTCTGATTGATTGGAATTTAATTAAATGTAAATATTATTAATATTAATCAAATATAATCACCCAATAAAATATTATGAATGTACATTCCATACTTATTAAAACATTTCATTAACAGCCACACAATTATAAATTAATATATAGTTATTAAATCTCCATATAATTCCACATAAATGCTCCAGCTTGACAAATAAATAATAACTTTACAACCTCGTATACATGTACAATTGGCAAAACATATTAGTATTTAATATTTAGAGACAATTACTTTCGCCAAACCCCCGAAATTAGTTTTAGTGGTGTAAATTGGTATCAACCGCACAATATCAAGGATTATGATAATGAAACCTTGCGGTAAATTTCGGCGCAATTCTCTATTCGAAATAAGACCTGGCTATATTAGCGTGGGTTAAGTAAACGCTTAACCTGGAGCTAAATTAAAAACAAGGAGAGAAAAACCTTCCTTCCTAATAATAACGGATCATTTTACTAATTGTGATATACGGTCGTAATTTCCATTCAAGCGAAATGCTCTTCAGGAAAAATATATATTTTATAAAAGGCAGGTAAATATAACCGGAGAAGTCCTCTAATGAAAAAATGGCATGTTCACCATTCGTTAACTTAATGAAAGTATTTTCCTGGTGTTATTAAAATTATAAGCGCTTTTATATCGCGCGCCGACTTTAATTAAATTAGCAAATTATTATGTTGTTTTTCTGTTTGTGGGTTATTATTTATTATAACCAGGTAGGATTTATACGTTTTGAATGAATTCATTATAATATATTTTTTAATTAAATTTAGTACAGGCAACGATATTTTGCATTTTAGTAAGTATACTTAATGGTATCGTGACTAACCACTAATGTAGGTAATGTAATTTCCTTTGCATAATCAACTGCAAATTGGGGATGGTTAGAGTATACGTTTATACAACCTTAAATATCAATCAGAGCAAACACAATTAGATGATGAAAGGCACATAAATTTAGAGCATCGAACATTAATGGTTGATTTAAAAATTGATGTTAAAAATACTATTCGAAGAATATCGCCATAACATGTATGTATATGGGCTCGTTATTTTGATGAATATATTTTAAAACATTTTTCTGGATACTAATTAGAAAAAAAAATCGTGCATTTTGCTTTCGTAACGTTGAAATAAATTAATAAAAAAAAAAGATTTTTCTTTACCTATAAAATATGACATTAAAAAATTAAATTTATGAAAAAATTATCCTAAACTAAAAACATCCACATACGCGTTTCGAGATTTTACTTCTCATCAGTATGGCTTTGTTTATTTAAACTTAATAATTGATTTGTAACTTACTTCATCAACATCGTTCACCACCACAATTCAAAGAGGACATTGCGTCTCTTCTTTATATATTTTATACATATAAAATATGAGTTTTTTTTTAAATTTTTATTAAATTAATTATCTAACGGCCAATATATTCACTTTTCAGTAAAGTGCTTAATAGCTCTGCTAATAAAATTGCCATGAGTAAATGTCTATTCATCTGTCAAATCTAATTTAGAAAACAAATAAATTACACAGATCATTTTGACCCGCTAGTAAGAACTAGTAAGTAATAACGAAAAAAACATAACCGTAAGCGGATTTCTTTAACATGAATGTCATTACATCTTTTTTTCTTACAGAATGTTTATCTCCTAAACTGCACTACATGTAAACAACAAACATTGTAAGCGTTCAGTAATTACATGACATTTAACTGCAATATATATATACTCTTACAAGAGACGTATTTGTATGTAAACCTTAAACAAAATTCTACGATTTTAGTTTTTTTGTCGTTTTTTAACTAAAAAAACGCAATTTTTTTTTTTAACAAAAAATGCGTTTTTTATTGCAATTTTACATTAAAATATTACTATTAAAATCAATTAAATTGTTTTTTGAGAATCTAATTCTGGCGCTATTTTAAGTCTATAAGCCGCAAAGCCATAAAACCATTTTTTTTGTTCTCAGTGGGCTGGGCAAAAAGAAGCATTTTTTAACCGCCAAAATATTGGGTTTAGCAGCGCTCAGAAGAACTATATATAAATCAAATATTATTAAAAACTTGAATTCTGCGGACAATTTTACATAAAAAATAGTCGGTGTTCTACTATCTGAGAATATTATTATTCGAACATAAATCCACGCGGCGCTCAACATTTGACAAAAAAAGTTTAAACCCACCCTAGTGTGTAATAATATTTTTCGTGAATATGAAAAAATAATTAATTTTTAACGCATTTTTCGTCTAAAAATGTTGTAAGTTTTTTTTCTTAGATGGATTTTTCTACGGCTGATGAAATTTTTATTAATACTTGGTATATAGTTCCTCTGAGTGCTGCTAAACGTGCATTTGTAAAAGTTAATGTTAAAAAATATGCATTTTTACCAATTTTTGCAGTTTTTTCAAGTTTTAGACCCTTAAAACCCAAATACACAAAACAAATTTATATTTTCTAACTAATTTACATCAAAATACGTCAACTTTGACGCATTGATTTTATGGTTTTTGCGGTTTACAGACAGGGTATAAACTTAAAATAGCGTTAGAATTGGAATCTACAAAAAATTTCTGATAAATTTCACTAATAAATGTGTTTTTTTTTAGTTAAAATTGCAATTTTTAAGCAAAAAATGCGTTTTTCAAAGTTAATTTTAAAGGCAGGGATTATAAAATTATCTCATTCTTTATTATAGCCAGTCGACTTTGTTGTAAGAAGCTTCTTTTGCTATAGTTAACATTCATTGACATTTTATGCCAGTGTTTTAATTTTTTTATTGGAAAAATGTGGCAAAAACATTTGTTATATACTGATTATAATCAGACTGCTTACACTTACTAAAAGTTTTGAGTTGTAAACAAATTATCAACTAAAGTCTCAAACTGCCCCCTAAAGAAGATCCTTCTTAATATCTTGCAGTGAGGCCTAAAAATGCTAGTTGCGCCACTGGTATTTTATAAGTTCATGTAACAAAATTGAAGTATTGGCCACATGCTTGTTTAATTAATTAATCCAATATGACCCATGCACAGACATGTATTATTAGAAGACTGTGTGGTTGGTAGTTCGGACATGTTAGCTGTTTTTACATAAACAAACAAATATTTTAGTAAAACAGTGGCTTAGTAAACAGGGGCGCCTACCTCAAATCTTAGTGCATAATTTGTCGCAGGTTCAACCTCCGGCTCCGGCAAAACATTTAAACAAATTATGGCATTTATTATTTGAAAACATTAGTTTATTAGCGTTCATGTAACCATAATTACATTTACCATAAAAAATGTAAATAAACTTACTGGGCTTTGTCAATATCTGCAGTGCTTCTTTCAATTAACGGAATTTGTTGATAGTTATCTAGTTGTTGCCAGATACAATTTCAGTAGTAATAGAACAGTAGTCTGCAGCGCGTACTTCATGTGTTTTTTTTACCTTTATTGGTCGTTCTGTGGTGCTCACACATCGACTATTTCAAAACCATTTTATGAACGTGTCCAAAATGAGATAACATTATAAAGTAGGTGAATAGTTTTTAAACATCGGGATCTTTGAAACGGGAACTGCACAAACCACGGAAAACTTTGAAAAGGTGCCAAAATTGCTGGAAAAAACCTGAAGTTTAGTAGGAATGGAAGAGAATGGAAGTGTACGTGCGACAAATTTTGGTATAGAAAGAAAGAAATTGTATGAAAGGAGTGGAATGTCAGTGAAAAAGTAATTGAGAGTAGAAGAATGGGTGAAAATATAAAGTGGAGAATTATTGAACAGACTAGAAGAGGTAAACAGCAAGATAGACAAGCAAAAATTGATGGCAGCAGATACAATGCCAAACACAAATGTTTTCAAGAATACAATAAACACCATCCTATTTTAAGGAAAACCAATTAGACGATGTTCAGCAATTGATTGCAAGGTTTAGGTGTGGCAGTGAAGAGAATGGTAATAAATATTAGATGACTGAAGAATATAAAAAGTGAAAGATTTGTAAAAATGAAGTAGGGACTTGGTATCATTGGGTGAATGAGTGTAATGGGTATAATAATAAGCAAATGCAGGCAAGAAAATAAAAAGAATGTTTAAATGAGAATAGGAAAAGGGTGAAAATATTTTTAAAAAATTAAAGAGTTGCATATCCATCAGGGTAAAGTTTTAAATTTTTATTTTATGTTTTTAAAATGTTTGTTTTTTGTTTATTTTTGTTTAATCTAAAAAAGGATGTTTTTTATTTATTATTTGAGTGTTATTAGTACAGATGCATGTATGATTATGCCAATAAAGGTCTTTATATATAACCTGAGGTAATTGAGCAGGTGAGCGGATTACAAACTACTTGCCCACAATTCATACACTTTGTGGCCACCCACACATCCAAGTGTTTGACGTTAAAAAAATCTATATAAACAAGCCTTACATACCATAACTGCAGAAATATTATATACCATAGTTGCAGGAATGTCACAGGAGTAAGAAACAACCAATTATCTGATTACAAACACTTGAGCGGGTAGAAGTAAGTAAATATACATCCGAAAACCCAGAAAAACTCTGTACTGTTTAGTGTGGATCATCTCAAACCTGCATTTTTTTTTTCATAAAAAGAACGGACAATGATTGTCAACACCTCGCCATGTTCCGCAATTATTTCCTTGCAAAATTAAGAAAACAATGCATTAAGATTAATACAGTTTAGTGTCAGCAAAATGAGGCAACCTGCCATATATCAAGAGCAACAACAAGCTTAAAAAAAAAACATTTTAACATTTTCCTGGACGCCTGATTTGCGTGAGATTGTTAAGTGGCGTTCTCGGTTATAAGACTTGTCATCTTGGGACTACTTTTGATGGGGCTAAATTCAAAAAATTCCGCTTACTTTGATTAAAAAAATATCGATTTTGCCAACTGGCTACTAGAATGCCTCGACAGTCTTTTTAAAAACACCGTACCTCCTTGTTGGACTTTGTATATATTTGTGTTTGGTAGTAACACAATTAATATTTGCCTGAATGACAAAAACAAATGGAGAGTATTAAGAAACTATGCAACGGCAATAATGAGAAAAAAGATAGAGGAGTTTGAAAACTCAAGATTTAGATAAATAAAAATAAAAGTAAACACACACATCAAAAACCACAAAAGACAAAGGAAGGAGGAAAGAGAAGCTAAGTGGAAGCAAAAGAACATAAAAAAAGCAATAAAGAGAAAAAAATACAAAGAAGGTCAAGACAACTATGCCTACCAAGGAATGGAAAAGGAGAAAGTAGATAAGAAAAGAATATACAATGAAACATTAGTACCAACCGAAATTGCAGAAATAAGGAAAAAAAGAAAAGAGCTGCTCAAAGAAAACAAACTGACGGAACTGTCCAGAGAATTTCCAAATGGTAGATACGCCATTTCAAGGTTGACTGACAATGTAACCTTTGAAATGGTCAGAGTATATTTGGCAACCAGGGGATACGAAGAAATAATTCCAAATGAATATCCTTAGAAGTTAAATTGGCAAATCTAGGATTACCAAAGGGGGTACACCTAATGGAGCTCCACAAAATATTCATGAAAGAGAGAGGATACGCCGACAAAGAAGTGAATGAAGACGTAGAGAAACTAAGAAGACATCTAAGGACAAATCAAACAACTAGGCTGAATAACAATAGAATGGCAGAAAAGAGAGATGAACGTCAGTATAGGACAACAAATAGGGTATAGGGAGAGATGAGCCGGGGACAGCATGTGTTGCCGCAGCTGTCTGTGTGAATCCCACAAGGCCGAAACCAGCTCATCTCAAAACCAATAATAGACTAGAGAAGGCACGACAAGGACAAAATGACAACAGAACTAACGTAGAGAAGAAAACCGAAAGGTATTGCCCTGCGTTAGTTATTCTCAAGGGCCACTAGCTGAGGCCAAGACCTCACTACGTCCTAAAAAAAAAAAAAAAGTAACACAAGCGTAAGACCTAAAATATCGGCTGTTGTAACAAAATAAAAATTGCGTCTTAATTTACGTAGATGTAACAATCCACTGAACAAAAAAGGTTCTCCCATTAGCTAGAAGCAGCCAATAACAATGTTCTATGAAACAGTACTACATCCACCTGAGAAAATCTAAATCCAAGCAAGTTTCTACCACCGTAGTCTAACCTAATTCTAAGTATAAACAAATTATTAAAATTGTGCAAAAAATACTACTCGTTTGTTCGTTGTTCGGATCACAGAACACCAAAACGGTTGGAATTGCTTTAGTAAGTTCTTTGATGGCAGAGAAGCCGTGTGCGGTGTTGTTAAACTTTTTGTCTACCCTCCACCCCAAAAAAACAAAATGCAGTGATCATTTTCCGGCCGTTTTTTAAGATACAAAAAATGCAAAAATTCGTTTTTAATAAAATTTGATGTGCAAAGCAAGACAATTAGTTAGTCAAAAAGTCCTCCAGAACACAGTTAAATAAACGGATTCAAAAAGCTCCAAACTGAGTTCTGAGTGATTCTAACTGATCTAATGTAGTCCAAACTGTTTCAAAACAATTTGTTTTAAACCGATTTGCTAAAGTAAACCATTGCTTCGAAAAATTGATCCAAACTTAAATAAAGTGATGTTTTAAACCAATGTACTTAATTAACCCAAAAAGATTCTAAAGTGTTAAATAATGTGTTCTGAAGTGATCAAAAATAAATACGGACGTGTCCGAAGTGATAAAAAATAATCCAAAATTAATACAAATTGATTCAGTCCCGGACTGTTCCAGACTAATCAAATTATTCTTAAGTAATGTAAAGTAATCCAGACAGATTCAAAAATAGTGAATTGATCCAAACCGTGTACTGAAGTAATCTAAAGTAATCCAAACTTTATTAAAACTGTATTTTTTTTAATAATTACCTTCATAGAAAATTCGTTTTATTAATACTAGCTTTGATATTTTATAATGTGTCAACGTCTTCACGCAATCAAATTCAAATCAGCATCATATGTTTCCAAAACAGCTGTTTTAATTTTATGTTTGAGTACATTTACAAAAAAAATTTGTTATTTTAAAATTTTTTAAAAATAACTATTTTTTTTTAATTTGCTTATAACTGGCATAGTTGACTTAGTTTTGCTAAGTTTTCCAAGCTTTTTAATTAATTAAAATGTCATGTTGACAAAATATTATATTTATAAATATTTTAGTATTTTGTGAAATTTTCATTTTTAATATTTTAAAATTTTGCAAAATAAATATTTTTTTAAAAATTTTAATATTTTGCAAATTAAATATTTTTTTAAATTTATTAGAACTGCCATAGCTGGTTTAGTTTTTCAAACTTTTTAATTAACTAAAATGTCATGTTGGCAAAATATTACATTATATTTAATTTTTAGTATTTTGTAAAATTTTGATAATATTTTAAAATTTTGCAATTTAAATATTTTTTAAAATTTATTGAAACTGCCACAGTTGGCTTAGTTTTTAAGTTAAGTTTTTCAAACTTTTTAATTAACTAGAATGTCATGTTGGAAAACATTATAATTATAAATTGTGTGAAATTTTTATATTATTTTGAAATTTTGAAAATAAATATTTTTTTAAAACTTATTTTAACTGCCATAGTTAGTTGCTCAAACTTTCTATTTAAGTAAAAAGCCATGTTGGCAAAACATTTATAAATGTTTGGTAATTTTAGAAATTTTTAAAATATTTTGAAATTTGCAAATTTAATATTTTTTTTAAATTTATTAGAACTAATATAGTTGTCTTAGTTTTTAAATTGCCAAACGTTTGGTAGGCGAGTAGCTTCTTCTACTGTAATACACCTAACCACCCTAATAATTGTCAGTTGTTAGCAATACAACAGACGATTAGTTTACAATAAGTTCCTTGACGACAAACGCATGGGTGAGCAAGCTAAAACTAAGTTTTAGTTGTGAGCGGCTAGCTTCTTCTATTGTGGCGCACCCACTCGCCCAAGTGTTGATGATCAAAGGATTTATTATTCCATTCACCTTTTGTATCCCTGCAGCTACTATTAACAATGGAATAAGTTGTTAGCAATATAACCAACGATTAGTTTACATTTTACAATAAGCACGTTAATAAACATAGGTAATATTTAAAAAAAATTGGTTAGCTAAAAAGTAATTTAACAGCGTTATTAGCTAACATCGATGTTAATTCCAATACAATAATGTTAAAGCAATAAACGTCTTGCCGTTTCAATTCAACTGCATTGCCATAATATTTTATGTGTGCTGTTTTCATTTTCATATTGAGCTTTAGAAAGCCCTAAGATATTCCATGTGTGCTAACGTGTAGCTTGACAAGTGGGATTTCGCTCCAGGGGGTTCTTGGCACCCTCCGCCTTTTTCTGTTGATCCCGTCCGCTGTCTAAGCAAGGGGCCATCGAGCCTGGGGAGAAAAAGAGTGGACAGGCGAGTTATGAAAAATCACGCTGTGAAAAGGCGCAAACATTTCCCTATGGCATACAATATTTATTTTATGAATTATACATACAGCTTGCGTGTAAATAATTACAAAGCCTAATGAAGCCCGGCGCTTCCACACAATTTTTATATTTAGTAGTAATAATATCGAATCCCATAACAGGGGGCTTAAATACCTTCCAATCTGTTTCACAATCTACCATATAAAAGGTCGTTTCAAATGGCTGGTTCTTTAAAATATCACTGATTGTTCCATGTAAAGCTGCCGGTGTAAAGGGAGCACATTAACTTGTGAAATGAGTAAGATTTAAAAGCTTATTGTTTACCTACAGATATGCGCTATATATATTTGTACCAGTCAAAGTATTAGGCCCTCATAGAAATGAATTACCGGTATATATTTCAACCTGTCGAGTGGTATTAACACACTGAATAGTGAACGCTAAACCACGCGCCTCCTTGATGGTTCTTTCATGCAAATAACTTTCAATGGAATTTTTTCTGCTTCTTTCTTTAATTTAATACCCACTTCAAACTCGGTGAATGGAAAGGGAGTAAATATTGCCCTTGCTGCAATGAAGTTGGATTGTCTTGAGACACCGCAACTGACATTTGTCTATTTCAAACAAATAATTTTATTCATGAATATTTTTTCTGTTATGCTTCAAATATAATACTAAAAAGTAAAACGAGTTCTTAATAAGTTGCATTTGTTGCATTTTTTATTTTAAATGCTATATCGCAAGGGAATGTTTTTTTAAATAATTTACGTAAGTCATTCCATTCGGATATCTTAAAAAGCTCTAAATTATTCTGTAATTAGTGTCGGTAATATTCATAATGTGCGACTCAGCGGAGCAGATAAAAGTTGTGTTAACAGTGGGAAGGAGTTGCTAGGGATGGAAAATAGGGGCTCGGAAAATGAAAAGGACACGAAGACCGATGAGAAGGATTCATTTCACAGGCGAGTAATAACTCAGTAGGCGGTGAAAATGTTAAAAAGTTCCGTAGTGGGAAACGTGTTGCTTCCGTGTTTATGCATTTTTATATTTAAATTTGTCTGTGTACATTTAATACTACATATTGCATCCCTCTTCTTTGTATTCATATTTCATATTGCGTTTAATTATTACATCTTTATATTACTTTGAGGATAATTATAAAAAGTAAAACATCCCATGCAAATGAACAGCTTTATAAGCTTCTGAGAACGTACAACTGATCTTAATTGCTTTTAAATAAAAATACCATTGCAACAGTTTCGGATGACTGATGTCAGATGACAGATGACCAAGTAACTGCTCAACCTGAATAAAAAATAAATTTAATTAAAATTCTCAAAAAATATAAATTTCAGCATAAACGTGTTATATGATTTATATTAAACAATGTTATCATGTTAATTAAAATATGACAAATAAAAATACATAATTAACAATATTTATTATACTTTTGACATAGTTCATAGTTGCTGTAATGGTATTTTGTCTGTTTTCAAAATGTTCAATTATAGTTATTATAATTTATTCAGCCAAACGTTGTAGTATTTGAATATCAAAATTCTGATAAAACTAGCTTTGGTGTATCTATCTACCCTATTCACCAGAGCTAGTAAGGATCTAGGAAACTAAAATGTTGATATAAAGGATGGTTGAGACCTTTACTACGTGGTAATCCATAATAATAATAAAATAAAACACTGTCTACGTTTTTTATTTGTGGTAAAAAACGTAGACAGTGTTTTATTTTATTATTAAAATGTTGAGGTACCAACTCAAAGTGTATGTTATTGTAACATAAAAACAGATCACAAATGAGTAGCAGTCAGATCACATTTCTATAACCATATTTGGTAGCACCCATTGCTACTTTATAAGATGATCAACTCCAAAATATTTAGAACATATAATAAAGAGTAAAAAGTATCATTTGCTAAAAGTAATAATACAAAGAAAAATATAAAAAAGGAAGTATAAAAAGAAGATACATTTGGATAAGAAACCAATTATTTAAAACGGGCGTTTTAAGAATACAAGTGGCTTTGATGATTTGCCTTCGGAACGGACATGACACTTAAATAAAAAAAAAAAACCAATACTTTTATATTGTTAATCTTCTCACTAAGAATGATATCTAATAAACCATCAATTTTAAAAAGATTTTTTTTAAAGCAAATAACACAAAAAGTTGAAAAACATCAAAACGTAAACCTTATTGATTGAGGATAATTTAGGTCTAATTAGTTGTCAACAAAAATAAATATATTTTGGATGTGCACGTGTTCATCTTAGTTAGGTTTAATCTTAGACCATATATACTTATAGACGCGCCGTGTCCTATTAACCGCTTGTCGCATAGTGAAACCAACATAACAACGTTATATGCCCACAACTGACGTCACTCACTAATTGTATATGAGTAGTTAAGTTAATTTTACAATTTTCAAAAATTAATGAGCACAATAAAATATTTAAACTTTTAATATAAACTATAAAATCTTTTGCAAAAATAATTATCAATAGCTGAAAGTGTATCACAAAATTCAATATTTATGTGAAACAAATAATGTTTGATTATTATTTAATTTAGCAAAGTCATGCATGCATCAACTAGACACCAAGTACAAGATTTGTTGACATTTTGGTAGATGAAGTTCGTAAAAATATGTTTTCATACACGTCAAGTTCACGTACACATACGCTTTTCGGCCACAACTGACGTCACACGCATCGATCATATTGGCTTCACCGCGTGGGCAAAAGACGTGTCTATAAAATAGAATAGAATAAAATGGTCTAAGAGTTTAATAGACACATTGTCAAAATATTTGTCTAAACTCTCTTACTCCAAGTCTATCAAGAAAGCTTTATGATAAACCTGTAGTCATCTGCATCATTTTCAATCAAACATCTCTAAAAACTAGCTCAAAGTACAAACAGTTATCATGATTTATTGATAACGCACCAGCAGTAGTAGTAATTTTTCAAAATTAGTCAGATTTTATTTGTAATTTGGATTAATTTACCCCATAAAATGTCGGAATTATTAATTAAATAAATCTCGAGCCTCAAAATACTCTACAAAAATATTAAACAAGTATTCCAAAGGTATCAAGCAACAACTATTTAAAGATATAAATCAAATAAAAAAAATATATATGTTAGTACAAAAAGTAAGATTTTGATCTACATAGTTTCAGAAATCGGTCTTAAGCTGATTTTAAAAGTTTTATTTGCTCTCTGTAGGCGTTCAAACAGATGGTTTCTTGTTCTTTTGTAGTTCCATCAAAGATGCGGCTAATTGAGTATGTCCGGGCACATATACTTCAATTAGTAAAATAGTACTTGTTCCCAAATAAAATCTAATTGGTGTGTCAGTGGTTGATCTGCATTAATCTGATGTCCAAAATACTCAACTCATTTGTGCCCAAATTCATATTTCTTAATATGACATCTCAACCCATACTCTTGCAAACGCTTCAAGACATTTCATAAAAGTTGCTCGGCATTGTTATTTAAAGATATGGTGCAAATAAACAAAGACAATACTTCCTAGTATTTTGCGTAGCACTTGGGACGTTTCAGGCTAAACGGCATGACCTTGAATTGATCCTTCCATCGAAATCTTTATGTAAATTTTGCAAAAAGATTGAGGTTCAAAATTCTTCTCTCGTCACGTATGTTTTGGGAAGTATTGCGACTACTTTCTTAGTGGTTTTTTAAATTTTACGTCCACGCAAAACCTTAGTGCGCCGTTTTTCTATTTTACCAAGTTTAAAGGGGCACAGAGCTTCTCTCATTTGGCTACTTGTTTTAAGATTATTTTCTTTTTATGGGTATTGTATGTGTACCTTTGGGTTCAAACCAAAGTACTGTTTGTCAAATCAATGGCGTTGTTGACTGTGCAAGTCGTGGTAGAAGTCACTCCTTAATTATAGATTATCGGGAATTCTCTGTCTAATTGTTCAAAACTGGCAAAGACAAAAGCGTGTTTCGGCAAGATAATCGCTTAGCTTGTGGTGGTATCAGTATATGACCAAATGTCGTTTATTTTTTCAAAGTGCATACATTGTCAAAAATAATTGAAGGTAACGTTATTAGCAGTTATCAAAGGGTGACCATTGATCAATTCTTCTCGTAACACAAGTGTAGTTAAAAAAAATATCTTCTAGCTCTAGACCTTCGTAGTTATAGTAGTAGTTGCTTCGCCAGTCGTCTTCAGGGTAGTTTATAGATCAGCTTGTACGATAATAAGAATTACTGGTGAGGCAGTTCGACTAAGTAAAATTGTGCCAAATCCCTCAAACCACCAACATACTTAGATGATCTTTTCGTTCATGATCACGGTAATCCGAAGTCGGTTGGCTGTCCCAATAACTCCTACCTTGTCAAAGAAATCTTGTTCGCCGCAATATTGTTTTGTTTATTTAAGTTGGTGGTGACCCAGTGTGCTTTTTCGATTATTTCCTTACTGCCCCACTAGTGTGTTTTCCAAAACGTGAAAGGCATTTGCTTTGGGTCGGAAGTTCTGGCAAGTGGTCCGCCTTTGTGCTGTTAGCGATTACTTTGCCCGTGTCCAAAAGCTGTTCAAACGTAAAGGTAATCACGTCTACAAAATACCAATTCCGTAGTGCTACTAGGTGTTAGCTGATTTTTTTTAAGTATAGTATGGGCATATTTGTTAGTAAAGTGCGGCTTATCGTCAGAAGAAGCTTTCAACCCGTTCTTGAGGTTCAAGTTGTGCGTTCATTGCTGCGTGATTACGCTTAGATCTGTATAACGTTAAATAAGTCTCCTTTTTGTGATTTGTGATGAGTACAGTTTGCAGGTGTGCCTCCCTTCAAATATACTGACGTCCTCCTTGGTAGGACTGTATTAGTATTTGAAATTGTACAAAGTCCTGTTTCAGCTTTGCAAAATACTGATGTGAATCTTTGTATGATGATCCGCCATACCGGGGTAGTTCCGGTTGAAATTGATTTGGTTTTGCAGAGTACAGGTAAAAACTTGTACAAATTTAGTTTGTGCTCTGATGTTGTAGGCAAGCATTGTTTCTTCAGTAATCCATTTCAAATTTATGTGTAAGTTTGCTTACTCCTCCTTTTAGTTTGGTTGTTTTTCCAAGTCGTGAAAGCACCATTACCTTCTATTGCCCTACGTTGGGCGCTATTTGTTATTGGTAACCACCCGATAATAGTTAGATGGGGCCGGTAAATTAAAAGAAAAATAATTTTATCCATTCGGAAAGTATAGCATTTAGTTAGGTGGTTGCAAAATCACATGTGGGTAACCATTCACCAAACGAGTGTGTGCCGTCGGGTTTAGCAATAACGCTATATGTCAAAAAGGTAGGAATGTGTTACCACTTTTCAAGGTTACATAGTTTTCGTAGGTTTCCGTGGTTTAAAAACCAGTCTGCAGCATAAAGTGCAGTACCGTAAACCGCGGGATCATAGAGGCTCCACACTCCACAAGTACGTTGGTATTGGAGCTTAGTTCAATTTGAAATCATTTATTATCAAAACAAAGGTTGTAGTAAAGGTTGACAAATATTACTCCCCAGGGTTCAGAAGTAATCTTACGGTTAGTGATACAAGACATTAAAAATTGTAAAAACCGAAGAGCAAAGTGGATCTCTAGGGTTTGGTTGTCGGTGTAGAAGTCGTTCGTAGTGGCAGTATAGTGGCATAATACAATATTATTACAGGACAAACAAAACATTCCAACTTATAACTACCAAATACCAAATCAAGAATTGGACAAATAACTACCCATCAACCCATGCCAGTGTTTCACTGCAAATGCCAACGCACCCACATGGCACAGATCTAGCAAACTATTCATTCTTCTTTCTTCTTCTTCAATCAGCCGTATTCTACCCTTTTTGGTTATAGGCATCCTTTCCTGTCCGTAATGCTGGCAACTTACATTACAAGAGACCTACAGTTTTTAAGTAGATTCCGAACCACTGGAGAGATTTTATCACTACATCAGAGAAGGTTTTTAGCAGTAAACTATTACTCAGATACAATTTGGCAGAACCAGAAAACTGGGATAAACCAATAATAAAGCCAGAAAACAAAAGCGCACGACTACGGCATGCAACATACATAGAACGACGCGAAAGTACAAAACTGGAGAACAAGCCATAATGCGCGGACGCGCCAAGGGTTTCAGCAAAAAAATGACTAGAACACAAAAAAGTCATCACTACAGCCAGGTCCCACTGTTATTGAAAGTAAAAGACAACTCCCACAGATCCCCTGTTAAACCACACCTCGATGGTCTGCAACCATATCCACCAACAGAACCATACTGGACAATGCAGCCGCAGTCCAGAAAGTTAGTGCTAAATAAAAAAATATGGTCAAAGGAAAGTGTATAAATATTAAACTTTCCAATGACTAAGTTAGTATACCACTTATTTCAAACCCAAATTGGCTACAGGTCCGGATTGCATTCCTATCAAAACTTTGAGAGCAGTTTCTCTGGCTGTAATGTTCATCATATATAATATTCGATAGAAATCGGGCTTACACGGCGGCTGAAAACTTATTGCCAAATTATCAACATCATCAGATATGGACTCTTTATAAGCCATCATCTAACCAGAATTACAGATCAAATCAAAGATCTGAAAAGAAGGACACTAGCAGTAAACCTTTATGAGCACGTATCTATCCCCACGGCTCAACCGATGCAGGGGTTCCTCAAGGTTCAATATTATCTCCTATGCTCTTCAACTTGTATGTATCAGACATGCCATACAATGCCTGGTGTAAAAATCAGTACGCTGACAATATGGCACTGTTGTACACTTCAAGTCATCACGCAAAGACTTCAAACAGCTTTAGAGTCACTTGAAACTTGACTAAGGTACTGGAAAGTAAAAATCAACCTTGAGAAAAGCAAAGCTATATTTTCGTCATGAGAACGTTTATCTCAACGCTCCCTAATCCCATGGATAGGTACTGCAAAGTATCTAGGAATAGAGTTAGACAAAGGCTTAACTTTTGGTAAGCGCTTCCATACAATAGAAACCTTACATTTACCTAAAAAAAAAATATCCGATACAACCCATAGACCTCAACTACGTATCCTGTCATGACCCGAGATTCGAATTGATTAACGCAATACCAAAGAGATTGTTGTACCACCTACCATTTAACATCTGGAGAACATTATGGGTCCCCCATGACAACGACCTTACATTGTTTGTAATAAAACTTAACATCGATATCAAAGTACGTCAGCCAAGAGCAAGAACGGTCTGTGGCACTGCACAATCCGTTAGAAACTTACTCCCAAACTCTGGAAAATATAATAAAAGTGGTATTATTGAGGAAATGGTCACACACCTCCCACTCCCTCGACAACCACTGTATATACTTAAGCGCAAAAGTGAATACACCTGGATCTCAACCCTACAATGCATGCATATTTATGTGATCAAGTAACTTTTCCAAACCACGGGAACATTTATTCCAAACACCACCTACACAAATACAATCACGTGCCTCCCTCACCAACAGGAATTCACCTAACCACTTTCAAGTATTTGCCGGTAACAACGTCCACCATTTTATTAATTAATGCTGACATAAGAAAATCAAATTGTATATAATAGTTTTATTTCGCTCGAACTCAATCCATTTGTATTATGTATGACATAAAGTGTTACAAACTGCAAGCCATACGCCTTAAATCTCAAGAGTACAGTATCAACAAAGTACACATGGAAGAAGTGTATAACAACATCAAAAGAAAAAAAGATTGATACTAAGCTCAAGTTTAAAAACCATAGTAACCATATGCTCGGACATACAAGAATAACTAACTACAGTTAAATTCCAAAACATCTATTTAATATATGGCTTCTGCGACTCGTGATCAATACTAAAATATCACTTCATATCTTGGTAAATACTATCTTTTATTACAACACCAAACATGAATATTAGCAAACTTTATATTTAAAGATGTAAACAACTTTATTTAGTTTAAAAAAATCAAAATGTGATTGAATTGTATAAATAAATGTTATTCAGGTAATTTACTTAATTAATCAAAATTATAATATAACATTCTATTGATATTAAAATAAGTCGTTGTAAACTCTTTCCACTTTATTCAAACTTGTCGTACAAAGATCCATCCGAGTATATAAAATAAAATAATTAAAACACAGTTTTAGGTTTCAAAGATTTTCACTTTTCACTAAAAACTAGTTATGTTTTAATTATTATATAATATAGAGTTTTAACATGCTACTACCCCATCAATTAAAATAAAATGTGAACTTATAGTACCATTGTTACTTCTAAAGCGTTATATGACCCATATAAAGTAAATTTGGATAAAATTTTCATTTTTTCCATTATTTGGTCATCATAATGGTTGGTTGAGTAATATATTCCCTATACGGATAATCATATCCACTTACATAATCTCGATGGGATAAGATTTTAGTATATTGAAATTCATAGAACCGCACAAACGAAGTAATATCGTATAATGGTATGCACGATAACCATCGGAGCCCGTATCAGATCAAATATCCCTCTGCTAGCTGGCTACGCAAACGAATGACTCGCATCCGTATTTGTTTTTGCAGATTACATACCGCAGATTGAGATATACTAACGTCGTAAAGGGCTCATAATGATTAATTAAGTTAACTAACTCTAAATAGAATCCATTATGTACTTTTTGTAATTATAAATTAATTTACAAAATAAGTAATTGCAGTCGACATGAAACGATGAATAATTAAAACCAAAGAATTGTACAAATTACCAGTCAAATTGATTGTTAATCATTACATAGCATGTACTACTCAGTTAATACATAACTGTACAAAAGAAAGCAGAACATTTGTTATATCGACTTGACATCTATAGAACAAATACGTATCAAAATGATAAATTAAAGCAGCTTTTATAGTTGTATTGACGTTCCAATTTAAAATACATCAAAGAATTTGAATAAAACATATTAAATCAATGGAAATAATGACACAGCTAGCAATCTACGTTTGCATTTAAAGTATAAATTTGGACATTGTAGAAGTTAGATAACATTTCTTGCAAATTCAAAATTTGGCAATACTATTCATCGGCTACTTCATCTAGGTCCAATCGCTGACATTAAAACTTTTGAAAAATTCCAATATTATTTTAACTAATTCTTAACATTCCAGAAAGAAAATAATGAATATAATAAATAAATAATAAACCTCGCAAATTTATAAATAATTTAGACATCACCTGTATACGCATATCATTTCAAAAACACGAATAAAGTGTACTTTATACTTTTTGACAGGACAAAACTAACTCTGATTGTAAATAAAACGATATAAATGATGATAAATTTATTATTTATTAAATCTCGTGTAATCAAATGAAATAGCCGTGCTAATATTTGGAAATAAATTGTCAACTGGACAGTAAAAACAAACATATACTTTAATATACGCTTCGCAATAAACAAAATGAATATCAATCCGATCAGTATAAACATTAAAAAAATATGACTCGTCATTTTGCAAATATCCATCAAAACAATTCGAGTAAAAAAATTTATAAAAGCGGCAGTAAAAAATTAAATTAGAATTGCCCGTTATCAACGTTTTTATTTGAACGATTAAAAATGAATAAAATAGATGCGTGCTCGCAATTTGCAAGTTAAATAATTAGGTTTCCATAAACATGGCAATATCCCAGGAGATCACTGTAAAAAAATATGGGTGCTGTAAATAACGCGATTTTTGAATATTTAATACGCAATATTTCATACTTGTTTTCGTCCGTATGTTTTGGCCCTGCTTTTAGAGGAAGCTCATATATTATACATTGACGTTTCAGTCCGATATATCGTTCGCTTTTGTAAAATATAGTGCGTATCGTAGCAAAAAAAACTTTAAAAATGTCGAGGATAAAAAATACGCATAAAACTATGAATAAACTTAAGTTTTATTCAAATTTAACAATAATAAATTGCAGCTAGTTTAATCTGTGTGTTTACTCTTAGTATTAGATAATATGACTCACCTAATTGCAGGACATTCATTATCATCCTCATTGGCCCTCTGTGCTAAAAATCTGGGAAGTTCCCCGAGGTCTGAATGTTCGAGTAGGGAACACATGGGTTCATCTTGACTGCAGAGACCCACCACCCTGGCCAGATTGGGGTCCCGCAGTCCCGCTAACCAGCTGCTCTCCCGGAGGAACTCGTGCCTACAACAAAAATATACATATAGCAGCTGATCAATGTAAATTTGCACGCTTTTAAATATTGTATGTGATATTTTGTACCCCGCGAGCGCATATGTTTTTTTCTAATTTACCAATAATGGAAATCAAATAGGGTATTTTTGTGCGGAAATTTTATCTCCAGAAAACAACAATACTGCAGGGGGAATGGTTTGTTTGTATTTAATCAAGAGCCACAATGGAGATTAATAAGTTTTTTTGTGACGTTTTAAAATAAACAAGGTATGAAATCAATTTCAGCTTTTTAATGTGTATATTAGCTTTTATCAGTGAGAGATCATGCTGTATTGCGGAGAGCACTGAGCTTTAAATCTGAGGGAGTTATGACGCTCATTGATTCTGTAAAAAAAAAATTTATTCATTCATAAATTAAATTATACATGAATGTTTAGATTTCAGTTGGAAAAAAAAATTGTACGCCATCGTTTATAATTAATTAAAGTTGATTGATATTTTTAATTGGATACGTGATATAAAATAAAATTCTTTTATGTTTGAATTTCGTCTTTTTAATTTGTTGCTATTTCTGATTAATATAAACAACAAATAGTAACATTTAATATTTATTGCGTAATAATTCAATGATAGCTCCATGACATCCGACTATGGTGATGAATTCAATTATACTTAAATTGTGCTTGAAAATTGCGTTTAATTTTGATTTTTGCTTACTACTATCCCTTTAGTTCTCTTTACCTTTAAGTAGAACCATAGCCTATGTACAATATGGCCCCAACTTGTTGCACAAAAAAAAGACAATAAAAAAATTACCATATGTTTTTTTTTTCAATTTCAAAATGAGATATTTAGGAATTACTTCAATCACACTTGCTAAAACTTTCACATTGGCTTCAAGATTGATCAAGATTGAAGATGGCGATAATTTAGGAGACGCTGGTAGAGAGGTTGTGTAATACAGTTGTATTGTTTGAGGTTCAGTTAGAGTCATCAAAGTTTCTAGGTTTGACCTGTATGTTGCTCCCTCAGAAAACTAGGTTCTTTTTGTTTTGTGATGATCCTGTATTGAGTGGTAGTGCTCGTAGAACAGATTGTGGAATTATGTTCGTATATTTAAGTACAAAAATGCTGACGTCTTCGTGACTGCAACATTCTCCTCTACGCTTTATGTCACTTCTATCGTCTGGGTCATGTTTGAAGTGCAACAATTAAATTCCTCAATTGTTAAGATCATCTTTAATCCTACCAATTTTGGAATAAACCACACACATTTTAGCAAATGATATCTTCGTTTTCAAGTTGGTGGGTAATAGCAGCCTCCTTGTTTCGTAGGTAACGTTGTTGTTGCTACCTAGACTAACGATACTTCCTCCTTAGAAGCATTTTCTTTCTTCCTTTTTATGTTTATTTCAAGTTAATTACAAGCAAGACCTAATTTGGAGTTAGGTAGATGGCAGCGTCTCTGGTGCTTAATGACAATATAAAAAAGTAGCTCGTTACAGTTCTTCTAGGAGTTCTTTTCCATTACTATCTTCAAGTTTGTATTTAGTTTGCCATGGTGCAGTTCTACTGGGTTAGCTTAAAGGCGACAAGTTGCCACCATGTGGTTAAGGTTTTTTTCCACTTTTTTGCAGCTGGTTTGTAAATATCGTGTGTAAGACACAATGTTTTTGGGAAATCTGTATCGATTGAACACTTTGGTTTCCAAGACTCAGATTTGCAATGGGAAAAATTTAATCCAGGGAATTAATAAAATTAGTGCAATCCGATTATCTCTCGTAAATCCGAAAAAGCAAATGCAATCAATTAGAGTTAATTAGAGTTGATTATGGTCACAATTCCACGTTTTAACAGCAGTTAAGTAGTGCACTGCAAGCATTGTTAAACCTGTTTTTGCTAGTCCTATCGCAGCTTTGGACAGTGGTAGGCTCTCGTCATGGTAGACATCTTCTTTGCTATAAAACGCTTTTAATTGTGCCTTCCATCTTTTGGTTAAAAAATCAACTTTTTTTGTTGGACCGTTCTAATCTAAAAGGTTTCAGAAATGTTTCTTTAAAATGGTTTTACAAAATTTTTCCTTAGTACGGAAATTGTAGCCTATCAAACACGACTAACGCGGAAACTCTCCGTGACGTGGTTTTACGTAGCCAAAATTTTGGAAAATGTATTCTACAAATCGGGTTAACTTTGGGTACATGTTCGCCATTTAAAAAAAATCTAAATTTGGAGAAAATGAACGTATGGAAGATAGCCAACATAATAAAAATTAAGAAAAAAAATCACTTCAACTTTTTGAAAAAGACGCAGATAGTCATCTGTACGTCATCAAAGTCAACAAAAAAAAAATTAGAAAAAATGATATTCAAAAATGACTCAATAAAATTAAAAAAAAACTGAACACAAAATCATTTAATATAATTGCTCAAAAATGGTCAACAATGCGAAAAACCCCTTTAAAATCAGCAGCTGGTCTACACTTAATTGACACTTATTGGTTTAAAATAAGTATCTAAAAAATTATTCCTCTTGCTGGAAATCTGATGTTAAGGTCGATGTTTGTCAAATATCGTCAAGGTATACTATTAGATTTCTATCTTAAAAGCAAAAACAATTTGCATATAGCAAACGGTTGTCTTCTTCAACATACGTATTTGACACAACAATCTTAAAGTTTCGGTTTTGGTTTGCAATAGTTACTAAAAAACGGAAAATCCTGAAAATTCCTTTCCATGTGCAGAAATTCCGGTCGTATTTCACAGTGAAATTCTTTTCAATAAGTCACAAGTTTTCAGGATGACTTTGTCCCCGACCTGTGAAGGAACTAAGAGCCTAGTGTCATTTATTCTAATCATAGCTTTGGCGACCAAAGTAGTCGGAAAGTTTAGGTTATGTGCAGAAGTTGTGGAGTTTGATCCGCTGTCAATTGGTTGTTCAAGTGTTCGGGTTTAAAAGTTTAATGCAACAACATTTTTAGGTAGAGTTGAATAGCTTTTAAAATGATGATAGAAGCCAAATAGTGTTTTCTTTTGGCTGCATCCTGGTCAAGCGTGTCAAAGTTTAATCTAGAGTAGTTTGTGCAGTTTTTGTTATTCAATTCTGCTTTTCACAATGTAGTATAATGCTACTTGCAATTCCTAAATAGTTTCACAGCTTGGGTAAAGTTTTTGTCGTTATTGTTGACTTCAGTGTTGTCACCAGTATTGTGTTTCCCACAATGCTTCAAGTATAGAGTCTAATTGTGAAAACTTTTTTTAGATTTTTTTCAGTTTTTTCAATTTTAGAATTACTTTTTTTTTAATCATTCTGATTTTTTGTTCCCAACCCTATCACTTAAGTTCATTTTCAAGTTATACTTGGTTGGCTTGGTATTTATCTAGAGCTTTGTAAATGATAAAGTAATATAACCATTACAGAGCTAAACGTATAATATAAGATTTCACTTTATGCTTTAAGAATTCGTTTAACTAGACTTTTCAATGTCCCTAAAAATGTCGCCTATCAAAGAAGCAGCTTGGATTTCGCTTTTAAAACCAATTTTCTTCTTGTACTTTATTTGATCGTCACTCTATAATCAAGTACCTATGTCCATCTTTTTGTGCTCGTTAAGTTCAAGTTTTGGTAAGCTCAAATACATTACATACTCAACGCTGTTAAGCTCCATTAACATATACAATATTTGCAATTATTGTGTCACCGCAGGTACATAGCCTAAAAATGGTGGACATTACTGGCGAATGCCAACTAATGTGTTGTTGTACGTATATAAACTAAAACAATATTAAACATTAAACCTCTGCAAGAGGTGCTGCAGACACACTACCTGGGCTCTACGCTGATAAAAGCTCCTGATCCAAAGAACCTGAAACTGCTGATCAAAAAAGCAATAAAAGAGACTGAGATTAAGCAAAGACCATAATCAATCAGGGCAACCTAAAATGGTGGATCAACACATTCAAGTCGTCAGAAGCCAATGAAATCTGAAAGAGTCTCTATACAAAATCCTCAAAGCAAGCTTAGCGGTCAATGTAGTATTTATACCAAAACCGGGGCGGTCAGACCAATCAACTTGACATCCTTACAAAAACTTGTAGAAAAAATAGTTGACAAGTTCATAAGAAACGGGGCACTAAAGATTCTGCCACTACATCAACACCAGTATATGCATACTAAACAGAAAAACCCTGCAAAACAGCTATCCACCAGCTAGTTAGCTGTCCAATGTAAAAAAATAGGTTTAGGTGCTTTTCTGGATATTGAAGAGGTATTTGACAAATACTACCTTCAAATTCATCGCAAAAACAATAGAAGTCTAACTCTGTTCAAGAACTGGACTGTATCTATATTTTTCCATTATATGGAAAGACTGTAAGAGTTAAAGTTGCCAGTAGGTGCCCACAGCCTTGTCATGGACGACCTACTACAGATACTCAAAAACAACAACGTATTTGTCTTATTTTACGCCGATGATCTCTTATGCACGGAAAGATTGAGGCAACTGTATCAAACATGACACAAAATGCAGTAAACACCGTAGAAAGGTGGTGCAAAAAGAATGTGGTATCAGTGAACCCAAGCAAAACGGTGATAATGATGAGATTGGACTTCATGAAGGGTCATTGTATCAAAAAAACATTTGATGTAATAATACCACAGCAAAACAAACGGACAAACAAAAATTATAAGGATAAAGAAAAGTAAAGTTTCACTAAGCCTGTGCCTCGGTTTTCCAGGCTGAGGTGGCTGCCTTCGAGTGGTGCGCCCAAGACATGCTTGAGACGGGACTATACCCTAACAGGTTAATAACCATAATGTCAAAACAGTCAAACGAATTTCAGGTATTGCCAGTATTAAAATCCAAACTAGTTATGGCTTGCATTAACAGTCAGGAAGCAGTGGCCATAATCTGTAATGTTCACCTGGTCTGAATACATAAAAGCCAGGTGAAAAAAATCTCATGACAAACAAACTCGCTAAAAAAGGAAGCAAAAGAAAGCAAAAGGTAGCAAAAGGGAGCAAAAAGGACATCAAATGAACCAGAACCTGCTTTCGTAGTCCCAAAAAATATTCCGCAGCAGGTTGACAGAACACAGCAATTTGTAGAAAAACTGCAAAGGATTGATACATTCAAGAATATTCTTAACAAATCCATCGCATAATACCAAAACCTTGGTAACATAAATAAAGTCAAATCAGACCTCAAAGGTTCACAGAACTGATAACCGAAATAAAATGGAAATAGGAATCGATCCCCTCTGCCACGGGTGTATAAAAGAAAATGAGACTCCGCTACACTTGCTGAGTGAATGTTAAGCGTATAAACAGCGAAGCACTACAAACACTGTATTTCCTTGGCATAAGATTCTATACTTCATCAAAAAGACGTATCAAAGATGATCAAACAGTGTTTAAGGCATATAACCTTAATATTAATATTGAATCTGTTGCTTCAAGATTGCCATCTTTACGAGTACTGTGTCACCACACAATTACATAACCTAAAAAATATAATTATTCTGTGTCTTTGCATTTAACATATTTTCGATTGTTTGTCAGCGCAACATATTTGTATCATAATTGCTTTTAACCTTAAAAATATCAATATTTAATCTGTTACTTCGCAACAAATCTATTTAACATTTACAATGTCGCTTTGCAATTGAAAATGCGTTACGGCAGCGCATAACCATAAAATTATTAACGCTCAATTTGTCACTAATCTAAAAAAATGTTGACGTTTATTCTATCGCTTCGCGATTGAGATCTTAGTGATTTCTTTGTCTTTTTAACCTACGTAAAAAATGATATATGCGTTATATAATCTTAAAAATCCGTCACTAAATTTGTGAATTTTTTGCAAAAATTATGTCACCGCACTTACAGAACCTAAAAAAATGACACACAAATATAGTGTAAAAGTTCAAAAATTGTTTTTTGTAGTAGTATAGTATGAATATTTGTGTTTTAATATAATAAAGTTCAAACAATTATTCTGTCGATTTGTGATTGACATTTGTGCAATTACTTTATTTGTCACGGTACTCACATAACCTAAACACTGTTGATATTTAAAGTTTTCCTTCGCGATTGACATAAACTCAATTTGTGGCTTTGTGATTGACTATTTACAATTACAATACACCGCACTTACATTAGCTATAAAATGTTGATACTTATTTTGCCGCAATTGACATATTTTTAATTACTGTATTTGTAATGGCGCTCAACTAACCTAATTAAAATTTAAATTGTCACTTCGTGATTGACACTTTTGTAATTAATGTGTCTCAGCTACGAGTTTCAAAAATAACCTAAAAAGATTGACACAACAGTCAATTATTATGTCAAAGCACGTACTATAGCTGCACCAAAATATCATAATATATATATTATAAATACCATAATATTTTTGAAATATCAAATTAAAAGTTTACACTGATTAAAAACGGCTTTATAGACTTGTATTAGTTTTCTGAAGCATCAATGATGCATAACCTAAAAAATACTAACAGTGTGCAAACTAGATGTCATTGCATGCACTGACCTAAAATATATGCATTTAATATGTCGCTTCACGAATTATAAACATGTACCAAAAAGTACATAACTTAGTGTCGTTTCTTTGTAATTATTGTGTTAAAAACATTTTGACTTATATATCTGTTGTCACAGTTGCAATACTGCACACAGAATTAATAATAACAATCGTAAATCTTTCGCTTCTAGATCATCGTTTTAACCAAATCAAATGTTAATATCTTCATTTGTCGTTTTGCTATTGGCTGTTGCTTATATAACCTAAAAAAAATACCATGTCGCATCAACAGCGCTCATAATCTGAAAAATGTTCTTGTCGTTTTGCGATTATGTTTTACAATACATACAATTAGTATCTAATTAGTCTATTGTATCTAGTGGCTCACATAACCTAAAAACAGTTAAAACCTAATCTGTCGCATTCCAATTTTGAAATTAGTGCGTCATGGTATTTATACAATCTAATAATATTGACACTTAATACAGGGAGTTTATAAATGAATGGGATTATGTAATCATTTTAAATATGCCGCCTTTTTAAAATCGTCCACTATACTACATATGTTTTCATATGTTTCCTTGACAGTTGTCAAAGTTGATCTGTCAAAACAAATAGTTTAGTGAACAATTTAAAAAAAGCGGCACATTTAAAGTGATTACATAATCCCATTCATTTATAAACTCCCTGTATATCGTTTCCCAATTATTGCGTCAACTGACTTAACTTAAAAAAGTTGATATCTAATCAGTTGGTTCGCAATTCAAAAATACTTGTTATCAGCGTTTGTGAAACCTAATTGAAATGCTACTTATAGTTGTAAAATGTTTTGTAATTACAATTCTACGGCGCAATCTTTGGTACTGCAACTTAAAATACTTATAATAATTTCATGTTAGTAATAAATTTAATATAAATATTTATAAATATTTTCCGTGTTTGGTAGTTAATATTTAATAATTGCGTATTCATAGTGCTATAGATAATTATAATTAGATATTATTGTTAACAACTAAATTATATACTGAAACAACCGCGTATTAATTAATTATTTAGCTTTATATAATTGTATAACATGCAACAAACAAGAACATCAAAGATTAAATGTATTAATAATTACATTTTACCAGAAATATTTTTTCTCATAATAAGGCTTGCGTACAAAGCATAGCCTCAAGGAATTATTATATACAAACAAAACATTTTTTTTTCATATATACAGTAACAATACGTTTACATGAAAATAACAAAATAAAGTAAATTAAATATAATATTTTTATATTCCTCATAAATTTGTTTAGTATTTTCAAATGTATATTAATCAACTCAAATAATATTGTTTGGAATTGAAATGAATAATATTTTATTTGAGAACAAATAAAGTTAAAACAAAAAGCTATATAAATAAACAATACAATCTATTATTATTATTATTATTATTATTAAAATGGTTTGTTAATATAATAACACGGTTAACAATGCAGTCTTTTCAGTATAATCGTTGCTAATTTTATGCAACTAGACATGCAAATAAGTAAAAGTGAAGAGCACTTCTGGTGATGTATGCACCTCAGCAGAGCTACCCTTGAACCTCTATTATTTATTCCATTGAGGCATGAATTCCAAATTCAGCGGTCGTAACAGAATCAAAGAATTGAGAGGATAACACAAGTGGGCATTTCCCAATCGATAATTTCAAAGGAATTTAAATACCGGTCTTAAAATTCAACTCATCTACGCTATTCCATACACACAAAAAACTTGTACAAACGTTTTTCTTTAATTTACCAGTTGAGCTAAATGAAATTTACTTTTATGCTGTTACCTCAACATCTCATGATGAATTCTAATTATGAAAAATATGTGCGGGAGCACTTCCCGTTTTATGATTTTAATATACATTACGATTTTTATTATTTTTCTCTCTACTCTTTTTTTTTCATCCGACTGTTTAGCTTAGCGGAGTTAGTTCACGTTTGAGTAAACGCCTGAGGTATTAACTTTAGGGACACCATAAAACAAGGCAATTACATAATAAAAACAGACCTTTTGGAGTCGGCACAGCCCCTCCAGAGACTTTTCACAATAACAAGTTGTTTCTTGTGGAACGAGGAACCTCCATTGAAATCGGGCAGTCCTTCAGCTTCGCACAAGTGTACCTGAAAGCAAACAGACGGTGTTAGTGTATTACGCCTACTTAGTACTAAATTAAAAGCA
Organism: Tachinus rufipes; assembly: GCA_963932245.1. Lineage (NCBI taxonomy): Eukaryota > Metazoa > Arthropoda > Insecta > Coleoptera > Staphylinidae > Tachinus > Tachinus rufipes. Next base: position 30,125,750 of record OZ010742.1, on the reverse strand, counting down.
TTCTAAACATTTTAATCACATTTATTTTTAGTTTTGGTTTACATGCGTTGTTATAATATATGGTGGCACTTTCCATTCGATTCTGACAGTTCCATTGTTGTTCGCAAACAATCCTAAAATATCACAGCCCTAAAGTGCAAATGTACTCTAGGAAACTAAGTAATAAAACAAATTTTCGACCCAAATCCTTTAACACGTCACAACGCAATATATTTTGATTATGATCGATATCACAATATATGTAAAGATAAATATTTTTTTTTTAACGAAATTGATTAAAATACTATAATGCAGTATATTTTTTATTTGTCTCAAATAATAATAAGTTATACATTTTTTTTATTTGGCATTTATAATCATGTCATCACGACACGCTATTTAGTATCGCCATAAAGTTTTAAAAAACGGGATTTCATTATTTAACTCGTATCGTAATGAATTTGTCATGATACGGAACATTTTTAATGGTTGGTGACTGAAAAACCAATTAAATTAATTGATATAAACGTCAAATATATTATGTTTATTTTAAGGTTGTTTTGACAAGTGAAATAACTAATCAATATAACGTTAATTTTGATTTTAATAAATAAGAAATGCAAAATTAAAATAATAGTAACTTGTTTTACAATACCAATTTTATTGCATTTGCCATAAAAAACTTAACTTAACGCAAAATTTTAAAAAGGGCCCACTCAAAGACACATTTTAAAAAAAGTACAATTTTGTCATTTATTTAACTTTTGTTTTGTAAATTCTGGTGGAAAGAGCAGGTTTCGAAATAAACATCAGGAAGCTCCCTATGCTTGTGGGCCCTCCCGCATTACAGACACTTGCTTACAGGCTCCGCCCCTGATTAATACTATGTTAAACTTAACAACAAAATCATTATTATATTTAAATAAGGTTAAGGTTGAATTGAAACTGAAGAAGCCAGGTGAAAGTTTTATTACGTTTTCGTATATAGATAAACGTTACAGTTTCGACTATTAATAGCATTTTGAAAACTGAACCATATTTTTCTCAATTAGTCAATTAGAAATAACCAGTTTAACTATAAAACTATCGTCGCGTTTAGATTTTTTGTGAAACTTTAAAAAGTAGTTTGGAAATTCAATATTTTTTACTTAAACTGACATAGTTGGCTTAGTTTTCAAGTTAAGTTTTTCAAACTTTATAATAGTCCCTTCATATTAGACAAAACATCGACGTTTTAGAGAAATTTTACACACAGCTTAGCAACCTGTATATTTAGGTGTATGCATGAAAAAGGGTGGTTAAGAAGTAATAGACATATCTAAATCAATTTTTGCGTTTTTAAATGATTTTTTGCATTTTTAGCAAAAACTATGCATTTTGGGCAAAAATTATTTCTATTAAAAGTTGTATAACGAAAAATTTCCAATTGATATAGGTGATTTAAATTTTCCTATAATTTTTCTTTTTTCCGCTAGAAGACGCGGAAAATAAAATCACAATTTTGCGAGCTTTGGCGGGCAATGTACGCATTATTTGAAAAATCAAAACCTTGATCGATCGGAAAGTTTCCGCTTTAAAACTTTGGTCTATTATAATTTTTCCAGAAAATGTATAGTTTTGGTTGAAAACCCAAAAAAACCAGCAAAAGATCACAATTTGCAAAATTTTTCATCATTCTTTAGAAGAAAAAGCTCTCAATATCAGGAAATCTAAATAGCCAATATCAATCGGAAATTTTTTGCTCTACAACTTTGATCTCTTGTAATTTTTCACAAAAATGTTTTGGTTCTGTTATTTGGTTAACTAAAATGTCATGTTGACAAAATATTGCATTGCAGTTTTTTTGTGCAATTTTGAAAATTACAACAAGTCTGTCAATAAATTGTCAGTTTGACAAATCAATAGTCAACGTTTTGAGAAAGTGCGTTCTTGTTTGTCATATAAATTGCCAACTTTTTTATCAATCACTTTTTATCTTTGTGATTAGGACCTCAAAAAAAGTTTTACGCCTATAAAGAAGGCTCTGACGGAGTCCACAAGATTAGAAATGCTGTGTTAAGTGTCTAACCCAAGCATGCTTTAAAACTGTTAGTTGTTATCTTTAACAAAATGTACTAACTTTGATACTGTCTAACAGTGTGGTAACTAGCAAGTTATTGCTATTCCAAAGCCCAAAAAACTGATGAAGTAAATTACTTTCCAATAAACCTTCTTTAGGTTTGAATGAGCTGTTTAAAAAACACTCAAGACTTTTTAACTTTATAACTGCCAAAAAAATAATAACAGACAAAAGTTATTTTTTGGTAATTACAAAGTATTACCGGGCACAAAGTCATGATCAGATCATGAAAGACACAAACGCAAGAATACCAACAACAACGGGATGAAGTCTCAACATTCTACGCTCAAAACGAGCTCACAATAAGCAATATATACTTCGACCACAAGCCCCTACACAAAGTAACCTAGTCAAACACGTGCGAGCAAACCTTCATAATAGAACAATCCACCTAGCACAGATACTGAACGTACGTTTATTAACTTCCGTCGACATTGATTTGGATCACAAACTAGAGCTAGAAAAAGTGCAAGACCAACCAGATCATCCGTGTACCAAAAATAAGTCCACATAGGATCCATAAAGGACACAACCCTAAGAAACCTCTATAAAAACCGACTAGTTCAGAAACTAAAAGAACACAGAATTAACGACAAAAATGACGTAGAAACTAGCTGGACAAAATCAAACACAATATGAACACCGCCGCAAACAAAGCACTTGAAAGAAGAAGAGTACATAAAAACTCAACCAAAAACGATACACCATGGTTCACACTATAGATAAAAAAACTGGTAAAAAATAACGAGAAACTTACTTTACCTACAGAACAGAACATTTAAAAACTTCAAAGATATAAGAAAGCAAAAACAAATCAAAAACAGAAAAAAAAAACTTACACAGCCCATATAAAGCGCGACCTATAGGCGCAACAAGTACAGCAACCCACAAACCATCTCAAAAAACAAGTAGGAGAACTACTTCCGGCAATTGTACGACAAACAACAACAAGAAATATGACTTACAAAACAAAACTCAGCTAAAAGAAGCAATAACTCGCATAGACCAAAGACCTTGTAGATACTTGCAAAAATTCGCAAAAACCCATCATGACTGGATGAAATACAATAGTACAAAAACAGCAATTTTACTATACAACTAACCAAACTTAAAAAAAAGACTTGAAAAATTCCAGCGAATTAATAGAAAAATTTCACAATATTCCACTTAGTAAAGAGCAACATAAATTTTGTTAGAACCCTTTACTTTAACGCCATATTTGTAATACGTCATCAGCAGTTTGAAGACTGACATTTAATCCTGATAAACCGTCGATCTTAGCTTAGATTTCTTCTTTTCTTTAAATGCCTATCCGTTCCAGATGTTGGCAATTATATTAGCTATTTTAACTTAAACTTAATACGCTTTTGGTCTTCCCAAATCTACACTTAATCACTTAATATCCTGTGGAAGGTCCCATTGATCATTGATGATAGTGCCTAAGTAAATATATTTGTTTGTTCTTTTAATTTGCCTTAGATTTAGAGCTAAATTGACGTTGGTAGTCTAGAGAGATGTTTTTACTTGATTATAAGTATATATTCGGTTTTATCTACGTTTTTTTAACGTTGTACTGTGATTGACTTCAGCAAGTGGCCCTTAGGAATGACTTACGCATGGCAATATCTTTCGGTTTTCTTCTCTGCAAAAATCCTGTTGTTATAATGTCTGGCGGCACGCATGCTTTCCACGGCCCTTTTCTCCCTATAGCCCCTTCTTTGTTTGTCTCTTTTGTTTCTGTATCTTTTTATCGGTACTGACATCCAACTCTGCATTCTTTTTTCTCCAATCCATGTGCTATTTATTCTAATTACTTGGTTTGTCCTCAGATGCGTTCTTAGTTTTTTTAGGTCATCGTTCACTTTTTCATCATCGTATCCCCTTTCCTTCATAAATAATTTATGCAGTTCCATTAGTTGTATTCCTTTTGGCAGTCCTAAATTTTTAAGTTTTACCTCCAATGATATTCTTGTATCTCGATCTAGGATTACTTCTTCGTGTCTTCTCTTTCCCAGGTAGAGGTTTTATCTAAGTTAATCTCAAGTCAATATTTCTGACTACTGGCTATCCGTGTCCGTTTAACAGAATTCCTACTTGTGCATTATCTAAGGCTTCTCTGAATATGTATTCGGAATAAATATTGAATAGAAGGAAAGGCAACATTGCAACCTCACTTCACGCAAAACCTTCACTGTATCTGATTCCAGTATAAATTCGTAATAACCCTGCCAAATGCTTTTATATAGTCCACAAACACATCTCTGAAATAGAACTTGCAGACTGAATAAAACTTCTCGTCAACTGCATCTCTAAAACTAAATTGTGTAAGCGTCACCTGTTCTTCCGCCGTTTTGTATATTCATCTAAAAAAAATTATAATTTTCTTTAATATATCGCTAAAACTGATTGTCCCATATTCACTACTACTTTAGCTGCCGCGTTTTTTGGGATGTTTATGAGCTCTGATTAAAACCACTACTGTGAGATGTCTCCAGTGTCCAAAATTGAATTAATTATTCCATTTAACTTGACTTGATACCCTCTTCGTCCCGGAACTTGTCTAGTCCTGGGGCTTTGCCGTCTTTCATTTGTTTTATGACAGTTCTTCTGATAAAATTCAATTCTGATTCCGTTTCTGTGTGGGGTCAAGTCTTATATAGAATAATTTTTTAATATGTCATTTCCAGGTGGTCTATATTACGTTGGCTTAAATTCTTTTCTTTGATTTCTTTAACCATATCCGATCCACTCCTGAACGTAAGTCTCTTTTTCTTCCATGTCGCCTAGGACCAACTTTTGCCTGCAATCTGTTTAACGTCATCATCTTTGTGGTTTTCCTAGACTTCTATTTTCGTTTTCATGCTGTTATTTTTAGTTCCTTTCCTTTAGTTGCATTGCAACTTGTTTGACCTAAGAGATTGTTTTACACAAGCCTAATGCGATCAATAATGACATACGTTTGTGCTCGTGGACACAACTCAACGTTACAATAAAAAAACTACAAATGTTTCAAAACAAAACACTGCAACTCATTAGTGATGTGCATTACTACGTTAAAAACTCCACATTACACAGTTCAGTTGTTCAAGAGCAAATTAAAATACTGTACAAGCTGTTAAATAAAAACAAGAATTCTGTCAATACAACCAAAACAATCCTTAGCACCGCTTTGTTCAACTACAAATCTGAACCCCTCTGGATAATTCTAAAAGAACCAGAGCATCGTGTATTTTCTAATTTAATGCCTAATCTTAAAACCATTAAATAAATTACTGCAACTTGTGGATTGTAGCAATTTACTACAAAGAACAAAAGTAAGTCTCTACTATTTAGCTTTGTAAGCAGGGCCTCTCGCTTAACCAATAGATCTGACGGTCTGTTAATCCCTTTCATTGTTTGGTAAATTTTTAGATTTTGTATTCCATCGCCAGGTAGATTTGTAGGCACTCCGATTTCCGGCTCAAAAGCTTTTTTAGTCTCCCTACTCCATATTCAAATAATCTTGTCCCCTTATCCGTATTTTGCCTAGCTAAATTATGTCGTCCGCAAAACGGAAGTGGCATAGCTAATTTCCGTCTACAGTTACTCCCTTATGGTTCCAGTTATTTTTTTAATATCTTAACCAGAGTAAATAATTTTGCAGAGGTGATGCCTCCTGTCTGTCTGTTCTCGTCCACTTCCATTGTCAATGAAGCATTTTTATAGATGTTTTTGAATAAAGTGAAATATCTGGAATCGATTTTTGCCTTATCCATAGATTATTTTAATTAAGAAGGCTTTGTCGTAATCAACAAATGCTGTATTCATTGTATCTCTCATATCAGTGTCCTCACTGTCTGAAAGTGTTTAATTGTGATAAAACCCTTTCTAATACCCTGCCTGTTTCTATGGTTGATAAAAGTCAAATTTGTTTATTAAACAATTTGTAATGATTTTGGTGAAGAGTTTGTAAGAAAGCGACAAAAAGCTAATAGACCAATAGTTCTTGATGTTACGCCTATTTCCTTTCTTCAATATAAGTATGACTTTTGCGTGTTGCTATAAAGTTGGTGTGGTGACATCTTGTAAACATTTGTTTAACAAGATTTTAATTGATTCCAAAAAAATTTTGCCTCCATGCACAATCATATCTCTTTACCCGTTCCCGTTCTTCAGATGCACTATAAACTTACACCAAGGTAGAGCTAAGAGAAAGCCAAGTTGGTCATTATGATAATAGACATATGAGTCGTAAACTTGGGTCCACACGTTTATTTGTTAGCTAAAAGATTGTAGATAAAAGTACTGTCGTAAAATCAATTCACTCGTAGCTTGTTGGTACCTCTTTGTGACTTGATGTATGTCCTGCACTTTGAAAAAGAGAACTTGGTACTGATTTTGATATAACATCGGCTGTATCCAGATTAGAAGAAAATGCATTGACCAAGATCTAATTACGTGCTATTAGTTTTTTGCAAATTCGCAGGCGTTTATAATTGGATAAATGGCTGCTGAATTTTAGTATAGCTTCTACTTTATTTGAAATTTCCTTTTAATGCTTTTAGTGGAAAGTCGTGTTGGTGGTAGTAAGTATCAACGCAAATCTCTGTAATTAAATTGAGGGCCAATATAAAATTTAATCAACTTATTTGATTATTTTTGTTCATTGAATTCATGCGCAAATACATTATACGTAATATTTGTGTATTTTAAATTTTTGTAAAGCAAAGACCAAGTAAATACTGTTTTATATCATTTAATAATGTTTTCAGACGTTTCTAGAGACTATCTTTTTGAATTGATATTACGTTAATGGTGAGCTTAAGATCCTTGTTATTAATTCAAGAACGTATTTTTTAAATTTTAATCATTATAAGCAGGCGCTATGTACCCCGGTTGTTAAAGAAATATTTTATATTCTTTATTTACAAATAATACATAAGTAAAAGAACTTCAAATTAGTAAACTTATACACGAAACATTTAAAAAGAAGGAAATAAAAAGCTGTTTTTATTTGTATAAAATAAATGTGACAAGGTAAAGATAGCATGTACATTTAATTTAATTAGTTGATTCTCCAGTTATCTCATTCTGCAAACACATGTACTAACATAAACAGTATTTTTAAGGATTCTCCAGAGATGAAAATGAAATAGGAAAACAATAATAGCGGCTGGTACGATATCAAATTGTTTTGTTATGGTGTGGTTGTGTGTACGGAAAACAATATCGTTTTTCCTTTTAAACGAAGCTAAATGTCAAAGAAAGCATGACCGAGGTCATATTGGTTTCAGTGAGACGCACCCCAGGGTCCAATAAGACCCGATGTCTTACCCGCCGCCTTCCTGTCGTTTCCCAGTCAATATTTACCAGAAAAGAACCTTATTTTTTTATCACAAAAGGGAAAAAATTCAAAGGACACGTGTTCTTTTTAAGTGTTACGTTGAGGTAGGGGACAATCAGTTCCCCAGTTGCCTCTTAGTTCTTTTTCAATTATAAAGTAAAGTTGATTGCTATGCAATGCCTTTCAAATAAATAACGAATTTAGTTCTGCAACCAATTAGTTTTCTTGCTTGTTGCATTTAAGTATAATTGAATTGAAATTTCATTAGACATCATTAAATTAATGACGCTGAGACATCGGTATTTTCATCTTTTTATATAATGATAAAAAATATATATTATATGGAAAAAACTTTTGAATTGAGTCTCCCGTCTATATGCAATTATAATTTGAGTTGCAGTGGCGTAATGGCATTTTCCGAGCGCCCCGGCCGCATCCTTACACATAAGATGACACGGGACGCGGATGTTGGGGATGCAATCAGCCGTTGCAGTTGTTGCTTTCATGTTCTTTATTGGCTCCGTAGCATATAGCCAGTGCAATAACCCGGCTGCTTATACTGGCGAAGCGGTCGATTGCGTTCCTCCCTATAACGCGTATTACGGCATCTCTTACGTACCGACAGCAGAAATCCCATTCACATTACTTTATAGTTCTTACGTATGTCGTTTATCCGAATTTATGATAAAGAAATGAAAAGAAAACTCTTTACAGTAAAGGAACTTATATGGACGTAGTAATCATAAAAATGTAATATATAGCATCTTTTAATTTTTTGCGTACTATAAAAGTTGTAGCTATACGTTATGCTTTGCACGGTGCGACGTACTATTAATTTGCTCTTCTATTTTTACTATTGCAATAAATTATGTAAGTAGTCAAATTTTATCTTTTATTTAAATCAAGATATTCAAAATCACGTACTAACTAAGCTGTAATATCCGCATTCTTCGATGTAAGGAGCTATATTATTTGCTTCATCTTTTTCATAGAAAGCATCCTTATATTAGGAGTACAATTTAAATAACTGTGACAAAGCAAAAAATTCTTGAGAACTATTCTAGGATGATATATTCTAAGTGTATGATTACTTGGACAGTTTAAGAAAGATAAGTAATAGATAAATTTGAACAAGCGCACCAAGAAATTTATTGCTTTTTTCTATTTACATTTATAATATGGCAAAGAATATATTATAAAATAATAATATAAGCTTTGACACAAAGTTAAGTACCATAAGCAACAACAAAAGACTATAGGAACGGGAAAACCATTATTATAAAACCAACATAATTAAGCATATGAAAGAACATGTCGACACAAAGAGGGCAATGATAGCTAGAATAAACAGAATAAACAAAAACAGCGTTCGACTGAACATAAAAAGAAAAGACAAGAAGAACAAGATTGCCTTCCGGGAGGCATCATCACCAATATGATGGAGATGGTAAATGCTCTTCGACATGGATGAAACAACCCAGCCAAAAGAAATAAAAGATGTTTTAAGAAAACGTTTGCCCAACCCGATATCCTGCTAGAAGGTGAATCTCCGAAAATGACCTAGAACGCCAACATAAAAGTGGTAAACGTGTTGCCACCCAACTGAAGACAAGGAAGACTATTGGAAAAAGGTAGAACAGATGACGATAAGAAAGCTGATGCACTACAAAAATGCCACAAATGTAATATATTTGGGCATATAGCCAGGAACTGTACAAAAAAAAAACACCATTAAGGCTGGCACGTAAAAGGTGAACACTGATGGCGTGTGGACCTGAACCTTAAACCGCTTTAACACTCAAAAGCTTCAATGACTTACTAAGAATCAACTATCTAGAAAAAACTTGCAAACTATGACAAGGATCTTGACAAAACACTGTCAATAAAGAAAACACATGCACACGATTGATATTCAAAATAGTCCAACGTGTAGAAGATGTAAAATGGATGAAGAGACGTTCGAGCACGTGCTATTTTACGCCCGGCCCTCTCATACAATGTCCGGTATAAGAAAGATCCCCCCAAGCGTTGTACTTGCATACATCAGCCACATAGAGTAGTTGAATGCCAAGGCAACAAAGTAAAGTCACTACCGGAAGAAGTTCAAAAAAACCTCAAGAGGTCTACGTGCAGTAAACTATGGTTTACCCTTTAACTCAAAATCCAAAAATTCAGAATGCAATGAAGCAGGTCACAAAACCAAAACAATACGCTGTTCTAAATACAAGAACCTCGTAAAAGCGCAAAAAAGGAGAAGAAAAGGAGAAGAAAAAAAAATCATCCAATAATGCATATAAAAGTCAGGCAAGTAAACCTCGGCAGAGGAAGAAAAGCGTCTGATTTGTTATACAACAAATACATAAAACAAGATCTACACTACTAGTATCAGAACCAACACACAAGTTAGCCAAAAAGAGCGCACGACAGTTTACAGACCTAAAAACCGATGTAGCCATGTTCTTACTGCAGAATTTCAGGATATCTAAAAAAAAACTGCTAAAGATTGTGCTATATTCGTGTTATTTTCTGCCTTCAATCAAAGAAGATAAATTCCTACAAACCCAGCTCGCTCTAGAGAAGAACATCAATCAGCATTAAAAAAACAGTTGTTGATTGAGGAAGACTTCAATATAAAATCCCACCGCTAGTGCTCCCCGATAAAAGACCTCAAAGGTACCAAACTTGCAAAATGAGCTGCAGAATGCGACCGGGTAATCCTAAGCAATGACAATAAACCAACTTTCAAAAAAGTCGAGAGATCTTCTTTTATCAACGTGACCATAAGCTCAGCAAGCTTGGCAAAGCCGGTCCACAAATGGCAAGTGTCTGAAGAAAAAAACCTCAACTTTCACAATAACATCGATATAAAACTAACAACAATATTACAAGACTAAACCGCCAATTTAGAAGAACACAATATATACTCACACCTGATGAACAACATCGAGAAAGACTGCAATGATGTCCTGATGAAAAATACAGGTATCAAGAGATATACTGGGTAATGACATTGCCAACCTTAGTACAAGCTGCAAGCAAGCAAGAAAGATGCTAACTAAAACAAACAAAAAATATCTTACAGGCTTGGAAACAGGCCAAACAAGCTAAAAACCAATACAAAAATAGCCGCACAGCTTTGAAGACATCAATAAAATAGACCAAGAAAAAAACATAAAGCTAGCTATGCCAAAAAGTAAACTACAACTTGTAAGGTACTAATTATAAGATCGTAACCAAAAGGATCAGAGTGCGCTCGCCATTCTACTTACCAACCAAAGAACAAGTTGAGCAAAAGAACTGTTCTCCAAGCAGCAGCAAACTGCATGACCAAAGATTACATGCAAACCAGAAGAAATCCACAAAATCTTCATAAAAAAAGTAGAAAAAATCGAAAAAAGAATCAAAACCAAAAAAACAGTAGAGCCAGTTAGTATCTTGCCTCTTAATATGTTCTTCAAAAACAAAATATTTCCAGATAATTGAAAAGCTGGTTACTGGAACAGTGCTCGTAGAGCAAATACTTAACAAACGACTCCTAGATGAACTAAAATAGAAAAAAAAAATTTGTCAGAACTGAATAAGATTTTAGAAAAGAACGCTATACTCCTAATGCAATACCGCCATACCTTATCAAAGAAGCTAGCTGCACCAAATCAAAGAGGACGCTAACTAGAGTAAACAGGAAAAATCGTACAGATTTTGACAGGCTAAACAAACTAAAAAACTATTACAAACACAGCACAACTCTAAAGAAAACATTAGTAGAAAAGTCATGCAACAAACCAAACCAAAAAGAGGATGACCTGTAGGGTACTGATTATAAAATAACAAAAAGATCGGAATGCACTCGTCAATCTACCTGCCAATCAAAGAACAGGTAAAGATAGCAAAAAAACTGTTCCCCAAAAAGCATCGCTAAAGATTGCATGCACACCCAGAGAAATTCCCGATATCACCACAAAACAGTTAAAAAAAAAACGGGAAAAGAATCAAACCCAAAAAAACTGTAGAACCAGTTGGTATCCCCTGAGGTGCCTCTCAAATTTTTTTTTTCAGAAAATAGAAAACTAACAACTTAATGTTAATAAGAAAACAAGAAAACAATGAGAATAGAGATCATACAGACCGCTGTGCCCCCTAAACTCTGCCAGCAAACTGTACGAGCAGATAATCAACAAACGACTCCTAAATAAAACTGAAGGAAAAAGAAAGTTTTGCCAAGAGGCAATACGGATTTAGAAAAAGGCATTCTACTATCGATGCAATAAGCAGAGTGCAAAAGATAGCGCAAAAAAAATATTGATAACGCAAGATGTAAAGAACGCCTTTAACATAATTAGATTATTGCTTACCTAATCAAGAGAGCAAACAAAAAAGATTGCACAGACTTCAACAAACTAAACAAGCTAAAAAACCATTACAATGAGATGTATGGTTACTCTCTCATGAATGTAATGTTGTTAAGAGTTAACACTATTTGTGATTTAGGCATTACGTTTGATTCAAGCTTTTCATTTACACTACATATCGATACTGTTGTGGCTAAAGCTTATCAACTTTTAGGATTTGTCAAGCGTAACTCTAAGAAGTTTTGTGACCATCGTACTCTATTTATCCTTTACGACGCTCTAGTACGTCCTTATTTTGAGTATTGTTCCAATGTGTGGTCACCATACACCGCCGTCAGTAAAGGAAACAGATTCAAAAAAAGTTTGTTCGTTTTTTGGCGTATAAATGCAACATTGCAGGTAGCTACACGGAACTGCTCTCTACATTTAACATGACCAGTCTTAAAAAAAGACGTTTTAATTTTGACGTGACACTAGTTTTTAAAGTGCTTCGTGGGATTATTGACTGTCCTGACTTGCTCAGCTCTATAGGTATTCATGTCCCAGCTCGAGTTTTACGCAATGACTATTTATTTCATATACCGTTCAAACGCACTGGTTATGTGGTGCACTCTGCATCTACACGTATTTTGCGGCATGCCAACGAAGTTAAAATGATTTTTTTAAAGATTCTTATAATACCCTGCAACGTGCACTTGTCACCCATACGTGACCTTTTTTAAATTTTCTAACTATTTAAGTTTTATTTTTATTTTTAATATTAGTTGTTTTATGTTTAATTTATGTTTTTTAAATTGTAAATATATACTTATTTTGTAATGGCTTCCGTTGACTAGTAAATAAATAAATAAAAATAAATAAATAAACTCCACAGCTCTAAAGAAAGCAACAACAAATTCCAAGAAAAAGTCATGAAACAAGCTATGCCAAAAAGTGGATGACGACTTGTGTAGTACTAGTTATAAGATTGTAACCAAAAAGATCAAAATGCTCTCACCAGAGTACATGCCAAGCAAAGAACAGGTTAAGATAGCAAAAAATGGTTTTCTTAGCAGAAGAAAACAGTATGGCCAAAAAATTACATGCAATATCACCACAGAAAAAATAAAAAAAGCCGGAAAAAGAAAAAAAAACGGAAAAGCTGCTAGGCCAGATGGTATCCCTCCAAAGTGCCTCTATAGAACATTTTCAGAAAAGTAAAAACCTAGAAAAAATAGTAATAGCTGTGCTTCTCAAACAGGGATTTAGGAAAGAGCGCTCTAATATCAATACAATCAGCAGGGTCCAAAAAATAACGCCGAAAAAAAATCAATGAAAAAATCAAAAAGCTATAAAATAAGTATCGTCATATATAGTCAAGGTTACAAGCAGCTACCTATACAAATGCTGATAAGAATAAAAGAAAACAACAAGCATGGGCAAGATACTATGGGCGGGGCTTTGCAAAGATCTGTTAAAAATCCTGCATAAACCCACAACAGAAGGAGTCACCTTGATAGAGTATCAAGATGATCTAACCATGATCGTGTCCAAAAACAGCAAAAAAATAGCAAAAAAAACCTTGCTTGAGCAACATCAAGAATAATAAAATGAATGAAAAAGCACCCTATAATTAGCAACACACAAAACCAAAGCTGTCATATTAATGAAAAAACTCAAAAAAGTAAGTTTCCGTGTTTGGCATTATTTTCGGGCAAAACACGAACATGATCTCAGACATTAAGCAAGCCGCAAAAAGAACAAACAAGGCGGGAACGTCTGGGACATGACTAATGCCCAGCATCGGCGGACCAAACGAGGAAACAAGAAGTATTTTACGAAGTGTGGTGACCTCCTCAACACTCAACGGCGCTTCAATGTATAGTAAATGAACAAATGTAAAAAAGTTTTAAGAATATTATAAGGATATTCTAGCCAAAACTTAAAGAAAAGTTGCCATAAGAGTCTCATACTCTTACAAAACAGCACTACTAGTAGTTGCTGGGACAACCTCGCTACACCTGCTGGTAATATACGGAACCACCACCAGCAAACAAAGAAGTAAGGTCAAAAAAGATACCATTGCAAGATGGCAAAACAAATAGAACAAAAACAGCTACACGGGCCAGTGGACAATACCAAAAATATCTCAGTGATTCAACGGAATATCATCTTAACCAGTTTCTTACAGAACACGGGTGTTTCTCTAACTATATGCACAGATTAAAATTAAGAGAAAATAACAAATGCAGTTTCATATAGTTTACGCGAGCAATTTTAAAAACTAAAAACTGTGTGGTCAACATTAATATATGATTTTAGTATAAAATTTTAAAATCAAACAATGCATTTTATAAATTTAATTTTGATTGACTCATTATAGTCAGTAATGTTTTAGCTACGTTGGTTTCTAGCTTAAAAAATAGTGCTCTCAGCAATAGACAATCAAATTAATTTTACAACAATTAAAAAAATTGTATATGAATTTTGTAAACTTAGTTGAACTATTTAGTTATTTATTTCAATATCCGTAGAATTTCCTTTCTCATAGACCAACCTGTATTGTTTTATATTTTTATGCATCAATAATCACTTGTATCACACTACAATAAAAGTTTAATTGAATATGCAACAACAATAGCATAATAAATTTTTTTTTTATTAAAGTAGTAGTTAAAAAAATAGTGAATTTAATATTCCATACACATGTACAAAAATACAACTATAAAAAGGAATAGATTAATTAAATTTTCATTAATTTCATTCATTAATGTTTTTTTCCTTTGAGATTTCAATTTAAAAAGCACAGAGAAAATTTATAATTATATTCCATAACAAATAAATTTTAATTATCAAACATCAGATCCCATTTGCATTCGAGAGCAAAATCACGGCATACATTTAAATAATCCAATAAATTTTCTTTTAATGGATACTAGGGGCTATTGTTTCTACATCAGTCTAGACTGAATGCAAATACTTCTACTACTAGCCTAAGTAAATTCTAAATCCTCCTGCTAAGAGCAGGAACAGGGAAGTTATTATATAAGAGACAAGGTTACGTTTCATCAAAAGCTAAAGAGCTTAAAAATTCTTTGTTTATATTAACTGTAATGTTTTTGACGTTATAAAAGGAATTTTTAATCTTGAAAATATTTTATTTTCGACTTAATTAATTTTTAATAAGCGCTAGAGGAATTTATGCATTTTTGTAACATCACAATTTACGTATAATTATGCGATTCGAATAGTTTTTAATTTAAATTAATTTCCACCCATTCGAAATGATGTTAATTAATTATGTAATGCGTTTTTAATTAATTTGGAAAATTGCCTCCACTGTGAATTGTTTGTATTTGCTTTATTCCGCTTGTTTATGGGTCGAGTGGAATGGAATATAAAATGAGACAGATATTCGTTCCAATAAGTCCTGCATAATGTAATCATAAACAAGGGGTAGCTTCATCGATGAGATAATTTCACAAAATCCTGGTGCGCTCGTGTAAGAATAATTGAAGTGCATTTTTATCGGTCTACATTTTAAATGAACTTCATGTTCCACCAGATGAGGGTGTATTTCAAATAATATTTATGTCGCTATTCCGGTATTACATAATACGACTTCCACTGCAGCGTTTCCCCTAAGTAATAAACTATTATGTTTTAATGTATTAGATACATCATGTGCAGAAAACAATACAATTAATTAATTTACTGTACAATATTTACTAGCAGTAAAAACTTGACTTTTTTCTATATTGTGATGATATTTATCCAGTCTTCCAGAAAGTATACTATGTTTTTAGTAAGTTTTAAATGCTGTTAACTGCAACTGCAAAGCCCGAATCAGATTTATGATCAAGTAAGCAATATCACAGTTAAATCTCCAATCATGTGGTTAGTAGGAGATTTTAGCCAATTAGAAATTTGACAGTGAACGTAAATTTTCTTAAGCTGTTTTGACACTTTTATAATTTCCTATTTTCTACAGCAATGTTTGTCAAACTATCCGTTGCGGCCATTTTATGCTCAATGTTTTTAAGGCTTACATCAGCATTACTGACCAAAAAGTCTTGGAATCTATACGGTTAGTGAATCTCCAAGCAATACTCTAGACTCTAGAGTCAATATATTTCTGCGCAAAGACTTTCTAGTATTGCAAAAGTAGACACATCTTTAAACTGCCCCTGACAGAACGACGCCAACATCACACAGCTTTACAACTTCAATTTTGACGAAACACTGGCTCATGTAATAGCTCAAGTTTTACGCAATAACTATTTATTCATATACCGTATGAACGTACAGACTATGTGCCGCTACACATATTTTGCGACATTCCGACAAAGTTAAAGTATATTTTGATAAGGATTCTTTTAATACCGTAACCTTTTTAGTATTTAGTAATTATTTTAGTTTTATTCTTATTTTTAGTATTAATTGTTTAATATTTAACTATTATACTTTTTAGGTTGTCTAGATGACACCTATTTTGTAATAGCTTCCGTAAACTACACTGCAGTAGATGATAATGTTAAGAAAAGCAAAAAACTCACATTCCTCAAGTTTAAACTATGCAAGTAGAAAAGTTGGTATATAAGAGGATGCTTCATGGATTATTTCCTATCCAAATTCAATGCAACTTTTACTGAATAATATCTTTTGGTCGAGAGTCGCCGGTAAGAGAATACTTATTGCTACTTTGCAGGCACTTAATTACAATGCAGCAACCGCAAGACTTGTTAATTAGCATGCTGCTCCTCAATAAACAAGAGATGCTTTGTTGACAATCCGTACACTTTTACCTAGTCTAGTACGGGCGGGCAAAGGCATCAGTATTTGGTTTTAGAAAGCAAAACTAGTGTCCATGTAACCATTACATTTAAACATTTAATATGACCAAATGCAATAAATTATATTTGTGTTTTGAGGTACATATTGAAAAGCAGCTGTGAGGTAGTAATACAAACATAAGCACAAAAATTCGTGAGTTGAAACAAAAAAACTGGGAGCAATTGATCTATTGTGTCTCTCCGACGTCTTAACTCTTCTCAATTCTGTTTTTTCAACAAAGTCTAAGAATTTTTGTTAAAGGTTTATTTTTAACTCTTTATTAGTTAGCTTGTGGTTGCCAAGGTAAGCGCATAATGTATGCTTTACATTCACTTCACAGCAAATGTAATGGAGTTGCTTTGTTCTCCAAACATCCGCGGCATAAAAGATCCAATTTTATTCCCATAATATGGATGTGCTTATTAAGGCCACACTGTTTGGTTATCAATCCTGTAAATCTTAAAATGCGTACAAGAAGGCTAAAACAAGCCGCTAGCTAGCAATTTTGGCTTCTTCTGTAGCAGTTTGCTACTGATTGGTTTCGCTTTGTAAATTAGTAGAGGTTAGCTGACATTTCATTGTTTATATTTAGAAGCAACAAATATTGATACAAATGTCAAAGTCTGCTCCCGCCTTCCTAAACGCACCATTCATAGCTTGTTTGTTTTGTCAATAAGGCCACGCTTTTGGTATTTTGTGATAATCTTGTTAAAAACTAAAAATAATTATGAATGGTATGTACACTAATCATGTATTAAACTAATGTCTTAAGTTAATAAATGTTAAATTAAAAGTCAAACTAATTACTGTAGTCGTTGTGCTTCATTGATGTTTACAAGAGGTTGCAACCACAGCCCACCAGCACCAAAGATACAAATCCAGTAGCATACGTACCCGTAACCAATGTCAATTTTATCAACACTACACAGCAGAATAAAAATGATTTCAGTAATCGGCTGGCTGAAAGCTCAGCACAAACAGAAAATCTATAACACAAGTAAGGCAAATACTAAAAAATAGATCTTGCTGTACTCTACCAGAAAAATACAACAAAGACTTTGTCACCCACCACTCAAATTGTCATGACCTTAATCATCTACGTCCATTAGTTCATAAAATAGATATCTATAAACATTGCCTATAAGACAAAAAGAGGAAGCTCACAATACCTTCTCCGGCACATTTACTCACTACAAAAAAGTACAACAAAGCAGTTAAAAATGACTGAAAAGTAGGTCTAGCTGTAGTTTACCAGAAAACCAATGATCAATTATGAAAACTACGACCATTAATTTATACAATAAATATCTATAAACATCGCCTATAAAGCAAAAACCAGAAGCTCACAACTTGAAACAATCATAAAAACACATCACACCACCTACTCCGGTACATCTACTCATTATAAGAAAGTACAATCAATCAGTTAAAAACTTACTAAAAGAGGCTTTACCAAATAACCACACCCAACAGTACAGTCACTTTAGAGTATCCCATAAAATGTGAGAAATGTGAGTGCAAGAAAAAAATGCTAAAACGATCAAAAATTATATAATATAATATATTAAGTTGCTAAGTGTAAATGTTGAACTATAAATTCCCTTATTGATCCAAAAACGCCATAGACGTCCATCACCAGAGAAACTATGTCACAGCAACAAACTCAAAACTTAACTGCTGACAAAACCGCTTTTAACGTTTAGACTAGTCTAAAATCTTAGACAACAAAAGTGACAAGATCTACTCTTTTTCCAGCAAAAAAATTACAAACCCAAAAAAAAAACTCATCTAAGAAGACCCAAAAACATTAAAACTGCACCCTTACAAAAGAAGTAGCACACCTCCCCTTGCAACACAGATTAGGTTGCAATTGCCAAACAATCCTTAGGTCTATAAAACCGTTCAGAAAAAACTCCATTGCTATCTAAGATAACCTAAAAACACACAAAAAATCTAACTGCATAAACATTGCAATCTCAAGAAATATAATTTTTTCAACCAAATTTGGCAAACAGTTCTTTTTTTCTTTTAAATTAATAATGTGTTAGTCTACCCTTATTGTTTATGCACTCCAATACCTTCCGTGACATAATGTTTATGAAGGATTTGACAAGTTTGTTAGTCCCTAAAATCTTCCACACATGTTCAACAGATAAATTATCAAGAAATCTAGCTGGCCACATAAGAACAACTTAATGTAAGCCTCTTTAAAAAATTCTTGAGTCCTAATAATGCGGACTGACATTACTTTGCTAAAAAAGAGGGTTTCTAACCGTCTTATGTAAAGCAGCTCATCAACGTATCGCCTGGAGGTTAAATTCTCTTATTTCTATAAGCAATAGCACTCCATACCACAATGCTCGCTTCACAGGTCTTGCAATTCAGAAATCAACATTTCATTCTTAAACAAAAACTTAACTCATCGCTGAACACTACTCTGCGCCATTCGAGGTTTTAATCCAATCTAAACTTGTACCACTCCAAACGCTGCTGTCAATGTTGAGCTGTGAGAGGTAACACATGATCTGTATAATGTCAAGTCAAAAGATCTGATTCAAGAATAAATTGTACAAAGATGCTCGAGGCAATCTTCTTTCCAATCCATTGATCAGCAATTGGCCTCGTACTCATAAAACAATCTCTTACAGCCATAATTCAAAGACGAAGATCTTAAGCTTCATTTGTTTGTTTTTGGCTTTTGGTTTCTCTTCTATTATGTTTTGTCCTTTTCTAGTTCAGGCCTAATAACATCTCATTATGATGGATTAGTTTTAGTTAAGACAATTCGCAATTTCTCAATTTGAAAAACGACCTTCATTTAAGCCGGCAATTTTGCCAAATTGGCTCAATTGATAAAAATGTCTACATTCTAGGCAAATTTAGAATAACTAAAAAAAAAACAAACAAAACTTTTAATCAAATGTTGATTTTCAATAGACAAAAGTGTCTATGTTTCTGTGTCACTCAAAACGCAAAAATTGTAATCAACTTTTTTCAAAAACAAAAAAAATATAAATCATACTAAGAACCATTCTTTACATTAATTTAAAAGATTATTTCTTTCAAATGTTGGCCGTAACTGCGTTTAACACGGTCCATTCTGAAGTTGCAATTTTCGATCACGCGTTCGAGCATTTTGAGTGATATTTGGCAAATGTTGGTTTCCAATTTCTCAATCGTAGTCAGCTTATCCAATGTAGACTTTGGACTTTATATAGTCCCAAAAGAAAAAGTTTTGAGGTGTGTTATCACATGATCTAGGCGGCCAATTTACCAGTCCAAAGCGTGAAATTAACTGTTCCTCAAATTGTTCTCGCAATAAAGCTTTAGTTTTACGGGCTGTGTGGTAAATCATATTAAAATTAAATGTCGTCAAGGTTACGGGCTTCAATTTCAGGCAGCAAATAGTACGTATCATGGCGCAATAACGAGGCGCTCTTTCCGTTCCGATATCCGATCAACTTCATTTTTGAAGAAGTATGAACCAATAATTTCATCTGCCCATAAACCACACCAAAACGTTGTTTTGTCTAGATATAATGGTAGCTCTTAAACCTCTTCTAGTTGCTCTTCAGCCAGAAATGAACCTCATTGTTGAACAAACTTTTGGTCAAAAAATTTTTTTCAAAAGCTCAAAGATTGAAACGGTGACAATTCGAAACGTAGGCTAGCTTCAATTGATGCACAAGTTTAATTTTGTATGCTTTTAATACAAGCTGTTAAGAACGGCGCCAAATCGATTCATCACAGTCAACGCGTACACTCTCAGCCACCGCCGCTATATTTTCTTCACTACGTCCTGGATGTGATCTATTTAGTCGCGTATTATACAATAATAAAAATTTGATTTTAAATTTATCAATGGTACCCCAAATGTGCGTTTGGTAGGCCGATTATATGAACCATGAGTTGCTCTAAGCGCACAAAACGCATTCCTCAAAACTTTGATTTTCGTAATACAGCTGAATAATTTGTAGACGCTGTTCTGGGCTGAGTCTTTCCATGATGAAATGTCAAACAATACTGAACAAAAACACCATGTCAGTTTGACTTGGCGCACGCTTGATCTGCCATAAAATCGCTACTAAATACCTCTAACCTCAAAAAATTTTAGCCTATATTTACTCTCAAGTAGAGAACCTCGGACATGTTCATGAAGTGATCGTAAATATAAACTTTCGTCTGCAAATAATATTACACTAATAATAGCTCCTACTAAAAAAAATAGACCTAAAATTAAATAACTACATCAAACAGAAAAATAATAATTTGAATTTCTAACCTAACTTAAAACTAACAAAACCGTTGACCAAATAGGCTTAAACTCTGCAAAATGTACTGTGAACATTGCTAAGTCTTGTTCCTAATTTTTATACAAGGTTTAAAGTAAAGAAGCAAGCAAAACTAACAAAACCAACAATGCCTTCCAAAGATTTGAGACTGAGATACGCTAGTTAGTAAATTGTTTTACCGTGCGCTCCGTATCAAAATTAAATGACCCAATAAAATATTACAAAAAAAATCATTAGAAACCACAGACATAGTGACTTGAACACAGTTTGGGTTTGGTTTATAATATTGAATGTGTTATTTGAGTTAGCATGTAAGCAAGTTAATTTTAACAAAGTTGAACGGATCATTAATTTGTAAAATTACATTATTAATTAAAACAATAAAATTGCCGATAATATATTATTAACAACTAATGAATGATATGACATCAATTAGATATAATCAATCAACATTATATTATAAATATAAATTTGTTAAATATTTCATGATAAAACAAATCAATCAATCAAAATTACTTCTACTGCATTACAATTCTAAATAAACTCACCATTCCAAATTCGCCTTCTCCTAATTTTTCCAATAGCCTTAATCGGTGACGTGGAAAATCCAAAAGCTGAGCCACACCATCGATGGGTTGACCTTCTGGAAGTTTAATAGGCGTAAATCGGCCGGGTGTGAAGTGTTGTTCACGCCTTTCACTCTGTAACATTAAAATACTTTAATGGTATTTACTTAAACAAAAAACACTGAAAACGTGCCGGAGCATTCATTTGCTGAATAATTTGATTTAAATTTACTAGATTTTACAGCCAGACACATTCATTTTTTTTATTACACAGGGAATGATAAATTGCTAGATTTAAATTTTGTATTTACTAACGATCTAAGATGCAATTACAAGATATAACATCGTTTAATTTCATCGATCCAAATCATTTAACAAGTTCAGTTGAGCAATGTGTAAATATTTTAATCTCAATTCCAGCAGATGAAATGAGAAAGGCACCATTCCCTAATACATCTATAATTAAAATTTCTTGAACAATTAAGTTTTTAACTGGCAACACGTAGCAAGATGGTTTTTAACACAATTCCGAATTAATGAATCAAATTGTGCTGTACAAGACCCTCACTGATGAAACCCCCTTGTTAATCATAGCAACTCTTGCGTTAAATTCAGGTCTATTAAATTTGGTTGATTGAATCTTAGGAAACACTCAAGAAAATGTTTTACAACTTCAATTAAAAAAATAGGAAGAGATAATATGAAATCAGTTCGGGGACTGTATATTGGTGCTGGAATTAATTACAATTTAGTTGATTCAAATAGTGCATGCGAATATCGGCCGCACAGCTTCGGTGGTTCAGTTCCAGAAATTTTATTACCCCTTGTTCACGAACAAATGCAATTATACCCGCGAATAAATTTTTAAGTACGTAGACTTCTGCAGTATTAAATAGAATTTACGTTAAAAGTTTTACACAAAATAATAACACTTATCGTATAGTGTATATGAAAAACTAAATAAATAATTAAGATAGTAGTTATAAAAAATTGCATTAATAGTTTTAATGTCAAATTTGGTTAAAATAATACATATGTAATGCGGTAGTTAACCTAACTAAGATTAAATGTTAATCCGGTTGATTCTCAAGAAAGTTTAATCTAAATATTGTGAACATGTTCCTAATTATATTAATTCTTCCGGGACAACGAAAGTTATAACTATAGTCCGCTATTCTAAGATTATTCAGGAAAATAGTTTCATCTTAATTGGATCATGTAAGTTAAATTTGTAGTTCTGATAATTCCATGAAGATTTTCAAGTATAATGAAGATTACACGTAATATTACAATATTGCATTCAATAATTAAATTTTATTGTTGTAGTTCTTTGATAAAATAATTTAAAATTTAGTTTAGAGTTTCTCACTTTGGAAAAGGTAAGCTTTGGGATGCTACTGCTGAACAAAAGACGGTACGATATAAAGTATGCTGTAAAAAGTAGCCAAAGGAGATGCACCCATATGATATTTTTTGCATGTCCACTCTGAAAATATTTTAGATTGAAAAGTGTTGCTTTGTAGCACTAGTATACTATAATAATATGTATTATTGGTTGTAGAGAATAAGAACAAGTAAATTTGGCCAGTTTTAAAACAGTGTATCAATACATTAAGAACTATATGTCGTGATACGAGTTTTAAGGTTGTAACAATTACTCGTTTATTAACTGAAAATGATAGCATTGATAAATGTTACCAGTAATTTTTCTCAAAGATGCAGGGTAAGTAGCGATAGAACTGCTAGTTTCCTATTAAAAGTCATAAGTGTTTATTATAGTTATTTGTATTTTCTACTCATAAAAAAAGAAATCTTTAAAAGTACTTCCTCGGATAGCAAGAAACTTTGGTATTATTGTTCGTTCGTGTATGTACAACGTAGACGAGGTAATGATTATTGCCATAATAAATTTGCTCTTGATAGAAAATAAAATGCAGCGGATTCCTAGAATGAATCCAAAAATGCCTTTCTATTTTTAAAGTCATTGACGGTGATTACCAGTAGGGATTGTTCGTTACTTGTATTGTCGGCTATAACTTTAAATTGATGTTTTTGCTGTGAAATCTAGTGCTCGACTTATATTAGGCTTCGCTTTATTAGAAACGTTTGTGTTTGCCTTATTAATTAAAATTAGATGTGGCTCTCATGGCTTTCTCTAGAATTGTATTGGCATAAAGTACCATAATGTATAAATGTTTTAAAAACGGTTGCATATTTTCAGCAGGATGCACTGCAGTAGTCTGCTACTGATAGTCGTTAGTAGCTGAGAGTAAGGCAACAACAAGTGTTACCGGCAAGGAAGCGGCAAATCAATATTTTCGGAGCATGGCTCCTCAACCGTCAGGAGGCCTTCTCGAGTGGTGTATGCGGCGCAAGCGCTTGGCGCTGTTTCGCAGTATTCTCTCTGAGCTCAGACGTTAAAGCATCACCATCACAGTAAAAAAGCTACATTGCAAAAGAAGTCTAGACTTAGACCTGGCTGAGTGTATCGTGCAATATGTGCAAGAGGAACTTATTTAGCACAGACATTGTTTAACGCCACAAAAATTAAGACTTTTTAGGTCGCTGCCAGAATTCATCTTTTCAGTTCTATTCTGAGCAACCATAACAAAGTCCCAAGCATTCAACATACAACCCGAAAGCGGTCGCCTTCTGCTTGAGCTACAGAAGCAGACAAACAAAAATTGGCGCCCAACGCGTGTGACAATAGGTTCCAATAAACAAATTCTTACTTAACACTAAAATAATCATCCCCGGGAAAAAAAAAAGCTAATTTTTTTTGCAACTTTGTATTTTGGTCCGGTTGCAAAATACTACCAAAAAGCAACAACGAGAACAGCGGAAAAGAAAAAAAATTGACCTTGCTAAATGCACAATACAACATTCATTTGTTCGGAAAGCTACAAGCGTCGTTTGACACCTCAAAAAATAAAACGTACTCAGGTTGCCGCTGGAACTGATTTTTTCAGATCAATTCTGAGCAACCATAACAAGTACAAATGCGCAAAAAGCCAAATCCTTACTAATTCTATATTTCTGTCCAAAGATACCAACATCCCACGCATTCAAAATACTACTCGGAAGCGCCCTCTGCTTGAGCTTAAAAGCAGACCAACAAGCAAAAACAAAAATTTCCTTACAAGTCGCTAAAAACCACCTCAAAGAAAAAATTTCAAACATTTTTGTTTTTAGAATTTTGTGCTTTGGTCCAGTTACGAGACATTACCAAAGAGCGACAACAACGACAGCCAAAAAAAGCAGGAGTAGCCCTTGCTAAGTGCACCATGCAACATTTAGCAAAAGTCATTTATTCGGTAGCTTACAAGCGTCGTTAACATCTCAAAAATTAAGACCTATTCAGCTCACTGCTAGAATTAATCTTTTCAGATCAAATCTGAGCAACCATAACAAAGAACAAGTGCGCAAGGTGCCAAATCCTTGCTAATTCTATTTTTCTGCTTGAGCTCTTAAAGCAGAACAACAATTGGCGCCTAATGCATAAAAAAATTAAGAAGCTATAAAATCACGCCGTGCCCTTACTTGCCACTTAATAACGACCACAAAAAAAAATTGTAAAGAATTTTTTGTCTTTTCGGCTTTTTACAAAAATAATTTTTCTTTTTTCCACGGTAGCAGAATTAGCAAAAACTGCATAAAAGGGCAAAAAAAAAATCTAGCAAGACTAAAACATCTCCACAGTCTAGAACGCAGCATAGAATAAGCTTGCCAAATACCACTCAATAAACTGAGTTAGTATGAATTAAGAAACTCAAGGACCATAAGAGACCGCAGAGAAGTTTTTGTTGAAACAAGCACCACAGAGACAATTCCACTATTCAGAGATGATCGAGGGATACAAAGCACAATTATTTCAATACGTGCTCCCAACTGCATTGCAAAAAACCATAAAAGGTATAGCGCTACCCACGATAAGCGATCAGATTGCAGCTACAGAAGATGCCAAATGCAACAACCCACCAGTCAATCTACGCAAACTACGCCGCAGCCAGCAACAACAAATTCAAATGATCAGTTAATCTAAAGCAGAACTAAAAAGACCACTATGGCTAATCCCACCGCTCATTTCAAACTAGTAAAAGCTGCAGAAAAAGCCAAAAAACTGAGACATCTTATTATTCAAGAACACAGCATAGAATAAGAATGCCAGCTACTACAAAACAAATTGAAAGTTAGTATATATTAAGCACAAGCGCTGCAAAAGTCCACAAAAACGTTTTTGCTAAAATACGCAGCCTTGAGACGAGACGGCAAACAACCTGATTGCAGCTGCAAAAAAATGCCAAATACAATACCCAACTAATACACCGCCAATAACAACAAAATTAAATTGTCAGTTAACGCCGCAATTAAAAACAATGAATCCAATGTTGTCACAACCAATGCTAAAACAGAAAAACTACAACGGCAAACACAAAAACTAAAAAAAAAAATAAATAAATGAAAAAAAGCAGAATCCCAGCCAATGCTCAAAGCCAAAGCACAAGGTAATATTTATCCTTTAGCACCCAAACAAACCAAGGACAAAAAAAGCAAACCATCTAATCCGAAGACAAAAGCCAAGAAGTGGAAGAAACCTCCAGCTAGCCAAGACTTGTTCAGGAGCTACTAGACTTTCCTCTAGACACATACATAAAGAAACAAAACCAGAAAAATCAAACTGATAATGCAAGACTACTCCTGATCAAAGCATTTATTTTTGTTTTAAAATAAACTAGATTTAACTAAACTTCAAGATAAAAACAACTTAACAATGAACATTTCTCTCTAGGCATAAAAAAAACGCTTATCGGCTTTCCCCATCTTCGCTGGTTTCAATCCTTTGCATTAAACAAAGAACTTATGACCCCGCCAAAGAATACCTAGTCACCCAAGCGGCCGTAATGTTAGTTACACACTCGATGAACATTTAACGGCCTAATCCCTTCAATAACAGTTGCTATCAGACACACAATAAGGTCTAGCAGAACTAGCAAAAGCTGCAGAGAAGGCCAAGACTAAAAAGACCGCAGAAAAGTTCTGAAAAACGCAGCCCTGAGACGAGTCCATTATCCAGAGATGACCAGGGATTACTCACAGATATGAACCTAGTCATAGTGAGCAATCTGATCCAAGCATCAAAAGATGCCAAATACAAAACCAAACCAATGAAACCAATCTACTTAAACCTCAAACTACGCCACAGAACAAAATATTCAAATAATCAGGCAACACCAAGGTCCAAACCAAAACCTGCCAAGAGCTGCTGTAAGACCCCCTAAACAAGTCCATGAAGGAACAGAAGCCCAACCCAAAAGATAAAGCTAACAATGCCTCAAGCCAACTCAAACCAAGAGGCCAAAATATAGCAAATGCATAAACCAAAAAACAAGTAAAAAAAAAGAAACCCTTTACTAATTCATAACCCAATCATAAACAACATAAAAAAAAATAAAAAAAAACACAAAGTTTCCCAAAGGCTGACTAAAAACACAAAAAAATCTAAAGCACATGCGTTTTTCTACGCTGGCAAAAACTGCAGATAAAGCCAATACAGAAGACCCAGTAAGATTACGGCATCTCACCGTTTAAGAACGCAGCATAGAATAAGCCCGCCAGATTCCACAAAACAAACTAAAAATCAGTATATATTAAGACCGAAGTCCACAAGAGACAGCAGAAAAGTTTTGGCTTAAACACGCAGCCTTGAGATAAGTCCACTATCCAGAGATAACCAAAAGATACATAACAGGATTTCTCTGATACGTGCTCCCGACTGCATAGCAAAAACAAGAGACTCAAATGATAAGACACAAGAAACTAAAAAAACAGTCCAGCCGCCCCCATCACTAAACTCACCGATGCAAGATTGGAAAAACTACAACGGCAAAAACTAAAATTGAAGAAAACAATAAATTAACAAAAAAAAAATTCCAAAAAATGCTCAAGGCCAAACCTCAAAAGAAGAGAGCCATTCAATCCGAGGCCATCTGCTAAAAAGTAGAAAAAACCTCCAAACAGCAGAGATCTACTCGGAACCTGCTATACAAACCTCCAAACAATTCCATGAAGGTACATAACTCAAAGATAATAACAATGCAAAACTGCTTCTGATCAATCCAACTCAAACCAAGAAACCAAAATCAAGCAAATAATAAATAACGACCAGAAAACAGGTGAGAGAAAGAAACCTTTAACTAATTTCAGCAACTCAACACAGAACAAAAAGAAGCTAAAAACTTTCCAAGCCCGACCAAGCCAATCCAATTGCCCAACACCAGCGCCAAACTTTCGACAAGCATCCAGAAAACAATAAATAATCAACAAAGCGAAAGAAATAAAAATCCTCAAAAAGTATTGCAACTCCCATCCCAGCACGTAGCCACGTCCGGCTAAAAACCGACCAAACTAAACCAACAATTAACAAAAATTTCTTGGCAAACTAAGTTACCGCAAAAACAGAGGGCTAGCATCATTACTAAGAAGACAGAAACAAGTTAACAAAACAAACCAAAAAAAGATAAAAAAAAAACAGAGTGCAAACCAACTAGACCAGACCAGTTACCGGTGACGGACCCCATACAGGGTCGCTTGCAAACTTCCGACAATCAACCGTAACACAGTACAAGTGCACAAGGTGCCAACCTCTTACTACTTCTGTTTTTGTCCACAGGTAATAACATCCACCCACGCATTTAACATAAAACCGAAGGAGGCCGCTTCCTGCTTAAGCTACAGTGGACCGATAACACTAGTGGCCGTACTGACTACTTATTTAATAAGTGCAATGTCAGGTTTGTGATGTGTTAGTTTCCCTTAGCATACAGACAGAACAGCGACTCTTGCTCCAACCCAAGTATAATATTCTCGTTTTTAAGCTTTAAATTTCCAAGCATTAAAATAAAGTAACTGTTAAATTAATTGCATTAATTGATTGAGTTCAATCATATAACAACCTTATTACAGAAATAAATAATTAAAAATTAAAATTTATCATGTTTTTAATTTTAGTGAGTAAAGGTACCATCCTAGGGTCGGAGCAAGAGTCCCCGTTGTGTCCGTAGCCTTAGATGTAACTCATCGTAAGCCTATGGTAGTGTTCAACAGATCGTGTTAAAGTCGTAAGTTGCTGTAGCTTAAGAGATACCGATAGCTACCTTGATTTGTAGTATTTTAACAAAAATGGCAACTTTGGCTTCATCGCTGCTTCTACAAATAATTTGATAATCGATTTAATTTTTTACCTTTACATTTAGAAGATCTTAAGATTACTCATTAGTGCTTGAATCACAAGTCGGCAGAGATGGATAAATAAGATTCTATGGTCTTGGTTGGTTTAAGTTAGGTCCCATATGTTATCTACCGGCAGCACTAGATCTAGATTCCTTAGACTTTTCATAAAAATTTATTAAAAAAAATTAGAACCAGTCGTTAACCCAGTCAATGTCAATGTCAATGTCTGCGTTTGTAAATAAACTGGATGTAAATTCTTGTCATTCACCATTTTTGATTACATTTTTTAATTGTCAAATCCTTAGAAAAACTGGTTCTATTGTAACAGCCTGTACACAACATAATACTTATTATACTCTGCATCCAAAAAAAGAAAATACTCTATCGATCTTGTCAACCTGGTTTAAAGCCAAAGGTTCTTCCGAGTAAAATGAAGCAAGATAATTATTGTTTTTGAATTTGTTTGTCTCTAAAACTATAAACGTCAAAACGGTTTGTAATGAACAAATATCCGCAAATGATTCGATCTCAGTAGTGTATTATATATTTAATTATAATAAATAGATGGCTAGTAAATGCCATTTATATAAGCTTAAACCATATTTAATAAATTATTATGCTAGAGTTATATTAAATAATCAAAAGCGGTATCAATCCCCAAAATTTAATGTTGCATTAAAATACCCATTAATAATATAAATTTTAATACTCCGTGATTTATATCAGAATGTCGTTACGAAAATACACATCCGGTGATTAATAAGCCAGAAAGGATTTAATCCCCATAGATAATTATAATTTATATAACAAGTCAGATAAAAAGCATCATCTGTCTTGGAGAATTGGCAACCGTAATTCCATCCCCTCCCCATATAAAACCCTTAATATAAGAAAGCAACAAGTCCTAAGTTGGGACGCCATGGAAAAGAATACCGTCCAGATAGAAGATAAATGATCAAAAATGTAATAAACTTTCTATTACCACTATAAAATTACACCAGATTCGTATTAAAAGACCGCTGTAAAAATGTTAAATTAAACCATAAATCATCATTTCAAACTGACTCGTCCATTTAATATTTAATCAACGCTGGGCTTATATTAAATGAAAAATTATCATTATGGGAAATGGAAAAAAATGAGGAAAAATATTATGGTGCTAATCTTACAATAATAAAATTAGTATGATTAATACATTTTATCAATTTAAATGTAAGAATTTCATTTCTATGTTGGAGATATGCAGACAAATATAAATTTCCATTTCAGTCATCTCAGCAGAGAAATACGAATAATGCTTATACGTTTAGTAAAAATCCTAGTCGCAGATGTTGTATTCCGCCCATCATACTACAAATATATACCATGTGTATTCCAGTGCGACGCCACGCTGATCCGCGTCCAATAAACTTAGGCCTCAGGTGGCGTCGCCATTCCCCAACCACCACCTGCAAAGGACCCCTTACAGTGCCGTAGCCACTTGCAGTGAGATTTACTGTTTAATACCACGAGGGAAATAATGATATTAGTCCGCTCCGGTTTTATTGATTATTGCATGATAAATCATAGCCAAAACAATTAGATACCAAATTGTTGGAACGGGGACAACAATTAGTGGGCCACTTTTTAAATAGCAATTATGTCAGGTGGTATGTGCAGAAAGCTTTATTTTTTCCTTCTTCTCTTTGTGCTTCCTTTTATGATTCATTTTTATTGCATTTACGCTGTAACTTTATTTCTCTATCGAATAAAATCGTAATTAAATTTTGTTGTATACGCCACTGGCGCCTTACAACTTTAACGTTACCTTTATACATTTTTTATGTGATTTTTTTAGTACACGCAGCCTTTACATATGTAGTGATTCATTGGATAAGTGCGTCGTGTGTAATATATTTTCATATTTATCA
Organism: Tachinus rufipes; assembly: GCA_963932245.1. NCBI lineage: Eukaryota > Metazoa > Arthropoda > Insecta > Coleoptera > Staphylinidae > Tachinus > Tachinus rufipes. The sequence continues at coordinate 30,095,170 of OZ010742.1, read as the reverse complement.
AATTGCCTAAAAATTTTTTTTCTGTGCATCTGCAACAGGTACTCGCTGAAAATTTACAGTTTCATGGGAGTTTTTTTAAAGCTCATATAATGGAATTATAGCGAGGCAGTGGCATACAGCGTAACGCCTAAATACAACACGTTGTAAAAGGAAATATATAAACAAAATTATTGCTTTAGAAAAATGAGTGAGTTTGAAATATATAAAATATACAATTTTCTTTTAAATAAGAAATATTCCGGTTTCAGTAATCTGCTAAAATGGTTTAATTTAAAAAAAAATAATTGAATTTTACTAAAATAGCAATATTAAACACAATTTTCTATAATCAAAATTGACCATAGCAACAATAATATTTTTTTATTATAATTTTTATTAAAATTTTGATACTGTTGATGAGAGTTTTCGACGTTCATAGGAGCAATATTTAATGCTCGGGAATATGAAACTAATTATCTATAAACGTTAAGCTGTTTCCAGAACTTTCGTTTTAACTACTTGAGCCACCGTCAGAGGGGTTCGAAGTTTCAGTAATGTGCTACATCATTGTTTAAATTTCATCAGGTAGAAAGCATCCTTCTTTGTATGAAACAATCGAACCTGAGCGCCGGCTTTCGTTGCGATCAAACATATCATATTCTACTTCCAATTAGAACTTTATCCAACAAATTAATAGTTGGGCAATGTACCATACAAAGTAATCCAAATTAAACTAAAAAGTTAGAAAATCAAAGTATTGTCATTTATATTTAAAAATTTTAATTATAACTTTAAAATATATTGAGTAGTTTTTTAATAAACGGTATTCATACGTTCGGTGTTAGCTAACTTAATCATACGACTACAAGCTTAGGTTCGATACTCATTAGTGGATTATACAAAATAATTTACTGTAAAGCAAGGAATTACCTCTAAAACATAATTGTTCTGAAGACATCTGGTTTATAAAGTAGTGATTAATAAATAAACTTCAACGTGAAGTAAAAAAAACTTTATTTTTTAAACCTACTCTGAGGGGAAAGGGGGGGGGGGAAGAAAAATCAATACTTTGCGGTTGTAAGAAATCATGTCTACAGTCAAGGTTGTGATTGAGTGAGACATATTCTTTGTAATAACTCTCAAACTGTTTTTATTGCATTATTGTGGCACTCCTGAGAAATTATCAGAAAATTATACTGTTTTTTTGGTACTTATAGTCATGGCCGCCTATGATCTCAAGCTGGTTGTCCAGTCGACATTCCTGAGTTCTGATGAGGTTGCACCTGTTAATAAAAGTGGTGCCATTTGTATGTATAATATATGGCATAGATAGTCGCTTTATCAAAATATTGCTATGTCATTTTGGGCTTGCTACGTCGCAAATAGCACTCTCCTTCTCGGCTCCATAGTCTCCATAATCTTTTTAAACTGATATGTCAAAAATTTATACTAATTTAGACTTTGTGTCTGGTTACTTGTTTGATGTTCTACTGTTCTTGATGGACAAATCTTACTAAATACTGTGAATAATTGCTACACTGTTTAGGTTCATCAGAATATGCAATTCAGTTTTGGATGTACATCATTTCTGCTACAGTTTGGTTAGGTACTCGCATATTAGCTGAAGATTATATTGCGCAGTCGTTGGGTGTAAACTTTAATTATAAAAATCATGATTGGTACACATTTGTCAAGAATTATATTGCATCAAGTCAGTTGTGTCCTGGTACGTTTAAAACTACAATCTTCAATTAGTTTGTTGAAAGAATTGTGTTAATTGTGCATAAAAATCCAAATAGCGCAGTCGGTATTTAAAATGTTTTCTCTTTCTGGTTTGTTTAAGCTAATATTTCTTATTAAATTGTTTATTGAAGGGAATCGTGTCAGGCATAAGAATCAAAATAGCACAGTCGGTAGGTAAACAGTTTATTTTTGGCACTGAGATTGATTGTTGTACCTCAGATGCACAGTGAGCACGTTATAATAGTATTCATAACAATTTTTCAATTTTTTTTGTAAAACACCAAATTGACGCAGTCGGTAAGACGTGTTCTCAATCAACTTATTGTTATTGACGGCTGGTTCATACAACTAGAGGTTAGCGGCGTATAAAATATACACAATTTACACATAACTAGCTAAGATAAACAATATCATATAGCATTTAAGCATAGTGCGCTAATCATACAATATTGTAAATTAGTAGATGTACTCTTAATCCAGTACGTACATCAGATTTTGCGCTACGTTTGTTTCACGCTCTCTTCCGTAGAATTAAATAAAGTATAGTAATGTTGTGTTCCGTTTAAGGAAGAATGAAAAAGAATGCACTCTAAACATTGCTTCGGGTTATTGCTTCACAAAACATAGTTGTTCTGTAGATGTTTCTGAAGGTTGCATTGATCTGGCATTAATTTCATGTCATCATTGCTTATGCCAGTTTACAACAATCTGTAGTAGGGTAAATATTTTGCTGACTGCTTGACTTTTTGTTTGACAAAGCTATGCCATTGAAACTTTGTTTTTACCACCTTGGAGTCTCTTGACGCAGTAAATCAGTGATTGTTCTTGATTTGGGACCACTGTAGTAACAAGTCGTATTAAACATTAGGAGCATTGTCAGTTAAAATTTTCAGTTAGTTTTGGTTCTTCTTCATATAAATCCGCAACCAATGGCAGTTCGTTAATAAAAGTTTTGATACATACTATGGTTGACCACTGCTCAGTTTAGGTTTGTCGGATGCCAATCTGAATGCTGCAGTTGTTACCGTTAGACATATTTTTGTGGCTCTGTCAATACGATGATTCACCATTGCGAAGTTTAGATTTGCCCGAGGACATATCCGTCGGTGGACGATTTCCATTGTTCAATTCTATCTTCAATGAAAATATTACTGGCATAATGTTGCATTCTGGTACGTTTAACTTAATGTCTTCTTTGAAGAAAATATCCGGTAAATTTTCATAAAAAACCAAATTGGCGCAGTCGGTAAGTTATGTCCTCATTCAACTTGATAGTTAACGGCATTGTCAAAGAAAATGTTTCCATAGCAATTTTGTAAGTTGAATAAGAGTTGTTATAGTTGAACACATCTTGGTGACATTGTCAATACAATTACCTGTTGGTGAGCAGTATCTCGATCAGTATGCCATAGTCAACAAAATAGTTTCTATATATAATACGTTTATTTCTTGCCTTTCGGCCTTGAAAATTACATTTACAAATACAATTACAACTTCCCAAAATAATAAAACTTAATCCTTATAAAATTAACACAATTAAGAAAATTTGCTTCTCTGTTCGTATATTTCATTTCTTCGTTTTTTAACTGCCCTCATCCATTCTACCCCTCTTCCGTCCCCTTTCAATATCTCATTTTTTCCCATCTGTTTTTCTCTCATTTTGTTACACTCTTTCAACATATGTTCTATAGTTTCCTTAGTCTCTCCGCACATTCTGCACATTTTCAAATCCTCTTCCATCCAAAATCTTGTCACTTGCTCTTCATTACCACATCTGAATCTTGCAATCATCTTTTTGTCATCTTTACTATATCTATCGCTCTCTAAGTACATTGGCAATTCACTTTCTATAATATGTTCATAATTTGCGTTGTACCTAGACTCTTTCACTCGCATTCTTATTTCTTGCCTTTGTATATCTCTTTCCATAATTTCGTACCATGTCTCTCTCCCAGATTCTCTCATTCTTTCAATTTCTTGGTTCGCATATCTATTTCTATTGTAATAATTTTCCCTGATCTCCCCTAGCTTTTTATTTCTTGCTCTCATTTTCTCTTTCATGCATTCTTGTAATATTTTGCATTCGTGTCTCTGTCTCATTCTTTCTTCATACTTCATTGCTCTTTTTCCTGCTTCTACTCTTAACTTATCTTTTTTGACTTCCTCCAGCACCAACAAAATAGTTTCCCAATAAGTGTAGACTAGGCATCAAGTACTTATACTCGTTATTGTAACGTATGTCGTCAGAAGTTTCGGGTCGCTCTGATAAGTCATGCTGAAATTGAAAATAATGTACCATCTCTACGACGCCGTTTTGGTCAATTTTGACATAAAAAATCTTGATTCAAGTTCCATAAAAGTATTTTACAATCTCTTCTCTTCACTCTTTGCACCCTTCTCTGAATTTTATTTAACATTCTTAAAAAAAAACAAGCTTTGTTTAGAAATATTATGCTGGACTTGCAAATCAAACTTTTTGATTGTTTCCATAGAGCGTCTAATTATTTAGGCTATTCTGCTGATTTTATGAAAAAATAATGCTGCATAAATTTTCCAATAGACTTTGGTGGGTAAAAAAATCTTACAACAAATGGCAACTGCTTCAGGAGATTCAGCAATAACATTTCATGATGCAAACTTATGTTATAAGCAAGAGTTTATGATCCGAGAAAGCCCACAAATACAGAAACAAATCCGTCTTACAATCTAAAATTCTTAAAAAAATCAATTTAATGCAATAATCAGTTTGGCTTTACGTCCTAAAATGACAAAACGTATGAAAACCCCTTTCAAAATGTATGGCCTATGCTTTTTATTATTACAAGACAAGACTAGTCTGGCAAGCTTACTTACAGGGTTCATTATGAAAGTAATGCGCATGATTTTATTGTGACGCAACTATCCATCCCAGCTCAGTAAAACCGGTCGGAAAATGTAGTGGAGGACCTGCCCTTCCAACGCAGCCAATCGCCAATTTGCTCCAACTGTCTGAGTGAAAAAAACGTGTCTCCGCGTGAAGTGTGTTTTTCGACTTTGTAACACGGAGCAATTTTGCGCTGTCAAAAACTTTTGGATTTGATTCAAAATGAGCCGGAATTTCTTAACTCTGTCGTAACCGGAGATGAATCCTGGATGTTCGAGTACGACCCAGAATCGAAAAAGCAGAGCAGCCGGTGGCACACAAAATCGTCCTTTCGCCCCAAGAAAGCTCAAATGAGCAAGTTTCGCATAAAAACAATGCTCATTATCTTCTTATCAAAGAAAAATTGTCAACTCAGCCTTTTACCTCAAGATACATAAAAGATTGTAACGCCGGATCGCGCACGTAAAGGCTGACAAAGATACGGTCATTGTTACCAACTTCCTGGCCCGAAACAACACCTCAGTGGTCCCCCAGTCCCCTTACAGTACCGACTTGACTCCGTGCAACTTTTTGTTTCCCCGACTGAAGAGAGCTGAAAGGAAAGCATTGAGAGTCAGTAAAAAACATCCAAAAGCATGTTACAATATACAAAGAATTTCAGGGTGCCTTCCAGGCGTAGCAGACGTCTCCAAAAGTGTATTGATGCAAGAGAGTATTTCGTAGAACTTTAAGCGTTTGTACCAGTACGATTAATAAGTCTATTTTTCATAGGCATCCAAACGTACACATGTCTTCTCTGTAGCTCGGTGTGTCCGACACCTCGCCATCTAAAGGTATTTAGAAGTTATGGATTATATATATATATATATATATATATATATATATATATATAAAATGAGCATTATTTTCATAATGAACCCTGTACCTAAGTTACCGAAAAGCATGTTTCAGTTATATCCGACGTCATATTCTGGCGTCACATAAAGTCTACAAAAAGTTACTCGCTATAAAACAAAAAGTAAACACTGCTTTGTTTACAATTGCAAATGACAATTTTATAACTAATACTTTTCACAGATCACTTGGCACCTTTATATCATCAGGTAACCATTTTCAATATTGGTCTGCATTTTAATTTTAATTTTAATTACCACTACTCCATGTGCTTTTTTACGCAAATCACAAACCAAGCAAAACTTCACGTGCTTAAACAATTTTACAGATCTGAGCTGCAACAAACGTCAGAATTTAAATACTTGTAGAAAATGCTGCACACTTAAACATAACCATTTACGAGGTTTGTCCCAAAAGTATTAAAAATGATATCATCGCAGTTTAAAAAAATAAATAAATACAATAAGAAAACCTAGACTATGCAGCATGTTTAACGTCAGTCCGCTCCAGAACCTTATAGTACTTGTTTCGTTACAGTTACTGTTTTTACCTCGTCTCAGAAGAAGATGTAATATGGTCTTGAGCGTTTCCATCAGAAAATTTTGCAAATTCATCACAACGTGGTTGGCAACTGGATTCTTTGTATGACCAAATACGTAGATGTTTGCGTATCCAGTCATACGTCTTTCAACAAAAAAACCCCAATGTAACACCACCTAACAACCTAACCTAACCTAACCTAACCTAACAAGAGTATTGTTAGAAAATGGATGGGATCACTGTGTGCGCTACCAAAAGACTTATTTAAAAAGTCATAATTTATAGTCGATTGTATGTTACTTTTGAGATAAACCTCGTATTTCTTCAAAGTAGTAAGAGTGCTGCCTATATATCCAATCTATCCTTCAAATAGTTGTTGTCGTGCTATTATTTTTATACTTATTTTTGTTTAAATAATTAAGGAAAATTAATCGCAAAACAATATTTGTTATGCTAGTCAAAGTAAAGCAATTTTTTAGTTCCATTGTAGCAAAACATTCATATTGCTTAAAATATATCCATACTCATAGTTTTGGCCAAAAAGCTAAAAGAAACATGATTAAAAGCAACTGGTACTCCTTTCACTCTTTAAAATTGTAGCAAACTCAATAAGCACATCAAATAAGAGAATCCTGGAATAAGATATATAATAGCAAATTCGTTACTGCGTTAG